>JAKSZT010053887.1:59027451-59365675 GCA_026826555.1 Tolypeutes matacus
AAAAAAAAAGAATTGGTTGTGCCACTTTGGAACTTTGGTGGGGTGAGTAATTTTTCAATTATTCCATACTGCATAAATTGGAGAATCAATTATCACCAGTATTTACTCTTAAGGTAGTAAGAGAGCCAAGTAGAGAGGCTTTGCTGTGAGACTTGTAAGGAGTGTGAGGGTAACAAGGACCCTTATGTTCTATAGCTTTTAGCTTGCAATATAACTTGGAGATTCAGTTGTTCTCATTTGTAAAACGGAATAAAAATACCTTACCTGATATACTTCACCAGATGATTGTGAGATTGAAATGCTTTGACAACTCTGAAAGTATTTTGTTAAATATAAACTGCTATGCACATTTAAGATTTGATTGTTGCTCTTGTTATGTATTCCAGGGTAGGTGGCAGAGTCCTTTTATACCAGGCTCTATGTTGTTCTTTCTCTTTTTCATCTTCATCTTCACTATGTTGTGTGTTACCAAATAAATCATACTCCCTTCTGGATAGTATGACTCCAGCTATAGATTCATCCCTTCTGTGTCCCATCTTGGGGTCTTCAGGCAAACAAGGGTCATTGAATTGAGTGGGAGGTCTCTTTGGCTTCGCCTTTGCCTGATATTTATCCCATTGGCATTTGTTAGCTGGCTAACTTTGTTTCCCAAAATGTATTCAATGGAACCCCAAAACAAGTTCTGCAGGAAAAAGGGTAGAGTGACTAAAGAAGTTTGGGCAGTACTGCTGAACTTCCCTTCCATGTGAAAGGAGACAGTACACATTAGCAACTGTAATGCTTGTTTTTACCCAGTATTCTTTCCTATTTATTTGACTGTGGATCCCCACCCCTCTTCCCACAAATAACCTCTCTTAACGCCTCTTGGCACTATTCCACAAAACACAGATTTCAGTGTGGCCTATGTGCAAGTACCCTAGCCAAGTATCCATCTCCACCTTGCTGCAAACTCACTATCATCCTGTCCTTTTGGATCAAGGGATGTTTTACACAGAACTTAGCTACAGGTCTCTCATTCCTGTTTCCTTATAAACCATGTTGTTGGTCCAGATCTGGTATGTTGATTTCCTTAGAAAAGATTTTTCTTTGCTGTTTAGAATAACAGGTTTCATCTGTGCTTCAGTTTGGTTCATCAGTTGTAACAAATGCACCTCACTAATGTACGATGTGAATAATAAGGGAAAGTGTGTATGTTGGTGGGTGGGGGTAATATTGGGAATCCTTATACCTTGGATATGACTTTTCTGTAATCTAAAACTTCTCTAAAAGTAAAGTTTATAATGATTAAAAAAATAAAAATAAATGAATGATAATGGCCAAGGGTACCAGTTGTTTTTACCCAATTAAAAAGAATTATTTTGTGACTGCCAAAATACACAAGCATTATTTTTTTTAGGAGTGGGAAAAATTGATTTTTTTAAACATCAAGTAGACCTTTACAAAACATCTCTAACATGCTATGGCACATGCAAAACATTCCTCGTTGACTGTAGCTCAGGAGTTCAGATTATTTAAGTCTCAGAGTGCACTTTTATTGAAGTTGGCCAGGAATTACAGTTAACGATTTTACTCTTGTTCCCTGAGAAGCAGGATCAATCATTTATCTGTGAAATGTATTGGCTTCATGAGACTTTTATCCTTATAGATCCCTGTATTGTTTGCATCTAATCTGACTTGGAACCACATCCCCTCATGCTGTGGCCTGTTGGTGTAATAAGTTAGATGGGTTGCTCTGTGAGCATGGAGGGAAGATGAGGGCCTGTGTCCTGTACACTGTGTCAAAGGGTTGCCTTCTCTGCTAGGTGGTGGGACCTACAGAGTCGCTACCAAAAGTTGCCCCAGGGACCTGTGCAGGATTTCTTGTTGCTATTAGTGGTTCTAAGCCCTTGCTGTTCATAGGAATCATCTGACTAGCCTTGAAAAAACTATAGATCTCTGGGTCTTTCTCCCAGAGATTTGGTTTTAGTTGGATTTAGGTATGGGGCTGGATAAAGTGTTTTTCCAAACTTCCCAGATGCTTTTAACATGCAGCCAAGATTGAGAGCCACAGTGTTAAGGTATTGCCTCTTAAGTGGTACACAGAGCTCTGCTTGGTGTATTTGCATTTGATGAAAAGTCTTTGCCACTCTTATATCCACCCAGGGGTTTTGTTTACATTTATTCATGTGTTCAGCACCAGGCTTCATAATAAGCACCTATTATTTGTTTGGCACTGTGTTCAGAGCAAGGTGTATAGATGTGCATGTGTCATGACGCCTGCCCTCAAGCATTTTGAAGTCTTTGGGTAGTGAAACATGTAAAACAATAACTTCAATAGTGTGTTACACATGCACAACAGGAGTATAACGAAGGCATTATGGTTGGGAGACAGAGAGGCACAAAACCAATTATGTAAGGGTCTGTGGGTGGACCAGCAAAGCCTTCAAATAGGAGGTGACATATAAGTTGAGTTTTGAATGATGAGTAGATTGTTGATTCTCATTATTTGCAGTATTTATACTCTCTGAAGTCATAGTGGACACTGAATTAGCAAAAACTGAGCAGTTGTTCCTAGGGGAAATACAGGTTAGGTTCCTGGGAGCCTCTGGTCACAAGATTTTCATCAACCAGTCAATATATAACCTTGTTTTATGTATGTTTCTGTTTAAAGACTCTTTATTTAAAATATGTAGAGTCACTAATATTGGATTCACTGCCAGCAGCATTATTACCCATGCCTCAACGAAGCTTATCTAACACGAATGTTTTCTCTGTATGGCTGGCTCATCACAGCCCTCTTGCACTTGGGAACACCAGACAGCACTCAGCACCTTGCTTGGGGGCCATTTTAAACAGCAAAACCACCAACTAAAAGCATAAAAATGTGGAAAACATAACAGCAAATATACCGGGAAAAGCATACTTGTTTACAGTAGGAGAGCTGAAACCCGAAGACAGAATGCTCCTTTACTTCAACCTCAATTGGGAATTTGCATGTCAGGTGACGCAAATGACATGTCTGCAAATGACAGTGAGAGTGCCATGAGGGTAATGATTTTGAGGCTACAAATAAATTTTAGCCAGTAGGTGAATTCGAAAACACAGAATTCGCAAGTAGTAAGGATCGACTCCATCCGGGAAAGGGGAATGGAAAAAAGCATTCTATGGGGAGAGGGCAATGTTACCAAGGTTCTTGGCCACTATTGCCCTGCCTGGATGAGTGTCAGTGATCTAGGATGAAGCAGGGTGAGGAAAGATGTAGGACTTGTGCTGGACAGACCATTGGACCTTTCTGACGTTGTGAGTTTAAGCAAGTCTTTTAGCTTTTCTGGGCTCCAGATTCATTTATAATGAAGGAGTTGGACTAGAATGATCTGCAGAGTTTTTTCCAGATCTACTTTAACTCAAAGTAGAACAGCAGTCTGGAGGGGCTTCACAAGTTGCATCCGTGCTTCCAGGAATCCATTTACAGCCTTGCTTTTCCAACTGCAAAATGAGAAAATGTCAACTTCTGTTTACAGAAATACTCTAAACCATTAGCAAAATGACTATACCAAGTACCTAAAAATGTTAACAACTACCTGTTTGGTCTGGTGGCATTGCTTTGTGTCTATACCTTTCAAGATATAGACACATGAGCCTTTTATACAACTCTGATTAATTCAGAGCCATGAGGTTCTTGCAGGTTCTCATTGCTCCAATAAATAGCAGCTGGAGAGATGAAGAGGTTTTCTATCAGGTCCAGACATGGACTAGCACTCCTGTGCCCACCTTTCATTTGAAGGGTTTAGATTGGATTGCTTTAGTTCAGAATACTTTCATTCTGTCTCATGTCATTGAATTGCCAAATACTTTGCTGCACCACATCCTTGTGATCTGTACTTTTTAGATCTCATAATGCCCGTAATGAACTGCTGATTATAGGGCACTCTCAAGTAATTAAATCATCAATAGTTGCTATGTAATTGCTACTATTCTGAGGTTCTTTGTAACCTGTAAAATAAAACCCTGCCAGTATAACAGTCATAGAATTTAGGGCCATGCACAACTTTATTTTGTACATGGGAAACCTTTGAGACCCTTTAAAAAGAATCACAGTAATTGGGGCAGCGAGACTGAATTTCCTATCTCTGTGGCTCTCCCCCAACTATAGTTTTATTAAATCCACTTGGATATTTTGCACATGCAAAAATAAATATCTGCTGTTTTGCAAGTAGATACATATTCTCTACTAAGTAGGAGCTTTGTTTGGTGGTGAGGATCTGGAATGGAGCGGGGGTGGGGCTGGGAGGGGGAGCATTGCCAGTGCTTCCATATAGGGCAACATACAACCTCTGCTGTGGCCTCCGGTATTGCTTCTGATCTGGCCTGGTGCTCACTCTCCAAGGCCATGCACAGAACTTCTGTGTCAGTTTTGTTCCTATCTATAGCAAAGGAAGAAAAGGCTACCAGCTGGCTCACTGAGAAGCCTTAATAAAAACAAAATAGTTACCATAACAATAATAAAAACAATACCATCTTTCTGGGCTGCAGGGAAGGGTTATGGCCTAAATTCTGTGAAGAGCTCAGTCTTCTTTAGGGGGAAGGTGCGCTATTGTTTTAGAAAATGTACCCACAATTTGTATCATTTAGCCCTCTGGGACATACAGTCTTTGGAGGCCACTAGCATACTTGAGTTGATGCTTTTTAAAATAAATCTTTCTTGAGATTTTCAATTTTGATCTTTATTGCATCACATTTGTGGAGGCTTATAGGTGAATTTATTTTACTAAAAATCTTTTTACTTTTAAGCTTTGCCACTCTCTAAATATATATATATATATATATTCCTTGTAAACTTAATTTGACATGTGATGGTTTCCTGGATAGTTTCTTGCAACACTGGATCTCTGACAAGTCCAGAATGGTTCTGCATGTCTGTCTGTCCATGTGTTGGCATTTCTCAAAGTGACTCACTGAGGTCCACTTTATCTTCTGGGTTCCTAACTGCCCAGCTCCTTTGGGCCTGTGCGTGGTTCTGGAAAGCTGAAACTGGTCGAAGCCCTTGATTTTCTTCCCTATTATATCTAAATAAAAGGATCCTTCTCAGGCAGAGGTTAATAAAAATGTAAAAGCATTTTGTATGAATTCTTAAAGAGTACTAATGTTTTCCAAATTAAAATGTCCTGAACCATGGTTATTTTTATTACAGTTTTATAAATGAGAGTTCCCCATACCTTTAAATGTATTAACCGTTTTCTTTTTTTAGCAGCATTTTTTTTTTTCCCACGGGAAACTCTACATCTAATTCCAAAGTGGAATGTTCTGGATGGAGGGTAGTTTTGTACCTCGTGTAGCCACCCCTTCACCAAAGCACTCTTTGCCTGAGCTCCCCTCCCCCCACCAGTCCACACGGTGGCCTCGTACTTGGGCGGAGTTTGTAGGCTCCAGGGAACACAGTTCTGCCGCCCCCTTTCTGCTCGTCTTCGGTGCACCCTGACACCCTCCACTGAATGCCTCAGCAGCACCAGGTTGCCTGGGATTTGTGCACCCGCGGGCAGTTTGTGCACTCGCGGGCGGAGCCCTCCCCCCTCCACCTTCCCCGGTAACTACCCTACATTCTTACCACTTGGCTCAGACAGCACCTTCCCTTGGACGGGGTTAAACGGCCTTCCCAGGGCTCCGTGGCACTGGCTGAACTCTTCTCTCACGGCACTGACCTCACTGTTCTGTAATGTTCTGTCTGGCTCCCTCCTACTCTAAAATTCTGAGTTTAAATCCTGTCCCTCAAGGTCAGGGACATTACCATACTGTTTCTGTAGTGTCAATACAGAGTAGAAGGCTCTAAAATAATCAACTTAAAAATAAAAAAAAGAGAAGGAGTACACCACTGCTGAGGTTGGAATGCCCTATCTCAGTGGACTATGTGTAGTTTTTGTTTAATTTTAACTGTTTCAGTAAATTAATCAAGGAGACTGACACTAAATGTAATATTTAATACCCAATAGCCACTAACCACCTGATAAATTAAATAAAAACAGTGTCCAATATGAAAAAACAGAATAGGATAAAGAAAAAAAGTTTTCCCTTCTTTCTAAAACTGGTTTCATGGGCATGATTCTAAAACTGTCCCTGTGTCCAAACGCAAGGGGCCACAGCTCACTTGAGCTTTAGAGACACAAGTTACATACTTTTGGTAATGGGCATGAGATTTCTTAAGTTGTGTTCCTTCTACCATGCCTTCAATATTGTAGAGTTAAACATTGATATTGATGATTATAGCAAATTTAGTAAAACTTTCATATCTGTTATTTCATTTGATCCTCACAATAATACCACAAATTAGATAGTAAATAGAATAGCTTTGATTATCCCTATTTGAAGATCCAGAAGCTGAGGTCTGAGAGTTTATAAATGACTTTCCTAACATCACCGAGTAAGTGGTAGAATCAGGGCCCCAAAAAAACAAGCTTCTGTCTCTTGGCCAAGTGGCCA
Organism: Tolypeutes matacus; assembly: GCA_026826555.1. NCBI lineage: Eukaryota > Metazoa > Chordata > Mammalia > Cingulata > Chlamyphoridae > Tolypeutes > Tolypeutes matacus. The sequence goes on from JAKSZT010053887.1 coordinate 59,033,905, forward strand.
GAATTGTCTTTGTTCCACTCAGAAGTCTCCAAGGAGGAAAACCAGGAAAAAAACCTCCTTAAATGTTTGACAGGGATTGGTCTTGCCATATCCTTGCATTGCATGTTTAGATTTCATTTTAAATAGATCCCTGATAACTGATAAGTCTGAATTTATAATATAAAGCAGAGATGCCATAACTTGTTTCATATCTAGTTCTTTTAATCTTTATATCCAGAATACTCAGGGATGGTTGATGGCTAAGTAATTAATCACTGATTTCTTTGTCAGTGGAGATACTATGTTTTTTATACAACAAACAAAATTGCTATTTTCCAGAGAGATAAGAGAATTTTTTTTCATCTACAAAAAAAAAAAAAAAAAAAAAAAAAGGAAAAGAAAAGAAAACAAAACAAAAACGGAACTTGCATGCCTTAGGCCAGTTAAATTTTTTACAATATGAAATACTGCTGTGCTGGTCGTTTGAGGGATTTGGTTGTTTCCTTTCTCATGATTTGTTTTTGGTGGGAAAGGGACAGGAATAGCATATATCTAGACTTCTTCAAAAATAAGCTCCACTAGCCAGGTGCATTATTCTTTTCCCCAAAAGACTCTGTAGTCAGACTGGTGCCTGATAAATGTTTGTTGAATTGAATTGATTTATTCTCTCAGCTGTGGTTGTGTACTTTTGTGAGCAAATGGATGAATCTTACTGCTCTGGAGACTGCAAATATTTGCTAAGTGCATAATCTGCACTTTTTCTATGTTGTGGGGAGAGGGGGTGCCAGTAATCTGTAACCCTGCATGGCATTGTGGCAAGTTGCTTATCCTTTGTTTTTGTATTTTCCTCTTGAAGGGGGCTGTACTAGTTTGCTAGACTTCTGAAAGCAGATGCCATAAAATGGGTTGGCTTTTAACAGTGGGAATTTAGCTTACAAGCTTACAGTTTTGAGGCTGAGAAAAATGGTCAAATCAAGCCATCATCAAGGTGATGGTTTCTCCCCGAAGACCTGCTGCTGGCGATCCTGGACTCCTCTGTCAAATGGCAAGCACATGGCGGTGTCTGCTGGTCTCCCCTTCTCTTTCGGGTTTTGTTGCTTCAGCTTCTTGCCTCTGTGACTTTATGGCTTTCTCTCTCTCTCTGAATTTCATTCTCTTATAAAGGACTCCAGTAAGAGGATTAAGACCCATCCTGAATGAGGTAGGTCACATCTTAAATAAGATCCTACTTCAAAAGACCCTACTTACAATGGGTTCACACCCACAACTTTAAAAACTTATTTTTCTGGGGTCCATACAGCTTCAAACCACCACAGGGGCCTAGGCATGTGTGTTGGGGTTGAGGGTGGGGAGGGACAACGAAAGAGAAGATGGAAGGAAAGAATTTCAGGATAATGTAATAGAGGGTGACCTTGCTAAAGTATCAGGATACAAATTACTTATTGGATAATTTAACTTGAATGCAAGTCAGGAATACCTGTGTAAAGACTTGGCATTTCTGTTTCTATTAAGGTCCTTGTAATTCTTTTTTTTCACCTACATATTTTAGATACAAAGCAACAGTTACCCGATGCCTCTAAAGGCTCTCATCAGCAACTGCAATGACAATGTTTAGCCATGTCTATTGCATTATTTTTCTTTATGTGTCAGACCTGTGAAAGTTAGTGAAAACACAGCATGGGGTATCCTTTCCTTTGGGGCCTGGGTTTATTATATATTCTCCTAAAAGGAGTTTTAAGTTAAGCAGATTCTTATTTCATCCAGTTAACCACCCCAGTAATTGCAGCAGGAGAAAAAGAATGTTTTGTCCTAAATATTTAGTACATTTTGTTCTACCGTTTTGTACATACTTACTCTCTTTGAGAGACACTTAACTTGCAAAATCTTTCATTCCATGAAGAAATCCATCATGGAAACCAATGACAAAAGCCGTTCCTCTCCCGTATTTGAATATGTTGTTCTGGGAGTGCTTTAAAGAAAAAGGTGCTTGGTGCCAAGCCCTCTCAGGTTTTCTCAGGTTCAGTGCTCTGCGGGAAGGTGGGGAGATGGGGTAGGATGAACAGATAATTCATGAGCAGCCGTGGCTGCCCTTTTCTTTGGGTCTCCTGTTTATCTTGCTCAAAACAAGACTTGCTTAAGTGAGACTGATGCCATAAATTCTAGGTATGGCCAAGAAACCAGTTTTGATAGAGGGTAGGGGACCAAGCAAAATAGAAACAAACAAACAAACAAACAAAAAACCCAACAGGCCCACCAACAAAATCTCAAAACAAACAGCTTCCAAAACAGAAAACTCTTGAGTATTGTTTTCCAGTCCAGAAACAGGAGATTTATGAATACCTGGCTAAGTGGATGAATAATACTTTGGTCAAAGGTGCTCTTTGAGATTTGGTCTTAATGTTAATTCTCATTCAAGTGCATATATTTGTGAATACCTAAAAAGTAAGGTAGGTAGTGATAGGTGTCTCCCTACCACCACCGCTTACATTATCCTCCCCGGCATTGTATAGCCTACATTGTCAAGTGTTGAAGAGACTCCTCCTGTGCATCTGACTCTTGGGAGTATCTTTGCATTTCTTTTTATTTTTTATTTTTTATTTTTTAAAGATTTTATTTATTTATTCATTTATCCCCCCCCTTGCTGCTTGTGCTCGCTGGGTCAGCTAACCACGCCGTGCGGGCGGGCTTTCCTTCACCAGGAGGCCCCGGGAACCGAACCTGGGGCCTCCCATATGGTAAACGGGAGCCCTACTGATTGAGCCACAGCCGCTTCCCGTATCTTTGCATTTCTAAGCTTGTGGTCATTATGTTGTAATTCTGATGATCAAATCCAATATTAGTTGGAATTATGAAACCCATTTGCTCACATAAACGTGAACATCCAGAAGTTTCATTGTCTTAATTCAGGATCTGCTTGTCAGGAAACCCAAGAGTAAAGACTCAGAGAACTCCTAGGCCCATAGACTCGTGCCGGCCAAGTCCTGCTATGAGCTGCCCTTTTGGCTCTCTGAGGACCTGGTTCAAGCCAAGAGGTTTTTCTTTCCAGATTTTCTTGAGGAACACAGCTCAAGGAGCTGGCCAATCCAAGTACCCACATTTCAGGGTGAGTTTGCAGGTTTGACTTGCGGTCAGCTACTTTACTTCTCTGTGGTTGGTATCCATTTCTGAAATAAATATGTGAAGACAACCCCCTCTTCAACACCAGTGTTTTGAGTCAGAGTAGAAAAGATTGAAGTACCTACTGCCTATTGTTAGTAAGAAAGAAAAGGTGTAGACGTAAGCATATGTTTTGTGTTTGTGCTGAATGAGTTCTATGCTTTATTGGAGTTGGGTTTCTCTCTAAGATGGTCACATTTGAGGACAATTCTTATTCTGTGGTGCAGTGTCACCCAAGATTTAATTGTGGTCTGAAAAGCTGATTTTCTTGAATAATGGCACTTTATCCTAGCATATACTTTTTTTGGGGGGGGGGGTTGGAGGATGGAGGTGATTTACAAGAATTTCTTCAGATTAGGAGTTGTGAGAAATAACAAATGTCAATTTTAAAGAGGTACTGGAACAAACATTACTGCTTACTCCTAATAGGAGAAGGACAAACAGGTCAACTTTTTAACCCAGCCCAGATGAAGGACTGGGCATCACAGTGAAAGGCCCAAAGCTCAAGAACTGAGTTAGAGACAAACGTGGCCTGACTGGCCTTATTGCTGTGAGACCCATGGAATGTGGCACTGGGTAAGAATGTTATATCCTTCTAGACTTGAACCTCAGAGGTGGAGGATGTGTTCACGTTCTCTTCGTAGTTCATTAAAGAGCAAGTTCTTTATATTTTTTGCTCTGGGTCGCCTCTTGTGGTCAGGAGTTTTCATAGTTTTAATATGTACTTTGGGTGGCAGCTCTTGGCTTCATCTGTAGCTAATGTGTCTCTTTATAGTTCAAGGAACAATCTAGTTCTGCTAATAATAGAAGCAGTACTAGTATATAGTATATATGCCCATTATATGAGAGACTCTGGAGAGTTTGGCTTGCCCTATGTCACAGTGGCACAATTTGGAGTTGAACTGACAACCTTTTGGTGCCAAAGACTTCAACAGATATCATTAATTGAAGGAGTGAATGCGTGATATAGTTGACTGCCCAGCTCAAATGTTGGCTGATCTAATCTTTAATATAAAATGCTCTAGTTTAACTAAGAACCACAGTCTCTGGTTCTTAGGAACCTTTCTGAAACAGGAGTCAAACTAAAAACCATTTTTTTTCCTTCAGCAGAGTTTACATGCATTATTTCTCCTATCCCAACATTTTAAAAAGGTAGAAGAAAGTCATTCTGCTGCTCACAAGTGCCCTAGAGATTCTGCCAATATGTTGAAATAAATGTTCTTTAAATATTGCACTTAAGAGGATAGGTGGCTTAAAGGTAGAAACCCTGCCAAATTAAGTTGCTATCCTAGATGGTTCTTTGGCTTTGGGTCAGTCAAGTAACCTTGATACCACTTCTGCGTTCCTGAGTACATTAAAACCTCATTAATGTTCAGAGTGGGGACCTGGGCTGAACTTGACCTATCAAGTGCCTTAGAAGAAAGAATTTACCAAGCAATTTAAGAGTCTAAACAGATGTTTAGGAAGTTTATGGGAAAGCCTCTGTCTAAAAGTACCCTCAGGTATCTTAAAGCTCCTGTTTATTTATTCCTATTGATATGCTAATCACACATTCTTCTTCAGCATTAAAGTGTTCCCTCCAAGGAATTTGTCCTTTTAGCTTAAATCCAGTTACTGCATGTATTTGGTTCATTAAACTATACAGTAAAATAGTCCCTTATTTACATAGCAGCACCAACCCCTGTATCCAAAGTAGTATGATTTACAGAGGCTTTACTGAGTTTTAAACATATTTGTGTTGAGCATTGGCTATGCTGGAGAATCTGAAATCATCAGTTGCTTACTCTTTGGGTAAATGAACATGAGAACGCACGGCAAAGTCACAGAAGGGAAGTCTTTACTGTTACCTGTGGAATAATGGTCTATCTCTTTTCTTGGGATGAGGGTGTCTTGTAGAGCCAGAAGGTTTAAAAGGTGAGTAGGTATCTTTAAGGATTGTCTGGAGTTTTCAGTGCCACATGTAGAAATGGAAAATTTTAAGGATCACCTTAGGTTTGAACCTAGGCTTTTAAACCTTTGAAAAATTCAAACACTTGCATTTCTTTGAAGTACAATTTTGGATTTGTCTATGAACTAGACTGCTACTGCAGGTGTGGTCACTGTCCAGCAGTGCTAGATTGTTAGGTGTGCAGGACCTCAGCCCCTCCCAGACCTACCCAATCACAACCTGTTTTTTAACAAGATTCCCCAGATGTTTTATTTGCACGTTCAAGTTTGGGATCCACTAAATCAGACCGTCTAATTAACTGTGAAGACTGTTTGACTAGGTGAAATGCCTTTCCTCAATAAACAAGAAGGCTTGAATTGGAGGGTTCAAAATGGGCAGAGTGCCTGAATCGGACTATTTAAAATAACGTTTGTGTTTAAATGTTCTCCTGGAAACCAAGAGGGAGAAGGCAAGGCCTTGGCGCTTAGTGCTGGTTGGCTTGTCACACAGAGATAAATCAGACATTTGGGAGATCAGTGAAGAAAAGAAAGCAAATCTTTTCCATTTTGGCAATAACCGTGATATATAATATGGAGTTTTATAATTTACTTAAGTGGAGAATACATACATATTTGAAACATTTGGCTGCTGCTATGCATTGGAAACGTTCCTCTGAACTCTTATAATCTCAATGATTGTCCTAAAAGTGTCCTTTGAGATATTTCAGAACTTTCTCTGGTGCTGTTATAGTTTATATTAAGGGGGGGGGGGGGAGGAACAAGAAGATGAGAGTATATGAATTCTGTTCCTCTTAAAAACTAGATTAAAACAAAACACCTGATAGAAACATGAGAATGAATCATTGTATTAGTCAGGGTTCCCTGGAGAAACAGAACACACATATACATCTGTAAATATTAAGATATTTATTATAGGAATGGGCTCATGTTACCGTGGGGATTGGTAAGTGTGAATTAGTAGGGCAGGCTGCAAGTTGGGAACTCAGTAGAGACATTGAATTCCCTAGGAGAAGCTGAAAGTCAGGAACTCCAATAAAGGTGTTATTGAATTCCCCAGGAGAAGCTGGCTGGCTGAAGTAGACTGTCTTCTTTCTGACTGCTGAAGGAGTCAGTTCTCCCTTTAAGGCCTTTATCTGATTGGCATTCTCCTCTGTTGACTGTAGATGTGATCAGCCATGGATGCAGTCAACTTGACTGAAGATTTAAAGCCACAAAACATCCTCACAGTTAACAGTGAGGCCAGTGCTTGCTTTACCAAACAACTGGACACCATCACAAGTTGACACACGAATTTTACCATCACATACATAATCATATCACATACATAATGCAATTTTTGTGTGAGATGATTAATCATATAGAATATCTAAGATGGCTTTCTTCAAGGGTTGAGAGGGCTGTCAAATTTTTTTAAAATTAACAACTTTATTTCAAATCCACAAAAATGAAAGAACAGAAAAAGGCAGCTCAACAAGTAATGTTATGGAAACATTACTCCAAAAAAGTTCTTTTTCAGTTACCTTTATCTCATCTAACTCCAACAGCTAACTCAGTGGTTCCTCTAGTGTTCAGAAAGATACACAGATGAACACAGATTAGTAAAATGACAAAGTTAAAGTCTCCTTATTAATGAAAAAAATTAAGAAGAGAAAAAATGCTTAATCGAATTCATATCCACAAAACCAAACCCCATATTCTTTTTTTAGCTTTAGAATTATTATAGTACCAACTTTGCTTTTGCTATAAAAACATTACAATGTTGATAACTGTAGTCCATAAATTACATTAGTTATATTTTCCCCAGGTATCACCACATTCTTAATACCCTGTAGAAGAACATTCCTATATTTATATTAACCACAATCCTCATCTACTTCCAAAAGCATCGTGTTATGCATTCCTAATATTATCCTCCAGCTTTCTCCAACTAACATTAATCTTCCTTAGACTACTGGTTTCAGCCACAATCACATCCATAAATCAACAGTTTGTTACATTCATTATAATGTGTTACCATCAAGTCCAACCATTACATGTTTACATTTTGCCTTTATTAAACATTCTACGTGCATCCAGCATCTTCTCCCCCTCCTCATCCTGTATTCCATCTCCCACCAACCTATACTGTCAAATGTTTTTCACAGGTATTGGGAATAGAGAATTGAATCATTCACACATACACCTACTTCTATATCTGCATGCATTCGTATGCACACATTTACAAATATGTTCTTCCTAGGGTTCTTGTGGATAGTAAATGAGATAATGTGCATAAAGGGTGTATGGCACATATTAAAATGTCCAATAAATGTTAGCTATTATTGTGGGAAGCAGCAGAGCAAACTGGTTAAGAGCATAAGTTTTAGAGTTAGAACCCTTGGGACCAGATCTTGACCCTACCTCTCGTTAGCTGTTTGGCCAAGTGTTAATTGCTTGAGCTCTCTACCTTGATTTCCTCTGCTGAAAAGTAGAAATAATAATAGTACTTGCCTCTTAGGGATTAAATGAGAAAATTTATGAAATGCACTTAGAACAGTTTCAGGTATATATAGTAGAGCAAGTACTTTTTAAAAAAAAGTTAGTTGTATAAATATAGCACACTCTGATATTTGGAATCCAGTTAAATGATTAAGTCTCTTTGGAGAGTCATTCTCCAGATTCATTTTGTAAGCAATAGAACCTTAAACTACTTGTATGGAAATCTTTCACTTCCTTTTGCTTATTTAATTGTAATAATTATTTTTTTCTCATTTAACTGAATTTCAAGGAAGAGTAGAAATAATAAAAAAAATATTTGAATATGACATTACCAGATGCAGCCATCTGATCTCTTCGGAAGTCTTAAGTAGTCTTTCATCCTGGAAGTTGAGGCTAGCTGTTAGGTAGCCCATAAATACCTCAGAATTCTGGATCAAACAGCTTGATTCCTCTCTAGATTCAAATTCAACAAAAAATATTTTATTTACCAACTTTGTTCCAGGCACCATTCTAATACGGAGTTTTAGAGCATGAGTTTGGGTCTAAGCAGACCTGAGTTCAAACCCTCATTCTGCTCATTACTAGCTACAATATTTTGTGCAAATATTAGGTAAAGATAATGGTGTAGCTAATATTGGCAGAGGTGAATGAACTCATTGAGACTCTTATCCAGCCTCCCCAAAGGTGTTTGCGATGTATGTATGTTATGTCTTATTTGTTTTGTAGTTCTTCTAAGTGTTCAGGAGAAATATATAGAATATACATTTTCCTTTGGTCAGCCAGCCCTTCTTCCAACTACCTGGGAAAGATTTCACTGGCCCTTAAAGACAGTGTAAGGCCTTCTTGCTTAGGAGTGGGTAAGTCCACTTTCTCTGAGTTTACATTTCTAAAACATAGAAGAAGGAAAAAGATGCTCTAGAATGATACTATTTGTAAAAGATCCTGGAAACCACTGGTGGTTGCTTGTTTAACAGTGAATCTGGGGATGGCAGTGGGGGGTGGGGGTGGAATAAAGTATGTGACAATGGATTGCTTTCAAACACTAGAGGGGAGTATATCTTTCTTTGCATTCAAAATGTGACTGAAATGGAGAGTGATAGAAATGTTAGAAAATTATTCTGACTTCCCATCGTCCTGTTTTGACAAGAGCCAAGGCAGGCAGTTTTGGGAAAATGTGTGAGATTTGTGTTGAGCAAGAGTAAACAGTCTAATTGTGGCCTGCTGGGTCGGAGTCAGCTTCCTCCACACCCATGGGGATTAGTTTCTGCTCTGGGGCTGCCTGGCCCTTTTAAAGTGATCCAGCTGGTGGGACTGGACTTGCTGATCTCATTTTTATGTGAATGTCTTATTCTTGTGGGGAATCTTTTTCAATTTTTTGCCTAAAGCAAGAGTTATGTGGGATCATTTCTTGTGCTAGTAAAAGGAGGTACTTTGTATTTCTTGCTCTCTTAACAATGTGAATCATTAATTCTGAAAAACATTGTGATGTAAGGTTTAAAATAGAATTGAGCAATAAAACCAGAATCCAAAAATTCTAATTTTCCTATTAGCTTAGTGGTGGAAAGCCTGATAATAATTTACTGTTTTTCTTGAGAGCAAGGCGTTGGATTATTTATATGGAAACTTATGGATGCCCTAGCTAAACCTAATGTTTGCCAAGTGTTCGTTATTTGTATATCAACCTCACGATTTTCTTTTTGCCAAATCTTGCTAGCACCCATAGTATTTTTACTTAATATTTTCCATCAAATTATTTCATTTACTTTATTAAACATTTTTTTTAAAAGAAAACTTTCTTGCTACCATAAATGGGATACCCATTATTTTCCAACTACTGTGTGTGTTAAAATATAGTATATACTTTTCAAATAAAAAATATTGCCCTTGTTCCACCAAATCACTTGGTTCTTTGGGATACTTAGACCAATATCACATTTTAAGAAATACAAACGTCACTTGTGTTCTGAGGTTCACCAGCACAGCATTATGACTTTCCTGGGCCCTGGGCACGTTTGCTGTCTGGACCCCTTATCCATAAAAAGTCTGAAAAATTAAATTTTACAACTGCATTGGTGTAAAGATGAATATGCTCATATTATATATCAGAATGTTTTCTTTGACTTGTAAGTTCATATATATTCTGATTTTAAAATTCTATGGGCTGTTGATGTGTTGTGGGCCCCAGGCACTGTAAACACCCCTTCCCCACCAAGAAGTCAGGGGCTCAGTCCAGTGTGTGTATGGGAGGCGGCAGGGCCACACAAATGAAATGTATTTGAAATCTTGTGTTTTATCTTTAAAATTTAGTTGGATTTTGTCTTCCCTACCATCCAATAGCCATCATTGCTTTAATTTAAAATTATTTTAGCTTCATTCCTATAGAAAGGAAACTTAGAAAATGTTCTGGGGACCCCTGCCCCTCCTTGGCCTAGTGCTCCATTCCCCAGGGGCACCTGTACCCTGGCTTGGAAGCACCTTAAGGGGTGGAAAGGCTTAATTTTTTTAACCTGAGCTCAAGGGAAGGAGTTGGGTTTATGATGGATTTATTTATTGTCCCAAGCAAATAAACTAACTCAGATGTCCATCAACAGCTATATGGATAAACAAGATGTGTATATCCATGTAATGGAATATTATTCAGTCATAAAAAGAAGTGAAGTACTGATACATGCTATAATGTGGATGAACCTTGAAAACATTATGCTAAGTGAAGAAACCAGATGTAAAACATCATATATTGTATGGTTACATTTATATGAAATATTCAGAATAGTTAAATCCATAGAGACAAAGCAAATTAGTGGTTGCTGGGGGCAAGGGTTGGGGACAGGCAGTAGGGGGGGGAAGTGATTGCTTAATGGATATGGGGTCTCCTTTGGGGGTGGTGCACATATTTTGGAACTAAGCAGAGGTGATTGTTGTACAACATTATGAATGTATTAAATGCCACTAAATTGTATACTTTAAAATGGCTAATTTTGTGTTATGTGGATTACACTTCAATTTACCAAAAAAAAAAAAAAAAAAAAAAAAGGCAAATAAACTATAGATATTACCCTAACATTCTTGTCACTATGCACACACAGTCTTATGGTGAATGAAGACGTTTATGGTTTCCAGAAGAGCTTAGGAGAACCTATGCAGCACTATTTGGGTTCAGTCTCATCCGTAAGCGCCTGCCTACTTTCTAGCCTAGTGAGTGATTTAGACCTTTTTTGCTATATCTAGCAAAGAGGAAGAACAGTCACTCTTTTTTTTTTTTTTTTTTTTTTAAATTTTTATTTATTTATTCATTTCTCCCCCCCCTTGCTGCCTGTGCTCGCCGGGTCAGCCAACCACGCCGCGCGGGCGGGCCCGCCCTCACCAGGAGGCCCCGGGAACCGAACCCGGGGCCTCCCACATGGCAAACGGGAGCCCCACTGACTGAGCCACAGCCGCCTCCCGAACAGTCACTCTTGATAACACTAAAATTCTTCTTTTCATTTGCTCTTTTTTAGAAGTCCCTTCACTGGGTTTCCTTGGCTTTAAAAGGAGGACAGCTTTCCTCTTTGTCTTTTCATTACTGTCTTATCCAGGACAGGCTATTATAAAAGCTTTTTGTTTGTAAGATCAGTTCTTTGATTTCTAACTTCCCCTCTCAAACCTAAATGCCACACTTGACTTGTTCTTCCAAATTGCTGCTGCTGCTGCTCAAATGACTTCTGGGTATTGTATGCTAAACACAAGGATCTTTATTTAGGTACTTGTTTCCTTGGAAAGAAACCCTAATGAGTCACCCAGTTTGATGATTTCTTTGTAGGTGTGACCAGCTAAGTGCTATGAGAGTGGAGTTAAGCTGAAGAAGTCATGGGATCAGGAGCTCCTTTATCCTGAGTCTGATGGAGCCTTTGGCTTTAGGGATAGACCCTTCTCAGTTGAGAGCCTGTTCTGCGAGGCACTTAAGAATTGCATACCAGAGATCCAGGTACTACTTAGTATCCTGGCTGCCAAAGAGCGAGAGGTCCTGCGTGGTATGTGTTTGGTGCCTGAGCTGGGAGGCCTTACCATTTTTCTCCTTTTCTAGGAAATGAACAGGTGAATTAAGGGCATCATTATGACTCCAGAAACCAAATAGGAGTCCCCAAGGATGTGTTTATCTCCTTTGCCCCTGAATTTCAGTCCATACCACCAAGCAGACTGGCCCCACTTCCTAAATGATTCTTGATTCTTTTCCCTGTGTTTTGTCTCTGCCACCACTGCCCTAGTCCAGGAATAAACATTGCTCATCTGCACACCTGCAGTGGGTGTCCCCTGACACAGCCCTGCCACTCCCTTCCATCTCCACTGTGCAGCCAATGAGGCCTTATTAAAATGTGTATTTGATCAAGTCATTCCCTCACCTGAAACCTTTCCTATTTGATCAAGACCAAAATCCTGAACCAGGCCTACAAGACCCAGCCTGATCTGCCTCCAGCCTCCCTCTCCAAACTTAGTGAGGCAGGATACAATAGGAACCTATGGAGAAGGGGCAGAAAACCCAATAAGCCACACAATTCCCACCTAGTAAGAGAGAGAGGCTGAGGCAAGGGCCTGCTGACTCGTGTCGGCTTGCTGACTCGCACGAGCAAGTTATCAGGGGACGACTTGCAGCACACGCCTGACGGCTGCAGGAGGGACCCACTGTCATATCCCCCTGTGTAGCAAACTCCAGCCGAGCTTGTGGACAGAGGCCAGAGGCCAGTCACCACCGGACAGCAACCCCTAAGCCCCAAGGAGAATCAAACCACCCAATGAATTTTGCTTGCTTTGTCTCAGATACGCCAACCAGCGCAGACCCCGTAGCCCTGTATCCCCTATAAAACAGGGGACCCCGGGGTAGAGCACGCACCTCTACCTTGAGCTCGCCGCCAGTTGTGTCTGAGTGGGTACTTTATCTTTATTAAACTTTTTTCTGACTTTCTTATAACTGCGGTGCATCTCTGAATTCTTTCTTATGAAGTAACCAAGAACCTGGAAACTGACCCCAGCAGCATTGGTTTTATCGTCCCCGTGTCCCCTCCCCCCACTCTCTGTGTTCTGGACACATTGGTTTCTTTCAATACAGCAAACCCACTTTGTTCCCTCCCACCTCAAAGCCTCTGCACATATGTTCCTACTTCCTGGAATTCTTTTCTCCTCTTATTGACTTATGTCACTTCCTCACCAAACCTTTCCTCATCCTTCAGAAGACCAGAGTCCCTCTTTCAAACTCTTACAGCCTCCAGCACTTTCCTTCAGCGCGCTAGACTCAGATGATAATGACAGGTGTTTGTTCCAGAGTGTCTTTCTCTCTTATCAGACTGCAAGTTCCATGAGGGCAGGGACTTTGGCTGCTTTGCTCACCATTTGATTCCTGGTAACTAGCTCAGACTGGATGCTTAATAAGTAAAAGAAGAAGTAGAGTGCAATGATTGGACTATGTGCTCAGTGCTCAATATCTACACTTGTTGAATAAATAAATGATAATACAGATACACCAAGAGTTATCAGAAACAATTAATTATGGATCATATCTAATAGGGCAAGGGGTTACATAACACATTTTCAAAGATGGTAAAGCCAGTGTTTTGGCTGTTAAAGAAGTAGTTATATATCCACAGTGACTCAATTCTGTATGATTTTTAGTTTTTAGTATAATTAGTGATCGGCCATCACTAATTATGGTCCTTGGTATCTACTGCTCATCTACCTGGGGTCCTCTCCTCCAGACACCTCTGTGGCTTGCTCTCTCACTTCCTCCAGGTCTCTGCTCAAATGTCATCTTACTAGAGGGGTATTCTCTGACCACCTCACAGAAGGTAACACCCCACCCTGTGGACTTCCCATTCTCTGGTCCCCTTACCAGTCTTCATTTTTTGTTTCAGAGGCCTCATCAGCCATTCATTCATTTCACTCTCCCTCCACTAGACTGTTCCATGAGTATAAGAACTCTGTTGTTTGAGTATTTTGTCCCTAGCACCTGGAATAATGCCAGATACCCAAAGACACTAAAAGCATAGTTTTTTGAATGCATGAATGAACGTGGTGAAGAAAACCTTAATATTTTATCTCTTCTCCCCCCGAAGGAATAGGAAGGAAAAAACAAAGTCCAGTTTCACCTTTTGACCTCTTTCTTGCCCTTTATAACAAACCAGCTACCCTAATATTTTCTTTCTATGCTGATGCAGGAAAGCAGCTTGGGGTTGGGAGTGGGAATGAAGACCCTGTTCCCACCCTGCCAGGTTACAGGCTCCATTTCAGCACTTGACAGTACACTGGAAATCCATAACTCTTAGATACTTCTGCTTGCCTAATATTTAACCACTACTAACACCCATTTTTGCTGTGTAGCAGAAGTAAAAGAATTTACATAACCCCCATAGCACATTAAGTTGATCTTATAGAGATTTTTAAAAAATTGGAAATTGATCTGAGAAATCAGGAAGTTTTTATAGGAATAGAAATATAATGAAAAAGATGAGCACAATATTTAGCATTCAAAATGCAATTTATTTTCTAATTCATCTATTTATTTGTGTTCACGAGACATATATTTTCTAAATGTCTCTGCTATTACTTGGTATGTGTGTACCAAGTAGAAAAGGCCACAGGTACAAGCACAAAGAAATTTTCAATAAATGTTTTTGTTGCCTTGAAAGAAAAAAAAAGTAAAAGAATTTTCACTTAAAAATAGCAGCAGCCCACTGCCTGCTCTTGCATTCAGTCCTTCTCCAGGCGAGATGTAATATAACAAAGGAAGAGGCTGGTGGTCACAAGCCAGGACATTGCAGGGCTTGTTAATTACTTGGAAAATGGTGCCTGGGATGCCGCCAGGATCCCAAACAAAGAAAGGAAATAGCTCCTGTTCTCCGATTGACAAGTTGATGAGTGAGGTAGAATGAAAATCATTTGGGTAAGTAAAAGGGGGAAGAAATCAAATGGAAGCAGTTTTGTTCAAGAACAAGTATACAATTAAGATATATTCCCACCCCTGAGGGGGCTGATTCATATCAGTTGAGACCATGGAAATCACTATCTGCTCCGGGCCATGAGATGAATTCATTATCTCTAATAAAGGGACTGGGAACACTAATTTAGGGAAAGTGTTGATGGTGTTGGAACCTGGGCCAAAGTACATGATGTGTGTACAAATGAGTTATTAGTCTCAGCAGCCCCTAAATCTGCTTGTCCTTAGGACAACCATGTTTTAAATATCTGGAAAATTAATACCCTCACTCCAAAAAAAGAGAGTCCACAAATTTGGCAAGATTAAGACTCCTAAACCATCTTTGCAAATTAGTCTTCATTAAACTGGAGTAGTTTCAAGCAGGAAGAGACAGTTAAGAAAAACAAGAATTTCTTTATGTTGATGTGAAAAATATGTAAAATACAGTTAATGGCTGAAAAACTGATTGATGTTGGTGTGATTGTATTTTATGACGATGTTCACAAAACTTAGCCTGTGACTTAGAATTCTGTGATGGGGGCAAAAATGAGGTCTGGTCACCTAATACTCCATTGAAGTGAGGCCATGAATAAGTTCTTTCCTGGGTTTGATTGACACAGTTCTCAGAATCTCTGCCACAAAAACAGCTGCATTTGGAAAAAAGGAAAATGAAAACACACACACACACACAAATACATACATGCACTGTATCACCACCTTCATAAAACCTTTATATAGAAGCAGCACCTTCTTGTGGTTGTTTCATGGTTTATAAAGAATATAAAATTATCAATACTTTTTTATTGAAAGAAATACTTTGACAATGCAGGCGATCTCAAGGTCAAGCCATGTCCTTTTAGAGGCTGTAGGTAACCCTAACTGCCCACTGAGGATCATATTTATAATTTCCCAGACATGTGAATACAAAATGAAAATTAAAGTTGCTCATGCAGAGAAGTAATGCAAATAGAATCCAAATCCAGGCATTAAAGGAGAACTAAGGTTAAAGTGGGTTTTTTTTTTCTGGGTGGTGTGGAGGAAGAGATGACAAATAAACTGGAACTATTTCTAGGAAGAGACAAAGATTGAGGAGTGAGGACTGGGTTAAGTGAGGGGAGAAGGAAGAAGCACACTCAGTTTGAAATATTGATTTCTACTTGGGCCAGACATGTAGAAGACTTGGTTTGTAAATTGGTTGAGCAGTTTCGTCTGAAAAAGTGGTTGACCTTTTCATTTTACTGCAACAAGTGAGTGAGGCATTTAAACTCCTTTGTGGCTTTTGGGTAAACCATCACACAACTCTCTTATATTCTAGTTGGTTGTGTTGTTACACTGGGTGTGAGATCAAACCCAAAGAACCACTGGAGAAA
The DNA here is from genome assembly GCA_026826555.1 of Tolypeutes matacus. Lineage (NCBI taxonomy): Eukaryota > Metazoa > Chordata > Mammalia > Cingulata > Chlamyphoridae > Tolypeutes > Tolypeutes matacus. The sequence goes on from JAKSZT010053887.1 coordinate 59,049,778, forward strand.
AAGACTAGAATCCCAGTTATGATAAATAACCCTAGGAAACACCTGGAGAAATAGGACAAATTAGATGCAGTGTAATAGTCTCTGTGTAGCATGCTCAGTCACAATGCCCATCAGCCTATAGATTGACTGAAGAATCTGCAGAACAAGGTGTAAGCGAACCAAGACTGTTTCCAAAGGGTCTAAAGCAGCTGGTGTGACTGTCATTGGTGCTGTTTATCAAGTAGTTCTGTGCCTCCTCCATTCTGAGCACGGGTGGGAGCACCTGTCTTGGCCCCTTGTGGGTGGGTGGAGCTGTGTGACTGGCCAGCGCCTGTGAGTTATGGAGCTGAGCATTTAATTAGTGGTTCCAGGTCCTTCAGGATTCTTGTTCCCTACATCAAGCTGACCAACAGGCTGGGAGATGGTGGCTGCGTGTTAGTGTTGATGTTCTTTTTCTAATCAAATAAAGTCCATACTTGTTTGAGTTTCACTAGTTTTCCCTAATATCCTTTTTCTGTTCCAGAATCCCATTCAGGACACTATATTACATTTAGTCGTCCTGTCTCCTTAGGCTCCTCTTGGTTTTGACAGTCTCTCAGACTTTCCTTGTTTTTTGATGACCTTGATGGTTTTTAGGGGTACTGGCTAGGTATTTTGTAGAATGTTCCTCAACTGTCTGATGTTTTAGTCATGATTAGCCTGAGTTTTTGGGGAGGAAGGCCACAGAGGAAAAGTGCCATTTTTATTACATCCTATCGAGGGTACATACTATCAACATAACTTATCACTGTTAATGTTGACCTTGAACTTGTGGCTGAAGTAGTATTTGCCAGGTTTCTCCACTATAAAGTGACTCCTCCCCTCCCCACCCTTTCCATATGGTGCTCTTTAGAAGGAAGTCACTATGCCCAGCCCACATTTAAGGAGTGGGGAGCTAGGACCCACCTCCTTGAGGGAGGAGTGTCTGTAAAAATTCTTTGAAATTATTCTGTATAGATTTCTCCTTCCCCACTTAGATATTTATTCAGTCATTTATTTATATTGGCGTGGACTAATGGATATTTATTTAATACTTTGAGCCATCATCTAATACTATTTTATTTACTTATTGCTCAAATTGTTCCAGCTCTGGCCATTGGTCGGAAACTCTTTCACTTGTCTCCAGTGACCCTTTAACATACACCCATCGTTGCATTTTGGTTTTTATTTTTTAGCACTTCCGTATTAATTGGCACTACAGGATGATCCAGAGCCTTGGTTTTTAAGTGACTGCAGTGAGCAAAGGCGTCCTGCCAGTCTCTGAAGAACATGCATTGTTACTGAGAAAATAAAAATTCTGTTAAGCCAGTGAGATTCTAGAGTTGTTTGTTATCGAAGTTTGACCTGGACCAGTGGTTCTCAAAATGTGTTCCTGGAACCTGCTGCATCTGCATCATCTGAGAGAACTTGTTAGATGTGCTCATTTTCTCTGGCCCCACCCCAGCCCTACTGAATGAAAAATTCTGGGCTTGGGACCACCAGTCTGTATTTTTACAGATTTTCTAGGTGGTTCTGATGCACACTAAAGTTTGAGAACCACAGGTTTAGTTTTACGAGTAGTAATACAAAGAGGGCAAACTCAGTGGATCTTTTGGTTGTATTTAGATTATTCTAAGTTGTTCCAAAGAAAAACATTAAAAAATTACTTTAAACCAAGATTTTTTTTTTTTTTATAATGAAGATGCAAGAAAACCTTGAAACTACATTGATATGGAGAAATATTTCTCAGGGATGGGCTACATGGGTTTGTTATACTCTGGGCCCATTTTTGCTCTGCTAACCCCAGGGGTTCCTTGTTAGGATCAAATAAGATGGTAGACTCAACAGTGTTTGGTGAATGGGAATGTATATACATGGTTTTTTTTTTTTTTTTAATTGGATTTCTCCCCTTGCTATAATGTAAGTGCCATGAAGATAAAGAGCCTAGAACAGTGCCTGGTAAGTACATGGTGTGTACATAAGCATTATTTCTCAGGCTTTTATTTCCTTTCTCTTTCTTTAGCCCATTTTCTCTACATTTTGTTCAGTTTTTGAGGAAGAGGACATCTGCTTATTTCTGCATTTGTAAATATTTTTTTTGGAAGACTGAATGTCTATCTCACTGTGAAGAAAGGGATAGATAAAGAAGTTTTTGACCAAAAGAAGGATTGTTTCAATTGGACTGACTGGTTATTTTTTCCATGATAACTTTTGAAGTAGCTGACTGCTTTGGAACAAATTTGGTACACTTTGAAAATTAATTTGCTCAATAGGCACCAGTTATATACAGGGTTCTATGTTAGGCACTCGAGGAATATCCTTAGGGAGCTGATAGCCCTGTGGGAGAAATGAGTAAAGTCCACAAATAAGTATAATTAACAAGCTATGATATAGGGCATTCCAGATGGCTTGAGCTTCTGGCTGTGGTATCAGGCTATATAGTACCCTACTTGAATGTGGATCCTTTCACTAGCTTGAAATAAAATGGGAGGAAATTAAAATTCAAATTGTACTCATCTTGTTTTATTTAATTAGGTTTACTGATAACCATGGGCTAATAATTCATATCTTAATAGCAGAGAAGCATGAGGCAAGTATTGTCAAGGCACAGTCATATCTGCTTCAGGACATTTTCTTTTTTACAACATAGATTTGCTATGTTTTCATATTATAAAAGTAATATGTGCTTATTGTGGAAGTTTTGAAATATGCAGGAAAAATGTAAAGAAAATCTTTAATCACCCATAATCCCACTACCCAGAGATGATTGCTGGTCTCTTTTATATGTGTTTTTCCATAGTTAAATTGTACTATATGTAAAATCTTGTAACTTTTAAAAACATTAGAAGACATGAGAAAAACGTGTTTTCTCATGTCCTGAAGTATTCTTTATAGTATTTTTATATATTATACTATGGAATGGGTAGAACTCAAGCCCACAGTGTATCTTCCATACTTTATGTGACAATTTTATTATTCATTCCAGTTTTTTGCTGCCACCTCTTTGAAGTTAGAGCTCTATTATGAATTTTATATAGTTTTGTATATAAAATATCTCTATGTATGATTAGGCAAAGACCAATTAATGTGGCTGTATTAGTCAGGGTTCTCTAGGGAAAGAGAACTGACAGGAGATATCTGTAAATAGGATGAGATTTTATAAAATTCTTTCATATGACTGTGCGGATGCACAAGTCCAAATTCTACAGGCAGGCTGCAGACCAGGGGCTCTGATGAAGGTCCTTGAAGAGCTCTCAGGAGACATTGGTTGTCCAAAGTCGAGCTGGAAAACTCTCTTTGAATGCTGAAATCACTTCCCCTTTTAAGACATTCAACTGATTGGATAAAACATCACTTATTGTTGACGGCAATCTCCTTGATTAATTGTAGATGTAATCAACCATCTATAGAATAAACTCACTGGTAACGAAAGTCCATAAATGTTCTTGAATTATAATTAACCCAGTGCTTGCTTGACCAAACAACTGGGCACAATTCCCTGGCCGAGTTGACACATTAGCCTAGCCATCACAGTGGCCAAATGAGGCAGACTGGGAGGGGCTAGAAGTCAGCCCAAGCGCTGGAGTATCTAACAAACAACCTTGCAGGTGCTGCTAGAAAGCCTAGCTTGGAGATCAAGGCACAAGATTTGAAAGTTACAGGACCAGAACAGGTTCCAGTAGTCATTTGGCGTCAGGGGATCCTTGGAGCTTGAGGAGTATCCCAAGAAGTAGGCTTAGATGGTTTTGAGACTGGGCAAAGAGGAAGTAAGTATTAGTAGATCTGGTGGGGCTTATGTGGCCATAAGCCTGGGATTCAGCTGAAGGAGTTTGGTCTCTTCAACCAACAAACATTATAAGGGCCTACTGTGTACCAGGCTTAGAGCTTGGGATCCCTCAATGAAACAAACAGAAAACAAGATCTGCCCTCAGGAACTTATATTCTAATGAGGAAAATCTCCTTCTGATGGGACTAACAAAAGCAAGGAGGAGCTCTGGTTCTGAAGAAACTGGGATATTGAAGTGTTCCAGAATAAACTCAGATACAGGACAGAGGACAAGGCAGAGGGCCAGTGATCAGAGCTGGTTTCTCTAAGGTGTTAGCAGGACCTCAGGAACAGAGCTGGCTCTCAGAATGGGCTCCAAGTCGGAGCCAAACTCACGACAAGGGCCACTTATCAGTCAATCATGGAGTAGAGACCTTCTGTGCACCTTTCTGGTCCAAGGTCAAGTTGGTCCCAACAATGAGGACCTGCCTTAGCCTACATTTGGGGGCCCAACACCTGGATGCTCATACCTTGTTGTGGGAGATGGAAGGTAATTTAGTGCCAGTGACAGAAATGGAATATTCAGGAATGTGTTATAGCATCTAGCCTCATGGCTAGCATGCATCATAGTAGGCTTTCAACACAGATTTGTTGAATGTGCTAAGTTTAGGAGAAAAAAAAGATGAGCATTAAGGGGGAGTAGGACAGAAAAATATGACTAATAGATAGGAATAGTTATTATGAGTTTAGACTCCAAGTCAGACAGCCCTAGTTTTCAGATTTTGAGTCTTCCATTCTTTGTCTTTGTGACCATGGACAAATTACTTAATATCTATAAACCTGATTCCTCTTCTGTAAATGGGGCTAATAATAGTACCTACCACACCTTAGGGTTTTGAGGCAATTCTTCTAAAGCACCTGGGCCGTTGCCTGGCTCATGTAAACATTGAATACATTTTAGTTAATAAAATCCACAACAATACTTTTTTTAAGGATGGGGCTATTATTAACATATATTCTGTGGCGAGGTCCAGCTTTCTTTTTAAAAAAAATCAATATCATGACCTTAGAAAATTGAGAAAAATAATTGTTCTCATAGAGAAGATAAACTAGAGTGGAATTGTTACACATTCCTTCACACACATCACCTGCTATTTGTACTGAAATGAGGGCTTCTGCCATTCCTTAGAGATGAGGCAAGGAATATTAGAAGGATTAGCTACATAATATTATCCAAGAACTTTTTTATTCGTTGTTTGAACATAAAAGACTTGGAGGAGGGAGCCACGTGGTGAATAATATCTTCTTTTGATCTATATTATAATAATAATTAATGAAAAATAGATCCAGGAGGAGAATTTGATAAAATTAGAGAATCAGAGGTACATGGTTGAAGGGGCTGATTAAGCTGTTTAATGGATTTATCCATCTCTCTTTGTGGGAAAAAAGGAAAAAAAGGGGAGAAAAAATCCCCTTCTCTCTTTGTGGGAACAGCTTCTATCCCTTCTGTTCATGTGTGAGAGAAAAAAACCCAGAGCTAGGCTCCACTATCAATTCTCCATTTTGTTTTGGCTTCAGCTTCTTGATAATGTTTACCCCTAAAGCATTTTGAAATTCTCACTCCAGCGAAAGTCTGGGAATCTTTCCTTCTTTGCACAGTATATCTTAAGAAAATACTTCTGAAATTGAATTAAGTGACCAGGTACTTCCTTCAGGAGAGGATCTTCTACTTTCTTTACCCATTGAGGTTATGGGAGGTGAAGGAATTGTTCTATATTTTTATTGTGGTAATAGTTAAATGGCTATATATTTATCAAAATTCACCAACCAAACACCTAAAAGGCTGAATTTTAGTATAAATAAATATGTGAATTTAAAAAAAACAAAAAAAATTTTTTTGGAAATTCCATTACTAAATTAATAAACTTTATACACATTTTCTTTTATCAGTTTAGCATTTCAACAGAATCTTATTGTATGCCACCTGTGTGCTAAGCATGGTGCTTCTCTCTGGGGATAGAACTATGAGTAAAGTGTGACCCCTGTTCTGGCCACTTTTAATTTCAGTCCCTTTATATTAGAGTTTACAGTGTTAACCCAGCTAACACAAGGTAGCTAATGCCTGACTTTCAGAGCACTTTGTTGGGGGACATACTGTTGATGATCTGTTTCTCTAAAAAGATCCCAAAAGTCACTTTTGATGTTCACTTTTTCATGAACATCAGAAGAATAATAGGTTCTGTTATCAAAGGGGTTGGGACAGTTTATGGTATAGAAAGGCTTATAAAGATCAACTATTCAGCATTCAGGTTTTAAAATTTATTACAAGCTCTCCTCCCTTCATGCTTTGCTTCTCCCTAAGGAAATTACTGGAGTGTCTGAGGCCCGGAAATTTGCTGTAGCACCTAGAAACAATATGGTGATGTCAGACTTGCCTGAGTAAACAGCAACACCTGTTCAAGACTTAATGGGTCTGCTTCTTTTCCCAGTAGGTTTTTTTTTTTTTTTTTTTGGCACAGCCTTAGGGTAGTTAATCTTTAAAAGGAAGAAGGGATGGGCCTGAAGATAGCCTGTTTCTAGACTATTTTTAGATAGCTCTTCTACAAAACTCCTGATTGTCATATTTTTGACATGCTTGCAGGGCATGGCCGTTTCTGGATGCCCTAGTGTTTTCGTTTCCTTGGCTGCTCAATAAAATACCATGCAATGGGTTGGCTTGAACAATGGGGATTTTATTAGCTCACAGTTTTAAGGCTAGGAAAAGTCTTATCAAGGCATCATGGAAGCCATGCTTTCTTCCCAGAAACTGACAGTCTGGGTCTGGCTGCCAGTCACCCTTGATCTCTGGCTCCGTCACATGGCAATGCTGGTGGTGGTCTCTCCTGGCCTCTCCCTTCTCCTCGGGGTTCCGTTGACCTTCAATTTCTTGCTTTTCTCTCTCTCCGTCTGAATTTTATTCTGCTTATAAGGGACTCCAGTAATAGGATTAAGACCCATACTGACTGAATTGGGTCACACCTTAGTAACCTCATCAGAAGGTTCTATTTACAATGGGTTCACACCCACAGGGATGGATTAAGTTTAAGAACATGGTTTTCCGAGGTACATATAACTCCAAACAACCACACCTAGTGTGGCCATGAATCAGCTTTATGGCCTGATATATCTCTGGAGCTCACAGGTCGTACTAGAAACGAACTGCTTTTTGTGCTGCCCTCTCTTCTCAATCACTCTCCTCCATCATCTCCCCTTGCTCCTTTTCCACTCCCTACTCCATCACCCCATCTCCTCAGGAAGGGAACTCTCAGTCATATGGCCACAGTGGGTACTTGTGGGTATGTTGGGGTGGAGTGGGGGCGGCGGGGGGCTGGGGGAGAGAGAGACAGAGAGAGAGAGAGAGAGAGAGAGAGAGAGAGAGACCGACCAAGTGCATTGAAACAGCAAACAGGCTGCTTGGATAATCTTTTCAAAAGCTAAATCTGACACTGTCCTTCCAGCTCCTTAAAACCTTTCATTGGCTGTCCATTTTAAATTGCTCATGGAGAAAATCCAAGTGCTCTGCCGTGGGTACACGGTCCTTTCCGATCCAGTCCTGCCCTTTTCCCAGTGTGTCCCTTGACTCTCCCTTCCCCCGTCACAGGCACCTGGTGCATTAGTCATGCCAGACTCCTTGTATTTCCTCAAAAGCACAAGGATACTTTTTCCACATCTTTGCTTTTTCGGTGCCGGTCTGAAATGCCTTTCTTCCTTCTGTCTTCTGAGTGAATTTCTTGTTGGACTTCCGGTTGAACTTACACTTTTCCTTTCTTGCCTGACCTCTCTACCCTCCATCATGTCACCCTCCCTCCACTGAGCTCCACTGCATATCTCTGCTAGAGGATTAGTAGACTAAGCACTAATTGTGTGTTTGTATGTTTATTTGTCACTATTCCTTGTTTTTCTTGAAGTCATAGTCTTTTTTCTCTTTATATCCCTTTTCCTAGCCGTTGTATGTTCTCAGTGTATGCTCGTTCAGTACATGGATGATAAACACTGATTAAAAAAAAAAATTCATTTGAGTCCAGAAATTACAAGGAGGTGCTACCCAGGGCAGATAAAGCAATTGATATTTTATTTCCCAGGTGTGGATGTTAAGACTGGGAGATGTTATCCTGAGAGTAGAGGAAGTAAAAGCATTATTATTGACTAGCTTCGCACTCAGCTAACATTTACTGCATCTGTCCTGTATGCCTGCCTGGCTCCATGAGGGACATTTTCCCATTCACAATCTCATTGATTCCTCATGGCAATCTCGAGAAGGATGTCTTATTGTCCCCTTTATGTAGATGATGGAACTACATCTACATAAAGTACTAAGGGACAAGGCCAAAGCCAAATGACAAATGACAGATAAATGCCTAGTCAGGACCAGAGCTTGTGTTTTTTGGCAGAGCCCATTGCTCTTTCATTGAGGTGCCTGGCAGGATATGACTCTTTGGAAGGTTTCTTAATGTCATGTTTTCCTTTTCCTTGGCCCCATATTCTGCTAAGGCTTTTGGTTTCAGACTTATGATGGAACTTGCAGATGAGGCATTGATATTTTTGGAGGGGTCTGGGGAATGGGGATGGTGATAGTAGTGGTGATGGTGCTGTGGGAAGAAACAAGTAACTGACACTTGGGAATTTGCGCTTAGGTTCCAGGAAGACTCGTGGGTTGTCCAGCACAGTTGGCCAGCAAAGGAAAGGAGACAGCAATGAAATGACAAAAGTACTGTCCCAGAGCAAAAACTGCCTTTGGCAGGAGGGTCTCACTGTCCTTATCTCTCTAGAAATTAAGCATGCTGGGGAAGAGGGAAGGACATGACTTGGGGAAATGTTTGAATGACCTAACTCTAGGATGGGGTTTGCAAAGGGATGCCTACGGGCCTAGGCAGGTAATTCGAATACAGGGGTTCTTAATTTTTTTTGTTCCACGGACCCCTTTGCTAGTCAGGTGAAAACCATAGACCCCCTTCTCAGAATGTAGCAGCAGGTGGTTTTATGACACTCAACATCAGCATCTCTTTAAATTAAATTTTAGGATTATTCAAAATTACGTTTTACAACTTTCCCATAATTTCAATACCTGATAACCTCACACGGTTCAACATCTATTCAAATGGTCATTTTTGCCAAACATTTAGAAATTCGAGTTTTCCCACGGCGTTATAAAACCATCTCTGCCATCCTACCAGCCTTTTTGCAGGCAGTTGTCCGCTGTACTCGGAACATGCTACATCAAAATAAAAATCCACACTATACAGTGTAGAATTTAATAAATATGTCACCAGCACGTCCCCATGAGAATAATGTTTTTTTGAATTTTCAGTTCACGCTCACGGACCCCCTTGAAATCTTTCCACGGACCTCCAAGGGTCCCTGGTTAAGAACCCCTGTTCTAATAAGTAAAACAGTCCTAAAGGGGCTCTCACCATTTGTCACCATGGGAATTGGGCCCAATGTCTCCAGGCCTAAGGGTTTTGTGTTTTTTGTAAGAAGCCAGATTTGAGTAAAATTTCCAAAGTATTAAATTTGAATTTAAAATTTAAAAGAGAGACCCTGCCTCCCCTACTTTCCTGTCAAACTACTACAAACTGAATATAGCCCAAAGGTTACAAGCTGAGGACTTCCATTCTAGGAGTAGTGTTTGCATTATCCAAGTGTCCCCATGCTATTGGCATTTTGGTCGGGACAGTTCTTTTTCTACGGTACTCAACTACACATCGCAGATATCAAGTATCCCCCACCCCATTCAATGTTGTTTTCTTATTATTCTGCTCAACAGAAACACTCCCACATTTTCAAATAACCCCTAGGAAACCAGTATTTCTACGCTTAGCTGAAGTTTTTTCCAGTATCAATTTAGATAAAATCCAAGTATCTCTTTTGGAGCTTCTTTTGCTTGTAATAATCCTGGACCAAGTATGACACTTCAAACTCATGGTAAATCTTCCTTGGCCTCAGCTATCCCTCACTCTACTCTGATTTCAGTGGGTTTTATTTCGGTAAATGTACCTGGCCTTGGGTTATAGCTGAATTCAGGTGGTGGTTGGCTGGCAGATGGTTTACCTGGACATGTTTGTGCATCTCACATCTTTCTTTGATTCTAGCAACTTTGACTCAAAGATAATTCTGTTGTGAGGCTCTTCCCAGGAAGATCATCAGTGTGCTAAACTGGCAGCCTTCCGGCCATTTGGGAAGGTTGTCGGGCGGCGTTGCCTGGAGCTGAGGTTGGGTGATATGTGCTCTTTAAGAAAAGGCTAATTTTCTGGAAAACCATTTGGCAATATCTAAAAAGTTCATGCATTTCTGTGGAAATTATAAAAAATGTGGAAGAGATTTGTGCACAGTTATATTCTTTGTAAAGCTAACTCCTATAGTGAAAAATAGAAAACAAATTAGTTTCACAGTAGGGGAATGATTAAACAAATTATGGGATAGCCATATGATGTAATCATCAGTCGTCCTTTAAAACAATGTTTATGAAGAATTTTTAATGACATGGGAAAATGCCATATTTATTGAGAGAAAACAGGATATATAATTGCATTTATACATGGAGTTATAGTTACACATATACTTATTTTCATAGGTCTTTTTCTCTTTTCTATGTTTTTCAAATGCTCTATAGTAAAAAAGATACATTATATATTTTTAAAAATAAGCTTTTTTTTTGAGCTACCGGGACCCGGGAATGAACCTAGGACCTCGTATGCAGGAGGCTGGTACTCAACTGCTGAGCCCCATTGGCTCCCCGGAGTTGGCTCCCTTGTCTGTTTGCTTGTTGGTTTTTTTGCTCATTGCTTGTTTGTTTTCTTTAGGAGGCATCAGGAACCGAACCCGGGACCTCCCATGTGGGAGGCAGGTGCTCAATTGCTTTGCCACATCTGCTCCCCCCAAAAACAAACTTTTAATTTTAGAATAGTTTAAGGTTCAAATTTGCAAAGGTAGTACAGTCAGTTCCCATAAAACTCACCCATATTCCCCATACATGTAAAATTTAAAATAAGAATAAAATAATAGTTACTTTAAAAATGGTTCAAAATTAGTTTCCATGGTGCACATTATCACAAGATAACTTTTCATAATTAGGTTTATTTTAACAGGCTTTCAGAGGGAAAGAAAAATATGTTCTTTATCAAAAAGACACGTGTTATTTATTTATTAGTAATGCTACATTTAACTGACATCCCAAGCAATTTCACACATCCTGGATGGAACATTCAGAAATGCTCTTTAGTTTTGCTATGTTTTCTAAAATGATTTAAATAAATCTATTGTTTATCATAGACTTACTTTTGTATTTGATTCCAAAATAGGCAAGTGTTTGAGACAAAAGAAGTTATTCATTCTTCTTCTTGGAGCTAGAATATTTATTATTTCTTCTCAAACTTCCTTAGCTATATAAAAGTCAGCATTACATGAATCTATAATGGATATGAGTTTAAAATGTAGTCATCTGAAATTGAATTTACCAAGTAGATCCTATTTTAATACTTTGTTTTGACTGATCAACTCACTAAAGCTGGAAGCTAAAAATAATAAACCCTGTCATTTTAGCAAGTCAAGCCATCACAGAAAATATTAAGAAACACCAGCAATTGGTTTTTAGGGGATTCTCTTTGCCATCTTGTTCCTGAATGGGAGTCTTTTCGTAAAGGGCCAGTGAGGGGCTCTTGATCTGGGGCAGAAGAGTGGCCCATTTCTGAATTTATGGAGTAAGGCGTCCTGGACCCTTACTTCACTCAGAAAGGGCAGGAGCTGCTTCACAAGAGTGTTCTAGTTAATAACCTCTAGTGCAGGGGTTCTTAACCTTTTTTGTTCCACGGACCCCTTTGCCAGTCAAGTGAAAACCACGGCCCCCTTACTAAGTCCACACTATGCTGTGTATTATTTAATAAATATATCACACCCGTATCAACATGTCCCAGCAAGAATAATGTTTCTTTGAACTTCAGTTCAAGCTCACGGACCCCTGGTTAAGAACCCTGCTCTAGTGCTTTTTACCCAATGAGGGATTAGAACATGTGCTGCTGTTTGAAAGGAACACAAAAGCTTTTATTCATGTCGTAGTTTCAAAAGCTTATATTGAACAATTCAAGAATTTAGTCACAGAGACAATACTGGCACCTCCATGACTTGTGTTTTTCTGTTTTTTGTAGGAGGACCATCTATGTCTTTTGTCTACTCAATTGACTTGGGGAGGAGCCCTTGAGTGTTTTAATACAGGGCTCTGTAGGGTAAGAATAGAACGTCCCGATGGACTTGTTTGTTGTAATCATAATTTGGATGGTAGGTGTGAAGGACAGAACAGTAGTTCTCATTTGGGTTTGATTTGGGGCATATGATGGGAATATAATAAGTTTTATATATCAGAGTCTCCCAAGGAGATTTTGCATCGCTTTCTCCACCTGCCTAGTTAAGAGTCACCCAATTATAAAATTTCCCCATTCTCCCCTCCAGTTTTTTTTTTATCCCCCTGAGGGATGTATATTTTATTGGAAACCTTAAATACTCTTCAGACAGAACACATCTTCAATCAAGGCTTGTGCGTGGCCTACACAGAAAACTGAAGTGTTCTGGATTTGTCCCACTCCAGTTTTTATAAAGCAAAATTCCTGAGATGTCAAAGAAAAGAAAACAAGACAAAGCCTACTCTTTTGTTATTAGTATGTTGCTGCCTTCTGAGTTAACATTCTTAACTAAAGGAAACATTTATGCACTCTGTCTCTAGAAGGCCAGCCAAGGAGAGAGAAGAAAGAAAATTAAGAGGCAATTTGGTTGGCTATCATTAATCCTTCTTTAGCCCTGTGGGAAAACAAGCCTACCTTCTTCCATTCTTGTTATCAGGTAGATTAAATTGGTTGAAGAATTCTTTAGTTCATGGGGAAAAAAAGGCAACAACACTTTACAGAGATACTCCAAAGCAGCTGAAAACATTTTTTCTTTCAGCTGTTTTGCTGTCTAGAATTGGACGGCACTTAACTGTTTTGGGGTCACCTCAGGATACCTAAGCACATTTGTGTGCAAAATGGAAAACAGGCACAGCTAGGCCTTCTCCCCAGAGGGTATACCTAGGTGCTTCTCCTGGTGCCTTTTAGGAAGGCAGAAGATCACTTGGAATTTCATTTTTGCAAATCTTCAAATTCTAACATCTTACTCATCTGTTTAGGGCAGTCAGAGCTGCCTAATGGAAGCTGCATAATTGAGTGGAATTAAAAACATCTTGCATTCAGGTTTCCCCTTCTCTACCCCCATCTGCAGCAACCTTTGACTTTGCATAGATTTTGAAAGTCATACTGTTACATTCCGGCCAGGGTTCTCTTTAAAAGATGCTTGTAACTGAAAATCTGTTTCCTTATCCCTCAAATATGAAAGCCGTAAAGGAAAGAAAAGAGTTTTAATGAACAGTCTTTGCAGAATCAGCTCCTTGTAACTTTGGTCGCTGATGTGAATCAAAAATAGCTAAAAGTAGGTCATATTGTAAAAATGAATTTGGCTTCACTTCATATTTTATTGACTTTACTAGGCATTTTTCATTCACAGTAGCTGATCATTAGCTAATGACTGGCATAAATAAAGAGGCAATGAATCTCTTATTTTCTTTATTTTTTGCATCAACTCCTTTAGAATGTCAGTGGGGCTTACTGTGTGCCCAGGGGATTTTACTCTTATTTCTCATCCTCACAACAACCATGAAAGTTGAAATTTTTGTCTTCATTTTCTCTATGAGGAAACTGAAGCTCATACAGTTTGAGGTAAATTGCCCAAGGACACACAGCTAATTAGTAAAATTCTAAGATTTGGATACATTTCTCTGTCTGGAAGCACTGATGTTTTCTATTATTTTCTCTTGGTTAAAAAAAAAATGTTAGTGAGAAATAAACTCAAGTAAAATTGCCAAATCTTAATGCCTCGTGAGACAATGAGAAATCAGTGAAGGATGATTTACCATGATAATAATGTTAAAAAATGACAATAACACAGCATTTATTTGAAAGAGCATTATTTAACTCTCACTGGTAACTCTCTATTTTTATGCCCATTTTACCCATGAGTCTCAGAAAGGCTAAAATGATTGCCCAAGGTCACAAGGGCCACAAGTGGCAAAGTCTGAATTCCAGTCCAGGCCAGCTGTCTTCATAATCCAAACAGTCATTCTCAGTGTGGTAACTCGAGGTCAGCATAAAATAGCAAAGACTCTGTAAATGATCAGTATAAATCTGTTTGTGGAAAAAATGAAATTAAATATCAGTCTTTTGGTTCATGTTGTCGTAATACTTTACTATAGGAAATAACTATTTTCTTGGATGTAGTAGCAATAATTTTCATGGATGAATGATTATGGAGTGTGTTTTCTTTCAACCGTTTTATCTTGAAAAAAATTTAAATGTGAACTTGAGTGGTTAACTCTTTCCCCCTCTGAAAGATGGTTTGGTTGAGGGCTGCAGTGGGGCTCTTATAAGGTGGGAACTAGGTTCCTTGCTGGGGTTGAGACTGTGGGTCCCTGGAGCAGGTTAGAAATGTCCTAGGAGGACACTAAAGGAGGTTAGAAAGGTCTTGGAAGGACACTACAGGCAAATCTAGGCTTTTCTGAAAGCTTTCATATACCTAGTCTTGCACTGAGAAAACAGGAGAAGGGGGCCACTTGACCCTCTCTTTCTTCTCTATGGCACGCTTTCTTATGTCACGTGACTATGAATAGTCCCCGCGGGTGGGGTTGCTTCAGTAGCCTGTGGACTACCCACCACCCTACTTTACAACATCCCATCTAGGGGAAACAGGTCCTGAGTTGTTTTTAGACCACAGCCTGTCTGTAAGATCTAAGCTTCTTATATATATGTTTTTTTGAAATACCAATTTGCATAAAGTCAAGTGTTCAATTCACATATATTTTCTGGTACACTAGAAATTGTACATTTTCAGGACAGCCCTTTTGATGTACCATTACTCTTATGACGAATTTGCCCAAATAAAACAAAACTGTTAAGACACCTTGAAAAGAAAGCTCTCTGGTAATTTGGTAAAAGAGTTGTCATATGAAAATCCTCTTTTACTTGTATAGCCACAATATCAGGGCCCTGGCCATAACTATCTTTCATTTAAAATCCCCTAGATAATTTGATTATTGAAATTCACTGATCTTTGGGTGGAGAGGCTTGGCCATTCATTCATCCGTTCAAAATATTTATTAAGCACCTATTATGTGCCAAGTACCTGTACTGTTTAAACACTGGGGAGACTTGGAATGCATGTGAATAAGAGAAACAGACAATATACAAATAGACAAGTCATATTTAACATGTCCGATGGTGAAAAGTGCTACAAAGAAAAAGAAAACAGGAGAAGGAGTGTGTGTGTTTGTGGGTGTAAGTTTGTGTAGTGAGGGAGTCATTCTTCTACAGGGGTTATTAACAAGGGGTCTGTGAGCTTGAATTTAAATAAAAAAAAAATATATTCTTGTGAGGATGTGTTGGTGTGGGTGTGATATATATATTAAATAATACACAGTATAGTGTGGACTTAGTAAGGGGTCTGTGGTTTGTACCTGACTGGCTAAGGGGTCCATGGAACAAAAAAGGTTAAGAACCCCTATTCTACAGGGAAGGCCTTAAGAATAGAGTGACATTTGAGCAGAAAAATAAGAGAAGTGGGAGAGCAAGTCTTACAGACATCTGGAGAAAAACTTTTAGGTAGAAGAAAGTACGACGGCCCTGAGGTGGAAGTGATATTTCTGTATTTGAGAAACAGCAAGGAAGGGACAGTCTCAGGCTCCTCTGATGGAGCTCTTCTTATTGAGAGAAGGGTCTTCAGTGACTTCCTGCACAGCCCCAGTCTGTCCAGTGACTGCCTCTATCCTAAAGGGGCAGCGACACCTTTAAAGGATTTAGGTAGAGGGGGCAGAAGCTACACCCAGGCTAAAGAGGATGGGGAGCTGGTGGCATTTACATATTTAAATGCCTCCTCATTAACCAGTACAACTTAACTCACTTCAATTAAACATAAATCCTTCTTGCTGGTAAGTATTTCAGGCATTCAGCTGTGTGTCAATTATTGCATCCTTTCAAAAGAGAAGCTTTTAAATTAATTAAATCCATTACACTTGAATATTTGATTTCTGCCAATACATAATTTAAAATACTCACTTCAAAATAATTTGATCAGGATTAGTAAGCCTACAAAAATGTCTTAAACTATGTACCTGAGGAAGTATCACCCAGACTCTGGGTAGAGGCAAACTGGCCCTTTGAAAGGGACTTTTCACTGTAGCCTCAGACAGGCAAATCTGCAGTGTGTAGATTCTTGGGCCTCAGTCTTGGAAATTCTGATTCAGTGGGTTCCAAATAGGGCCCAAGATTCTTTTTCCAAACAAGTGATTTTTATTAATGAGTTACGTTTGGGAGCCACTGATCAGGCGTAAAAGGCAATATAGATTCTATGTAATACCCATCTAATATAGAAGAATGAAGTGGGGCATCAGTCAGGCTAAAATGATGAAGGAACAATCTTCACACTCTCCCTTGTGTGGTGTATTAGTGAGGGGAGGCTAGGCTATGCTGTAGTAACAGAATAGCCCGCCCTCCCTTTCCCCAAATTTTGGTGGCTTAATGCTCTCAAGTCCAGGGCCAGTGTTCTCGATGGGTGGCTCTCCTCCAAGCAGTGCCTCAGGTATCCTGATGTCTAAAAACCCCTAGGGTTTTCTCAGAGACTCTTGCAGGGACAGCTGAAAAAGAGTGCACCCATCTTGATGGGTCTGGTATAGTACTACTCTTCTGTCCGTATTCTATTGGGCCAGGTAGTCACTTGGTTCCACTTAGATGCAGGGGGCCAGGAAAGGTCACTTTCCTTTGTGTACAGGAGGGCACTATTTCAGTTAGTGAACACACACATAGCAGCGACTCTGCAACCATACTCTATATTCCACTCCCTGATGCAATTTTCTGTAGATTTCCGTAGTTTTTCCACCCAGGTCTGCCTGATACTTTCAAGGTACTCCATGCTCAGGAAGACTTATCTCTCTGCCCTCTACTCTAGTTGTATTTGGCGTGAGAAAGAAACCAATCTGGTTAAATCAATTCACACTGAGATGTAATTGTGTAATAGACCCTCCATCCATCCCAGAACTCTATTTATGCATCTCAGGGAATACATAGCTTTTTTCCTTTCTCTACCGTAGCTTCTCTAAAAAATTCAGCATTCTTGTATTATTGGCAGCAGGGGTTTTTGAGTTCAGAGCAGACATTCTGTAGGAGTGTATGATTCTTAATGTGGTGATTTTTGAGTTGGGGACTTTGTGTACATTCTAAAAATATAAGCACAAGATATGACTCCTAGGAGGGGCACGCTCATGGACAGAGATGATTTGATTCTATGGTACGTCAGATCCTAAGTGTACAATGTGAACAAATGACTAAATGGTGATCTCTGGACCAGCAGCATTAGCACCATCTGAGTACTTCTAAGAAATGCAGGTTCTTGGGCTCTATACCAGACCTACAGAACTAGAAATTCTGGGGATGGGGCACAGCAATCTACGTTTTGGCAAAGCCCTTTGGGTGATTTTGGTGCTGGCCAATGTTTGATTCTAGTTTTAGCTAAATTCTAGTTTCAGTTAAATCTAAGTAATTAGGGAATCTCAATTGGAAATATTTTACCTGTGGGAGAAAACAATGGACATAGGCTTTCAGGACACTTGTTAGGGAAACTGCTACTACTCATTTAGGTTAGATGTCTGCTTCTTTTGTTAAGTTTCGTAAAATACTCTGTAGTAAGAATCAATGTCTGGAAAGAAAACCCAAGGCAGTTCAAGTACTTAACATTAGCAATTATGTTTCATGTACACTACTATATAGTAAAGTAGAAAAAAATGGGCTAGCACATTTTAAAAGCAATTTAAAGCAAAGGTTGATTCAAAAGTCTTTTTGGCTTTTCTCTTGGTTTTACTGATTATTGTTGGCCACCTTCTTCTTTGTCCAGAACTCTGGGCATGGTTACTTTTTAGGGGCCTGAAATATGTAATCGTAACCAATTTATTGGAAATATTTCCACCACCACCCCCTGTTCCCATCCCCATACACACTGTCTTAGATGACATGTACTAAACAAATTAAATCCTTGGGGATGACAAGAAGGCATTATTATGAACCTCTATCATTATGATGTCTTGAGGATGACAGAGATGAGGCTTGGGAATGGAGTGGGCCCTACCCTGTAAGGCCTTTGGGACTTGCTTTCTAGCAAAAGTCCCTGCAATGTTTGCCTCTTTCATACAAGCAGTGGAAGCAAGTTCCCCTGAGTGTACAACCTCCTGGACCTTCTGCAAACATCAATTAATGAATCAAAACCCCAAATAAGACGCCTCCAAAATGATCTTGTGGCATGTCAGAGAACTCTCATCTGCTCCCCAAATTCTGAATACATCACTGACCTTGGCTGTTCGTGTGGGTCACAATTAGAAGTTGTCAGTTAAATTTGAATTTCAGATAAAAGACAAATTATTATTATTTCTTTTATATCCATTCTCCCCACCCCCCAGTTTTTGCTGTTTTGTGTCCATTCGTTGTGCAATTCTCTGTGTCTGTTTCCTGCCCTCTCCTCTCATCATTCTCCTCCTATCTTCACCAGGATTCGATCCTGGGAACCTCCAATGTGGGAGAGAGGCATTTTGCCAATGGTGCCACGTCAGTTCCTGGTTTTTCAGCGCGTCTTGTCTTGGCTCTCCCCTGGGTCTCTCTCCTGTTACGTTATCATCTTGCTGCGTGGTTTGGCGGGGTCTGATGGCTCACCCACTCGCGGCGCCTGGGGGCTCACCCGCTCACAGGGCCTGACAGTGCGCCCGCAGACATTCTTTATTTTTCTTTATTTTACCAGGAGGTCTCAGGGATCGAACCCAGGTCCCTCCATATGGGAAACAGACACCCAACCATTTGAACCACAAAAGACAAATTATTTTTAAGTAGATGTAATGCCTTCTAGTTATGGGATATACTTCTAGTGAAAAATTTTCTGTCATTTATCTGAAATTAAAATTTAACAGGCCAGCCTGAATTTTTGTTTGCTAAATCTGGCAACTTTAGCCACAACTTATCTGACTTCTGACAAAGAGATACTTAGAAGCCCCTATGAGGTCCAGAGCTTTTTATTAATCTCTAGACTAGTTCCTAGTTTGCAGAGGCATTTTGCCATGGGACTCTTAATTAAGCCGACACTACTTTCTTGTTGCCTCTCTGGCCTTGGGTACAGTTTCCTTTCTCTCTTCTCTTCGTTTAGTATCTTCCTTATCTCTGCCCCACTTGCAGAGAGAAAGGCAGGCCTATTAGAAACAGTGCCTGCCCATCTGAGTTCTTCTTCCTTTAAACAAACTGGTCTTTCCCTGAAGATTAGATTAATCTTTTCATGTTGGAGCTTGCTGATACCTGGATGTTTCTGGGTCAAAAAGCCTGATGTTTGTAGACGTTTAGCTAGCAGCAATTCTCTTGTATGGTTTTCGTCTTTGATGAATCACAAAACCTCTTAACTATCAAATTTCTTCTTTGTACAGGTAATGGTGGCCCATCTAATTAGCACCAATTAGATGAATAAGAACACCTGACCCCCACTAGGTCCGCTTCTAATGAGAAAACCAGAGCCGATCCGGTCAGATTCAAATAGACCAAACAGGGCTCACTCAGCCTTCTGTGTGAAAATAACACAGACCCAGTAGCAACTGTAAAGTCATTTTGTTCTTTCTGTCCTAGATTCCAGTTGCTGCTTCTCTAGAGACCTTTTATGCTTGCTTAGTTCTCTATGAAGTCAACAGGAACATAGGGACACCAGGGAAGCCTGGAAGAATGAGACTCTGACCCAATTCCTTGTCCCCATAGTTCAGTTACTCCGAAGAATTCAGCCTGAAAGGTGTAAAACCTTGAAGTAACTAGACCCTCACCCAGAATCTTAGGTCGGGATTGCAAATTATTGAAATCTTTTTCCTTTCCTTTCCTTCCCTTCCCCTCCCTTTCCCTCTTTATGTGTGTGTTACATCAGTGGCAATTTCAGAATCAAGAGATGTTTAAAAATCATGAGATTGATTTATTTGGCCGTGGAGCTTGACTTATCTGGGTGAAGTTCCGCCAATGGCTGCTGGGATTACTCTGGAGAATGAGGCAGGGTGTATGTAATTAAAAAAAAAACAAAAAACCATTCGATGGTTATTAGATGTGCACTAGTGATTGGTGGTCTCAGCTCTGTTTTCACTGAAGGGGCCTTGGGTTTAGTGGTTGGCTTAGATACACTAAGAAAATGAAATTTAGAGCTCACATTCTATGATACAAAGCAGTAACATTCATACACCAGACTGAGATCCCGTCTTCATCAGACTAACATGCTCCTTTTGCTCTCTAAACCATAGTTTATAAAGAATGGAACTGGAGGACATAGAGATGGTGGGGTGGTGGCAATTCCTCTCCCTGCTACGTGGTTTCTTGTGCAGGAACTACACAGCTTATTTTTCAAGACTTTTCATTCTGATGATACTAAAATTACTTTACAGATATAAAGAAAAAAAGATTTCTTATCCCACCCCCACCTCTCAGACCATGTTTGGTTCCCCGAATTATACTTTCATACCTTCTCACAGCTGCAGTGAGACGGTGTCCAGCTTGTTGTTCCTGGACTCCTCGGTGCCCAGTACTGACCTGGTGCACGGTAGGTGCTCAACAGATTAGGCTTTAGAGCAGTGGAATACATGACACCCTTAATTTAAGAGCAGATTGTAAGTAATTTCTCAGGGCTAAGAAAGTTTTCTGAAGGCTTAGAAGCTGGAACTTTGTCCATAGGTGAATTATCTACTTGTTGGGTTATATTAAGAAACAATATTTTACTCCTGCCCCCTGGGCATACTTCTGGACATCTTTCTCCACTGACTCAGTGGAGAAAGTCAAAGTTTTACAAGTAATGAAGTCGGGGGATGATGGATTCCTCTAGGTTCTTGGCTATGTTACATATAAGAATTTAAGAACATGCCAGTTTAGTTAGGCCAGAATTTTATTGAAAAATACGAGAAAAGAGCAGCCCTAAACTTACAGATGTGGGCTCCTCTAGACAGAGAGAGCGTTTGGGATTATTGGGCTACCTTTATTAAGCCATTATTCACGCCTCCCCTTCCTGATGTTGGGGGAGGGCCCCCAGCACTTTGCTGTTCTGATTGGTTACCCCACCTGTTCGTTTCCAGGAGGCCAATGGTGAGGTTTTTGAAGTTATCCAGGGCTTCCCCTTGACCCTGAACGGGATCTCATTCCAGATGGGGTCTCGTGGCCAGGGTCTTGTGAGGTCTTTCTGCCTTTATTCTTGGCGCCTTTCCCTCGGGCTTTTCAGGCGGGGTTTCATGGCCATGTGTCTTGCAGCGGTGTTCTACCAGGTCTAAGCTGGCACTCAGTTTCCCTTTCTCTAAGCTAACCTGCCTCAGAAAGGTATTTGGAAAGGAAATCCCATGCTTTAAAACAGGTTGGCAAACTTTTTGTGTAAAGAGCTAGAGAGTAAGTATTTAGGTTTTGTGGAAATATGGTCTTTGTTGCACCTACTCCACTCTGCCCTTTTAGCACAAAAGGACTGAACTTGACTGTGTTCCAATAAAACTTCACTTATGGGTATTGAAATGCAAATTTCATATTACTTTCATATATCACAAAATCACAAAATGTTAGTCTTTTTTTTCTTCTAAACATCTAAGAATGTAAAAACCATTCTTAGCTTGCCAGCCATACAAAAACGGGTGGCAGGCTGGATTTGGCCCACCCACTGGAGTTTGTTGACCCCCACACTAAAAAAAATAAGTACTAATACCAAAAGTCATGGCTTTGTTAAGGAAAAAGGGTCATGTTTGCTTTATCTGCCTTGTAGCTTCCCAATGTAGCTGAGCACAGAAACGAGGGACAAAGGGATCTTTTGTTAGTTCTTATTTTTGTACCATTTTTTGTTTAAGTACACATGCGTACTTGCCTATCTGCATCCACAAGTGGATGGTAGAAGTAGGACCAAGTGTTCAGGTTACATTTTTATATATTTTCTTTGTCATTTGGGATGGTGAGAGGGAATTGTATAAAATACAATATGATTTGAGTATGTTTTAAAAAAGCACATTTACGAAAAATGTATATATTTTATATATATTCGCAAAAAGTTCTGGAAGGTATATACTCAGTGATAACAGTGGCTACTCATGGTAATTAAAAGTGGGATTGGTGAAGGGCATACTTGACCTTTTTTTGAATTATTTGACTAGTTTAAAATAAGAATGTTACGTTATTTGTGGAATTAAAATTGGTTGGTTAAGTTATTAATTAAAATATGATAATCCAAGAAAAAGAAAGCACCAGCCAGCTCCTGTGAGTTTGCAAATACAATTTCTTCTGTGATTTTCGTGACATTGTAATCCTTTCATACCGGCCCTTACTGAAAAACAACTTTTGGAAAATCCCTTCATCTATGAGAGAAATGATAAATAGGAAATATTTAGGTTTTGTAGGGGCAAGGATATCTTTTTGAGTGATACTGATATTTAAAATGATGTAAATATATAGTAAAATCCCACGATCTAATTATAACATGAATCCAACCCACGAACCCAGAGTTTTAGGACCCATTTCTTACCAAAACACAAAAGGCCTTAAAACAGATGGTGTCTTTGTCCTCTGATACCAATGTGTTTAATAAGGTTCCAATAGATTTTCAAAGTCTTTGGTTAAATTGGAACTGATATTTATGCTAATTAGCTTGGTTCAAGAGAGAAGCAGGTAGAATTATAATGGGCTACAAATAATGTTTGCTTAAAAAATGGTGGCTCTGAAAAATATTTGGTGCCATTTGTCTTTTTTTTCTTTTTTATATCTTGCTACACATATCATTCCTTCCCCGCCTGGTGTGTTAATCTAGTAACCTGAAATCTTTTTGTCTGCCTGTAATATGATAGGCTGTTTTTCTGTAGTCCATCTGTCTCCTACAGGAGGTGAAAATACTTTACAGAACTGGCTTGGGTTGATATTATTAATCTTTATAGGCGGAGAAATTCCTTGAATAATTTAATAGCCAAATGGCACGAGGGGGACTTTGTTTGAAAATGAATTTTTCTGTCAGCTTTTACAATCACAGCATGGCAGGCCTTTCATCCATGCAACTCAAATATCAAAACGCTGGATGTTTATTCTCATTTATGCACGTTTTTCTATTTTTTTGTACTGCCCAAGGCGTTGAGGAAACATCTAGAATTTTTTTCTTTTTTTTTCTTTTTTAAAAAACAGCAAACCCCATAGCAAACTAACTAGCAAAAAGAAAGCTCCTCTTGTTCTATGAAACAACAGATGCTGCTTTGACCTTGGGATTTAAGGGCAAATCTATTCTTGTTTACATGTCTTGAATTTCTTGCATTTGCTAATATGAAGGCAGCAGTTGGGAATGAGAGCTTTTGAAAGTGTATGAATGATTTTAAAAAGTAGGTCTGCACAGCTGTTGCTAAAGAAAACGTTGTTCTCCTCTCCTTCTAGTTCAGTGATACACAGGGTTATTATTATTTTTATTTTGTTTCCTTATCTGTTCTTAACTGGAATTATGCTAGCTACAGATGTCACAGGCTCTGGGTGTCTGGTCTTCCATCTGACATCCTGCTTCCTTGTGAAGGCGCCTGTGGTTGGAGTATGTCGCATTGGACTTGTAGAGTCCCATTGTTCCTCTATGTTGGCGTAAGGAAATACAGCCAGTTTTGTGTTAGGCAGGCCGGCAGGAGTGGGAATATTAATAACCAGATACATTTTCCCTTTCTGACATAGCACCTTTACAATGCTATTTGCTTGCCCTGTCTTTTGAAAAGCCATTTTGTGAAGGCAGCAAAAGCTTTCTACGAAATATGAGTGCCAAGTGAAATTACTCCGCATGGCGTGTGTACCTGTGGGTGATGACGATGATGATGATTTAGTTCAAAAACCACTAGCAAGTTTGTTTTTTTTTTTTAAATAAAAACCAATAGATATGCATTGAATGTTTTTGTTTCTTTTTTGCATAAATTGTGTTTGAAAGGAAATCTTGATGATGAGAAACTCTTACATTTGAGCAACAAAGGAAAGAAAGAAATAGTGACTTTATGCTCTAGGACAGTACTGAAACCAGAAATATATTTTCCCTTTAAGTGTCATAAAACTCAATTGCCTCTCTTTTCACATTACATTTCTAACCTGAGGAAATTGACAATGAGATAGCTCCAAATAATTAAGAATCAGTTTGATTCTCTTCATAGATAATTTTACTATTTTCATTTTGTCTTCTGGATATAACCTTTTATTTTTGCACATTATAACAAAGCCCTTCATAGCAGTTTATGTAATTTTATTAGTCAATTTGCAGGCAAAAGATAAGATGTATTAGAATATCGTCATGGATGCTTAAGAAAATTTTTAAGTCAGAATCAGGACATTTTTGCTCTATTAACTATACCTGCTAATTAAAGAACTGGTAAGCTATCAGAATGGAAGAGTCAGAGAGTCCATGGAGGACCCCTTCTCCTCTGGATTGGTCATTGATAAAGGAGTGAGGTCAGGGAGGTCAACCTCCCCATGGAATGAGGTTCTTTTGCAGCCTCTTGTGTAATCCTACCACTGGCACTCAAGTACTTACTGAGTAACCACAGGGTTGACTGTTCTCTCCGGACACTTTCAGGGTCATCTTTTTGCTAATCTTCTCAGCATCCCTCCAAGTTTAGATTAGGATAGATGTTTTAAATTTCAGGGCTTAGAGACTGACCCTCCCAGTAAAGAGGTAGTTAAGAAATCCTTCTGAAATTAATGCTTTTGGAAGCATCATTGGAATATTCATTAGACTAGTTGGGATATACAGCAAAGTGGTTATAACCTTTTGGAGAATATCTTGATCTTTTTAGGGCATTTTGCTTGTTAACTTCCGAGGCCTTTTAGTGTTTTTGCTTGAGTACTTTAAGAAACTTGAGGCTATAAAGGAGTTTTAGTAAACTTTAAATCAACTGCTCAAACATCCATTTGATTGGTACAGGAATCCAAGGTAGGCTTCTAAATTTGTCCGACCAATCAACTAGCCAATCAACCAAACAACTAGCCAGGTGACAAGCCAGTGAATAAATGAACCAACCAATCAACTTTACTGAGTGTTTTGCTCTGAAACTCTTGATTGCTAAAACCTTCCCAAAGTTTTTAAGGAATACTAAGTATGGTTCCTTCCAGAATTTGTTTAGAACTCGACTGTGCAGACTTCTTGCCCAACAGTGGTAATGTTTTCTATAAAATTATGGAAAGTTGTTGCTTCTGGAAAACTCTAAAGTAAAAAGGATTATCCATTTCTCAAGATAGAATTTCATTTTCGATGTTTTTGAATGTAATTTTTAATACTATGAGTCTAATATAAATTTTCTTTTGTGGTCATGTCATTGGAATAATTGTAGGTACAATGTTAATCTTTGGAGTCCGATAGAATGAAATATATGGTTTTAGTGCTTAAACTAAAATGTCTTAATTTGAGAGCCTATAAAATAGGAATTTATACATAAAATAGAAATTGATTTTTTTTTCTTTTTAATTTGCTTTGGATTTCTCTAAAACTTTCTATGTCCATGTAAACTTTTTCTCTTTAAACAGAAATTTAGATTCATTAGTAACTAAAAACCAATCTATATTTTGGAAAATAATTATTTGGACTCAATATTTGGGTTTGTGTACCTAGGTATGTGTTTAAATTATGTTATGCCTGCATTTTGACCACACATTAAATAATGGAAACATTCATAGTAAATAATTATCTAAATTGTCTGTCTTGGAAGACTGAGGAACAGCAGCAAACTTGTTTCCAAAGATATTTTACTATTACCATGAGACTAAGTTCAGGCCAAACTATGGAGACGACATTCCTTCTTCCTATAGTGAAGTATATAGAAAAAGCATAGGTTTTGGATGAAGACTGACCTTCAAACCTTAGCTTCTTGTTTATTAGCTATTTCACTTCATGTAAGTTTTTTAAACCCCTCGAACCTCAAGAGTTGGATGCTTTCCAAATGCTACATATACTAGGAATAAGCAGGCAACTTCCTGTCCTCAGTGAGGCTACAGTCCAATGGAAAGGCAGACTCATAGACATCATTTCAATCTATGTGGTAGATGTACTCACGGTCAGAGAACGGTGCTGACGGTGCCGTGGGATAGGGACATGCCTGTGTTGGCAGTTCATTCACTTTCGGCACACATTTATCGGGCACCTACTGCATGCTAGGCAGAGTGCTAGGGTTTGGATACCAGTGTAAATGCCTCTCCATTTGGCAGAGTTTCAGCCACTGAGTGGACCTCAGTGGAAGCTGGGGTGTCTCCCTCAGGTGCCGCTATAAAGATGCTTGGCTCTTTACTAGAAGTCACCGGTAAGTGATGGGGTCCTTGGTGCTCATGGAGAGATCAACAGATGGTAAGCGCACCCTATCCTTCTTGATTGTGAACGTTAGTGAACTGTGGGCTTGCCAGAATCAAACTGAAACCAAGAAAGCGACCTACCCAGGAATAGAAATCTTTTGCTAGAGGTGAAAGCCCTTCTTACTACTTTGGTAGTAAATCCATCTTCCCCTGAGCTTTAAATTCCAGCTGTTTTCCTGAGAAAAGGTTTAGGATGCGTGACATCATCCTATTTCTCAGATGTGATCTTATACTAATTATAAAACTTGATCACTTGTATATTAGTTCCTCAGGCAAATAAGTACGTAAATTGTAGATAAACAGGTAAATATAAAATACTCTTTGTAGTAATATAAAAACTATGACTCAGGCAGGAGAAAAAAGAAGGAACACATGCACAAACCACTTACATATTTTTTCCCTTTTAAATCAGAGGTAGATTCACATCACTTCCCTTCTCAACAAAGTTCAGTGGCTTCTCACTGATCTCGGTATAGCCTGTGTTCACAAGCCTTTGAGAGCTCTTTCATCCCCAAAAGTGTTTTCACATCCTTTTAGGTACCCTTTGCTCTGGGTTACCTGGTATATTAGCTGTTCCCCCAATGACCATGTTTTATACTGCCAGGTCTTTGCTCATGCTGTTTGGTCAGCAGGAAATAATTTTACTCCAGTCATTTATAAAATCCTGCTAATCCTACAAGACTGAGTTCAAATGCCTCCTCTTTCATGAAGCCTTTCACAGTCCTGCTAACCAGAGCCAATGATTTCTTCCTCTCTGTTTCTGATTGTTAGCCAATTGTGTGTACCACGATTATCTGTGCTTCTTTCATTCCTCCTTGTCTTTAATTCCTTCGCTCATCTATCTGTACATTCATTCAACAAGTATTTGAAAGCATATGGCACTGTGCAAGGAGATGGGGATGTAACAGGCAGCAGAGAACAGAATGTGGCCTGTGCTCCTGGAACTTAACTGTCTTCTGGTAGAGATGGGCAGTAAGCACATGATCCAATCCAGAGCTGAAACTGAAGCTGTGGTAAGATCAAGGAGAAAGGGAGAATGTGAAGATCTCTCTCTCCAGACTGTAAGCTCTTTGAGGTCACTGGCAGCCTCTTGTTGGATAGAGAAGGCAGTAGGATAAGTCAGCTACAACCAAAGAGTGGGATACATGCTCCCCTAAAGGGAAGTATATTTGAACTAGTGCGTAATATCACAATGCAATAATATGTGAGTAATTGTATGAATGGATAGAGTATTGTGTTTGTTTGCTTCAATGCTAAGAAACCAGGGTGTATATAGGATATTCGTTGTGTTCCAGCCCTCTGCTAAGAGGAAAAAAATGTAGATTCACAGTTAACAATAGCGTCATCAGTTGAGAAGGCTGAAATGGATTGCTTATTGCCCACCGGGTTCTGTATGTCTCTAGAAATAAACCTGTGTCTGTCACTGTAGCTATTGAGGAGGGTATTAAAATACTAGTATTGCTAAATATTGAGACAGTAGCAACTCTTCCCCTTTTCCCTCCAAAGTAGAAAGAATCTCACGCTCCCACCCTGTCTTAGTCAGCCAAAGGGGTGCCAATGTAAAATACCAATAATGGATTGGTTTTTATAAAGGGTATTTATTCGGGGTAGAAGTCCACAGATACCAGGCCATAAAGCGTTAGGTTTCTTCTCTCACCACAGTCCATTGCCACGTGTTAGGGCAAGACAGTTGCCAGCGTTTACCAGGGTTCAGGCTTCTGGGGTTCCTCTCTTCCCGGCTGCGTTTCTCTCCGGGCTTAGCTCCTGTTTCCTCCACAAGGTCAGCTGTAGACGATAAGGTGAACGGCTTGCTTTTCTTCTCCTGGGGCCTTCTTTCCAACATCAAAACTGCTTCTCAAAAGATTGCTTCAACTGTCCTTGGCCTTGCCTTTTATATTCAATTCCCCACCCACCAAGGGGTGGGGCTCAACGCCCTAATCCTAACCTAATCATGCCCAGATTAACAGATCAGTTTACAAGCATGATTCAATTATATTTTTGGAATTCATAATTACATCAAACTGCCACACACCCCACCCCCACCCCACTTCCTCAGGCAATTTGTATTTAGCCCTCTGATTGAATGAGTCTCTCTAAGACAGGAGTTCTTAACCTTTTTTGTTCCATGGACCCCTTTGCCAGTCAGATGAAAACCATGGACCCTGTATTAGTCAGCCAAAAAGGGGTGCTGATGCAAAATACCAGAAATCGGTTGGTTTTTATAAAGGGTATTTATTTGGGGTGGAAGGCCACAGTTACTAGGCCATAAAGCGTAAGTTTCTTCCCTCACCAAAGTCCACTGCCACGGTTTGGAGCAAGACAGCTGCTGACGTTTGCCAGGGTTCAGGCTTCTTGGGTTCCTCTCTTCCCGGGGCTGTTTCTCTCCAGGCTCAGCTTCCCTATTTCCTCCACAAGGTCAGCTATAGACTATGAGGCTCCCTAGGCTTTGCCTCTCTCCACAAGGCCTGCTGTAGACTCTCAGGCAAATGCCTTGTCTCTTTTCCCGGGGCCTTCTCTCTTTCCTCACAACCAAGCTCCTCTTGTATGCTTATTTCCCCGGGCTCCAGCTCAGGACTCCAACATCAGAACTCCAATTCTAAAATCTACTCCAACTCTGTCCTTTGCCATGTCTTTTTATCTTTGAGACCCCACCCACCAAGGGGTGGGGCTCAGTGTCCTACTGACTGGCCCAGTCAATGCCCTAATCATAACTTAATCATCCCCAGATGAACAGACCAGTTTACAAGCATAATCCAATATCTATTTTTGGAATTCATAACTATATCAAACTGCCAAACTGCTACAGAGCACTTACTAAGTCCACACTATAATGTGCATTATTTAATACATATATCACACTTCCACCAACACATCCCCACAAATATAATGTTTCTTTGAATTTCAATTCAATCTCACGGAACCCTTGTTAAGAATCCCTAATCTAAGATAAATCAGCAATTATTCTTTTGCTGTTGGTGATGTTGTTAATGATTGTTAGATTTGTGTTGCATTTTATATTTTCACAGTGTTTTAAAGTGGTTGCTTAGGAATTTGTGATGTTGTAATGTTTTTTGTTTGTAAAGGGAAAACAATTAAAGGACCAAGATGCTCAATGACAATTGAAAGCTACACTTATTAGATACTCACTAATCTGGGGTCCCAATCCCATTCTTCTGCCTGGAGACCCTTTCTTTCCTCCTCCTGCCTCCTGAATTCTCCTCCTCACTCTAGGTCCAGTTCAACTCCATCTCTACAGAGCCTCCACAACTTCAAGTCACCTTAAGTCTCACAAACCTGCACTGTACTTTATTATATGAAGTTTTGTTTGGGTGGGTTTTCTAGCATACATTATGAGTCCCTGTTGGATAGGTAGCCAGACTTAACTAGTGGGCATGTAGGAAGCATCTCTTGAATGAATGAGCAAATAAATGAGTGAATGGAATTCCTAGAGTTTGAGTTGGGTCAGGAATCCCCAGTCCTTTAGCAGCTACTTCCCATTTTGTAGGTGAGTCCCTAAGCAAATCACAGAGAGGCAGGAACAGGGTGACAGGGTGACAGTGCCAACTTAGAGAACTCCGGGTCAGCTTTTGGGCTCTATCTGGATTTTTTAGCCTTGGCTTTGATTGAAACTGAGAAGTATTTTCACAGGTTCTCCTCTTGAGACCATGACTCGAGGTGTCAGCCAAAGGTCTTAGCCAGAAGCGCCTCAGCCATTGTGGTTCTTGGTAGAGGGGTAAGGCTGAAATATAGGTGCTCCTAATCTAAGAATCTTCTCTGGTGCCCCAAATCTACAGGCTACATTAAAGAATGTGGTTGTAAGATATCTCCAGCTACAGAGAGAATAGCAGTCCTTACCTTCAGAGAATGTGGTCCGTTTTCCTCATATATTTGGCTTATCATCCATGTATTCATGAACTCCCTGTAATATGGCACCAAGGAGTCAACATTTATTGAGCATCTAAAGCATTCAGGGGAAGCGGCTGTGGCTCAATCAGTAGGGCTCCCGTTTACTATATGGGAGGCCCCGGGTTCGGTTCCCAGGGCCTCCTGGTGAAGGCAAGCCCGCCCGCACGGCGTGGTTGGCTGACCCGGCGAGCACAAGCAGCAAGGGGGGGATAAATGAATAAATAAATAAAATCTTAAAAAAAAAAAAAATAATAAAGCATTCAGGATAGAAAGTTTAAATCAGCCTCAGTACCTCTGTTTTCCTTCCCAGTCTGTGTCAACCTCTCCTTTGTTCCTCACCCTATGTCACAGCTCTTGCTGTAGAACCTCATATGTATCAGATGTTATCACACAGAGCATGCCCGAGTGAAGGAAAACCCTCCTGTAGGCACTACAGTTCTGTGATTTAGCTGTGTGTAATTCTAGTTTTTTTTTTAAATTGCTGTTGTTTTTTTTTTTTTAAGAGGAAAGTTGGTAAGCAGTACTACAAATAAAGACAAATATTTCAAAATTGGACAAGCTTGGATCTTTAGAGGCAATATTCCTGTTTTTGAATTTATAAACTACCTGCTTGTAAAATCTCTCAAGTAGTTTCTAAACATTTGCATTCTTACTTCCTTCATTTTCAAAACAAAGCAATTCCCCTGAAATGCATGCAATCTCTTATTCTCTGTAGCATGCTAGGCGAATATGGAGTCCATGCGGGAGAAGTTAAGCACACATTTATCGTGAAGGTCAGAAGTACATTTAATGGCACTCTGTGGCCCAATAGCCTCGTCTTTAAGCATTAGTAATTGCCATGAATGCTTAGGGATATGTCTCACATGGGAGCTGCTGGACTCGGGCCATAAACCAGAATTCGAGAATATGCATCTTGTGAAAGCGAAAGTCGTTAGTGTTGTCAGAGACACACAGGTAATGCTACTGAATTAATGAACTGGGCATTGGGCCATTTCTGCTGGAAAAAAGTGAGGCAATTTATTATATTTTAGCACAATAGATGAAGAAAACTGGTAAACTGACTGGAAAAATTTTAGAAATTTGAAAATTGATGATGAAACAAGAAAGAGGCCCCAGTTGTAAGAAGAGTCCTGGCACAAAAGTTGGAGGTACTCAGTTAAATAGGCCTTCTGACTATTAGATTACTTCTAACTATTATCTCATTGGATACTGTATTAGTCAACTGAAGGGGTGCTGATACAAAATACCAGAAATCCATTGGCTTTTATAAAGGGTATTTATTTGGGGGTAGAAGCCCAGGTTACCAGACCGTAGAGCATAAGTTACTTCCCTCACCAAAGCCTGTTGCCATGTATTGGAGCAAGGGGGCTGCCGACATCTGCAAGGGTTTGGCTTCCTGGGTTCCTCTCTTACGGGGCTTGTTTCTATCTGGGCTCAGCTGCTCTTTTTCTCCACAAGGCCAGTTGTAGACTATCAGGTGACTGGCTCGCCTCTCTTCCTGAGGCCTCTGCCTGTGTTTAATGGAGACTTCTCTCCTTCCTCACATATCTGCTGCTTTCTGTGTTTACTTCCCAGGCTCCAGGATCAAAACTCCAAACTCCCTTCTCTGCAGTGTAGTTTCTCTGTCTTACTGATGTGGTCCAGTCAAAGCCTTAATCATTATTTAATCAAGTAAAAGCAAAACCTCTGAATCCAATATAATCTAATATGCCCAGAGGGACAGACCAGTTTACAAATACAATCCAATATCTATTTTTGGAACTCATAAGCAATATCAAACTGCCACAGATACCAACCAAAACCAGGCCCCAAGTGGTTTGCATATACAGTAGTAAGTCTTAGCATTATTCAACCATCTGGGACCTGTCAGAAAACAATCATTCTGTTTAGTCAAGCTACACCCTGTAGTTTCTGGAAATTGTTTTTTTTATTTGAAAATGGAAATATTTAAAATAATATACTGTACATATTCCACAGAAAATTTTCTGATTATAAAAACAATATTTTTCTGATAAAAAATTTTGGAAGAGGTAGAAAAATATGGAAGGAGCTCACAATTGATAATCCCACTATCCAGAGATAACTTTTATCACTATCACTTTTTTTTTTCAATCTTTATTTTAAACATAGCACACATACAATTGTGCACATCTTTTATGAATCACATATGCCAAACGTCATCTTGCCATCTCTTGCTCTGGAGCCACCATCAGGCACATCTGAGGGTGCTTGGCTTGTGCCACAGAATGTCTCATCTGCCTCTTCCTTTTGCCACAGCTCAGGGTGCTGGGATTTGTGGAGGGCAGGCAGGCAGCTTCCTGAGGAAGGGCTGGGTTCTCAGAGACACTGTGTCCATAGTGAGAGAGCATCTTCCTTCACTATCACCCACGGGAAGTTGCATGTACTTTTGGAGGCTTCGGGGCTTTCTGGCCATGTATGTATCGTAGTTGCTGCAGCCCTTCCCACCGCTGCCAATTCCGCTATTTGGGAGTTAAAAGACTTCCCAAGAATCTAGGTGGCTAAGCTTTTGTTGATCTGAATTTTACAGCAAAGTTGATAAAAAAGGTAAACAATAAAGATGGATTTTATTCTCTAAATTCCTTTGAAAAATATTAATTGGTACAATGTTCTGCTTAACAGAATTTGTTAGAATCATGGGAGAAAGCCGGGGGGAATGTGCTTGGAGAACATTTCCTGGTCAGTTGTGCTCAGGTGACACAAACTTGCTTTGTGGGATGGTGCTCGATACGAAAAGATTGCTTCCAGGGGGCAGCCCCAGTGTAGAGCAACCAGCACGAATGAGCCTTGTAATTAGTTGGATATGGAATGGGATTCCGGTTTCCCTCACTCCTCTGTATGATCTTAAGTCTCCTAACTTCTGTCAGCATCAGTTTCTTTCCTCTTCTATGGAACATAGATGACCATACATGCTTCCCAAATGTTTAGGGCGCTTAAGTGAAAATATATGTGGAGTTCCTAGCACACAGTAGGTACTTAGTAGTGAGCTTGCTTCATTCTGTTTCACCTAGAGGTTTCTGAGAAGTGTGCAGAAACAAAGCAATTCAGCAGTGAGACAGTGGATGGTAAAGATAGGCTAATATTTACCCAGATAAACACTTTGTACAAAACTATTTTCACACTGTTAATCAGCAGAAAAGGTTCTCATCATATATTAAGATTTGGGTGAGAGAGAAAGTCTTTAAATTGAATTTTTATTTTCTGATTTGCTGCCAGAAAGTGATTTTGTATTTGTGAATAAAGCTTTGCAGTGCATCTTTTTTTTTAACCATCTCTTCACTCCTCAAGAATTTTAATGAGTGGGAGTGATGAGGAGAAATTGGGATTTGGGGGTCATTTTGTGGTTTGAGTTGACAAGATATACACATTTGGGGGAACAGCTCATGATATAAAATAAATGGGGAAGCGGCTGTGGCTCAATTGGTTGTGCTCCCGTTTACCATGTGGGAGGCCCTGGGTTTGATTCTCAGGGCCTACTGGTGAAGGCAAGCCAGCCCATGTGGTGTGGTGAGCCGGAGCAGCAAGGTGACGCAACAAAGGGAGACAAGCAGACACAGAAAAACAGAAAGCAAATGGACACAGTGAGCACAAGCAGCAAGGGGGAGATATAAATAAATAAAAAAAAAATAAATCTAAAAAAATAAAAAAAATAAATGGATAGCACACGTATTTTGTAACGGCTGTGATATTTCTGGGAGAAAAAAAAAAGTAAATATTTTATCTGTTTTTTTCTTGTGGCAGCCATTCTGAAGGGTGGCATCAGCTTTCTACTCTGCTTACTGTCTTATCATATAATGTGAGGGACTAGTAGAATGTGTATTGTAATGCTTGAAAAGCAAAGCTTTATTTAAATATTAAGTATCAATATGGAATGAGATTGTGCAGGAAAAGGAATTTAGAAAATTTTTCATACAAAGAAGGAAAAGAAATTGAGCAAAGTTTCTTAGTTTTCAACACCATTTTTTTCCCTTGTACTGTTTACCTCACCTTTCTAGCTTGATGCATTTCAAGTGATACGTAACATATCATTGAACATAAAACTCAAACTTCACCTGTCGAAGAGATCCCTTACTATAAAATGGTATTTATTCCCCCTCCTAAATAGAGGTTAGGAAGAAATGAAGTCAAGCCCATCTTTTCTTTTTCTCCTTTAGGCTTCAGGAAGGTGGGAATCAGATTTAATGTATTATAAGTAGAGTATTGCTATAGTAGCTTAATTTTGTTCCTTTGCTTCCCCTTTCCTTTCTCTCAGTTTAAAATTTCTAAATGAATCCTTCTCCATTCATTAATTGATTTAGTCATCAAATATCTTTTCTGTGCTAGCCATGGGGGAACGAAGAATATATAAATCCCACACTCTCTGGTTGGTTGAAAGGCTGCAGACAAAAACTTGAGTTTGATAGCTCCACAGCGGCTGTATTAGATCCAGTGTGAGGCAAGACCCACCAGCTGTGGAGGGGCACGCTGGTGCAGACCAGAGGCAGTTGAGGGCATTATACGCGAGTCCTCTAGAGAGTATGGCAAAGACATTCTGGGGAGAGGAAAGACAGTAATGTGTGTCTGTTGTGGTAAATCACTTCAATTTTTAAAAAGAGTACATAGATTGCCAATAAAAATTAAAAATGAATAAGAAAGTAAAGGTGGCAATCAAAATATAGAGGAGTTAAGTAACAGTTAAGGGCCCCAATAAGTGACTTGGAGGATTGGATTTCAGAAAGAAGATTTATTTGCAAAAGCAGAATGGAGGAATAGTGGATAGTGAATTAGATGAACGTGTTCTCCCCTAGAGGACAATTGATCTGGGTTGCATTGTGCCCCCCCCCCAAAGACATGTTCAAGTCCTCACCCTTGGTCGCATGAATGTGATCTTATTTGGAAATAGGGATTTTGCAGATCGAATCCGTTGATTTAAAATGAGGTCATTCTGGAGTAGGGTGGGCCCTTAGTCCAATACAATTGGTATACTTATAAAGAGGGGGGAAGAGACACAGATAAACATAGGTTGCAGATCATGAGAAGATGAAGGAGGCAGAGACTGAACACCAGAAACTAGACAAGGCAAGGAAGGATTCTCCCCTACAGGTCTTAGAGGGAGCACGGCCCTGTTAACACTTTGATTTCAGACTTCCAGCCTCCAGAACTGTGAAGCAATGAATGTCTGTTGTGCTAGGCCACCCCATTTGTAGTACTTTGTTTCAGGAGACCTCGAAACTAAGATAGGAATGGAGAAGTGCAGCTCCAGAGAAGGAAAGTCAGGCTACTAATAAGAGCAGGAGGTAGGTCACTAGGATTCTACCACTTAAAGAAAAAAGGTTATTAAGGATGCTTAATTTTTTTTTTAAACACCCAGCTGTTTGTGTGACACCATGTTACAGAGTTATTATCAAGCAAGATTCTGAATGAAAAAGTCTCCTTAATAAGGACCGCTTTCCATATACACCCCCAACTCCCTTATTTTAAGACTATTAGTTCTTAAATTTTGGTCTCAGGAACCCTTTACATTCTTAAAACCTACTGAGGATCCCAAAGAGCTTTTGTTTCTGTGGGTCATATATATCAGTGCTTATTAGATATTACAGTGATACTTAAAGTGAGGAAAATTTAAAATAGAAGACTATACAAGCACACATCTCATCAGAGTGGTGACGTCATCTCACAGCATATAGCTGCTGGGAAACTCCACTGTACACTTGTGGCAAATGAGAATGGAAAATGCAAGTAATGTGACAGAATTATTATAATGATAGTTTTGACCTCATAGATCCTCTGAAAGGGTTTCAGAGACCCTCAGAGACCCCCACACCCCTTTAACAACCAACCATTCTAGACCATCAGCGCAGAGCTATTTATACGTAAGATTTCGGGCAGTTGTGATTCTTTCATTCACTTGCCTCTTTTTCCAGGATGAATAAATTTGTATGCAAGGTTAAAAATAAAGAATGCTGAATTTTATAGACTGCTTCTGCAGAATGACCATAATTGGGACTGCTGGTAGTAATATAGAAGACTGAACAACAAAAAAACCCAAAGGTTTCTAATTTTTCTGTCACAGTTTTTAAACATGTTTAACTAGATTTATGAATCATGGGAAGCAGATGTGGCTAAGCGATTGGGCTCCCATCTACCATATAGGAGGTCCAGGGTTTGATTCCCAGGGACTCCTGGTGAAAGGCACATTGGGCAGCGTGGCAAGCTGCCCCATGTGGAGTGCTGGCCCGTGCGGAGAGCTGGTGCAGCAAGATGACACAACAAAAGGAGACACAGAAGAGAGACAATAAGAGACACAGCAGACAGGGAGCTGAGGTGGCACAAGAGATTAAGCACCTCTCTCCCGCTCCGAAGGTCCCAGGATCGGTTCTTGGTGCTGCCTAAAGAGAAGACAAGCAGACACAGAAGAACACACAGAGAGCAGACAGTGAGCATAAAACAAAGGGGGGGGGGATAAATAAATAAATCTTAAAAAAAAAAAATTAAATTTATGAATCAAATCAGAAAAGAGAATGTATTTTAATCATATACCATCAGGAACTTCTTGGTTCTTGGAGTAAGTGAGCATGAAATGTGTGCGTAGTCTCCAAATTTGGAAGTATTTAAAAAGAGGTCTCCCTTGCAGTCCTGGTTTATGTGGATAATCCTGGAGGCAGAAATCGAACTTGAAGACCGTGAGGCAGATACCACGTTCAGCTTTCCAGGTTCTGCTGGGAGTGAGGTGCAGAATAGCAACACTGCCATACCCAGCCCGTCCTCACTCTCCCCTCTTTCTGCCACCACCCATAAAATTCAAGTCTGAATAGTTCAAAGGCCAGAAACACTCAATAGGAAACAGGGGTTTAGGAAGCATTTGTAAAGGAAGTTCAGCATGAGGGCAGATGTTTTTGAGACAAGTTTCCCTTTTTCCAGTTGGCCTTTGACTATGGCCATGAATTCCTTTGTCTTAATCCTCTGCAGAAGCACAGTAAATGAGCCTTCCGAAAACATGAAGCATGCTGTCGGCTTTGCACGCGGGTCTGGTGCCTGCCAGCTCTGACCAGCCAGTTCCCATGGCTGCCTGCTGAGATTTTCCCATCACCACCACAGCAGAGCATGCACGCCTTCTCTCTTAGGAGAGTTTGTTATTTCAAGAAAAGCTGAGCATGGAATTTCTGGGGAATCATTGCAGCTTCTGACCACTGAGAACAAATTTTCCCTACTGGTTGTTTTTTTTCCCCCAGCTTCCTGGGGCTTTAGTGATATTTACATTTAGGCCCTGTCACTTCAGTCTTTCATGAAAATCCGTTTGAGTGATACTCTTGGCACCCAAATATAATTTTTTGGGTTCAAAACAAGTCCAAATGTCTGGATCTCACCACTGATCACTGAAATGCAAAGGTTAAAAAGTTTCATTTGCTTTTTTTTCCTGCTTTAAAACCTTTATCACATCATTTTGCATGCCCTCAGGAGCACAGCTGGCATATATAACCTGTCTTCCTATTTTATATAACCATGCTTTCTATTCCACATTATCAGATCTGCAGTGCAAAGTTAGAGTTTAACATCCAAGTGAAAGATTTTCTTTAATGGGTAAAGAATAGTGCAAGTATTCAACTGTTCTCACCCAGTGTGGACTTTTTTTCAGTGGTCTGGTTGAAGATAAACAAGGAAAACAAATAAATGATATCTGCTGTTTAATGGCCACATTAAAGCTGGGTTATACTTTAACTCTCTAAGTTCCTCTCTCTGTTAACCTAGCGTTTGTTTGTTAATATAGTTCTCAAGCTCCTGTCTTACTTAAAGCTTGCCCTTGGCTCTATCTTTCTTAGCCCCATCAAGTGGTATCTGCCTACCTAGCAGCGTATACTCCTTTTCCATAGTTTCTCTCATCTAGAGCACCCTCTGGGTTCCCCTCCCTCATGGTCCAACCCAGGTCACACTCCCCCCCTCCCCCATCCCCCGAAGACGTGAGTCCATGTTGATGGCCTCCTTCTCCAGGTCCTCTCTGCATATCCAGCCTGTATTCTGCAAAGCCAAGCAGGTCCTTGCCATGCACTCGCTTCCATCACTTGTCATCATTGTACAAGTCCTGGTGTTGTCTCTCCACTGACGACACGGACCCTAGGCAAGGAATTATGTTTTCCTTACACCACTAGATCCCATTGGCAGAGCAATATTCAGTCACACAGGATAAATTTCA
Source organism: Tolypeutes matacus (assembly GCA_026826555.1). NCBI lineage: Eukaryota > Metazoa > Chordata > Mammalia > Cingulata > Chlamyphoridae > Tolypeutes > Tolypeutes matacus. The sequence continues at coordinate 59,088,101 of JAKSZT010053887.1, forward strand.
AAAAGTTGGATTAGAAGAATGGTGAGACAGATGTGTTTGACAGAAAGGAGATGGCAAAGGAAAATGTTTTTGAGTTGATCCTCAGGGTGCCTGGTTCTGAGCTTTGTAATCATGATATACGTGAAAGCTGTGCCACATAATACTCCAAATTCCTAATGGAAAGTTAAGCATTTAGTCATGTAATCTGAATGTTTTGAGATGTTGTATATTCTATATTTATATATTTAGAAAAATCAGAATGTATGATGGGTTGTCAAATAAAATATTTGTACTTATGTTGATTAACAGGCTATGTCCCAGTTCTACACTGCTATCAGATACCTCGATATTTGAAATCTGTGTTTCACAATGTGAAATCAAAGTTATGATATGAAAATACCAAGGATTATTAATTTAAATAATGCTAAGGTAGATCAGGCCATACAGTGTCTGGAATTGGGGATAGAGGGATGCTCAGATACCCTGCAGTAAGAAAGGAGGGAGGGCTAACCAGCACCAACTTCAAAATTTTGCCCAGTAGCAACTGCCTATTTACGTTACACTATAATGAGGCAATGAAAGATAAGGGAAGAGTCATTTTGGTCAACTCAACATTAATGGAATATAACCTTTGAGCTATAGGTAATAAACAAAAACTTTTTTGTTTTAATTTATGCATTTTACATTGATTGGCCTTAACCTTGCCACCTTTCTTATGAAGGCATTTTGTTAGAATGCCATTACCAGACAATCTGTAAAGAAAAAAAAAATCACTTTTGTAACATGAATCTGATTTTGTGTCATGTAGACACAACTAGAAAGGCTGCTTGATAATGATAATAAGGAAACCAGATGATGTCAGAATGAGAGTCTTGGGCTAGATAAGGAGCAGATGGTGAAGGAGATGACAGCCCTCTGGAATGGAAATAACTGGATGCCTTCTGCAGGTGCAAAGGATAGGCTTTATAAAAGGGCAGTGAGACAGGGTGGAGGTTGGACCTTGATTTGTCATTCCTTTATGCACATATAATATCTTTTGATTTTTCTCTTTAGATATCAAAAGTTTATTTATAAATAATTCATGACTTCCTTTAAAACATATAATGAACTCATTCGTATATGGACTTTTGCCAGAATTCTGAAGCATATGCTCTTGACAATTCAGCAGAGAATTCATAATTGAAAAGAAAAAAAAATTTTTTTTTTTTTAAAGATTCTATTTATTTATTCATTCGTCCCCCCCCTGCTGCCTGCGCTCGCTGGGTCAGCCAACCATGCCGTGCGGGCGGGCCCGCCCCCACCAGGAGACCCCGGGAACCGAACCCGGGGCCTCCCATATGGCAAACGGGAGCCCCACTGATTGAGCCACAGCCGCTTCCCATCAAAAGACAATTTTAAAGTTTAATGCTTGGGTCCCACTGAAGCCAAGGCTTGGTTGCGACCTCAAGCGAGGATGTAGGTACATTTGCTGAACTGACACCGTCCCCAAAGTTATGGGCATTTCATAATACTTTAGTTGTAGATTTTGTGCTGTTTTTTTTTTATGGGCCTCAGTAACAGTTGAGAAGTGGTTTCATCAGATTGGAGTAAGCTCACTTTCCTACAGACATCTCCTGTTGTGTTCTTTCTGTCCTCCGTTTATGTAATTCATTGTACCCAGATAATCTTCTGGGTTCCCCTCCCTCAGGGACCAGGAAGACTTATTTTAAACTCAGAAGTCGAGTAACAGAGATGAATCTTTTAAGTTGTGGCAGTTGAAGCCTCTTGAAGCATTCCAAACTAGGAATGCACCTCTGAAACTGTTCCTTCATTTAGATGAGCCCTAGCCCTGTCAGAGGGGTCTTGTAAGGCCAAGGGCACAGGCTTCATCCAACTTGCCCCTTAGCATTTCTGTTTTTGGTGACTCACAACTGTAACCTGAGCTCAGCCAGCTGCTCTTTTTTTTTCTCCCTCCCCATTTTTTTTTTAAATGGAAAGTTTCCAACTTAACAAAAACGTTTAGAATAGTACTACAACGTACACCTGTATACTTTTCACCTAAATTTATCAATTGTTAACGTTTTGCTGTTTTTGCTTTGTGTCTTTGCCTATGTGTCTAGGTATGTATATACACACATTTATTTTTTTGAAATAATATATATTTTGAAAGTAAGTTGTAGACATCATGCATTTCATCTCCAAGTACTTCTCTTAAGATCAAGCACTTGATCCTGCATGATCGTGAAACCAGTAAATACCAAGGAATTTGACACCAATACAATATCATCTAATATAAAGTCCCATTTAGATTTCCCCAGTGGTTCCAATAATTATGTGCAGAGCTGTTTGTTCTGATTAGAGATCTTGCATTGCCTTTGATTCTGTCTCTTTAATCTTCTTTAATCTAGAGTAGTTTCCCTACTTTTTTGGTCTCACATAACCATGCAGTTTTGGAAAAGTCCAGGCCTGTTGTTTGTAAGAATACTATGCAGGTGGCATTTTGTCCTTCCCATTGCATTACATCAGGAGTCACCTAATGTCTGTCCCTTTCATTATTGATAATGCTAAGTTTGATCCCTTGGTTAAACTGGTATCCACTAGATTCTACACACTGTAAAAAATATTTATTCTTTTCCCTTTTGTAGAGGTAGTATTTTAAGGACTGTGTGATTCCCCTGGCCTGTCCCTCCTTCTCCCCCCACCAAACTATGACCTGATGCTTTTGGCATCATTTGAGAATCCTTGCCTGAATCATTTGCTATTTTGGTGGTTGCTGAAGCCTAGAGCCCTTTAATTGACACTACTGGTTACTACAGGAGCCAAGTAAGAGTGTGTAAATAGAGCATCAAGGAAGAAACAGCTCCAGGGAACTGATTGACAAATATGTATCCTATTCATCTTTGTACCCTCCCTGCCTACACGGAGAAGGCCTACATAAACATTTTTGTTTGAGAGAATAATAACTTTACTATTTTTAAAATTAGTTCTAACCATGTCTCCTTAGAACATTGGGTTATTTTCCTCAGAATAGCATGGATATTTGAATGCTACATCAACCTGCAGTGTGGTTTTTACCAGCACGCAGCATTTCCTCCATCACCATCACCATCATTTACATTGAAGAGCGCAGAGTTCTACTCACCAGTCTTGCCCAGAATCATCTTAAAAGCAACGTATTTCTAAGTCCTATAAGGAAATGATGTTCTTCCTACCAGAAATAATGTTAGATGTTAATACATTTTTTTCCCCTTTCTCTCTCTGAGAAAATCTCTTCCTTGCAACCATCAAAATATGTCATGTTGGTTTTTACTCTCAATAAGATATTTGTACACTTGAGAGGGGCAAAACTGTACTTCATTCTCTCTGGCACCATAGGGCACAACCATGCTGTGTAATTGTTGACAGACAATGTTGTGTGCGGTTGTACCATTTTGATACTTAAAATAGGCTTACCAGTCACAAAGCAGCTATAAATCTCTTCAAATCCAAGGACTCATAAGCCATGTTGTATTTCTAGACCTCACTGCCAAACCAGAATTATTTGCCATTCTTGGAGAACTTTTGGTTTATGTCTAAAGGTAGAATCCTATTTATTATTATAAACCCTCTTTTTCACAGGATTCCTCATGCTCAGTGGTTAGTATATGAATTTTGTGTAGCATTCATGTTTATTAACATCAGGAAACTTAGTGTCACTACTGATTATTTAATTTGAAAGAAATCATTCATCCTTGTGATATACCTTTCTGGTTCATCAGAAGAGCCAAAATACAAAATGCCATAAATCATCCCTTTGCATGTTTAGTATTATATTAATTTTCTCTTAAGGGTTTCGCCAAGGTCTGTGGCTACCACTTAAATGTCAGACTCTGTGACCAGGTATTGTCACCAGGTATCTGAAGCAGAGCTCAGGGTGTTAGAGTTTCCCAATTTTGTAACTTTATGTGTTATTAAAATATTGAAGAGGCTAAAGTGATGGGGAATCAACCTGGTATGTTTATTCTCCAACTTCAAATCAGAAAGCTGTGTTTCATTCTTTCAAAGAGGAGAGAGAAATCCTGGAACAAAGCTCTCTGTGTCTGAGCAACAAATAGTTATCATTCAATCTACCTTTTATTGTGTCAAGTGGTCAAGCAGCCCTGAGCAGCTGCGTGGTATTCCTAGGGTAGCTATGAGGTTGACTTGCCACACTTCCATAGATTCAGCTGTTAAGGAGACAATCAACCCAAATGGATTCCGACACTGGATTACTTACATAGTCAGCAAAAGCAGGATCAGCATGGTACAGCTCCCTGCTTCCCTAGTTCCATATACAGGATGACATTGAACTGGAGGGCCAGATGACAGATGGCACTGGTGGTGGCCCACTCTGACCTAGGGGAGCCACCTTTAAATTCCAGCTACTTAGTTGTACAGATGCAGAAGCATGCAGCTCTGCCCTGAAGGGGGCAGGCAAAATGGAAAGGCCCCTGTGCTCAACTGAAATGAGGGAGATAGTTGAGTAGTGGCCATGTAGCAATCTCTCACAAGATAAAGAGGTAGATAAGAACTGCCCCATGACAGCTCCATATTAGGCTGCTTATCTCCCTTCATTTCAGGGGGAATTTCAGGGCATCCTGCCAAGACTTGGGCCAGACTGCGGTTGAGGTTTGCCTATGTGGCCTATGTGGAGAGGTGCAAGTTCGCCAGGATGCCACGGCAAAGCTGTTTTCTACATGTTGCCCTTCTTCTGTTCCATCACTTTAAGAGGAAGTTTGCAGAAATAAAAAATCTGGAATTTTTTGAAGCTGGTTAGGTGAAAAAATTAAGATTTCTGGACTTTAAACATTTTTTTTTAGGATATGAGATAGATACTACAAGAACAAATAACCCTGTCTTCCAGTGGCTTAACACAAAGGTTTGTCTTTTGCTCATTGTACACATCCACCAAGAGTCCGTGTTGCACTCCACACAGTCACTCAGGGACCTAGGCTGATTGCAGTTCCACCATCATGTAGCTGTAATGTCTGCAACTTGTGGCACCCTAGTCATCATGGCAAGAAAAGAACACAGCTGAAGATCACGTGCCAGCGTTTCTACACCATGGCCTAAAAGTGACACAAGTCACTTCTTTCAGACTATCACATGGCCCAATCTAACTGCAAGGGAGCTGGGAAATGCGGGGGAACAGATGGGCTTTTTAGTGAGCATTGTTGCTTTGTGCTTTGCCACAGGCAGTCACTTCCCCAAAGTCAGTCTATCAGTCTGGCTTAGCATTTTTACAATGAGTATTGGCAAAAAACAAAACAAAACAAACAAAACAAAAAAACTGTTCTATTTATGAATGCTTTACATTTTACAAGGTACTTTCCTGCAAAGGGCATTGAGAAGGGTAAGGAACCAAAGGTTCAGATGAAGCAACTGCACAAGTTCAAGGTAGTGAATGATTGTGTTACAGACCTCAAAAACTATACTTGTTCCGTATACACTACTGGGATGGAAACCAACACATGCTTTAGTCTGAATTGACTTTGGTAGGGGTTAGAAAGATTATTTTGTACTTGCTCATACTGCATGGAAATCAAATGTTAGGTAAAGCACTATCCAGAATCATCAGAGACACTTTGCTATTCTTGAATCAGTTACGACCCAAAGTCTGCAGTTTAAGGGTCTAAATCCTTCTGCAATTGGAGAAATGAAACGGTATCAGTATTGCAGGTGCAGAACATTTTACTCTCTACATAAGTCTAAGTAGAGATTTAATTGCTGCTCTTCAGAAGTGCAAAACAAGAGAATGTAATAATTAGAACTGTCATTATATACTTTCTCTTACTCTGATGCTGATATTAACAGGTTTAAATATATATTTTTAACCTTTACGTTGGTGATAATTATTAAAATTTTAACATAAAAATCTAACTGATTTCATTCTTTACACTTTAAAGTAATATAAAATAACAGATTCAGGTTAAGTTAGCAGATGAAGACATATGAAAGAAGTAATAAAATTACACTCAGGGTTTAATTTTTCCTAAAAGTGTAGAGGAAAACAGCCTTTGAATTTTACATTATCTATTAGTAAAAAAAAAAAGTAATGTTGATATTTTGTTGGGATATAATTAAAAATTGGTAATTCAGGAGAAAGCCTTTACAGTCTTTTCCCAGTCTATACAATTTTGACATTATCACATGCAGCCCTGACAGAGATTGCCAGTGAGTCAGGGATATAACTTGGGGAAAACCAGCAATTTATACTAGCGCTGTTTGGAGCTCCAGTGGATGCTATCTTTTTTCTTCAGTGCATTACTTAGATGTGAAAGTTGAGGGGAATGGGTGAAAAAGAAAAGTATATATTAAGTCCAGCACATTGCCTTATTTATCTCCCCTCTCTCTATGAGCACAGCATCTGTGTTTTGATCTCTCCAGATGTTGAAGAATCAATGGGGAGAAAAATGGAGTTGTGTTGGTGCTTGAAATGGAAAGCAGTGTTCTCTCTCTTCTTGTCTTCTCCTCCTCCCGCCTCCAGTGTCTCCCCTTTTGGAAAGGGGAGGTATTGAGGGATTGGAGTCTCAGTGTAAACTCTGAGAATGACACCAAATTATAGCTGTGTCCAGACATCTAGAATCTTGACTGGCCTATGGGAAACAAGGACTGCAGTAAAATACACACCAGGGAATTTGATTTCTTGTTAGGTTTGAACAGCTGAATTGGTAGAAGGAAAAAAAAAATAGTTCTTGTTACATCATCAAAATATGAGAACAGGGAACCCTAAAAGAAATTGTTCTGCATAGTTGAAAAAAAAAAAAGGACGGAGTTCCCAAGTTATTCTCTACCATTTACCTCTGAGGAGAAAGTTGTTTTGTGACAGTGAGGATTTGGAAAATTACTTTTACTCTAGAGAAGGTGTCCTTTAAAAATTTATTATGGAAAATTTCAAACAAACATGAAAGTAGATAGAATGAATTGACTTGTACCTCACCCAGCTTCAATAATTATCAGTATTTTGCTCATCTTGTTTCATATATTTTCTCCATTTCTGACCCTCCTCCCTTTTATTTTTTTGGTTGGAGAATTAAAAAAAATTTTTTTTACTTTAGTAACTTATATACAACCTAAAATTTTTCCTTTTGACCACATTCAGATATATAATTCAGTGGTGTTAATTACACTCACAGTGTTGTGCTGCCACCACCATGTTTGGTTGGACAATTTTAAAGCAAATTCTAAATATGATATTAAGTAATTTGTCTAAATCTCATAACTAGAAAGTGGTGAATCCAGAATTCAGATCTCAGCAGCCTGGTTCCAGAACCTTCTCTCTGTGGGAAAAAAGACAAAAGCAGCTCAGAAAGCCACCTAGCAGTGTAACAAACAAAACCTTCCAGGGACCTTCCAAACTATTTTTGAATCTAGGCATCTGCATGTTTTTTTACAAAAGGGTGTGAGCAAGTGGAGGATAGGTTCAGGATTAACTGTCAGAAGTCTTTTCTACCATGGAAGCATTTTATTGAGACACTCATGAAACACCAGTATATTTCGGAGGCTGCTTCTCTCCAGAAACACATTTATAGAAATTAATATCTGCTCAAATGCTTCTGCCAACAGTTCACTAATTTAAAATAGCAGGGGTCAAGCACTGGTCACATTTGAATGAAAGCTTGAGTCCATGGGTATCTTCCACTGTGCTCTGATAGTGTGTGTGAAGAGTTGACTCTTTAATTACAGCATTTTGGGAATGAACAAGGACTTGACACTTACTGTTCCTGATTGTTTAAAAATATGCTTTTGTGGGGAAAGGGTGGTACATAGAATACAACTTAAATGACTAATGTCTCAGTGCTGCTGGATCAATAATTTGGATTCCATTCAGTTGAGCACAAACAGAGCAGTACTCAAGGCCTTCATTAGGCCCTCTGTGGGCATCAAAGAAAGATCCTGGGGAGGGCCACATCCTGCTTTTAAAGGACTGGTGTGCTCTCGTGGATGAAGGGGTGGCCAAATAGGAATAGGCCACATACTCTGGAATTAGGGTGGGTGGAGTGACCAGGATTCCACCAGAAGGGCCCTGCCACCCCACAGAGGGCGCCCTCCCTGGTTTGCAGGAGCTGCAGGTGCAGCATTGCACGAGGGCAGTCCAGAAACAACTGTGGACTCCAGGAAGCCACTGTGTAAAATGTTAATTTCCCTGGAGGGAAGGAAGGAATAGCTTTCAATTAACATGAACACTGGTTAGTTTTTCTGGCTAGCTAATTGGACTCACAAAAAACCAAGACTTTGTGGAGAGAGTGGGAGGCAGGATTAGTAAACTGTGATTATAAGACTGCTAGGAAGTAAAGAGGGGTGAGGGGTAAAAGGTCGAAAGTAGGAGCCTTGAGCAGCTTGGAGCTGGAGCGAGGACTCCACATTCCTGTGCAGGAAGTCTACTGACATACAACCTTTCTGAGGACTACTTGTTTGTCTCTCAGCAGATTTCTTGACTCTGGGAGCTGGAAGGTGAGCATTAGTATTGATACCCAGAGTCATCCTTACAAAATGAAGGGAAGTTTCTGAGAAATGGTGGTGTCTTCCTCCCTTCTACTGAGCATAACCCAGTGCAGAGTTTCCCAAGCTCAAATGCAGTTTCCCAAACTTTGTGCTCACCAAAACCCTTTTTCTGTTTTTCCTGGAGACAGAGATAGACCCATTTCCTGGCTTGCTGTATGGTTAAGGGCTAAGACTAAGTTCTGCTCAGTGGAACATGGGCAGAGGGATGTACATCTTTTCTAAGCCTGATCCGTAAAAATCTTCTCACCCAGTCTGCCAAGCTTTCTCTCTGTCTTTCTCATCTGCTGGTCAGACATGCTCAAAGTGATCTTGGAATCCATGTGTTGAAGGAGGCAGAAATTTTGTCATCCTTAATCCCCAAATGAACACATGGAAAGCTACCACAGACCAGAAACACCCAGTTGGAATTTTCATGAGCAAGAAATAAATTCTGTTGTGTGAAGCTACTAAGATTTAGGGAGGATATCTGATATAGCAACTAGAATTACCTCCTCTGATCTTTTTCCCACTCTTATAGTATATGACCTATGATGTTATTTACTATTTTTCTTTAAATCAATTCACTTTTTGTGAATTTTGATTTTAAAAGTAAACATTATATCATTATCACAAATGGCAAAGAATATCACTACAAATAGAAGGTAACTCTAAAAATACATTCAGCTAAAAGAGAATTATGTTATTAATTTCTATCTAGATGCTATTCCCTGGAGAAGGTTCTTCACATGAGACCTGTTGTCTCTATATTTTGAAAGGAAGAAATCGACCACAATTAGAAAAGTGTTAAAGACATATTAGCAGCAAACTGATATTTATTCCTTCATAGAATCAGAAGGGTTAGAAAAGAATTGAAAAAAAACTTTCCCTTAGTTGTGATTCAGTGCTATTTAATATTGTGTCTCAGCCACCTGAAGACATCTGGTTTACCAGTGCTGCACATCCTGTACTTGGGAAACAAAGACTAAGTAGAGATCAGCTATGAATAAAGCCTTGAGAGTGAGTTGAAATACACAATAGAGGATGCTCACTTGCCATGGTAGGTAGACCCTACATGACTCTTGTAGTGGTGGGATAAAATGAGACTGTTGTGGGCAAAGAAAAACTTAGCAACCTTTAGTTTACCACTTAAAGTTTGGTTCATGGGTAATAATTTTTTTTAATTAATGTATTTTTAGTTTCCACTTCTAGTATGATAGAATAAGCTTTGAATACACTAACCTCCTGCAGATAACAGCTATAAACTCGGGAAAAAGTTTAGTGGGATGCATTGTCCAGTTGCAGCATGGTGCAGGGAAGCTGAAGCGCTGATAAAGACCACTATCTTTCTTGCCTGAGTAACAAGAAGACAGAGCCTGGGGTGGCTACAGCCACTGAAATTGGGAGGGGAATAGCAGAAAGGAACGAGTTGGAGAAGAGGAACCCCAGGTTGTTTGTAAACTCTGCCCAAGTTTTTGTCTGACTCCTAAACCATGCATGCATGGGGCAGGCTCCAAGCAGCACAGTTAAAAGAGCTGAACTGAAATTTGATCTGTTGCCTACCACAGGCAAGACAGGGTTTGCAGTTTAACAAAGTTAATTGCCTGCCAAAACAAAAGCATCAACACTGTTCAAAGGAATATTACCAAATCCAGAGTTTCCACAACATAAAATTTACAATGTTGAGGATATAATCCAAAATTACTTGACATACAAAGAACCAGGAAAATGTGACTTTTTCTCAAGGGAAAAGACAAAACCAACAGCAGTCAACCCTGAAATGATCCAGATGTTGTTTTAAAGCAGCTATTAGTACTGAGGTACAGGAAAATATTCATGGAAAAATGAATGAAATGGTAGGAAATTTCAGCAGAAAAATAGAAAATATAGAAAGAAAATGAAATTTTAGAACTGAAAAAAATACAATATCTGAAAAAGAAAAAGAATTTCCTTATAGAACTTACTAATAGAATAGAAATGATAGGGGACTATCGCCGTGTCATGGGTGCCTGAGCCATCATTGCTTCCTTTGCTTCTCCTCTCCTAGCCCAGGCACCCGGAACAAGATCAAGAAGAGTGTTCTGAGGCAAGCTGACAGACAGACTTAGACTACCACCACCCTGTGGGTTTCAACTGGAAAGATGAAAGAGAATTTAGAAACTTTATTGTTTAGCTTGAAGATCAGAAAATCAGATACCTCAAGATTGAAGACAGGGGAAATTTAATAAACATCAACAGCAGTGACTGGCCCAAGTTCTTTGAAAAGTACCTCAGAGATGTCCTTTCAAGAGTCAAGATTGACAAGAAGCAATTGACTAGCTTCTTGGGTTAGCTGTTGTACTTGAATATGGAGATATGAAAAATATAAAGACTTGGTCCCTGATAATACAAAAAAATGCTGACAGTGCAACTAAAAATGCAGAGCCACTGATTAATGTGGATGTAAATAATCCTGATTTTCAAGCTGGTGTAATGGCTTTGGCTAACCTTTTTCAGATTCAGTTGTCATGAATCTGGTGATGCTTAGGAAAATTTGCATTTTGGTTCAGGAGAGGAGGAGCATGACCTAGTTGCTAAAGCAAATTAAGCAAAAGAGGGCTGCCTGTTCCTTAAGTCAAGCATATTCTTGGTTTTGACTCAGGAGATGCAGTTCTTAATGAAGCTGTTCAAATTCTATGATTGCTGACAAAAATTAATGAAGCCATAGTAGCTGTTCAGGAAATTATTGCTGATCCAAGGACAGACCACAGACTGGGAAAAGTTGGAAGATTTTTGGATTTTAGCTTCACACCTACTTAGTGCAGTGGGAACCATGTACACTTCTGGCATGTGTTTGGAAATTAAATGTCATGTTTTCAAGGGAGAAATCCCAGAAAACTGACTGTATTCTAGAGATTTACCATCATTGTTATTTTCTTTAATGAAGTTGGGGAAAGTGGAAAAAAATTAAAAAGAAATGATAGGGGAAAGATTCAGTGAACCTAAAGATAAATTAATAGAAATTACGTAGTCAGAACAAGAGAAAAAGTATTGAAGAAAGTGAACAGAACTCTAGGGAGCTGTGGGACAAAATCAAAGTCTAACATATGTTTAATTTGCATCCCAGAAGAAGGGAAAGATAATGGCCAAATTTTGTGAAAAACAAATTTACATATTCAAAAAGCACAGTGAAACCCAAACAGGATAAATACAAAGAAAGCCACACCAAGGTACATTATAAACCGCTGAAAACTAAAGATAAAGAGAAAATCCTGAAAGCAGAGGAAAATGACATATTATATACAGGGTAGCAGTGACTCAAATGTTTGTGGTCTTCCCATTTGAAACTTTGAAGCCCAGAAGAGAGTGAAACAACACCTTAAAGTTCTGAAAAGGGGTGGTGCGGAGAAACCTGTCAAACCAAAGATTTATATCCTTTGAAAAGAGGGGCAAAGATATTTTTATATAAAAGGAAATATAAGAGACTTCATTGTTAGCAGATCTGTACTATAAGAAGTGCAAAAGAAAGTTCTTTAAGCTGTAGGGAAATGTTATCAGAGAGAAACCTGGATTTTTCTGGAAGAAATGTAGAACATTAGAAGTGGTAGGTAGGTATGTAAACATAAGGTTTTTATCCTCTTAAGTTACTTAAACTATATATGACTGTTTAAGGCAAAAATTATACCATCGTCTTATGCCTTATATAAGACGTCTTATATCAGCTCATAATGTATATAGATGCAATACATATGACAACCATAGATTAAAGGCCAGTAAGGTGGGGATAGAGTGTTAAATGCCCTACATGGTTCCAAAGTTTCTACATTTCATGTGAAGTGGCACAATATCAATGCTATGTAGATTATAAAAAGATAAGGATGTATATTATATTCCATAGAGCAACCTTTAAAATACTAGCACATAGAAGCATAGCTAAAAATCTATATTCCATTTAGATAAATTAAAATGGAATTCTAAAAAAAATTGGGGTGTTTGTGGTATGAGCCTGGTAAGATAGCAGATCTTTTTGGTCTATGAACTTATCATGGAATTCCAGTTTGCCCATCATATTTGATCTGCCATCCTTCCTTTCTACTTCGACGGATATTTTAGTTGAATTAACTCTGCCCATAGAGTCCACTGCACTTTTGTCACATTGACGTACCCCGCCCCGTAAATGTATGAGATTCATGCCTATAGTGCTGGACCTTCATTAGAGAAAAGAATTAGAAAGTTTCACATGGAGACAAATATTTAACACATATCTTCTGTAGAGTATAAATGTTCTTTTCTTAAAGATAACTGGCAAGCTATGAGGCAAAGATTACTGCAGGAGGCTTAATGGTAGCCATAATGCTTACTAATGATGGATAAATGGGATCTGATATCCATAGCATTTGGAGTTCTCTTAATAAAAGCCATTTTTGCTGTGGAAACATTATTTGCTACATAATAATCATTTCCATTTCTTGCATACCTTCTGTGTGTCAGGCACTACACTAAGTCCTTTATATATCATATATCATTTAATATTCACAACTCCAGTGAGGTAAATTACAATTTCCTTATTTTATAGATGGGAAATAGGTGCAGGGAGAGCAGTAATTTCTCTAAGACCACATAATTAATGATGGTGGTAGGGTTCAAACCCAGGACAGCTTGACCTTGGAGCCCCTTCCCATACATCACATTTCTCTTGTTAAAAGCTTTTTGGATTTAAATGACACTTTCTTTGCCACTATCATTCATCTATAGATATTTTTGAGTATCTGAGAGTAACAAGTTGTAGCAAGATATAAGGTCTAGTGGTGATGATGGGGGGAATACAAGCTTTCTGAAGAACCCAAAGTGCTAGAAGCTCTCTTTCCATCTTCCTCTACTCCTGTCTTAAAAATAGTAGCCTACTAAAATCTCACTGCATTTGCCAACATGTTAATCTTCCACTATATAGAGGAATAAACTGAGGCCCAGAAGAGTGCAGTAGAAGAGGTGGGCATGAAGCCACATGTTTGGGCTCAACTCTAAACCAAGGCCTTCACTCACACTTTAAATTTGAATCCCTGTTCTAGAACTTTAGTGGTAAGGACATGTTTTTAGAAATATTGCAGGATTGAGCTGGTTGCTGGCAAAGTCAGGGGAGAATGGGAATAGCATAACGAGTCACATTTTCTCCTATCTGGACTGCCACACAGGATTTCAGATCAATAATGACATTTACAGGAGACTGAACATTTTTACTGGAAAGATGAAGAGTTTCTCAGATTTTACTAAAACCAAACTCCCAGCTTATTTAGAATCATGGCCTTTTATATGTATGAAGAAATTTTCGAGAGTATCATTCTCTTATTCTCCTTTTACAGGTGCTTTCAAGACCAAAACAGCTTTAGTGTCCACTTTTGGCAGGGACAAACAATTAGTTATCTCAGAACAATGACCGGCATTTCATGTGTCCTAACTACCAGTTTGGGGGCATGCCTTACCACATTTTACTTCCCACTGCCCCTTAATATATTTCTTGTACTAAGGAGCTCTTTGTAAGGCTTCCCTTAATGCCTCTTCAACAACTATCCCCTGAAAGTGTGTTTACAATAAAAATGTACATGTTATAACTTTAAAAATTAACTTGAGACAAGTTATTCATTTTAAGGGGATTAATGAACATGAAGGGGGAAGAAATACAAAGAAAGGTGTTTACTGACTTCAGTAATCTTGAAAAATTTGGTAAGTATGTTAAATACTCACCTTGAAGGAAATACTTAACAATATCCAAAACCTTATTTGACTTGCTATTGTAGTAAATTTGATTGAAATCAAGACTTTTAATATTCTAAAGCTGTGTCACTGTGAAATATAGTAAAATCCTCAATAAGGTTCCAAAATATACTATACACCATTTCTTAGTGGAAACTTTTTAGAAGTGACAGTTACTTGTTACCAAGCCATTATTCCCAGTTAAAACAAACAGGCACAGGAATCATTCCTCTTTGGACTCGGGTTCTGTACAACTAGGTTGACCTTCTAATTTTAGAGTTTGTATTAAAACCAAAGAAAAAGCCACAAAAATCATTGATTGGATATATTTGAGGCCATATTCTAGATAGACTGAATTTGAATTTTAAATATACTGAATTTGAAAAGGATCAATGGTAACAATTATACTTGACACCATATACTAAGGTAATAGAGTTGAGAACTTTCTAACAATGAAAATGAGAATTTTTGTCCAGTTTTTGAGTTGGGTTAGGAAAAATGAAAGATTTGCAATGGCATATGATGTCCAGGATACTCTTGACTTGCCTTGAGGACCACAGGGGAAGTTCCTACTTTTTGCCCTAGCATGTTCCTGGAAGCTGTACCACCAGTGATTTATTGTAAAACAGATATGTTTTCCTATGAGGGAGTTTCTTTTCTGATCAAAGACTTGGCATCATATAAATCATTTTCTTCTTGACCAGCAATAAGCCATAAAAACAGATTTGAATACCCAGAGTAAAATTCTAGTCTGTCATAAAGCTTCCATAATCAATTGATTGTTATGAGAGAAGTCCCAGCATATTAGAAAATTGTACACAGAGCTCTTCAAACTACAGCATTGTGTCATAAATGAGATTGTGTAAATGGAAGTACCTGGCTTGGCCTTGGCTTATATTAGGTACTAGGTAATGTTAATAGAGTCAGAACAAATGTTATACATTTATTTGTTCTCCAAATTGAAATTTCTGTCTCTAAAATTTTATGTTTCAATTTATAATGTATACTTTCTAGCAATCTTAGATTATGAAAGGACCTTTGGAGAATGTTCTGGAAGACTTATATTTCTTCCAGAGATGTCTGGATCAGTGCTCCTTCTCCCCTCATTGAATTTCTAGATAATAAGTCAAGTCATTCATGAATCATACTCCTGTTCGAAGTTTGTGTTCTAAGTCCTATAGGGACTCCTTAGCTATATGCTATGGTGATGAATGATAATGATGATGATGAAACAGATGAAAGAGAAGGAAAATAATATTTTTAAGAATAACAGCTAACCTGTGTCTCTTCTCTTCTACTATTTAGTTAATTCTGAGAGTTAATTCAGATTTGCTATTTCAATGGCTCATTATTAGACATAGTCACCCCTCCCCCTACCAAAAAGTAACAAGGAGGAAATATTGAATTAACTATTTCTTTCTCCTTCATAACTATAGTACATATTTGACACCTCCCAGGAACGATATGATAGGCTAAGGCTGTGTCGTACTCCTGATCCTTTAGGACTAGAGTAGGCTAGTCCCCTCATGTGGCTGAGTCCCCAAATAGCCAATTACCCACACATGGCCTTTTGTAAAAAATCCACTTAGAAAACAGTTTCTTAACCTTCATAATATTGCAGAATCACCAATGCCTGGGTCTCATCCCCAGACATTGTGATTCAGTTGTTCTGTGGTTGGGTAGCAGTTTAGGCAATTCTAATGTACAGCCAGGGTTGAAAAGGACGTAGTATCTTAGTGTCAGATAATGGAAGAAAAAATCAAAGAATATGTTAGCATATGATGAATGGATTGAAAGTGCAATTGGGTGCTTCTTAATAATAATCATACTGATTGTCATTTATTTAGTGTTTACTGTGTTCCAGACAGTGTACACAATTTACAAGCACAATAGCCCTTTTTTTGCACATAAGCAGACTTAGCCCTGAGTGTCGATTAATTTAGCCATAATCTTATCGCTGCTAAAATTTGAATCTGGCTCTACTCCATAAAGAGCTCATCTCTTTCCAGTCTGTCACACTGCCTCTACACGTTTACCTTCTCATCCACTTTCTTCCTTGAGTAAATGCAGTTAAAGACAGATAGGCTAACATATATTACTTCTGCTAACAAATTCAGCACCCTGAGTATTGCTGAAGAATTTCAATGGCTAATGTGTTTGTTCCAGCCTTGGGTAGAAGTGATACATTATTAACAGCTTATAAAAGTATCTGCTTGAATTTTATGATTGAAGACAGGTGATTCCTGTTCATGGAAGACAGTCTGTATCCTTTAAATAATTTGAGGCATATTTCATGCTAATATACTGTGTTTACCTAATGTCTCTCATTGAAAAAGCATTTACCTAATAGCTTAAAGCAAGGCTATTATCAACTTAGTTCTCAAGGAAAGAAGATTTTAAAAATAATTTTCTCTGCTCTTCATTTCTCTTGCTGTAATGTAAGCATGTGGTAAAGTCTTGGCATCTGTTCAGGATAAATTTTCTGCTTCCTTTTTATGCCTTTTAGTGAATGCACATTAAAAAAAAAATACATTAATTTTATTTAAATAATTTTATTGAGATAGAAATCACATACCAAACAATTTGTCCATTTAATGTATACAATTCAGTGGTTTTTAGTATATTCATTTGTATTTCGAATGTCCACGACACTCAATTTTAGAATCTTATCATCACCTCTAAAAGAAATCCCATACCCTCTAGGTATCACCACACTAAGGAACCACTAATATATGTATATATTTGAGTTAGAGTGGTTTATTATTTTTTTAATAATAATTAAAAAATTTTTTTTAAATATATTTAGATTACATAAATGGTACACAAAAATTGTAGGTATTCCCATAAGCCCCACCTCCCACTCCTCCCACAACCTCCCACATAAACATCCTTCATTAGAGTGGCATATCACCTGCAATAGATACACACAATTTGGGGCTTTGCCACTAAGCATGGGCCATAGTTCACATTGTAGACCACACTGTCTCCCACACAGTTCTGCATGTTATATAATGATATAAAATGGCCTATATCTGTCATTGCAATGTCACTCAGGATAATTCCCAAGTCCCGAAAAAGCCCCTGTATTACAACTGCTTTTTCCTCTCCCTGCCCCCAAAGCATCCGGCGGCCACTGGCTCCACATTAATGTTGTAATTTCTTCCATTGCATCAATCACAAAATGTCTATAACAGAATACCAGTAAGTTCACTCTAGTCCATAGCTCTTCCCCCAATCCTGAGGAGTCTGAGATGGTGATGTCCACTCCACCTCCAAGTGAGAGGGGTCTTATATCCCATGGATAAGATGGGTGGAATTATCCTGTCTGCAGCTGCAAACTCTCTTCATTCCCTGGGATGGCTGTTGTCCATCATCATCTCCCCACCAGGTGTCCAGGGTGAGTCCATTGAGCTGTAGAGTAGGAGTTGCAGCTCCACCGAGATTCCAGACCCAGCTGGCACATGGACAGCCCAAAGACTCCAGTCTCTGGAAGTACACCTACAAACTCTGGCACCACATGTATATAGGTTTGAATAGAAGGGACCATATGCAGGGAAGACATATTTTGCCCAACTCTGTCACTCTCAGGAGCAAGGATTCCAAAGTAGGGCCCACTGATAAGGCATGAAACTCTAGGGCTATCCGCCCTGATATAGGACCTGGGTGTCTCTAGAGCCCTCAGGAACCCCTCTGTTTGGGGTGATATCCACATTGGAAGCCTATGAGGTCCAATTGATGTGCATAAGCGTTACCTCTGGGATGACTTCCTGACTCACTTTGAAGTCTCTTAGCCATATGAACTCATTTGTCGTTATCTTTTCCCCCTTTTATTTGAGGTCTTTTTCCAGTCGAACTTCCCGTTGGCACTTGTTAGTAATCCCTCGTTGCCAGGGAGGCTCATCCCTGGGATTCATGTCCCACACTGAGAGGAAGTTAATGCATTCATATGCTGAGTTTGGCTTAGAGAGAAGCCACATTTGAGCAACAAGGAGGCTCTCAGGAGGCAACCCTTAGGCACCCCATAACAATAGGCTAAGTTTCAATTTCAAGAGCAAAGACTCATAAGGCTAGTCATCAATAACAAGAGCCCATCAGTGGATCATCCTCCTTTTCCAGACACTGCCCCTGCACTTGGGGGACTGTTGCTACTCCCTTGGAGAATATGGCAGAGCTCTCCAGGTATGGGAATTCAGTATTCTCACATTTATTGAGTGGTTCTCCATCCACTGTGACCATGTCCCATGAGCATTTGAACATATTTATATTCCTTTTATATATGTTCAGGTGAACTTCCTCCCATGCACCCCCCATCCCTGACACCCCCCACCAACGATCCTCTCCCACCCCAGTTGTAACCCTTCTGTGATCCAAAGCTTCTTTAAAGATGAAGCCAATACAATAGCCAAATACAATTAATAGGAAAATGAAATAATAATGATGTTTAAATATAAGAGATAAAATACAAGAAAACTTAAAAAAAAAAAAAACTAAAAATAAAATAAAATTAAAGGATTGGGTTATTCAAAAAATGAGAAAAAATTTTTAAAAAATAAAAAAATTTTTTTTGACATTTTGCCTTTTATCACTGCAATATCTGGTGTCCATTCTGTACCATGGCACCTTCCCCCTCTCACTCCCAAGTGTCTCTCTATTTTTCATTTAATTTTCAAAGAAGTTTTAGGTCACAGCAAAGTCACACACAGAATACAAGACACTCTCATATACCCAACTTCCTCCCACTTTCCTCATCCCATATTAAAACGTTTTTGTATGTGAATGGTAGCATTGTTATAACTAATATACAGATAGTGAAACATAGCTACTAAACATAAATCAATGGTTTACAGTATGGTTTACATTTTAGATCATACACTTTTATAAATTTTCATGATATTTACCATGTCCAGTGTCCATCACTGTAAGGTAATGAAAGACATTTCCACTGACCACTAAATACCCCCTGTTTGATCTATTCTGTTCCTCCCTCACCACCACCCCGGGGCCCATGACGACCGCCTTGCTTGACTCATTGGATGACAAGATTCATAGTTACATGCAACAAGAGGTCATGACACACTGGTTTGTCCTCCACTATTAGGAACCACCCTTGCTCTTAAGGGACGCCCACCTGTCTATTTCTGAGCAAATCGGTCCTCCCAAAAATGGGAGTCCATCTCCTTCCCTCTCTGTGTGGTTCCCCAACCAACACCCTAAAGCAGTGATATTTCCTTGTCATATTGCCATAAGAGCATTCCCACCTCTGTACTTTCAACCTCATACCCACAAATCCCAAGTGTTCACCTGGTACCTCTCCCATCTCTCCCCTCAGTATCCTGGGTATGCTAACCGACCCTTCCCAATCTACGCACCTGTCAACTCTGTACCACCCAACCCAATATATCACTACCCTCCTGTCCTATCCCTACAATACACAACTACACTCTATCACTTTACCATAGGTTATATCTATATGGGTGATGGCTCACAACTTCCTCTTCTCTTTCTCTTTCTTGTACACCTATCTTTCAGACAATAGTTCCTAGAGACTGCTCAATTTCCTTAATTCATTCAGTGAGATCATGTACTGTTCATTCTTCAATGCCTGGCTTGCTTCAGTCAACATAAGGTCTTCCAGATTCATCCATGTTATCCCGTGTGTTAGCACTTTATTCCTTCTTACAGCTGAGTAATATTCCATTGTATGTATGTACCACATTTTGTTTATCCGTTCATCTGTTGATGGCACCTGGGTTGATTCCAACTTTTGGCAACAGTGAACAATGACGCTATGAACATTGGTGTGCATATATCTGTACGTGTCTTTGCTTTCAGTTCTTCTGGGTATATACCCATCAGTGGGATCGCTGGATCATATGGAAGATCTATAGTTAGTTTTTTGAGGAACCACCAAACTGTCCTCCACAGTGGCTGGACCATTCCACAATCCCACTAGCAGTGGATGTTCCCATTCCTCCACATCCTCTCCAACACTTATTGTTTATTGTTTTTTTAATCGCCACCATTCTAATGGGTGTAAGATGGTATCTCAATGTAGTTTTGATTTGCATTTCTCTAATAGCTAGAGATGTCGAGCATTTTTTCATGTGCTTTTTAGCCATTTGTATTTCTTCCTTGGAGAAGTGTCTTTTCAGGTCACTTGCCCATTTTTCAAATGGCTTGTTAGTCTTTTTATTTTCGAGTTGTATGATTTCTTTATATATGCAGGATATTAGGCTTCTATCAGATATATGGTTGCCAAATATTT
The DNA here is from genome assembly GCA_026826555.1 of Tolypeutes matacus. Classification (NCBI taxonomy): domain Eukaryota; kingdom Metazoa; phylum Chordata; class Mammalia; order Cingulata; family Chlamyphoridae; genus Tolypeutes; species Tolypeutes matacus. Next base: position 59,108,553 of record JAKSZT010053887.1, read on the forward strand.
CTCCCATTGGGTAGGCTGCCTTTTTATTTTCTTGATAACGTCCTTTGAGGTGCAAAAGTTTTTAATTTTGAGGAGATCCCGTTCATCTATTTTTTCTTTTGCTGCTCGTGCTTTGGCTGTGAAGTTCATGAAACCATTTCCTATTACAAGGTCCTGTAGATGCTTTCCTACATTATCTTCCAAGGTCTTTATGGTCTTGGCTCTTATATTTAGATCTTTGATCCATCTTGAGTTGATTTTCGTATAAGGTGTGAGATGGTGTTCCTCTCTTATTCTTTTGTATATGGATATCCAGTTCTCCAAGCACCACTTGTTGAAAAGGCCATTCTCTCCCAACTGAGTGGGCTTGGTGGCCTTGTCGAATATCAGATGACTATATATGCGAGGATTTATATTAGAACTCTCAATTCGGTTCCATTGGTCAGTGTGTCTGTCCTTGTGCCAATACCATGCAGTTTTGACCACTGTAGCTTTGTAGTATGTTTTAAAATCAGGTGGTGTGATACCTCCAACTTCGTTTCTTTTTTTCAATATGTCTTTGGCGATTCAGGGCCTCTTACCCTTCTAAATAAATTTTGTAGTTAGTTTTTCCAATTCCTTAAAAAATACAGTGTTGATTTTTATTGGGATTGCATTAAATCTGTAGATTAGTTTGGGTAGGATAGACATCTTGATGATGTTTAGTCTTCCTGTCCATGAACAGGGAATATTCTTCCATTATTTAAGTATTCTTTGATTTCCTCTAACAGTGTTGTGTAGTTTTCTGTATATAAGTCCTTTACATCTTTAGTTAAATTTATTCCTAGGTATTTGATTCTTCTAGTTACTATTGTAAATGGTATTTTATAAGAGTGGTGATGGTGGGCATCCTTTTCTTGTTCCCAATCTCAGAAGGAAGGCTTTTAGGATTTCACCATTGAAGATGATGCTAGCTTTGGGTTTTTCATATATACCCTTTATCATGTTCAGAAAGTTTCCTTCTGTTCCTATCTTTTGCAGATTTTTTTTTTTTTTAATCAGGAAAGGGTGTCGAATGCTTTTTCTGCATCTATAGAGATGATCACATGATTTTTTTTCTTTCTATATGTTTATGTGGTGTATTACATTTATTGATTTTCTTATGTTGAACCATCCTTGCATGCCCGGGATGAAACCCACTTGGTCATGGTGTATAATTCTTTTGATATGTTGTTGAATACGTTTAGAAAGTATTATGTTGAGGATTTTAGCATCTAGGTTCATTAGAGAAATTGGTCTGTAATTTTCCTTTCTTGTGGTATCTTTGTTTAGCTTTGGTATTAGGGTAATGTTGGCATCATAGAATGAGTTAGGCAATGTTCCTTCTACTTCTGTTTTTTGGAAGAGCTTAAGCAGAATTGGTGTTAGCTCTTTCTGGAATGTTAGGTAGAATTCACCTGTGAAGCCATCTAGTCCTGGGCTTTTCTTGGTTGGGAGGTTTTTGATTACTAAGTCTATCTCTTTACTTGTAATTGGAATGTTGAGTTCATCAATTTCTTCGTCAATGTAGGCTGCTTGTAATTTTCTAGGAATTTATCCATTTCCTCTAAATTATCATTCTTTTTGGCATATCATTTTTCAAAGTATCGTCTTATGATACTCTTTATTTCGGTGAGGTCAGTAGTGATATCCCCTTCGTCATTCCTTATTTTGTGTATTTGCATTTGCTCTCTCTTTTTCTTTGTTAGTCTGGCTAAGGGTGTGTCAATTTTATTGATCTTCTCGAAGAACCAGCTTTTGGTTTTGTTTATTTTTTCTAGTGCTTCCTTATTTTCTATTTCATTTAGTTCTGCTCTAATCTTTGTTATTTCTTTCTTTTTTTTTTTTTTTTTTACCGGGAGGTACCGGGGATCGAACCCCGGTCTCTCCATATGGTAGACGGACGCCGAACCTCTTGAGCCACATCCGTTTCCCTGTTCTTTCCTTCTTTCTACTTCCTTTGTGGTTTGTTTGCTGTTGTTTTTCCAATTCTCCAGGTGTGCAGTTAGGTCTTCAATTTTAGCTCTTTCTTCTTTTTAAATATATGCATTTTATGGCTATGAATTTCTCTCTCAGTACAGCTTTGGCTGCATCCCATAGTTTTTTTTTAAGATTATTTATTTATTTATTCATTTATCCCCGCCTTGCTGCTCGTGCTCGCTGGTCCAGCCAACCACGCCGTGGGGGCAGGCCTGCCCCCACCAGGAGGCCCCGGGAACCGAACCCGGGGCCTCCCATATGGCAAACGGGAGCCCCACTGATTGAGCCACAGCCGCTTCCCTTTCCCATAGGTTTTGATATGTTGTGTTGTTGTTTTCATTCGATTGAGGTAGTTACTGATTTCTTTTGAGGTTTCCTCCTTGACCCACTGTTTGTCTAAGAGTGTGTTGTTTAGCTTCCATATCTTTGTGCCTATTCTGGTTCTCTGGCCCTTAGTGATTTCCAATTTCATTCCATTGTGGTCAGAGAAATTACTTTGTTGAATCTCAGTTTTTCTGAATTCATTGAGAGTTGTTCTGTGGCCTAGCATGTGGTCTATCTTGAAGTATGATCCATGTGCACTCGAGAAGAATGTATATCCTGCTGTATTTGGGTGTACGTTCTATATATATCTATTAGGTCCAGGTCCTTTAATGTATTATCCAGAGTCTTGTTTCTTTATTGATTCTCTCAATGTTCTGTCTAATGGTGATAATGGTATATTAAAGTCCCCCCTATACTTGTAGAGGCATCTATTTCTCCACTTAGTTTTTCCAGTGTTTGCCTCATGTATTTTGAGGCACCCTGATTAGGTGCATAAATGTTTATGATTGTTCTCTCTTCTTGAGAGATTACCCCTTTTACTAATATATAGTGTCCATCTTTGTCTCTTACAATAGTTTTGCATTTAAAGTCTATTTTGTCTGATATTAGAATAGCTACTCCTGCCCATTTTTGGCTATTGTTAGCTTGTAAAATTGTTTTCCAGTCATTCACTTTCAGCCTCCTTGAATCCCTGGGTCGAAGGTGGGTTTCTTGTAGACAACATATAGATGGGTCATATTTCTTATCCATTCTGCCAGTCTGTGTCTCTTGACTGGTGAGTTTAATCCATTAACATTCAGTGTTATTACTCTCAATGATTTTCTTACATCAGCCATATTTTCTTTGGGTTTATGTGTGTCATACATCCTTTTTATTTCTCTTTTTGTCTTCTTAGTTGTTCTTATACTCTCCTTTAACTCCCTCTCTCCTGTTTTTTTCCTTTCAACCTGTAGAAATTTCTTTAGTATTTCTTGAAGTGCAGCCTCCTTATTGGCATATTCTCTTAATTTCTGTTTATCTGTGAATATTTTTAGCTCTCCATCATTTTTGAATGCCATCTTTGCTGGATAGAGAATTTGTGGCTGGAAGTTTTTTTCTTTTAGTACCTTGACTATGTCATACCACTGTCTTCTTGCTTCCATGGTTTCAGATGAGAAATCAGCATTTACTCTTATTGTGCTTCCCTTGTATGTGATGGCTCTCTTTTCTCTTGCTGCCTTGAGTATTTTCTCTTTGTCTTGAGCATTGGACATTTTGATAATTATATGTCTTGGAATAGGCCTGTTGGGATTTATACTGTTTGTGGTGCACTGTGCTTCCTGGACATGTATGTCCATCTCCCTCAATAGGTTTGGGAAATTTTTAGCCATTATTTCCTTCAACACTCCTTCTGTTCCCTTTCCCTTCTCTTCTCCTTCTGGGATGCCTATAATGCGTATGTTTGTGCATTTGTGTTGTCAGTTAAATCCCTAAGTCCCTGCTAGATTTTTTTCTATCTTTTTATCTATCTGTTTTACTGTCTGTTTGATTTCAGATGTACTGTCTTCCACATCACTAATTCTTTCTTCTGCCTGTTCAAATCTGTTGTTATGTGAATCCAGTGTGTTTTTGATTTCTTGGATTGTGCCATTCATCACCATCATATCCATTATCTTTTTTTTTTTTTTTTTTTACTTGGAGGTCCTGGGGAACGAACCCAGGTCCCTCCATATGGGAGACGGACGCCCAACCATTTAAGCCACATCTGTCCCCCACCTGTTATCTTTTTACGGATATGTACAATTTCTTCAGTATGTTCTCCCAGTGTCTTCTTAATATCCTTAATCTCTTCCTTCATTTCATTAAGTTGATCCACGATATTTGTTTGGACAGTTTTGATTAGTTGTTCAATGTTCTGCATCTCTTCCTTGTTTTTAGTTTGTTCATTGGAATGGTCCGTGTCTTCCTGTTTCTTAGTATGGTTTATAATTTTTTGTTACCCTCTGGTTATCATTTTATCTTGATGGATTTATTCAGTTGATTAGCTTCTCTCTCTGCTCTAGAGTTTTATTTAGCTCGTGGTTCTGTGTGTGTGTTAAGTTTTTTCTTTGACACCTTGTTCTTCTTGTTCTATTTCCTTGCTTTTTTCTATGTTCCCTTGAAGGAAAAGATTAGGGCCAGAGGAATTGAAAGAGGTAAGAAAGGAAAAAGGATAAAGTAATATTGATAAAAGTTAGAAGAGGGACCATATCAGACTTAGTAAAATGAATTTTTAACTCACGTAGGCAGTGTGGAGTAATAGGCGGGAAAAAAGTGGAGTACTTAGAATGGAATGGAAAACCAAATAGAGAAAAATACATAGAATGATTTAAAAGGCCAGAATGATGAGGAGAGTGGGAAAGAGTAAAGAAAGTACTGAAAGGAAAGAGTTAATAAAAAAGAAAAGAAAAGAAAGCAGAATAGACAAGATAGAAATTGACACCTGTGAAGATGAGGACTAATGAAAAAAGGTGGAATCTAAGAACCACAACAGAAAGCAGAAGGTGGAAAGATGAAGGAAGGAAAGAGATAGCATTGGTTGACAAAATCAATATACACAGAATAGGAAATCAAGGTAGAAGCACAGCAAAGAAGAAACAAGCTAGCAGCACCTAATTTTAAAAAAAGTGGGGGAGTGGGGAGGAGAGAGGGAAAAAAGCAAGAAACAAACAAAGAAAAACCAAACAAACACACAAGCAAGCAGTCAAACAAAGCTAAGCAAAAACAGCATTCCTTCTTGGGCCCTTGTGGAGCCTCTCAGCCTGTGTTCATTAATCAATTACCCTGCAGTCTTCTCTCTGCAGGTTTGGAGGCAGATTTTAGCGATTAAATTAAGTTGAAAAAAAAAACAAACAAACTTTTTTTTTTTTTTTTTTTGAAGAAATAAGGGACCCAAAAGAAGGCCTCTTCTGGACCACCCCCTCCTTCGAGGGGACCCTAAATAGGCTCGTGGATACTTATCAAACACTTCCCTCTGCCTGACACCTCCCCCAGGAGCTGAGATTCTGAAACTCAGGGCAGAACTATAAAATTGGCTGGCTCTGCCCCCTCCTGAGCCAAGCCTCTGTGTCCCCCGGCTGTTAGGTAAATCAGGCTTCCCCAGCAGATTTGCCTCTCCCCTCAGCCTGGCACCACTTCTAGCCAGCTGTTTTGCTCCCAAAAACTGCAAAGGGGTCCGGGCAGCCAAACTGACATAAAAAACCTCTCTCACTCTTTGCCAGGACCCTCCCACTCTCCGGGAGTGCTCCCTCCCACCTGGTTGCCGGGAGGGTGGGGTGTCCATGATTTCCAGCTGGGGGAAGAAACTCACGATTTTATATTGATCAGTCCACTTCGCTGTCCAGCTCCCTCCAGATCGATGTCCCCAAGGTTCTCGCTCTGCAGGCTCCCAGAACAGACCATCCAGGCAGGATCCTGTCCTTAATCAGCTGTCCTCCGGGAGAGAAACGGTGAGTGCCCACCTAAACCGACCCCATGTTCTAGAGTCAGTCAATGCACATTTTATCTGAGTTTACTCCCTCCACCATCCCACCGTTTGGTAATCTACAGGAAACCAGACCTTACTAATTTTGAGCGCTTGCTCCTAGAATTATTTATTATTGTTTAATCCGTATTAGCTAGAGCTTGTGGAGGATTTATATTGCTCAAGGTATTATAAAAAATGTGTAAAAGACAGTCCCCTCAAATAATGTAATAGTATGAGGAAAATTACAAAGGTAGGAGAATTTATTTGGGACTGGCTATTTGGAATAGATTGGTTATTTTTAAATGCTGCATGTGCAAAGGCATTTTTGCAAAGGAGAACTGTTACGTAAAATAATTTGAGAGTGGAAACCTGATGTGGATAGAGAGGTTTTCTTCTGTGCAGGCATCTACCTGTTGCCAGACATCCAAATATTTTCTCCCAAGTTCATCTTTCCTGAGGTTGTGTTGCTCTAGAATGCTCAGTGGTTCTCAAACTTTTAGAGTTCACCAGGATCCCTTGGAGGACCTGTTGACACCCAAATTGCTGGGCCCCTCCCCCAGAGTTCCTGATTCTTAGATCTGGGTGGGGTCTGAGGATTGCATGTATCTAACAATTTCCCAGGTAATACTTCTCACTGGATAACAAGCAGACAGTAATAAGACATGCAGTTCTGGTCTGAGAGATGAGCCTCCCAGGATGAAATTGCACTTGAACTCCATCTCACAAGTAACCCAAATTATGCTGACTTGAAGGAACCTTTGGGGGTTGCACGAGACCAAGAAGATGGGAGAGAGGCAGTACCCTCATGGTATTTCTGGAGAGAACATTCTTCTTGCATTCCCATGTAGCACCAGACCTGTTTGGCTTCTTCATTTTCTCTGTGATTTGAGGCAGTTCTCTGGTGCAGTCCAGAACCCCAGTAGGGCAGCACTGGATATGTAAGGGCTATTCCAGACTGTGTGGAACTCTACTTCCCCTTTTCCTTGGCTTGCAGAGGGCAGAAACCATAGATCTCATGGGTGGCCAGGCCAGTCTGCCAAGGGGCCATTCTTTTTCAGAGCCCTTATCCAGTAGTCAACAAGGTGGAATGCCTCAGCACTTCGGTGAGAAGCAACAATCAGTGATAGTGATGGTTATTATTTTGAGGCTTTAACACCAAAGTTTGAAATTCTCTATAAGTGAATGATTTGGGGATTCTGCTTCCTTGATTTTCTCAGTTATGCATTTGGCTTTCTCATATGTTCATTCAGATTGCCAAATCTTCTATATAATCCTTCCCTCTTGCAAAAAAAAAAAAAAAAAAAAAAAAGAGAGAGAAAAGAAAAAAGGGTAGTTCTATTTTTGTGGGAAAAGAGGAAAGAATCCAGGAAACATTTAGAGAACTGTATGTTTTCTTAACTCTTTCTCCTGATTCAAGGAGAATTTGATCAGTTATAAACTTTACATGATATATTTTTAAAGTTAGTACAAAATTTATTTTCCATCTGTACCCCCCAAAAACATTTCCATTTTACACAATTAATAAAAGAATCCCTCAATAAAGATCACTTTTCTTATTCATAAGAGTTTTCACAGGAAAGTGGAGGGCAAGGGGCCTATATATATATGTGCCATGGTTCCACTTTTGTGCAGGTGAGATAAGCGGGAGCCTGCATCTCTAAGCAGCTCGCCTACTCATTCCGCGGGTATAACGAAGAACAGCAATTGTCCAGGCCTGTTTTCAGGTTAGGATTCTGTCCTCCTCCTCCCCTCTCTCTTTCTGAGTTTTACATTCTAATCTTCGCCTTTGGATCTTAAGGAAAGAAAATTTTGTTCATCTCTCTCTTGAGATTTTATATCATTTTTTCATGAGCTTCAGAGATTAATTCAGTACAATTGTTTTGATACTTCTCTTTTTATCTTTCAGTTTCATTTTTTATTTTAAAAGGCTTCAAGATGCCATTAGGAGAATCCACAGATAGTTCCTTTGGCAGAGATGCTGGTTAAAAAAAATACTTTTGGCTATGTATCAAGAGAGTGACCTATAAATACTTGATGCTGGTTCTTATTTATCATCTTTGTGATGCAAAGGGATGGAGATCTTGGACTGATGTCTTGAGGAAAATGTTGTTTTGGTGATAACCAAGGATTTTCATCTGTACTAGAATTGAAGACCCCTATCGTGGACTGGACAATTCCTTCTAGCCTAAATACTCATTTTCTAGATCACATCTCAAGTCTCTGCTGTGGGTGCAGGAGAGAATGCCAGTTCATATAATCACATTTTTTTTTTTTAAATTGTACTATACACTGGCAGCAAATATCACCCTCAGGCATGGCAAGATCCGGAGGACTGTCTGAGATGTATATAAATGTCTGTTTATGTGTATGTGAGCGAGAGAGAGTAAAATAATATATGTTTGGTACAGTTTTAGTGTCCACTGTTGAGATATCAGAAATATTAATAATATTTAAAATGCATCCACTGCTTGGTGGACTAGGCATATATTAACCTTTGCCTGCATGCTTTCATTTAATCCTCACAACAGCCCTAAAGGGTAGATTCTGTTACAGTCAGATTAAGGAACTGAGATTTAAAGAAGATAAATAACTCGCTCTTAATTTTATAGCTGGCCAAGAGCAACACCAGGATTTGAACCTGCATATCCCTGGCTTGAAAGCCAAATTTGTGTCCTGTACTACATTGAGGAAACTTCTAGCTGAAAATTTGTAACATAGCATGGTCAACACTTGTTGGTAGTGCAATGTCAATCACCAGACCTTGGATTTTTCATATGAGAAGGGGCTTGGGAGGCTGTCACTGACCTTTCTTCCCCAGTTCTGGTTCTTTACCTTCAGAGTGCTGTTTTCCTGTAAGATTTTTTTTAGGCACAAGGGAAATAGAAAACAGCTCCCACCTGAGCAAAATTAGGGACGCTAGATCTAGTTCATCTCAATTTGACCAGAATGTATCATTTCCCATGAATAGATAGAAACTATTTGTATTTAATACCATTCCATAGGGCATTGTTATGGCCTTAGCTTCCTCAAAGGGATACTTTATGAAAGTGCATTGGAGATTTTCTGAAACTTTATGCAGGAGATTCCAAAGCTCTAGATGCTTTGCAGAAAATTGTCAGGTTATTATTGTAAGGGCATGGTCAGCATTAGAGTAACATAAAATATTTCTATATTGTTATATTATTGCATTGAACTAGTAGTATTAATGTTGATAATTAGTATTTATTAGGTAATAAGTATTACCCTGATTTATAGTAACAGCATAGTCCTAAAACCTATAGGTCTGATATTAAGAAATTTTTATATAATATTATATTTCAATATTGACTCCCTTTAAATTGAAGAATGCTATTATTTCATTTTTTAAAATATATCTCCTAAGAACTATTCTTTTGGTGGTGTATTTTTATTTAGAGTCAATTTGGACTATATGTATAGCCTGATACTCATTCAACAGGAAAAACAAAAGGAACGAACTTATTTGAAACATCTGGAAAGAATAAAATTCTACATTTATCAAGAATTCATTATTTGTTAGGCATTAGTGCGAAGTACTTTATGCGCACTTCCTCACATCAGCCCTATGAGGTGTATATATTATTTCCATTGTACAGATGGAAAAAAAGAGTTTCACAGAGAATCAAGGGCACATAGCTCCTGAGTAGTGGAACTTGATTTCAGAGCCCCGCACGCAGTGCTCACTTGCCTTTTAAAGCCTGAGATTCCTCCACTCGCTGGTTCTGAAAGTCCTATCTACCATGATCACATAGACCCATAGGAGCTGTAAGAACTGTTAACGCTCACAAGGCTACATACAGTTATATGGTATTGGGCAGGGTTAGTTAAGTCAGTGCTGAGAGAGGCAAGGCTGGAAGATTGGCACACTGACTTGTGCAATACGGGGCAATAGAGCCTATCCATTTTTGAGTGCCATGTGTCCAGGAGGGACTGGCAAGACGTAGGTTATGATTTAAAAGGGAACAGATTCCTTTTGTGATCTGAGAAAGTACTTGGCTAGTTGGATTTAAGTAAGCTCACATCCCTACAACTGGAGAACTATAACTTCCGGAGAGCAAGAATGGGCAGGTGAATGGACTCTTAGCAGGTACATATCCATAGCTGGAGAGGCAAGATCTTGAAGGCCTCTGGAACCAGGCTGCAAGGGTTTGAGTCCTGGTTCAAACCTTTATTAGCTTTATAGACTTGGGCAATTTACATAATCTTTCTGTACCTTAGTTTCTTCATCAGTAAAATGGAGATGATAATAATAGTATCCTCTTATATGGTTATTGTAGCAATTAAAGGAGCTAATGTACGTGAAATACTCAGAACAAAAGAATTGTTTTAAATGTCTGTGGCTTGTCCTTGTAGTCATGGTCGTTGTCGTCGTTGTTGTCATCGTCACCATCATCATCATCATCAAGGTAGATGAAAATTTGTTCAGTATATTTCTTTTTTAAATATATTTTTATTTTTGTTTTTTAAAAAGGTATTTAGATTACATAAATGTTACATAAAAATATAGGGGATTCCCATATACCCCGCTTCCTACACCTCCCACATTTTCCCACATTAATAACATCTTTCATTAGTGTGGTACATTCGTTACTATTGATGAAAACATTTTACAGCATTGCCACTAAGCATGGATTATAGTTTACATTGTAGTTTACACTCTCTTCCACTCAATTCTGTAGGTTATGGCAGGATATATGATGGCCTGTATCTGTCGTTGTAATGTCATTCAGGATGATGCCCAAGTCCCCAAAATGCCCCCATATTTCACCTATATTTCCCTCTCCCTGCCCTCAGAACCTCTAGTGGCCACTGCCTCCCCATGAATGATATAGTTTCTTCCATTGCTATAATCACAATAAGTCTATAGTAGAATACCAGTAGGTCTACTTTAGTCCATAGTTCAAGTTTATTTCTACTGAAGTTTATCACACAGAACTATATGTTTTTAAAAATAGGTAATCCATATAAAATATACACAAAACCCTTAACTGCCTAGATTGTTTTATAAACAGAAATTCACATTGCTTGATTGTAGGAGTAATGAGCTTATAATTCAGTGAACCCTGTTTTTAAGAAGTTCTAGTCTATAGATAGATAGTGACATGTCCAAATAGTTTGGTCCTATTTATTATTGTTTAATTCTTCTGAATATTATCTTAAAAGAGTCTGACTTGATTTTTGCTGAAATAAATCACAAATAAGTATAGCCCTCCATCTCTAGTTTGAGTTTTTTGTGAGTTTCAGGTCAGTGTAAGCTAGCACGCTGACCTTTCCATGAACATCCCATTTGTGATTTCACAGTACCACCTTTAACACTTTCCACAAAATATCCTGCCTGTGTCTAGGCTTTTGGTGGAATGTGAAATTAATAATAACATGTTCCTTAATATAACTAACAAAAAATGTGATAATTGCCTTGGAATATTCAAGCAGATCCCAACATATACATCTTCAAACTTGATTCGTTTAAAACATGACCCATCTTTTCATAGGTCCTCAGCACTAAATCTCTGGACATTATATAACATAACCCGGTTATATAATGACCTTCAAAGGAACTTACGCTTGTGACAACAAGCATAATATACCTTGAAAGTATATTCCTGGTATGAAATATTGGGATAGAGGATAACCTGTGAAAAACTTCTCTGAATAGTTTAAATTCAAAAGGTACTTCACCAAATTGCCAATATTGATGTAAACATCAGTATCTGTCTTCATGATATACTTGGCATTGGGGTAAAACTCAGTTACCCACCTGAATGCCATAATTGTCTTCAGTGTCAGGTTGTTACACTTGTCTAAAAAATCTTGATGTAATATGTCGCCCTTAAGGATGTGTTCATCATCTAAGGACAATGCTAACATTTTGTCTTCCTTTTCAGCCTGTTGGCCTAATAAAAAAAAATGTAAGAACCTCATATCCCCACCAAGACTTTTTTTCACCCCAAGTGACTTTAATGGCCTGTCTGGCTTTCACATCTGAGGAGTGTGAAGTCACCAGAATGACAAGGAATGGGTTTTGATGTGAGCAGTTTGAATGCTCTCAAAGTGTGACTTGAGAGTCCTGTCTGTAAACTGGCTCATACTCACAGAAGTATGTTCAGTTTACACTTTCTCTCACATTGTGGTGGGGTAGACTGAGGTACCACATCATGGGGAAACTCAAGGGAGCAAGGGAGCGGATGTGGCTCAGTGTTTGAGCGCTGGCTTCCCACTTACGAGGTCCTGGGTTCAATCCCTGGCCCTGGTAGATAGTAGCAGGTGGCTCCATTTGAGGGATCTCAGTAAATCCTACTCCTGGGAGTGGGTAAGAGAGCCAGGGCCATCCACAGCGGCTCAGGAGCACATGAGCCTCAAGTTGTTCCTCTTGGTTTATTTCTTCTGAATGAAAGACCTTCAATTCCAGCAACTAAACATCCAGCATAAGAATTGGTCAAAATAATGTTTGAATAGAAATTTCTACTTAAAGATGGAAACTCTCAAGTTGGTTTAAAATTCTACTATATATTGCTTAAAATAAACACACTAGTAGAATTTCAAATGAGATTAAAACATTGGCTGACATTTTTTGTTGTTTTCTGTATTCCATGCAATAAAGATGTTGTCAAAAGCGTAAGTTCTTTTGAAGGTCAAGTGAATTCTGTGTAGGAAGACCTCCTAAGAACTAGTTAATACTGAAAGGCTATGATTAGATGTTCATTCTGAATACAAAATTTAGGCAAAGTGAGGTCTTGTCATTTAGGAGAAATACTGATATATTTTAATGGTTTCCTTAGCAGACTATTATTTCCTTTGCTATTTGCCCTTCCATTTCGTAGGGTTTACATCTAAGCAATATGGAAATTTAAAGGACTTTGATGAGAAAAGCCAAGGACATGGCATTTAGGCTAGTGTGTTTTCTTCTCCTCTCCCTGTCCCCCCAGCCTGTCTCCCCCTTTATTAAGCAAGTATCTATAGCACTTATTTTAGAGACTTTGGCATAGAATGCTGAGTGATTGTGCTAGTTGATGCTGATAAGCCCCATTCTAATATCCACGTTGTGATACAGGCAGAAATTTCATTTTTATGTGACCATTAAAAAGGCTGCTTTTTTTTTTTTGACAGGTATCGTACAGAAGGTATCAGTAAAAATACAAGAGCTAGGTCCTTACTGTCATCTGAAAGGTCAGGAGAATTATAATGTAATGACAATCTCTTCCCATCATTGTACAAGGAAGACAGATTCTCATATGCTCCTTTTACATGTCCCAAACAAGAAAACATTAGACACCGAGTCCTAGGGCATGTCCATTCCCATAACAGAAACAGCCTTCAACTTAGAAAAACTATTTTTCTAAAAGCTAAGTTGAATGTAGATAACATTTCCCTAGAAAATCAGTGTTACAAATCAGTGGTCGGCAAACTTTTTCTATAAGGGGCCAGATAGTAAGAATTTTAGGCTTTGCAGACCTTACAGCCTCTGTGGTAGCAGGAAAGTAGCCCTAGGCACTATGTGATCCAATAAAACTTTATAAAAAGAGGCAGTGAACAGGATTTAGTTTGTTGACCCTTGTCATAAATGATGATTCATTTACGAGACCAGTCCACAGAAATTTATCTTGTAAGTTGCTGATAAATTGTACATTTGCAGCAATATTATTTTCCTTAAACAAATAATGATTAATTTTACATCAGATAATGCCATTACATGTTTAAAAGCAACAAACTCCTACTCTCCATCTTCCAGACCCTATAAGCCACTACTTTCTCTGTTTCCTGTTTCTTCTGGATATTGCCTTCAAATCTCTATTTAATAGGCTCTTGTTTGCTGATTTATTAGTTTTTGATCTCTATTGACTTTCTGCTAAGATAGATGAAAATTTAGTTCACACATCTCCATCCCTCTATCCTTTAAATATAATTATATTGCTGTTTTTTGTCCCTCTACTCTTCATTGAGCTAAATATTTGTAGCAAAATTCACTCTTAAGTTTATAGTATGATGATTTTTCACCAATAGTATCTATTAGATTCTCTGCTTTGTAAAATTAGAATTTTTAGCACCCCTACACTCCCCACCTCTTTTTACTTTTGTATGACAAGGCTCATAAAATTTAATTCTATACTATAACTAGACTTTAGTATTTTATCGAAAAGTTGATCCTAAAAGTTAAAAATCAATAATATGAATTGTGACTTCCTGCTTGTAGGAGAGCCAGTGTCATTATTGTTCAATTTTCTTGTTTTTGTAATTTCATATTTTCATGGACTTTCTAATGTCATCCTTTTTTCCTTGCCCTTTTGGTCCATTAATCACAATTTCAGCTTTTGACAACACTCTGTTCCTTAGCAGGATTCTCTTCAGTGCCCCTTTTTCCTAGTTTCCTCTCAGGTAACCTCCCCCTCCCCCCATGTCTCTGCTCTCTAGGTCTGCTGTCAACTGCATGCTGGGAATTTCCTGTTTGGGATCCATTAATTCCCCAAATCCATTCTGCCTTCATTATAGGGCCACTCCCTCATTTTGGTTATGTATATCTTCATTTTATTTTCTTGTGACAGGGTGTAAAAGAGTTACCTTTTCTGAGTGTTTGAATGCTTGAAATGTTTTATTCTGTCTTTATCTTGGATTGATAAATAGGATGAGTATAGAATTTTTTGGTGAAATTTTTTTTCCTCTAGCTCCGTTGTTAGGGGTTTGAAGGGTAGGTGGTAAGAATGGGGTGGAGGAGAAGTTCTCATCAGGAGCTTCATTTGTCTTCGTTTTTCCAGTATTGCTCTTAAAAAGTCTGATGCTATACTGATTCCTGTTTCTTTACAGAGGATCTTTTTTCTCTCTCTTTTTTCTCTCTCTTTTTCTATGAAAGCACATTTTATGATGACTTCAAATTCTAAAATTAAGTAGTGATTTTATGAGAAACGTGGGCTGTTCTCATGTGATTCACCCTTCTATTTAAGTTTTAATTTTTAAAATGTTTAATTACCATGATTTTTCTTTGGAGTTTTTTTTTAACCTGTCTTTTTTGTGTTTCATTCAGGAATGTTTTTTCCCCTCGTTTTCTTGCTTATTCTCTTTCTTGATGGAAGTTTTCTTCATATGTCTGGTGATTCAGGATAGTCCATTCATATTTAAGAATGAGGCCAATACCCAATCCCTTTGTGACTCTATATGTAGGTTGCATTTTATGACTCAGTGGGGTAAGGTCTGAATGCGGGGATTTTTTTCTCTAAGACCTTTCAATCTCTTTTAAAAAGCTTGCTATCTTTCGGACATGGGTCATTCTGGGATGATGCAAGGGAGGAGAAAGAGGGAGAGAGAAAGGAAATGTCAGTTGATAGGGTGGAGAAGGGCACATGGTGTAAGGGTACTGGATTGCTCCACATACAGCTTTCAAGTACGTTCTCTTTTGCACCCCGTATCTCACTCTCCTCCTCTGTCCAACCAGGATTCTTAAGTGTTGCCAAGTTCGGCCAGGTCTTTGGGTATATCGTCTACTGGATTTCCACATTGCAGACTACTTTGTTCTGTGTCATTAAGTATCACCCCTCCACCTCCTATCTGACTTCTAGAGACTTGTTTGAATCTCTTACCTCCTTAAGGCTCCTTGCATATTTTGTTGTCATTTAAAAATTGTTGTTAAATGGAATATAAACTCTAATTATAGTGAGGTCGATTGAAGGAGAGGAGATCACCATATGTGATCAAGTGGAAGTCACAATATTGTTTTCTACACCTGCATTTTTAATAGATAGTAGACTTAAAAAAAAATTCTTCTGTCATTTTGTAGCTGTGTATGTATTAGCCTGCCAACTTAACTTCACTTTTGTGAGAGTTAATTGAAACTCAGGATGCTAGGACCATATTTCTATCCTACATTATAATATCACTTTTATTTCCCTCTTTCAACACCCTGCTTGTATTTTGTGTGATGCTTGGCAGACACTGAGAGGTCTGGCGGGTATCTTCTTATTCTGTAGGCAGACAGTGGCAGTCAGGTGCTTCTGAGGTGATTTGGACTCCTTCCCCAGGATCAGTGTCTGCAAGCAACCCAAGCGAGAGAATCAGTTATTCATTACATTGATGGATAAATTGTATGTCGACAGGTTGGAGTATCCCACACATGATGTGTATTGCCTTTCAGTTATGAAAAATCCAAACATCCCAAATTAAACCTTTTTGAGTTACAGAAAATTGGAACGAGGACAATCATGTTTCTTAGTGCCTTTCCTTTGCTAAAGTCTGCAGGTTCTTAATCACAGAACAAGACATTGTTGAACACAGAGGCGAGCTCACTTCCCCTCTGCTGCTTTCAGTCCAGCCCCTGATGTAGACACAGGGCTGTGCTCCTGCAGGTGAGGGAGGGAAATCAGGTGTTTGGCATTTCTGTGCCCAGCCCCTTAGGAAGACTTATGTCTTATCCATATCCTAAGCTTCTCCATGAAAGGGAAGTTTAAAGTAAATCAAGCTGTTAATTCACAGATTTTCTCATTCTGATTTCCCTCCTGGAAAAACAAAGCAAAATGAATAGTTTCTGTGGTTCGTTGTCAGTTTTCAGGACATCTTTATCATTCCTGTGTCTCTTTAGACTCTACTCACGTATATATATATATTTTTAAATAACAAAGATGTGTTTTTTCATTTGTTTTTTTGAACAAGGTATATTCAGATGCTAAGTTTTGAGGCTCCCAGATTTAAAAAGTTAGTAAACAGCTGTAGACTTCAGCTTCTTTAAACCCAGGGCAAATTGTTAGGCCTTCCTACTCCCTCAGAAATGGTTAGACCCATGGTTCCCACAAGGCTTCCCAGTCAAAGCCCTGGTGGTGGCATTTCCTGTCTACTGTGAGGCTCCATCCAATTGCTCTTGAATCCATTGCTCTGGGTGTGAGTGTGATTTCTCCACATCCATGTCCCCTATTTGGAAAAGTGGCCGTGAGAGGACTAACCTCACTTGCTTCTAAGTGTTTCTGGATTTTCTAGGAAACCTGTTCAGACCTACCTTGAGAAATCTGGAGCATATTTGCATTTGTAAGAGAGCATCCTACATGGTGACGCATGGCCAGACTGGGATGGTCTTTCCAGTCAGGAGACTTTTTTCAGGATGGGAGAATCTCTTTGAGCACAGGTATTATTAAATGGAAATGTGGTGGGAATTAGGGAAATGGCTCAAAGGGAGCTAGAGACAGTCAACCAAAATATGCATAATTCTGTTGACCACAATCTTCCCCAGTCCTAGAAGCCAGCACTCAAATTTGACCTCCATAAAGAGATGACAGTGACCCCTCTTGGAGATGACTTGTTCTGACAGCATTAGCCTTAGCAGGTCCCACTGTGATGGTATGCAGCAAATCCTCATGTGGACTTGAAAGAGAAGAGGGACCGGTCAGACTGGTACAAAGGGATTGCTGCTTAATGAAAATCCAAACATGTGTCTGGAAACCTTACTTTTGCTGTGGATTTGCTCATTTGTCATAAATTGTTCTGTCCACCACAGGCTGGTACTGTGTGAGATGTTGTGGGTAGCTTAGATATAGGTCACAACCATCACCCTTCAGGACACTTGTAAGCTAATACTATAGATAAAGCAGGTTATGGAAATAACTAATACAGTGCAAAATGGGACAGATGTAAATTGGGCCAGTAGACTCTGTGTGTTACTACGCCTTTCTCACGTTTATATAAAGAAACATAAACTGATGTTTAAAATAAGATTTGGCAACATCCAAAATTTGATTTTTTAAAATATTTATTAGAGACTTCTAGCTTGGGACAATGATGCAAGCAGAGTTAAAATATATATTATTGCTTTATTAATTTTTAGGTGTCACTTAGTATCTAAGCATATGTGTGTACATACAAACAAATTATTGGGAAAGCACAGTGTAATCAGCAAGGCAGGGACCATTGCTCTGATTCCCTGGACCTTCTCAAAATCTTTTCTAATTTCTCCTTCCTATTCTTATCTAGAGTACTTAGTCTAAAAGTCATTCTTCAAACAGCAAAAAACAAGACGGGCCAGCAACAACAGAAAAATTACTAGTAAGAGCTCAAATTGCAGCCAAATCAAAATGAACAGAGGGCATTTTGCAAATCAAGAGTCTGAAGTGTCATTTCTAATATCTGCCTTTGAGTTCTTCTTTAGCATTTGCCTGGAAAAGGTGAGTATGTATCTCTTCCCACTCCAAGTTCAGTTACAGCATTTGAAAGCTTGAAGTCAGCCATGGTGGGAGACTTGACGCCATGGAAATTGGAAAGCACTACAAATCAGGACTTTACCTGCACACTACTGGATATCTCCTTATTACTCAGCAGTTCATGGCTTGAGACTAGGCTCAAATGGCCATAGGACCCTTTTTTTTTCTTTTTTTTACATTGTCAAATCCTTAGGAACTTTATATAATCTTTAAGTATTTATATTAACATTTTACATCATACAACTTTGATTAGCAAAAGGTTAGGAAATCCCTTTTAATTTTTATACACTTTCCAAACACTTCCATAGGACCCTTTATCAAAAAACTTTTTCCTCCCTGGCTTCCCATTGGTCTTGTGTTGGGTGCGGGTAGGCTTAGGCAAACCAACACCAGTCCTCCCTCCACTAGGGCGGGGTGGGGAAAGGTCAAGAACAGTTCTGTAAGTGGAGCATGTGTTTGCATGGTGACCAGTGACCAGCAAAAGGCGCTAGCTTGTCTTTTATTCATTCTCTCTTTCGTGTCATCATGCAGTACCTTCATCATCACCAGGTGGCAGCTATAATCAGGTAAATTCTTTTTTAAAATTTTTACTTTTTAATTTTTGGACTCATGTTGACCCACCCAATTTTCTGAACTTTCTAGGCAGAAACAAATCAACAATCATATTCAACAAATCTTTTGAGTGCCTGTTGTGTACAAGATACTTCAGAATATACAAAGAGAACATTGAGGCTTTTAATCAAATAGTGAAGTTCAGGCAAAGTATCTAACATTCAAGTGTGATTCTGAGAATGAAACTTAATTAATTAAAATTAATGGAGTCCTGGCATCCTACCCTCCAATTAAATTCGTTTAATTCAATAAAAAAATTATATGTGATAGATTGTGGAACACTGCTCTAGGCACATGCCTGGATGCAAGATAAGACATGGGCTCTGTCTTCTAAGAACCTAATATATAAAAAATTGCAAGTCTAAACAGTCAAGTGCTTGAATAAAAATAGCTTTCTTGTGATGAGTGCTGTGGGACTATGTGGGAAATGGAGATTAATTTTGAAAAGGACATTTAGGAAGGAAATGCCGTTTGGTTTTGATCTTGAAGAACACATAAGGTTTTAGCCGGTGGACATGTGTGTTTCCAGGATGAAGGCCCAGCTTGAGCACACTTTGAGGTGAGTTAGAGAGTGTGTGTTGGGCAGGTCCTGAGAAAAAGAATGTTGAAAAGATAAGCCAGGATTTTATTGAGACGGTGTCATAGTGCTAGGCAAGGGACCTTGAACTTGATGGTGATCATCTTGGAGGGTATCCAGTACTTAATATTTTCTTTAAAAAAATTAGATTGGCTCTTAGAAAGATTATTCTGATGATAGTGTTAGGGACTGAAGAAGGAAGGCAAATTATAAGAATAATACAAAAGTTCAGAAGATGGGTAAATGTCACACTATTAGACTTGGCAACGCAAGTAGAAAAGGTGCACAAAAGATATTTAAAGGAGAATTGTAACAGGACTTGAAAACTGAGGTTTTTAAACCCACATACAGTGAGGACGGGGTTGTGCTCAGGAGAAACCAGGACCCTTCCTCACACGTAAAATGACTTCACATGTATCAGGCACTGTGGCCAGAGAATGCAGAATGGGTATGAAGTACTCCCTGAGCTCAGCCTTGCAGGGGAGGCAGAAAGCTGAGCAAATGAGTGTTGTAATAAGCACTTTTGCTCTTCATTAACAAGCTGTGGGATAAAATATCAAGAATAATGATGACTAACACTTAAAAACCCACCTACTATGTGTCAGATTCTATTCTAGGCATTGTACATCTATTATCTCACTTAATTTTCCTGGCAGCCCAAAGAAGTAGGTGCTTTTATTATCCCTGCTGTGTAGATGAGGAATTGAGGCACTGAGCATGAAGTAACTCCCTCAGGGTAGAGGTGGGATTCAAACCCAAGACCTTGTATCTAAGCAACGCACCCTGTCAGGAGAGAGCTGGGACAAAAGGCTGGGGCCAAAGAAGAGTGAGCAAGGGTAGAAATGGTACTTCAGGAAGTGAAACTAGCACAGGAAAAAGCATGGAGAGAGTTTGAGGAAGAAGTCTGGGGATTAGAGATGAGCTTTATCTTGGACAAGCTTTAGACTACTGGTGAGATATTTAAGTGGGGATGTCTCACTAAGAGATGGGTGGTTTTGGAGAAATTTCCAGGCATTCTCCCCTTGGCTACTTCCCTCTCCATGTTGATAGACAGTGGAGGCTGTGGGAGTACTGTGGTCACTCGATTGTCCCCAGCCTTTGAGGAACTTAGTTTGGTGGGTGTGCAACCCAGCTGCAGCAGTATCTGAATAGTTCTACCTAAACTTGCAAAGTTGTGGTCAGTCAAGGAAACAAAATAATTATCTTCACATTTCCAAGCAGGAATTGAACTGCTCACAGTGAGTGTGAATGTGACTGAATTTCACAGATGAAGAAGTCAAAAAAAACTTCCTAGATAGGCAGCATTTCTGAAGTTCTTTGAAACCACATATTTCAGGTTAGCAAAAGAAAATCTTTGTGGCCCCTGACTTAGCAGAGTTGCTTTAGCTTGCCCTTCAAGAACACTAGATGTGGTTTGTGGGGTAACTATTTCATAATAAAGGAGAAATCACATTGTGAAACAACAACAACAGAAAAAACCAAAACACCAAATTGATACCGTCCTTATGGTTCTGTTTTGAGTGGTACCATTGAATTAAAGCTCTCCAAGGAAACTAAATGTTGAGGCGGAGGGGACATTGTGTGATGTATGCTGGCTGAAACCCTGAACACTCCAGTAGAACATCAATATATAATTTGTATGGTTACAAATATTATTGGCATAAATAATTCATACTATTGCTTTGTATTCACTTGATTAATGGGCGTCTTTGTCATTTTTATCAGTCTTGATGCCATTGCAATCTTGCCCATTGTGTTTAAAGAATACTGGGGAAATGTTTCAACTGTGTGTCTGGATGGTATAATGTATTTATTCATTTAGTCAGATGAAATGAAGTAGTGTTTAATATGCATGTCTGCACTACACTGGATACTCTCTAAATAAATTATAGACAGTATCATTCTCTTTCATTGTAAGAGAAATTGTACTTTGATTTTTTTCCAAGTAGCCAAAATGGAGCCATTTTTTACTTTTAATTCCATTTTTTTTGAGGCTGTTTAATTGAGCCTTGAATAATCCTGGAAATTTCTGTATTGAGATGTCAGTAGGAATACTTGGGTAACTTGAGAGAGCTATAGCAAATCAGAGTTGAACACTCTGATAAAGGAATGTAAAATAGGGTTTGTGCTCATGGGGTGAATATACTTTTGGGAAGTGTAAATTGCTTTGATATAGCCATGCCTTTTATAGTTGCATGATTCCATGTACCATCCATTGTTTTTGTTACCGAAGCACTTTTTTTAAACAAATCAATTTTATTGATACATGTTAATAATGCATAAATCCATCCAAAGTGTACAATCAGTGATTTTCAGTGTAATCACATATTTGTGCATTCATCACTTTAGTCATTCTTACTGCACTTTCATTATTCCAATAATAATAATAAACAAAAAACAAACAAACAAAACTCATCACCTCTCAATCTCTCTGTGCTTCCCCTGCTATATGTTGCTGCTATTCTTTTTCCTTCTTTCTAGTATATTTGTATTTATATTTTTAAACACAGTGTTATATATGCTATATCACCCATATTCGTGTTTTACATGAGATTTTTCTATCTTATATAGTCCCATGTTACAGTTTTTAGTTTTCCTTCTAGTAATATACATGACCTTAGATGTTCCTTTTCAACCACTGTCATACCCATATAATAGCTCTCCTAGTTACAAATTCCATGATGTGCTTTCACCATTTCTATTCATTTCCAAAGATTCATAAACAACCTTTTTACCAATTTTGCACAGAGTAACCCTCACCTTTCCATTCTCTATCCTCCTTCTGTTTTCTGGTGACCTATATTCTACTTATTAATTCCATGAGTTTACACAATATATTTAGTTCATAAAAGCACAATCATACAGTATTTGTCCTTTTGTGTCGGGCTTGACTGAAGCACTTTTGAAAGCTGCCAGTTCTAACTTCACTGGTATGGTCCATCTTGTCACTTTTCTGCCTCTCCTCTTCCAGTGCATTTTCCTACTTCCTGGAGCTCAGACCTTCTGCCTGTGGGAAGTCAGGGTCTTCTTGCCACAATTACCTTTCCCTCTTATCTTCTCCCAAATGAAAACTGTTCCTCTCCACAGCTGGTCTTGGCTTGAGGTTAGCTCTCCTGTGCAGGGTTATTGAAATAATTTATGCTCAGACTTTTATAACTGGTAAGTATAATATTCCAAGAGCAATGGTTGCATCCTAAAGGAGGAGGACATCAACTCCAAAACAAGCTCAAGTTCACATTCTGGGAGGACTCCAAATGTAGTCTTCCTCGTCATATAGAATAAATAGAAGAGCCTGTTAGGTTTCTTCTGATGGGGAGGAGAAGGGGAGCTGAGGGTTCAGAGCTTTCTCCAAGGTTTGGCTTGGCAGGCAGTGGATATAACGTCTGCGTCCCTTGCATACTGTTGAATCCTTAGCCCCTAGGGCAGAGTCTGGCATAAATAGGTGCTGAATAATTTGTTGAATGAATGAATTTCACAGCAGAGGAAACTGAGATATAGAGCTGTTAGAGAACTTCACTCTCTTCTCTTCTGAATCTCAGTTATATGAAAAATTACCTTTATTTTTGCTACACTATCCAAAGGTTATGATTCCTAGATAATCACCAGTGGTTTGCTTATGGATGGCACTGTCATTATCCATGGGAGGAGATATTATTAGTAGGTTGAGTGCCATGAAAGTATTTAGTCTCTAGAATCAGAAGGTTGAGGACAAAGCATTTTATTGTCATCCCAGTTCATTGTAGCCCAAGAGAGTTGCCTTGAAAGGAAGAATTTTTAGGGTGAACTCAGGCCTATTGCAGGCAAGTGCAACAGTCTGATTGCATGCAGCCAGTGGAGAGAGGGGTACGTTAACACTGGGAGTGTTCGTGTGCTGATTTCAGGCTCCTTTCAGCCCTGCCACGCTGCTTCTCTAATTAAATATACTTTTCTGGGTCTTTTTTCATTTTGGAAGAGGCTGGCCGCTCAGTTTCTTTCAGAACCTGCTGAGCTAGGAATCCTTTGCTACTACATTGAACACAGCCAGGTGAAGAGAGAAGCCCCCAAACCAGCAGCTTTGGTTCCTCTTAGCAAGATGTCAGTTCTCTGTTTACCAGTTCTTATGCAGTGACACAGCCCTGCCTCGCTGGCTGAATACTACTTTCACTCCAAGGTGGTTTGATCTAAAACTCCTGTTTAATTTATATCTTAAATATATATATATATATGTATTTCTACTAATCCTTAAAAAGAAAAAGAAAAAAAATTAAGTTGCAGCCCAAGAAATGTAACATGGATTCATCTGTGCCAGCTTCTTATCACTAGAAGTCTAGTAAAGCTAAAAATAACATTTGTCTTGTCTAGGCATCTCATTATAAGAGGCATTTTAAACGACAATCTGAGAGTGAGATGATTTTGGATTTTACGATGGTCAGGCTGTTCTGAACAGACCCTGAGTGAGAATAGTCAAATGTGATAATCATCTGCTTTCAGCAACAGAAAGGAGCCAGTTTGATTCAAGCTGGGCTGCCTTTTCTACCTGGAAGACATAGGCTTCTGGTTTCTCAGGAAAGGCCAGAGGAAGGAAGTGTTTTTAAGGCTT
Organism: Tolypeutes matacus; assembly: GCA_026826555.1. Taxonomy (NCBI): domain Eukaryota; kingdom Metazoa; phylum Chordata; class Mammalia; order Cingulata; family Chlamyphoridae; genus Tolypeutes; species Tolypeutes matacus. The sequence continues at coordinate 59,132,294 of JAKSZT010053887.1, forward strand.
CCTGTAATTTCAGGTTGTTTCCCCAAATTTCTATTTGGTTCTCTTTATATAAAAGTGTTCTTTTTTCCCTGCTACATCCTAGATTTCCCCATGTAAGTATCCAGATTTCACAACTCCGTTGGATGAGACACTTGGCAAATCTTACAGCAGTGTGGTGGAGCAGGGCTCCTTCCAAGTCAGCAGGACCGCAGAGTGATGAAGACTGAGGAACTCTAAAGAGTCATTTCAAGGGCAGAGAAGCCCAAGCTGCTCTGTGTGCTCAGGTGGTCCAGCCCAAGAGACAACCTTAGAAGGCTCCTTCTCCCTACTCTGGGAAAAGGTGGAAGGAACCCAGGATGGGCAGATGCCTCCAGAAGCTTTATTATTAGTATTATTATTTTCAATGTTCCCAAGTTATAGACCCTAACCTAAGCTTTTCTTAGGTAAAAAATATTTGACTATTTTATCTCCCAAGCAATTACTTGCTGCAAAGGGTGGTGAAAAGACGATTCATGGCAACTTCAGCAGCTTACATTATTTTTTCATTTTACTTTGTAAAATTCACGTCCAGTCTTTGTCAACAATGATCTGAATAGGGGAATAGAGCCCCTTCCATTTCTCCTTCCTTCCCTTCTCCTTCCTTTTATCCCTTCTTCTCTCCTCCCTTCCTTCTTCCCTGGCTCTCTTTCTTGCATTCTTTTTCCCAAACCTGACAGCTTTCCAGGCTCAGGACTCCATTTGCATCTGCCATGTCATGATCCTAGATGGCATTTTTTCTGAGCCTATCCAGCCCTCTGTCTAAATAAATTTGAGCTGCCCGGCAGGCTGGCTGCCATTGGAAGACCCCGAGGTAACTGCATAGACAACTACAGATTCTTATCTGATAATCTCTGCCCTTCTTAGGACCTTTCAAAGGGGGAAAAAAATTGGAAGCAAGTACTAGTGACTCAAACCACTCCTTGGACTAAACCACTGCCAAGTGTCTTTGAAAGATCTCCTTTTCCTCCTATATTCCACGTAACCTTGGTTAAATTAATGTTGGTTTATCATGTCATTGGTAGCATTCACAAAAACATATCATCATGTGAATATGATTTTAATTACCATTTTCTTGCATTCTTTAAACATTCTTGCATATGTATTGGTTGGAAGCATCTGTTTGAATTGCAAATGCAAAGAAATTAAGCATTTGGCTAGTGGCGTTCTCCCAATTTTCCCCCCCAGCAGACAGTTTTGAAATCTGTGTCTCTACCAAAGTGAATGCAAGTCTGAGACCATACCTTCACAGAAGTAACTATTGTGTCATTAGAGACAAAAGAATCAAGTTCAACTGAAGATCTAGCCTGTGGCTTTTCTGAAGAGAAACCAATGCAGATTTTGAAAATGAGCATCCACATGTCTTTTAAAACTGAACATTATCTACGTAGAAATCCTATCCAAATTGGTCCTAAGGCACAATTCCTCCAGATTTTCTATTATTTGAAATATTTTCAGTATTTGATTCTTCAAATGGTAAGCAGCTGTGCCAATTTTCATGGATTTTGTCATTTGCTGGCTTTTTCTTTTGAAAATACCCTTCATGCACCATGGTGCGCTCGTTGGTGCCTAAATTTGGAGTGTGCTGGAGTTCTTGTTCACATTCTCCGATTACATGGACTTCTGGGCCAGGAGTCCCGTAAGGTAAGGGACCCAGTAACTGGCAGTCTTAGCGTCTCACTTGACAGCCTCTGAAGGGAACCCCACCACCCAAAAGCTATTGCACCCCCCTCCTCATATATCAGAGTCTTTCATGCTGTGCACAAACGTGGAGGAACATTCTACAGCATTTCTGGGCCTCCATTTCCTTACCTGTGAATTGCATTATCTAAATTTGCCTGTAAAATTCCCTTAATTTCTAAATTGTAAGACTGTAGTTTCATTCCTCTGTGTTAAAAAGATTATCCCTCTTTTAAAACACACAATCTGTGGAAAGCATTGTACTTAAAGTTGTGCTCATTCATTTATTCCATAATAAAAGCTCCTTTATGGGATCTCTTCCAATTTGAGGGCCTCCTGAAGTGAAGTTTAGGTAGGGGATGGAGAGCAAGACAGAACTGGAATGGGGGATGGGAGGTAGGGGAGAGAAAGAAAGCTACTGCAGGCAAACTTTTCTGTGTCACAGTTTTTCCAAGTGCTGATAGGAACTAGCAAACCTTTTAGCTTGTTTTGTGGGGCCCTTTTTGATCTGGCTCCAGCTTTTACCTCTTGAACTTCCTCATTCCCTGCTTCACACCAAATACTCCAGTTTTATTGAAACATTTGTGTTTCCCCTTCAAGTCTCAGCTTAAGGGTTGCCTTCATCAGGAAGCTGTCCGTACGCCACTTACTCCATTCTCTGCATCACTAAGAGTCTTGTCTGGCTTTCCATAATCCCTTGGGCTTTCTTCTAATGATGGGTTTTGTCAAAAATATTCTAATATGTTTTCACTTATCTGTGTCCTTTATGGTACTGCTCACTCCTTGAGGAAAGAAATTGTGCTTTTTCTTTATGATTGCATAGAGACAGTACCAGTCAAAATACTAGGTGATCTATAAATATTTGTTTAATGGATAAGTGAATACCTTGAGGTTTTAAAAAAATAAACATCACTGACATTTTTTTAAAAAATCATTGAAATTTGAAAACCTCCTCGTTTCCAAAAGTGCTTCTCTATATTGTCTGAGTTACAATCTGCTACATCAATGTAAACTTCATATTTCTCCTAACTAATCACCTTCCTTAATTCTCTTTAATTCTTGATTCATTCCAAATATAAAATTAGGGAGCCTCTTGGCACACAAATCCAATTCATGCCCCCTGTGAGCCAGGAGCCCCATGAGTCTCTGATCACCTGGCATAATGTTCACCACATAGGAAGGTCAGGGGAAGTCGGGAGATGGTGGATCCCTCTAGGTTCTTGGCTATGTTACATAAAAGAATTTAAGAACATGCCGGTTTAGTTAGGCTGGTAGTTTATTGAGAAATGGGGGAAGAGAATAGGATTCCGCACCTGGACCTGCACGTGCAGGCTCCTCTAGGCAGAGAGCGCGTTTTTGGGCTTGTGGGCTACCTTTATTACTCTATTATTTCTCCTCCCTTTCCTCATGTTGTGGGGAGAAGCTCCAGCTGTTTTCTGTTCTGATTGGCTACCCCACCTGTTAGTTCCTCAGGGGCCAATGGTGAGGCCCCTTGAGGGTATCTAGGGCTTTCCCTTGACCCTGAACGAGATCTTGTACCAGTCTCTTTCCAAGTGGGGCTCTCGTGGCTGGGGTCTCGCGGGATCTTTCTGGCAGCTTTCTTGGTGGCGGTCTTTCCCTCGGGGTTTCCGGCGGGGTTCCATGGCCATGAGTTTCGCAGTCATGTTTTCCTGCCAGGTCTTAGACTAGTCATAACCTTTTCCTAAACTAACCTGCCTCAATAGCATTATGTTGGCTCTACTTCCTAAAACAACACTAAAATGTGCTTCAGTGTAGAATCCCCCACTTTCTGAGCTGGAAAGGATCTTAAAGTCTATTTAGCTCATCTCTTTTGTTTCTAGGTCTAGGAATGTAAAAGTGACTTTTCAAAGGTTACACAAGTTATCAGTTGGACTGTTTTTGGCTTGTATTTAGGTTGGGGTTTTTGCCTCCTTGGCAACCACTTGGAGCCTCAGTGTGGCTGTCGAAATTCCATGTGCCAGATACAAGTATGGTAATATTTTCATTAGCTACGAAACTTTTCCCGGGTAGCCTCCAACAGATTTGCCTCCTGCTCATTGGCCAGAACTGGTTACACCAACTCTAAGCCAATCACTGAAAAGAGATATGGGATTATCAATGTAGGTCAGAATTTGCACCTGAACTGGGAATGTTGTCATTTTACTGAGGTGAATAATAGAACAAAATTAGGCTTCTCTTTTCAAAGAAGAAGGGTAGAATATATATATATTTGTGAGGGAGAAGGGGCAGGCAACCAACCACTGCTTAATAACAGACCTTGGAATTGAATTTCTTTGTAATTCTTCTTAGGTGTGTATTGGTATAACTGCTTTCCACAGTGCTTCAGCCGCCATCTTCTCACAATTCTTTCAACCACAGGGCTCTACAAATGCTAATCATTTTAGAAAACCAAGAATGGCTGGCTTCATTTCTTACTTATTGATTCTGTCCTGATTGCTTGAGAAAAGTTGCTTCCAGACATTGATCTTTCATCTTCCAGAGAATTTTTTGGAGTTGTGTAGAATTTTTTGTTTTACTTATGGGCTATGGGCGCAAGCAGATAAATTGAGATGTGAAAAGCCAGCTTTTTTTTTTCTTTCTGTCAATGTCCATAGGAAAGTGATGAAGAATGACAGGTTCATTTCAGAGAGGATGTGCGTTGTGGTGGGGTGTGAGGAGAGGGGCACAGGAGGAAAGCAGAAGACAGAAGATAAATCTGTTTATTAAAAGGTCAGTGAAATCATACAGAGCAAACAGGCTTTACAAACAGAACTAAAGGAAGAGAAACCTCTTGGTCAGTCTACCCTTCTCGCTCTAGGAGAGTTAATCGGCATGTTGGAGAGGCCCACAGTGGGCAGAGCTAGACCACTGTCCTTGTCTTGTCTGCAGCACCCCAGAGTGGTATACCATTACCCCATTGCTGGGCTAGGATTGAAAAGGTTTTGAACAGGAGTATTCCTGTTGTGTTCATACAATCTGACATTTTCTCATTATCGAGGTATCACCTCAAATGTCACCTTTTCAGAAAGGCTTTTTCTACCCAAACCGATCTAAAGTTTTGACACCCCCCCTTCCCCAAACCACCCTGCCTTTGCATTGTGACTCTATCTTCTTGTTTTAGTTTCTGAAATTCATTGTCAGGAATTTATTTATTGATTTGTTTCAACTTCACTACAACAGAGACCTTGTCTGCCTTACCCACTGCTGCAGCCCCAACACCTGAGGTGCTCAGTTGTTGAATGGGTGAGTTGAACTTTATACAAGGAAGTCATACTTTATGCAAGAAGGTAAATTAAAATAGATTTTCTTATATTTGGTATTATGACATGGACATTTGCCTTGATTTTAGCAAATTTGATAAGACTTTCATTTATCCAGCCTTCCAACCAACAACATTTATTGATTACTCACCAGAAACTGTCATTAGTCCTGGGCTCCTGCTTGAAAGTAGGTTGGCATTTAGTAGGGGAGGCAAACATATAAATAAGTGAACAGATAGCATGATTAAAATTATATAAAAAGAGAGGAGAAAAGTATTAATTCTACCTGGGAAGAAATGCCAGGAAGAGCTGCATACAGAAAGTAATGTTTGAACTGAATCATGATATAAATATGTGGGTGTTTACCAAGCAAAAACAGCAGTCTTGGCAGAGAAATTACATGAGCAAAAGTATAGAGATGGGACATGGAATGGTATGGAGGGGGAAATACTTAAGTCATTGTATTAGTCAGCCAAAGGGGTGCTGATGCAAAGTACCAGAAATCTGTTGGCTTTTATAAAGGGTATTTATGTGGGGTAGAAGCTTAGTTACAATGCCCAAAAGAGTCCAACTCAAGGTACCATAGGAGGTACTTTTTCACCCAAAGTCTGTTGCCACATGTTGATGCAAGATGGCGGGCAATGTCTGTGAGGATTCAGCCTTCCTTTTCCCTCTTAAGGCTCTGTGGGTCTAGCTTCTTCTGATCTCAGCTGTAGGCTGGCATAAGGCTTGTCTCTCTCTCAGGGCTCGTTTCTTTCTGGGCTCAGCTGCCCTGTTCTCTTCACAAGGTAAGCTGTAAACTCTCAGGCTAATGGCTCAACGCTCTTCCCGGGGCCGCAGGATCCTCTTCCATGTATGTGGAGCCTTCTCTCTTCCTCCATGTATCTGCTTTGTGTATCTACTTCCATATGAGAGTCTGTTTTATCAGCCCACCAAGGGGGCTGGGACTCAACTCTGAGTCGCACTCTGATGACATGGTTGGATCAAAGCCCTAATCCTAACATAATTTAATCATGTTTCCGTGTGCCAGCTGCATGGAAGGAAGTAGGAGAAGATGAGACTGGGAAGATATTGGAGTTACATTATAAAGGACCCCTTGTTGCCATGGTAAGGTGTAGTCCTAAATGTGTCACATCTGCTAGAGTTCATGGATTGAGCTTCCTTTGTAGAGTTTCTTTGGAGTATATCAGTAGTCAGAAGACTTTTGGCTTTGGAGTGAGGGGATATGGGTTGGGAAGCAGTATCCTGCTTACTGATATGACCTTATTAAGACATTTGTGCCTTCTGAGCCTCAGCCTCTTTGGTAGCATCCTGTGTTGAGTGGAAGGTTCAACTCCTAATGACCTCCCTTTTTCACTATAGTCTCTAATTCCAAGTCTCTTTATATGGTGGAAATGGTGATGGAAGAAACAGTATTAATTATGTGTAATCTAAGATATTATTAACCTTTGCTACAGAGATAGGATTCTATATTGAATATAGAATAAGCCATATATTCTATTTAAGAGATTATATGGAAACCTTGGTTAGTCTGCTCATTGTCATTGTGTCTGCTTGTTGTCTCTGCTCATTGTGTCCACTTGCTGTCTGCTTGTCTTCTTTAGGAGGCACTGGGAACTGAACCCAGGACCTCCTATGTGGGAGGCGGTTGTCCAACTGCTTGAAACACAGCTGCTCCCTGCTCGTTGTGTCTGCTCGTTGCAACAGCTCTTTGCGTCAGCTTATCTTCTTTAGGAGACACTGGGAAGTGAACCCGGGACTCCCATGTGCGAGGCGGGCCCCCAACTGCTTGAGCCACATCCGCTCCCCAACTTGGTTAGTTTTAATGTTGTTTTGAGTAGGGCTATTTTGTGTTAATGTTGGATGCCTCCAATGTGGACATGCTTATATGCATGTAATGAGTTGAAGAAAATGAAGGATTAATTTTTTGGGAAGTAATTGGATCACATTTTCATGTTTGCAAAGGATAACTATGCTCCCCTCACCACACCCAAAGCCTAAACCAAAAAAGATTTTAAACAAACATACCACAATATATTAGAAAAAAGTTTTGCACATTGGTGGAGTTGGTAGTTGTGGAGTAGGAATGCAGGAATAAGTAAGCCTAACTGTTTAGCTTTTCCCTAAAATGTACCTGTCAGTGTCCTGGGTTCTTTATATGTGCTTTTCATTTCATGAACAAACAAGTCCTAAGAAATAAGTACACATGAGGATCTGGGGCTCATAGAAGTGTAGTAACTTCCCAGGGTCTCAACTTAGTCACTGCCAGACTGGGGATTTAAATCCAGACCTGAGACATCATAGTCTTTGTCCTCTCTGTTCCCCTGGTCAGGAAAGCTTTATGGACACAAATAGGAAGACAAAGCCTGCAACTGGACCTACGGAAGACCCTTGAGGTTTCAATGTTAGTGAAAACAGCAGAATTATATTCCAGATCTTTGCCATTATTTGCCTTTGAATTAGCACCCTTTCTAAGAGATAAAAAGGTAGGTAGGTAAATAGACAGACAGAAAGATAGGTAGGTAGGGAGGTAGATAAAGAGACATACAGAAAAGCAAATAGATGGGCTTATATGTGGATGGACAGACTGACAGTAATTTGTAAGTATTAGCAGCTGTGGAACTTTTGATTAAAGTTAAAAAAATTATATACACCAACTTACTAAGCTTACTGCTAACATTGCTTCTCTTAAGCATTGGGCAGAAGGCATTTGGTAAAAATCCTGTAAAAAGGATTTGTAATCTTTTTTTGTGTATAACATATTCTTCTGTGAACATGTGTTATACAGATGTTTTTATTTAAATCCATTTTTCCATTCCCTATTCCTTTGTGAAATACGATAGGCTAAAGGGCAGGCTGTTCAGCTCCAAGAAGAGTTTCACTCAAAATGGCAATGTCGACTGTACAACACAAACAGTGACCCCTCATGTAAACTATGGACTATAGTTAATAGTATAATTATAATAATATTGCTTCACTTGTAACAAAGGCAATACATGAATGCAAAGTATTAGCAATAGGCAAAACTGTGTGTGTGGGGTCTATGGGAACTCTAATTTTCTGCATGCTTTTTTTGGGTAAACCCTACAACTTATCTAATAAAAGAAGAAAGAGGCAGTGTTGAAGAAAATGATGGTAAATACTCCTCCTCCTCCTGTCACCACCATCACCACTACTAAAGAATGCGCTTTGTATAAACTCTACTTAAATCTCCCAGCAACCAGAAAATGGCTGTCCTTAACCCAGTATTATAGATGTGGAAACTGAGGCTCTCATAGATTAAACAGGCTGCTCAAGCACATGTGCTAGCAGCAGAAGAGAGCCTGGGTGGTTGTTCTGGTGCCTGGGACAGCACCCATTCTTCTCCACCACAATGTTAAAATGGACTGACCATGGCCTGCTCACTGCTGGGTCTACAGCCTGAGCAGAATGTCTGGCACACAGAAGGCCCTTGATGGAGGAAGAAGGAAAGCAGTAAAATCTCTATAAAATATGACTGATAAGCTTTTAAAGCATCTCTTATTGGTGGGCAAAGATTTTTTATTAAATGCCTAATGTAAAATAAACTCTTCATCTGGGGAAAAGTCTTTGAAATTCAAAATCTGCAATATTTCAGCAATAACCCCAGTTATCTGCTGAGAAGTTATTCAGTAATATTCTTAAAATATTTGGTTTTAGAAAAACAACCCAATTTGGCCCAAAGGAATTTTGTAAAGCATTTTAGCCATTAAAGGAAAGGAAAGTTTTGTTTTTTAAAAATGCTGTGTGAGCCCATTTGTTTAAACACTGAAGTATCTTAGATTTAATGAACTTAGCTGAAAACTTAGCTAAAAACAGCTCATTGGGAACCAGATGGTGAAGCCACCATTGTGAGCCAAGCTCAACTCTTTTGTTTTCTGAAGTACACGTCTATTCAGCTCCACAGACCTCAAGGACAAAGATCCAATTAATTCTGGGATCCTCTCTACCCTAGTCAACCTCTCTAGCCTACTCTGTGCCAAGTCATCCTATCCCTCCCCTCTTGGAAATTAATGCTCTCTGTAAAATGTGTGTGTGTCTTGGGGAGGAAATGGGGGTGGGAAGGGATGCCTTTTCCCTGTTTTCCATCCTTTTACAAGGCATGAGACTGTCAAGCTCTGCATTGTAGATTAACACCTGTAGGGCTTCAGTTAATGAAATCAAGAACAATGTAAGGCCTACCAGGAGAGGAAGGCAAGTTGTGCCTTGACAGATCTCTACAAGAGCATTGGGTGAAGGGCAAAGTCAATGAAACAGACATTGAGAGTTCAGAGCTATGCTTCTGTGACATGATGAAAAGAGCCTGGCTCAAATGTTTTAAGAAAGTGAGTGCTTTTCTGTTGTGGATACCTTGTTCCCGTTTTTGCCTTAATTTCTGTGAATTCTTGACCTTTTACCATGTGCCTAGGTAGGTAATTTGTTTTCTCTCCACTCTTTCTGTATAGTCATCTACTGGCTTGTCCTTTTCCCTTGAGGGGTGGTTAGGTCTTTCCAGCAAGTGAGTGAGGCAAACCATAAGGCACAAGAATTCTTTCAACCTCTGGCCTTAGTTCAAGGGCTTCATATTAAAGGCCAATTGCATCTTCTGTGGTTTTGGTTGGATGTCTGTGGGGGTCAGCTCTAGGCCACCAGCAGAGTTTCCTGGGGGCGGTTGTGAACTGCCAAGTCTTCCTTAATTCTAAATCCTGAGGCTTATCCTGTCAGCCACGTGATACGTTTTCGATAGTGGTCCCTGAGAGGCCAATATGGCTGCTTCCAGTTAGATTTGATGTTTCAGTGTTGCATTTGTTCTTATAACTTGGTGTCAGTGCTATGTCACAAAGTTAGACCTAGTCCCCTGACATTTGTTAAGCACACATTTGTTTAGCACACAGGCATATACATATACATACATACTTCTGTGTAATACACATTGTCATGATTTTGTGGGACATGAGCTGTGCACATGAGAATCACAAATAATAGGTTATTGCAACAGAATGCAAGGCTGGCAGACCCATGACATTTACAGGGAGAAATCAAATTTGTGACTTTTGTGTGTGTGGGGGGGTGAAAGTGAACTACTGAGCAGTCCAAGAGTAAGCAGCTACCAGATAATGGTTCCTAAAATTGTGATGCCATTGTCAATCACCATCATCAGTTTCTCTTCTCTTCTGCCTCGCTAGGGAGAGAAACACCAACAGTTTCCAAAAGGTAAAGGTGAACAGAGAGGACTCATGGAAATTAGGGAGAATGGACAGAAATAGGTTAGGAAGAAGCGTGGTGTCCCTGGAAGAAATAGAGAGAAGTCTAAATTGGCCTGAAGTGGAAGTGCTTCCCTTTTATCTGTTGTGAACTGTAACTTGCTGACCCTAATCCAGAGGAGCGTAGGCTTTTCTTTTCTTTATTGTCTTGGAGTGGCTGAAGGCAGTTGTTTTGAGGGCTAGGTCACCACGGGCTCTCCTTCCCTTGACTGACAGGCAGCATTGGAAACAGGTGAAGGGAATAGGAAACAGCTAGACACATGAGTCATCTTCCCCTCCTAGGCCTGTATCACTTGCATTTTCTCTCAGAAAGTTGATTCAGGTCAGTAGGGAAATCATTAGTGAGGTAGAGTTGCTCTTTTAAGGCTCTTTATTTATCAGTACTGAAGGCTTTGTGGGATATGCATTTTCTTTGTTCTGTTCCTGCACAGTAGTGAGAGTTCTAGATAAAAAATTATTCATAAAAGCTTTTTAAAATTATTTCGAGTTGCACAGAGATAAAAAGAGTTATGGCCCCAAAGCCTTGGTACAGCTGTATTTTACTGCCCACGTGTCTTCCCAGAGATGATACATATGCTTTTCATTTTGCTGCCGTTATTCTTCGTGATCGCGAGGCATCAATCATCGCTGTGGTAGAAAAATGAAGACAAGGGAAAAAAACCCAGGTCTGTAAGCGCAAGATGATGTGTCTGCCTGTAGTCGTAGGGGACAACCTCAGAATGCAGAAACCTAAAAGGCTCTTTGAGCTGTACCTTTGGAATGAGATTCTTCAGCAATGAAGTCAGAACCCTAAACCAGCAGTTGGTGTTGCAGAGGTGTTTTGAGAAGCTGTTTCTGTCAGTATGTGTAGAATTCTGTCCCCATAGGCATTGTAATGCAATCACAGAGTCTGGACTGGGATTAAAGAGAAGGGATGTCTGCCCTCTAGAATGCCACATCAAGTGCAGTTTAGTTTATGGTACAGATGAATGGGGCACCAAGTGCCCCAAGGGAAGGCATTCTGGGCAGATGGCCTCCCTGGCTTTCGGTTGTCAGTGGGAACCCTAGCCGGGCTTTGCAGGTGGCATGGGCTCTTAAGTACCTGTTATGTCCAGCATGTTTATGTTGTCATCAGAATGCTATTTTCCATTCTGAGAAGGCAGATCACAGGGACAAAGTGCTGTGATGAGCATAAATACAATTAAATGTATTTGCTAGAGTAGTAACGATAGCTGTCATGTACTAAGCCTCAGCTTTGTATTGTACCTGGCCTCTCTCCCAGCTCCTATCATCCATTCTTAGATGACTTAGATGACTTGACACCTATAGTGGCTAAAAGGCCGAAGATCACATGGCTGGTAAGGGTAGAGCTGGCATTTGGATTCTGGGAGTGCTAAGTAAATTTGCATGCTGCCATATTGGGCAGTAATACATAATCATTTTTTTTATTAATAATTTCTTGTTATTAAGTTAGAGAACTTGTAGGTTTACAGAAATACCGCTCATAAAATATATAAAGTACAGAGTTCCCATATACCACCCTATTATTAATCCCTTGCTTTAGTGAGGGATGTTTGTTATAATTCATAGAAGAATATTTTTATAAATGTTCTATTAACTATAGTCCATCATTTACAATAGGGTTCATTGTGTTGTACAGACCTGGTTTTTCTTTTAAATTTTTTTTCTGGTAACATATATTAAACCTCTTTTTCTGTTGGGCATGTGGAAAATGAGTTCCCAGTCCTAGAGAAGGCCCCAACCCGGTGCTGCCAGCATAGTTACCGCTTCTCCAAACACTGTAGAACCTCAGCACAGTGCCAGGCCATGGGGAGCAGTGTCCCCGAGGAGCAGCAGGCCCACAGCGGCCTCCTCCATGACTTCAGTCCTCCTCTCCCTGTCCTTTCTGTGCAGCTGCTCATCAGGTCAGCCCATGTTAGAACTAGAGTAAACAGTTCCTGGTGGTACTTTTCAAGTTTAAAGGAAGAAGAAAAGGATGTTCTGACCTGGGCAAATGGAAGTGTCTCTCAGCAGCCAGAGGTATTTTGTCCCTCATGTTTTCACACCAAACTGAAAATACAGAGTCGTGCACCCACCCAGGCAAAAGTGCAGAGGGCTCTCTTTGCATGAAGGAGGCCAGAGTTATGGTACTGGCCTGAGTGAGCTTGTAGTTTATGTTTTTCTTTGGTCTCAAACTACGCTCTTTGCCCCAGTGAGGCTGCTTCCAAGTGCCCTGCTGGAGTCACACAGAAGCCCAAGTATCAGAAAGTGGATAGATAAGTCAGAATCCACCCATTCCCACAAGTGGTAATGAAATAGGTAGGAAGTAAGTCAGATGACCCTCCAGCTGTTCACCCTCTTTAAAGTTCTACCTGACCTTGAAGGTAGAGGAAGTTGGCTGGAGGAGAAGGTGGCGTTTGCTGCGGTGTTCATGAGCTAGCTCCCCATGGTTCTTCATAGCAAGCCCTTTGCCCTTCCCTGTCTGTGGCTTTTGTTTCAACTGTCCATGAAATACTGCAGAAGAGAGTTCCCCAAGTACTTCGCTTGGTTAAGGAGATGACATCTCTCCTTTGGGACCTCCTGGCTATTTCCCAGCAAAATGTTCTACCTCCCTAACTAATCTCCTTATAGACTTTTCTTCTATTTATTTTAATTCTCTGCTGGTATTTCTGTAGGCCCTGGGCCTTGGGAATTATAGTCATTTGAATTTCTGGCAGTGTGAGAATTTCTAATACTTTGCTTTTCCTTCTCAATTAGTTTGCATGTTGAAGTAGGCATAGGACACCGAGAAAATAATCGAGGAATAAAACAAGACTTGGAAAAGTCCTGAAACAAAAGCCGTGCTTAAAATAGGCAAGCAGTGAAGCAAAGGATGCTTCTTTCTTTTTGCCTTACTAGGATTTACATTTTCCTTTTTTTTTTTTTCTCTGTGCAGCAGAAGAGTAAATGTCCATGTTATTGGCTGCTTGGGCTACTTTGCTGCATGGATCTGCTCTCATTTGTAGTTCTATAGAACTAACTTCCTTCTAGTTCCCCTGGGGACTAGGCAGTTTAGAAACCCAGTGCCTCCTGCTCCCCTTCCCCATACCCATTCTGAATATGAACTCAAGAAGAAAAGACTAATTTCAAAACCATAAAGGATTTAGAAGATACAGAGCAAAGTCTTGTTGCATTTATGACTTTCAGTGTCTCCCAACAGATGGACCTTTCTGAAACACTGGGCTGTTTTCTCACATCTATGGTCTCTACCAGGAATGGGAAATGGGCTACGTCACCTGAGGATGTGCAACAAAATCAGCTTTGTTCCTTTAGGTGTGTGGCACAAAACATTCCTCTGCTGGTGTTTAGGCACCTCAGCTTGAGTTCACCATCTCCTTCCTAATCAGCTTTGTGTTTCCTCTCTGCCGCTTTTGAGGAGGCGGTGTGGTGGATAAGTACAAAGGTTTATCTGTGAAGACCTCTTCTGGAAATTTGCCACCGCACCATGTTTTAAAATCCATTGACGAGCAGGTGATGCCTAGGTAGTGAATAGAAAAATAGCTAAAGCTTTTATCCAGGATTTGCAAAACAGGGAACTTTCAAAATGATTTGTAGTTTGATTCTGAAACTGTCTCTCCTCTAGCTAATCCACAGGGCATTGCTTATAACCAGAAGACATTTGTCACCCAGACGGCTTTAGAAAAATCTACTGCTTCCTCTTGGGGAGCAGGAAGAGAGATCTTGAATTATCTTTTTGGTCTATATGAACCTGGGAGTTTCCATAACCTGAAGTCATGATTAATAATCTCCCTGCCCATATCAGGTTTTATTGGTCAGATGTTTCATTCAAGAATTTCCCTTCCTTCTTTTCTAAATTGAGTTGGCATCAAATAAAGCATGTTGCCACTTCAACGTCATTTGCAACCCAGTAGAATAAGATGTGGTCATGAACCGAAATGGGAGATGAGGCTGAGGTGGGGTGGGGTGCTGCAAATTGTAAGAGATTTTCAGATATGTTAAAATGGCTTTCTCGTTTTGAATCTTTGGAATAGACATATGATTAATTTACATACTAAATTACTTATTATTTTTCTTCTCAGAAAACAGTTCTCTAAGCCCTTACCATACTTCAAATGAGGACATATTTGTGTTGCTTATTCAAAAACAGTGAAAAATCAAATCATATTTTCTGCGAAGTTTTTTCTTTTGCAGTTTGTAAATCACTTATTTCTGATTATGAAATTAGAATTAAAAGGAATGGGTTTCTGTTATTGTTTTATCTGCCCATGATCTTTATTACAAAATGATGGGATAAATACTGTAAAATAGGATTTCCATTTAGTCCTTAAATATTAGTTGTCAAGGAATGGACAGCATATATGTGCCAGCAGTTGAGTGTCTTCATCTAGTAATGGAAATTTGACCACTAATGATATCGTTGTTTGTTTCTATCCAAAGGAGAGGCTTATGAGATTGTTAATATCAACAGAGTGCAAAACTTCTGGATGATGCTTGTCTCTAACCTGATTTATTTTGTTGATATATACCCAGAAACTGAATTTACAGTTGCAGTGAACTAGGTTTATATGTGGAAGTTTTGAGTTTATATGGGGAGGGATAAGCAAATATTAAAACTAAGAATTGACATCTTCAATTGTCTGGGTAAAGCCTGTAATTCTGTAAATTGGATCATCTCTACATCTTGTGGTAGACTGATAGAGGAAAGACTGTGTGGCATGGTATTTGGGGTTAGAAGAATTGGAGAATAGACTTTAATAAAACCAGTTCATCTAAGACTATTTTGGGTTTTTTATTCTGTAAAATACCTTTAATAATAGACAGCCTGTATTCGGAAGATCAATGTTAAATGGGCTATGGAAAGTCTTTGATGTGTTGCTCTATAAGTGTTAGAATTCTGTTACTATCATTTTCCTGCTAAAATGAACATAGTTTTAGGAGACTAATAATGTAATTATCAATCATTTGTATGCTAGTATGAATTTAAGAGCAGATTTTTAAAAATGAAGTGTAAAGAGAGATTGAAATCATGGGTGCCTGATCCATGACCAGAAAACAAATCCCAGAAGATACACTTCATAATTTTGCTAGTTTTATGCTTTTATAAAGCAGTTCTTTAAACTATGGAAGGTTGGCTAGTTACATTCTTTGTTCTCTTGACTTCTCCAGAGGTTATTAATGAGTAGAATAAAGACATTTCCTGCTATTTTCCATTTGATAAGAACTAAAATAAATTACTGGATGAGTGCTATAAAAGCAAATGTATAGCACTTTGCCAGTTAATTCTGACTTATGGTCATCATCATTCATTTTTGTAGAATTTGTTTTTTAAGGGAGATGATGGCTGGATTTGAGTTCCCTTTAGGGAGGATTATGTAGAGAAGGTGTTCATTACCTACATTTCTTCTAGGGACTTGGTGGCTCTTTCAGGCTAAACTTCTTCCTAGCCATGACATTTGGGAGAATTAAAAAAACAAACAAACCCATTGTCTGATTTTTATATAACTGAAATCAGATCTGTGAGGGAGGGAGTAGGCACTGGGGTGCCAATGGAGCAAGTTAAGGCCTCAACACAAATTTTGTTTTTAACTGGATTTCCTGGAAAAACCATATCTGAAGGTGAAGGAATGAGCCAGGGCAAAGGGACTGATAATCACAGACCTGCCCAGGCCTCACTGAAGTTGCCTCAGAGAATGTTCTGATATCATGGTTTAATATTCCCAGATGCTTTAGTTATTTCACAAAATTGGGCAAGAGTGGTTTATTTCTGTGCTAGGAAAAGTATACATTCTAAACTATGAAATGCTTCTTTGCTCCCTCATCTCATTAAATTTTTAAAAAATGCCCATTTTCTTTCTTTTACTTGGTAAAACCCCAGCTACTGACTGTCATGTCCTTGACGATTTGGATGGTATCACAGGACCTAGTACCCCCTACTCCCTAACCCAGCCATTTTTTGCTTTCTTACAAAACCCGGGTTTTCTTGATTTTTTTTTTTTCTCCCATAAGGAGACAGAACTAACCTAATTGCTTTCTTACATCAAAGTTAACGGTGTGAATGTAAAAGAACTAATGCTATGCCATGATGTAAAATATTGCTCTAATTTAATTCACTCTGGCGGGCCACATGCTTGCTTCAGTGCTTTATCTTCTAACTGGGAAAAGCCATGCAGTGCTAGCACAGTTACATTTTAATATATGCTACCAATCTTGAATTATCAGAAGGCAGTTTCTCAATGCTATAAAATTGGAATGTATGACACTTTCAGGAACAGTATTGTGCAGGAGATGCCAGTTTTTTGGCGATTTTGTTTTTGTCCTTTCTTCTCCCCAGCTTTTAATTATACCCCTGTGTGTAAGTGAACATGTTCATTCTTCACCAGCTGCCCAGATCCCTTCAGGTTCATAGTTCCAGTATGCAGGACATTTATCCAGATTTGAGTTTTGGAGTCTAATTAGTCATTTATTTAGTACCTACTGCATGCCTGGTGCTGGGCTGTGGCCAACTGGTAAGCAGAGGGAAGTGTAGAGGCATTGTTTTCCCCACAAACTGCTTACTGTGAAGACTTATATTTATGAAAAAAGCTGGAGAGTAACACAAGAGTTTTGTGTATGTGTGTTTTTAAGTTGCAGAGCTATTAAATAAAGAGATGATACACACAGACCCCAGAATTACTTATCTATGTAAGTGAATGTCATTTCCTTCATAGTAGAGGATTGCACTTATTTCTTTCAAAAAGTGCTGAATTGCCCTACTTAATTGGGAACTATCTTCTTTTGGTGCAAAATGCTCAAACCACAGAGTTGCTTTTTGGGCACTCTTATTTTAGTTTCCCAACAGTTTTATCCAGTTTGATCCCCTCCTTTCTTGTCTCTTTGGAATGATTTTAAGCTCTTTCAAAAGTCAAATTTATTATCTAACAAATAAAGATGGGCCATAATTCTTTTTCCTTACTCAGAGGAATGAGATGAAGGCAATTTCAAATTGATCTGACATCAGTGGTATTACTGCCTAGAGACGAAATCCATTTTGGGTGTGAGTCTTGGTAATTTGTTAAATTGGATGCATTATTTATATTAAGTACCAAATAGCATGTGTAGGAGATTCAGGTTCTTGATCATTTAAGCCTCCACTAAGTGCATATATTCTGTGAGTCTCAGTTAGATGAAAGATCTCATAATAAGAAACATCTTGCCTGCCTCTCATATTGTGCTCCTGCCCCAGCCCTAGATAGCCAACCTGCTCAGCACAGAGGAGGTTATCCAAGACTGTGCCAGGAAGGTTAATAGCTATTATGGCATTAACAGTTCCTCTCTGATGGACCCAGCAACCAGTGTACATAATCTAGATCAGGCCCACACATATTCAGACATCATCTCGGGCCTTCAACAGTAACAGTGACCACCAGCCTTGTGTTGAAACAGACCAAGGGAAGCCCTGACTTTCTTGACACCATCATCTTCCTCCTTTAAGGAACTTTTAACCTGTGGGCCCTGATTGCTGCTCTTTGTCTAGGTCTTCAGAGTATATGCAAGTTCCAACATATGCTCTGGTTTAGGCTTTTCTCTAGTAGGCTGTTGCTCCCCTTTAAACTATCTAGCAGTCGATGCATAAAGAAGATACCTTTTGTTGGGTTTTGCTGGTTTTTCAGCGGCTGCTTAGCTGAGCTGCATCCATTTATTGGTCACACAAACACTTTCAGACACATAACACATTCAGGCTTGTGATCATTTGTCATGTGATGCCTCTGAATGGTATTTTTATTCTACAATGATTTTGGGCACTGTCAATTGATGATTGCTGCAACAGAGGGCTATAAAACACCACTCCTATCGTGGAATTCAGGAATCCCAAACCCAAAGTCATGATGGGAATGTGTAGCATTTTTGGAGCATTATACATTTTAAAAAACTCAACACACTCATTTAACTCTTACTACAGCCTTAGGTATCATTACTCTTTATTTTTACTGGATGGAAACTGAGGCCCAGAGAGATTGAGCAATTTGTCCAGGATCGCGCAGCAGGTGGGTGACAGAGCCTGGTGCAGAACCAAGGGTCTTTGACCACAGGTGCTGTGTTCTTTTCCTCTCTTACAGCTACAGTAATTGGAGGCCTTGCTCTCCTCTGAGCTGGCTGTGTGACCTTGGACAAGTAGGATGGAAGGCACTAATATCAGTGGGCACAAATGTCTCTAACAACTCTAACTTTCTTTTTTTCTAGCCTTTCAAGTCCATCAGGTTTAGGTACAAGAGATGGGGGTGGGGGTGGGGGGAACCAAACTATCATTTTCATTTCCAAGAATCTCTTTCCTTGATCACTTTGGGAAACTAGGGCTTGGGTTATATCTTAAAATTTTTACAATGCTATTTAACCCAATCCTAATTTCTGTGAAGAAGCTGTCTCAACCATTCAACACCAGTTCCCTGGGCAAACAAGACTGTTTTAGTTTTCTGGGCTGCTCAAGGAAATATCATAAAATGGGTCAGGTGAAACCATGGGGATTTATTTGTTTAGTTCTGAGGCTGAGGCTGAAAGAAAGTCCAAACCAAGGTGTCATCAAGACATCATCAAGGTTATGCTTTCTTCCCAAAGACTGGTGTTCCAGGGCTGGCTGCCAGCAGTCCTTGTCCTTAGCTTGCCACGTGGCAGTGTACATGGTGGCGTCTCCTGGTCTCTCCTTTCTCTTTTCTCTTCTACATTTCATTGATGTTCAGCTTCTTCCTTCCTATGGCTTTCTCTCTCTCTGAATTCCATTCCACTTTCAAAGGACTCCAGTAATAGGATTAAAACCCATCCTGGGCCACCTTAACTGAAATCACCTCATCAAAAGATCTTATTTATGGTGGGTTCATACCCACAGGAATGGATTAAATTTAAGAATATGTTTTTCTAGAGTACATACAGCTTCTAACCACCACAAGGACCAATCAATCTCCCCAAGGCCTGCCCCATGGATGTTAGTGGATGCTGATGCTTCCAGAAGTCAAAGCCTCCATCGGGGTGTGGATGAGATAACTCTGAGAGGGGAGAGATCAGTGTGGGCTGAAGTAAATGGACATCTGAGCTGTGAGCAGAAGTTGAGTGAGGTTCGGACAGGGGAACAGTAAAGGCAGAGGCATAGAGAGGCTATGTGGGAATGGCTAAGGGTCTGGCCAGACCAGCAGTGAGACTTTGACCAAGTCAGCCTGACTCTGCCTCACTTTCCCCATCTGTAGAATGGGGGTGGTAAAAGTACCTACTTCACACGGGTGTTGTGTGGTTTAAATGGTAATGCATGTCAAGTCTTAGCCTGGCAAATAAATGCTCAAATAAAAACTCTTAACTACTAGGTACTCAGGATGGCGAGGTACAGTTGGAGAGCCTTGTCAGTTGGGTTTTATGGGCTGGGTGGGCCCCACCTGACAGGGCAAGACCATGGTTCCTCAAAAGTGGGTGAAATAAATTGCATGTGAGAATAGTTGTATGTGAGACTATGTGAAGAATATACTTTCCTCCAGCCTCCTTACTTTAATATATAGTGAGGAGCATTAATAACTGATATCTTCGGTTATCTTTTGTCATGAATTACTCAAGGTATTATTATGCTAATGTTTACCACCTTTGCTCCATTTGATAATGTATAATGTCCTGAGGGCTACCCCAGTACTAGGTTAGCAGTAACTAACTGCAGTTGGCCTCTAAGCTGCCATTTCCATCCCCAGCCCCGTCCTCCACCCAGTTTGATTGGCAGCAGGCCCTGTCTCCTCTTTGGTGATGGTAATGCAGGACCTGAATTGATTCCTAATCCAAGAAAATGACAGCTCCATTTATACTTGAACAAGTCAGATATTCACATTTGGGTGTATGCCTAAATGTCCCTGGGTTGAAAATAAGTAATATAGGCTTTATCTTCCTAACTCGTCCTGACGCAGCCTTGTACTCGATAGGTAGTGGGATCCAGTGTAGTGAAATACTGGCAGACATGCCACTTCAGGCTGGATTTATGTTTTATGAGCTAAAATGGTTGTTAACTACTTTTGTTGCCATGTTAGGTAGCTATTTACTTTTAATGCTTTTATAATAAGAAAACTCTATGCAAAGATACATGTTAACAGAATTTCATAAGCTTCTATACTAGCAGTAATAAGCAGAATACTGAAAATAAAACTGTCACATTTGCTTGCATTTTTAAGTCAGATTTATGGCCATCTTTCATTTTTAACTTGCTCCTAGACTGAAAGCAAAATCACCATTTTATTATTACTTATTCAGTGGTTGGAAGGAAAAGGTACTAAACAAAATGACTTTATATGAAAAGATCACAGCCTTTGGCAGCAAAAGGCCTGGGATCACATCTTGGCCTTGCTATTAACTGGTGGTGACTTTGAGTAAGTCACCTATTCTTTGGCTCATTTGTAAAATGCGATAATATTGATACTGTAGTTGTGTTACTGTTACCTGGAATGATCCCAGCATCATGACTCACACTTGCACTCATCATAACCCAGGACTGTTCTGCTTTTTAAAATCCTAAATTTGTACCTTCCCAATCTCAGACCACAACCTTTGATTCCTCCAGTTTACACTCCTTCGCATGCTACACACCTGCTCTTTGATGCTGGGTAAGCCCTATAGTCTCTTCTTTTCAGCCTTAGTCTCCATGAACCTTAAGTAACTTGTTTGTCCAGCTTGAGACCCCATGATTCTTTAGTCATTTTCCGCCAACATGCACTATTCCCTTCCCCCTTTGTTACTCCAGAATTTCCACCCTGCAGACCCCTTACCTAAGATCAGTCCTGTCATTTACTGACACCACCTCTCAGAAAAGAGCAATCTCCTACCCCGTTGAGGCCTTCAGCATGTCTTGTTAGTCTCCTGCATGGGCCTGCTCAGCTCCTTCTCCTGTTCCCTGGAATATAGTTATCCTAAACCTTTACCTGACCCCCTCTTCCCTGACCCTGCCTTTGCCCCTGCCTTCATTACTCCTAGCAGGGAGTCTTCTTGCCCACCTCAGAGAGAAAGTGGAAGCCATAGGATAGGTTTGCACACACACTGCTGCTGTGCCTTTCTCCCTCCATAGGCTCATCTATACTCACCCACATTCTTATCTTCTTCCATCCTATCCTTGGGCAGGAGTTTTCCCTCCTTCTTCCTTTTCAAGATGCATCATCCTCTATGTGTGCAAGCTCTTCCTCTTCTGGTATCTCCCACCTTTCCCCTGTATTGCCTCTTTCCTCTCAGCACATGGACATCTTGAATGAGACCTCAGTATCGGTTTCCATCGCTTTCCAGACCAGACCAAGCTTTTTACTGTCTCCACTTTCCTTCCTTTACTCTGCACAATTTGGCTTTTTCCCTGCCATGCTCACTAAGATGCCCCAGGGCCCTCATAATTGCCAGATTGGAAAAGTTCTTTTCAGTCCTTATTTATGCTGGTCTCCTGTAGCATCCGACTCTGACCACAGCCTCCCTTTTGAAACTCATCATACCCTCCATCCTGAAACTTTCTCCTTCCTTGATTTCCAGTGACACTGCTACTTTCTCTTTTGTTACCATCTAATTGTTTTTTTCTTAGTCCTTTGTGAGTCTTCTGTCTCCATAAGACCTGCTTGAACCCTTGAAATTTAGCCCTCTCAACTAGGCTACCCACCGGACACATCTGGCTAGATGTCCCTCAGGCCCCTGAAGACCTTGTACATCCCAAATGAAGTCACCTCCTCTGAACTTGGTAGTTCCCCCTGAGTTTTCTGTCCCAACAGATGGCACTCTTATCCACTCGGATGTCCACACCAGGAATCAATATCTTCTTAGCATTATTCTCTCTCAATTCGTCAACATACTTTATACAAATCCTCTTGATTCTACCTCTTATTTCTTGGATCTTTTCTCTTCTCTCTGCCCCAGACTTTGTTTTAGATCCTGACTCGCTTAATAGTCTCTAATCTTTTTGGAGGATGAACTGCAGTACTGGAGCTGGTGGTAGTGGGCAGGGAGGGGGAGAACGGGTGGGGGAGATGGTGACAGGGTGACCTTGCTGGAATCCAATCTGACTCACAGCTGAAACCCTTTAATGCCATACTCCTTAGTATAGTACGCACAGTCCTTCTTGATGGGGACCTTGTCTACTTCTCCAATCTCATTTCCTGCTATTTTCCATGCACATATGAAATCACAGCCATTCACAGATTCTGGCTCTTCCTAATACATTGACCTTCACCTTCATATTCAGTGCCGTAAGTGCCCTTCCCTGTCTCTCCTGATTTGGTCCTTCAGATCATTTAGGACTGAAGTAAAGTCTTAAGTTTGCTGCCATTCCTGGCCAGCCTGGGCTGATTTGGCTGTTCCAGCTATGATCCTGTGGAATTTTTGGCCATCTTCGCTTTTTAGAATCAATTCTCAAGCCAAGATTTAGCTTCTGAACACTTCATTTGAGAAGTCATAGTGGAACAGCCCCAGACCTTGAAGGAGACTAGTACTAGAAAGACTAAGGTTGCAAGTGAGCTCTTAAAAGCCTTTAAAATAAGTTTTATTTTTTACTAAAATGAAGCAATAATAAAAATGTCATACGCAAAGTGAACATCGATGAGATACCACTTATCTTAAATAATAGATACTTTGAACAAGTCATGTAAACTCTGTTTTTCTGTGCCTCAGTTTCCTTATCTGTAAAATGAGCATAACAATAATACCTA
Source organism: Tolypeutes matacus (assembly GCA_026826555.1). NCBI lineage: Eukaryota > Metazoa > Chordata > Mammalia > Cingulata > Chlamyphoridae > Tolypeutes > Tolypeutes matacus. Next base: position 59,155,160 of record JAKSZT010053887.1, read on the forward strand.
TCTCATAGTAATGTTATGATGAGTTAATATATATAAAATTTTTAGAACAGTGTAATATAATAAGCACTAAGTAGATTAGCACCATTATTATCAGATTAATTTTCATTTACCAGCCATGATTCCTATACCCTGTTTATTATTTCTAAGCCCGTAGTTTTAATGAGGTGATGAGAATCGGTCTTGTTTTGAAGTGTTCATATGAAGGCACATATTCTTTGACTCATTCTCTACCCAAGTGTTCAGTGGATTTAATTTATGACTCATAGTTATTGAGTCAACGTAGTTTCCCAGTTGTCTCAAAGATGTACCTTTTTATTTGACTAGGGAAGAGTTTGGAGATGATGTTTATTTAACCATGTTCTGGTTGGGTAGCTTAGTATGCATTTTTCAACTCCTTCCCAAGTGCACAAAATTAGCTCTGTCTATGATATCCAGAAAGTGACAGAGCATTCTGACCTGGCTTCATCAGCCTCTCCTGCAGTGTGATTCATATTGCTCTCACACTTTCTCATTCACACACGTTCTTCTTCCTCTACCATGAAGTTCCACAAACCAAGTTCTCATCTCTGTTTTCTCCATGTTTTCAAGTCTGCCTGACACAAACATCTAATTTTGCTCCATTTCACTCCCTACCCCAGTTCTCTCTTTTTTGTATTATTTCCCATGAGACTTTATGTTCATTTACTTAAATTAAAATAGTCACAATTTTAAAGATGTATAATGCAGGAAAGTTGTGACTGAAAGCTCCATTAGAACAAGAAATTTCATTTTGTTCATATTTGTGTCATAGTTGGCATTCAGTAATTAGCCAGTGGATCCTTAGAGAAAAGTTGTCAGAAGCAGATGAGATGATCTATAGGAAAGAATTGTATAAACTATAAAAATCACTACAAAGATTCTAAAAAAGTTAATCTGATCTAGTCTTTCCACTTCCTTTATAAAACTCTATAACACCTTCATTATACTAAAATATTGAGAATCTAATTTTATTTTTATAAAAGTATCTTAAAAGCTATCCCACCTTTCCTGAGTTACACTTTCATCACTTTCACAAACCTCTTTACAAGAAAATTACAATTTTCAAATTATGGTTTATGTTTTGGTTTCCTGGCTGCTGAAACAAATACCAAGCAATGGTTTGACTTGTTTTAAACAACAGGAATTCATTGGCTCATGGTTTTGAGGCTAGGAGAAGTCTAAAATCAAGGCATCATCAAGGTGAAGCTTTCTTCCTTAAGGCTGTGGCATTTTGGGACTGGCTGTCAGGGATCCTTGGTCCTTGGCTTTTCTGTCACATGGCAATGCACATGGCAGCTTCTGGCTTCTCTAAGTTCCATTGACTTCTGGCTTTTTCCTGTGGACTTTTCTCTGTGTCTAAATTTCATTCTGCTTATGCAAGACTCCAGTAATTAAGACCCATACCTGATTCAGTTGGGCTGCACCTTAACTGAAGGAACCTCATCAAAAGGTCCTATTTAAAAAAAAAAAAAAAAAAAAAAAAAGGCCCTATTTACAATGGGCTCACACCCACAGGAATGGCTTAAGATTAAGGACATGTTTTCTTGGGGTACATAGCTCCAGGTCACCATAGTTTAAATCAATTGTTTCTCTTATTTTTAATATTAAAAAAGTCATCAATGGTTCTGTTGACATTAATGTATTTACTGTCTATTTTTTTCTCAGCCTCTTCCTTAGACTGTGATATCATAAATGTGCTGATAGTTTCCCCCAGTAGTTCCTGTTTATCATATCACTCAGATCACTTTTACAGGATCCTCTAAGTTCAGTTTAGCTTATGGAGTTTCTACTGATCACATCCTTACCTGAATATAGACTTGAATAATGAGAATCTATGATCTTTGCATCACTGAGCCAAATCCCTACACTGCTGGTTCCTTTATTCACAACAAGGGAAGAAGTCCAGCAGATCTGAACTACTGTGTCTTTTCTTCCAACTTCCTTTTACCAATTGTTTGTTTTAGTACTCTATTTCCTAACAGTATCTGAGAGTGTAGGCAATCCAGAAAGAAATTTCTTATAAATTGTTTGCAGTTAAATGAAAATAGTTGGAAGGCTTTTACAATCTTTTTAAGTAGCTTCCTTGCTTCTTCATAATCTCATAGTAATTTCCTATCTCTTGATAAAATTTAGATAAAAGTTCCTATGATATATGTATAGAGAAACAGAAGTTGTCATCCTATTACTTCTGAATTCATTTTTCTAGAAAATGAAATATATTAAATATAGGTGTATTAATTAATAAAATTTCTTTCCATTTGGCCTTTGTAACATAGAGTCAAACAGATTAAATTTAGTTAGAAAAACATGGTATTTTTCTTAATAGCATCTTCATCTAAAGCTGTGGCAGAAATAGTAAGTGACCAGACTTGGGGGTGATTTTATACTGATTATCATAAATGGGAATGCAGGTATTACCATTTTTGCTATCATTTATTAAAATCTTTTGAAAAACCCCTTACCCGGCCCCCCCCCCCCCCAGATACTAGAATGTTGAGAATTTGAGTAAAAAAGATTGCCTCTACTGAGAATAGCATAGCACTAAGCATAAAGTTAAAATTTTGTCATGGCACTAATAAAACAGCTTCTCTAAAATCTCAATTGACTTCAATTGTTTTATGCTATTGGGTTGTTTTAGAGGACCTTGCTGAGTAAATCAGAGAAGAATATTCCAGATCTAATAAACATAGTGCTGTCTTGATGAGATAATTAAGATGGGTTGCTTTCTTGCTATTTTTCTTTAAGGTAACTATGGTGTCTCCTAAGGATCACATATGTTAGAGATTTTCTTTTTAATTGTGTCTTCCCCAAAATACAGATGGTATGACTTGATTTTGGTCATAGTTGACTTTGAGGGAGCTTTTGAAAATGGAACAAACAAGTAGAAAAAGAACTTATATTTTTATAAGCCTTCCTTTAGGAGTAAAATTCATTAAAAATGAAATTTAATTAGTTGTGCAAGAAATTTAAATAACTTTAATAATAATTTTAGGCTTATGCCTCAACCTCCCAGAAACTAACATATATACTAGATATTAATAAGTATTCAATGAAATTACATATTAATTAACAGAGCTGCCTTATTGTTAAACTGTAACAGACACCATTCATAGGGAGAAGAGTGAAAATGTGCTCTTTGAAGTTGTGTCACAGTGTGGCTTGTGACTAGGACAAGAGGCATTTTTAAAAAATTTATAATTATTATGCTCACCTTATATGAAATTAATAGATTTTCTTCTAAGATCTTCCTTTGTAAAAACTTGCCCACATTCCAACTTGCACTGAAATCCATTTCAATATATAGAAATGTGCCTTTTTGGAAAGTTTTTTATTGGCTGCCATTTTGTAGTGGAGTAGAATACTGATTCTATTTACAATGTGTTATGAGCCGCTGAACAAGGATTGTCAAGGTTAGACAAATCCATCGGAAGTTATCATGAGCAATAAAAATGAAATGTAGACTCAATGAGGTGACTTATAAGAATTAATCTCTCTGGTCACTCTGTGTGCATTTTAGTCTCATGAGGGACAACAGGCATAGCCAGTATTTCTATTTTTCTTCCGTATAAGATACACAAAAAGTTAAATATATTTGCCTAGTCTTATTGAAAAATAAAAACTGATCAAATGCTGAATAGAATATATGTAGTTCTACTCCTTCAGCTCCACTAAATTTACTGACTTCCAAAGACTTTTTGTGCCTTCTGAATTTGTTTTCTAAAATGTATTTGTCTCAAAAATATTTTTTAAAAGGTTAATATAAAAGAATGTAAAAAAAGAAACGTGTTTAAAAAGTATAATCCAAGCTTTTCATCATATTTACAATTGTTACATATTTTTTCAGTGTTCAAACAATGTCCAGCAATTCTTAATAAAGTAATAGATGGTATTGTTGGCATTAAAATTACTACAATTTAATGGTTTATTAAATCTAAGATGGATTTCCTGGGATGTCATAAATTATATTTTAATAATTAAAGTTCAGTTATTTTGCTTAAATGAGAAATATTTTGATTTTCATACTGTCCTCTTGAACCCAAGCCACCAGTGAAAGAAACCATTAATGTTGCAAACACAAGAAGGCTGAGTTAAATGCTAGGGAAATACAGGTTGATACTGATCTTTTGGATAGCAGGCAAGTACTGAGGGGCCAAGGTGTTTTTGAAATCAGGACCTGGCAACTAAGGTTTAAATTGGACTTGATATTTTCAGATAAAATGCCATCAGAGGAGATTCTGTCTTTGAGTCTTTGACTATATTCCTACACCTATTCCACAACGTGAAATGGAAGAGGAGGAAGGAAGGGCAATTCTTCATGCTTTTGTGCATGTGACCTTAGCTGATTGAAGTCTGAACGAGGTAGGAAAATTTGCTAGCTCTTCTTTCCACATTTGTGCCAAGTAAAGTTTATGAAATATGAAATGTTCTCCTTGTTTGAAACGTGCAGTCTTATCATTAATTGTTACCTGCCAGGATGGCCTGTTGACTGCTGCTAGCAGGAATAAAATTTGGGGGATGTGACTTTAAATATCCATGTTGCTAGATTCAAATAAAGCAATTATGTAAATATTTATAAAAGTAAATCTTCCTAGACAGAAAAATATATTCTGATTGATTTGGACACTTTAATTTATATCTCTATTCTTCTTTACTGTTTAGACTTTAGGGAAAATTTAAATAGAATAGAAACAGAGGAAGGCAATACCTTCTTGCTTGGCTTATTTATATGAAAAGTCAATACTAAAGTAAAGTATGATCCGCACAAACCTTACTTCCTTGAGCCTCAGTTTCCCCTCTGATAAATAGTACTTTTTCTATCAAAGTTGTTATGCCTTTAAATAAGAGATGTTATGATTTTAAAATAAGAGAACAGAGCAACTTGGAAAAGCTTCCACAAAGAGGTTTGGAATTCATTCATTCATACAGCACATATTGATTGAGTGCCCACTATGTCATGTACCAGACACTGACCTGCTACTAAAGGTAGAGACATGAACAAGACAAACAGAAATCTCTGCACTCAAGATGCTTTCATTCTAGAGTGATAGGTGCCCAACACACAGGATAAAGAAAACAAATTTGTTAGATGATTATAAAGCAGGGAAGGAGGATGAAGATTTAGGGCGGAGTTGAAATTTTAGATAGGGTGTCAGAGAAGAACTCCTGGAGAAGATGACACTTGAATCAGGGTTCAAAAGAAGTGGGCAAGCAAGCTAGGCAGAAGGAAAGTGAGAAGGCCCCAAGGCATGACCGAGCAAAGGGAGAAGGCCATGGCTGGAGTGTGGGATGGTGGAGATGGCAGGAGATGAGATCAGAAATAAAACCTAGTAATAACAGTAACAGTGATGCAGTAATGTCATCATTTACTTCGGGCTGTGCCAAGTGTTTGCATCTATTGAGTTCATCCTTACAACAACCTAGCAAGCTGATTATTTTATATCTGTTACAAATAAGGAAACTACAGACCAAAAGTGAAAGCAAGTTAGTCACACAAGGGCCCCTTGTACAGCCTCTAAAGCCTGTCCTATTAACCTCCACCCTCCTCTACAGGGCCTGCAAAGAAAGTGCTAACTACAGATCAGTAACTCTCCTACACTATGTGAAATCCCTGCTTGAAAGAAGAGAAGAGTGTCAGAAAGTTCAGCCAGATGATCTCCTTGTCCTTCTCAGTCCCTGATGAATGAAGGAAGAAGTGATCCTATGTTGGAGGCATGGAAATGTGGTGGAAAACAAGAATTTCACTGGAGTCAGGGAAACCTCACCCTCCTTGAGGAGGAAGCTACCTGACAGGTCTTGGTCAGATGCACATTTACAACTGCTCTCCCATCCAGGCCTTCGCACTGCACCCAGAATGTCACATTGGCTTGAAAGCAGCCCTCCTGCTTTCTCCGTGTGTCATAATTTCCTCCCCATCTTCCCTAACCCAAGATTTCAGACAAAAGTGCCCTCCCTCAGCATTTTGTTTTGGAGGGAGTTTGTGGCTTTCTGAGAGGTACTTGAGTACTTATTCCCAGCAATCAGCTTCCCAGAGATGAATGTGTTCGCTGACAAATTGCAATAGACCGTGATGGCCATCGCCTTGAAAGATTATGACTAGGGAAGAGCCATCCTGCATTTATAAAGCAACTCAGTTTCCAAACGTCCTTTTTGTCCTCTCATCCTCCTATCCAAAGAATGGTGAGTTTTCTCTCTGAAAGCTGAAACAGAAGACATCTGTTGGGGAAAGAAATATTTCCAACCTTTGCAGAGATCTGGGCCTCCTGCTATTGCAGGTGGAACAATTAATAAGCCATAATCATTTCTGTCTTACACTGTGCAGGATCCATATTTGGATGTTGATCTTTTGCCACCTCCAAGAAACTTGAGTTCTTCAATCCTTAAGTATCTAGAACATGGTGAATAGTTGTCACTGAGCTTGTTGCCTTATATAGAATAATGTTGCTCATCTTATTCTTTTCACAAAAAATGAATTCTGCTTTTCTTATTTCTTGGAAACAGATTACAGCAGGTTGGATAAAAGCAAACACTTTCATTCTTTTATACATGACCATTATATTTGAAGCTTAAAAATTAATCATGATTTATATTTTAATTAAACAAAACAGTATATTCCTGAATCAACCTGCTAATAGTGAAGAACTATAAACATTTGAGAAGAGGGAAAGAAGAAAGAACACACACATACACACTTTTGAAGAGCTATTAATAAGACCTAATATAATTAGTAAAAGTTGTACCTCTGTGTCCAAATATCATACACCAAATTCTGTTTAGTCCCAATACTACTTAATGTTTTAAATATAGAAAATGCTATTTAATTGGGCGACAGTAAAGGTTTTGGAAGTGGCCTATTACAGATATAAAAGCCAGATGGAAAATGACTTCATGGGCGGTTGGGTATTAGAATGACCTGTGTTCTCACTGGCCATGAGTGTTTGGGATTTGAGAAATATGACCCTCCTCAAAAAGATTTCACTTTTAAATGCCATTAAGCAAGGAGAGGACAGCACTTAGACCTCTAGTAAAACTCCAGCATCTCTCTACACTCCAACCCCTGCCCATCCACCCACTTCTGCCCCAATGGGAAATCCTTGAAGGCAGGGCCTTTTCTTTTGATCTTTATCACATCAGTGCCTGGTGGGGAACCTGGCATTCAATAGAATTTCACATTTGTTGCGCATCTATTAAGTGTCAAATTATTTTAAAGCAGCGTTTCTTAATCTCAGCCCCATTGACATTTTGGGATGAGTCATTCTTTGTTTTGGGGGTGGATGTGTGCCCTGTACATTTTGAGATGTTTACTAGCATCTCTGGCCTCTACCCACTAGATGCTGGCAGCAGCAGTCCTGACATCAAAAAAATATCTTCCAGACATGGCCAAATGTCCCCGGTGGGTTAAAAATCACCCTAGTTGCAAATAATTGTTTTAAAAGGTATGAGGTAGGGAGTTCAACTTCATTTTTTATATATATATATTTACATTTGTGTGTATATGTATTTAATTAAAAATATTTATTGGCAGTTGCCTTTAATAGATTTACTACAGTAAAGGAACAAAACAGTTTTTTGAATGGGCTAATAAGAAAAGACCCAGGAAACTGAACAATGTTGGGCAGAATGTCAGTGTTCTGGGCATAAATAAACTTATAAGTTTTATATGGATTCTGGGTTATTTATTGAAACTCCTCCAACTCAATGGGTTTGGCATTGAACATTTTAAAGGATAAAACGTATACTATTTTAAAAATACATACATTTATTTTTATAAATATATACACAGATACATTCTTAGAGAAGAACATATTGGTTGGGAACACTCATTGTAGTCTTTTTTCAAGGGAATCATTATGACTCCAGTAAATTGCTCACTAAATTTCATCTGTCACCGGCCTTCCTGCTAAAGCCTATTGAAATTGATTTTTGTGTCAGCAACAGAGCAGAGATTCAGTGAGAACATGAAAGCTTCCCTTTCATTACTAGTCTTTTGTCCCCATATTACTTTAGATTTGGTGGGCCCTAATTATATTCCCATGCTTCCCCTGCTGGCATTTCTTTTGTTTTAATTAAAACTTCTGGAGGTTTGAGGACACTGTGGGAGCGGGTTTATTCACCAGCAGCCCTGATAAAGAATCAATTGGGCCTCCATTTGGGTTCCTGCCACCCCAGAAATGATAGCTGGGAACATTGCGGTCCTTTCTCTTTTTTTTTTTAACCACTGGAAACCAGTGCAGTCCTTTCTCTTTCTTCACAGTGGCTCAAACTCCAGATCATGCTCTTTTTTTAAAAATCTTTTTTATTGAATTATATCATTCATACATGAACATACACAAACAATCGTGTGTAGTAAAAGTTGTGAACCCACAAAACAAGCATGCATAACATCATTCAGGGACCCCATACGTCACCCCTCCACCAACAGCTCACATTGTTGTGAAACATTTGTTACAAACTATGCAAGAGGATGAATTAAAGAATATAAAAATTATAGTCAATGCAACTATAAGTTGGTCCCTCAAAAAGATCAACAAACATGAAAAACCAATAGATAGATTAATTAAACTAAAATTAGTAATGAAAGTGATGACATCACTACCAACCCCACAGAAACAAGAAGGGTTATAAGAGAATACTATGAGCAATCGTACCCCAACAGATTAGATAGTATAAACAACATAGACTAATTCCAAGAAACACACCATGACTTCTTTATAATATTTACCATTAAAAAATGTACTGTTCTGAAAAAAAAAGTTGTAATGCATATTTTTAAGGAGGGATTTTACATAATTATTATATTTTTTTGTTACTCATATTTTTATGTTACCCTTTGACTTTCTAGTCTGGCTATTATGCAACCTTCTTGAGGGAAGTCATGATCACTTTAAACCAGGGCTGTGCCAGTGAGGGAATTAAATTGGCCAAAACAGATCATGCTCTTGCTGCTGCTGCTTATTATTCTATTACGTGACTGAGAAGGTGCCAGGGTGGACTGGCTTCCTATTGAAGCCATAAATTAGGTGAAATGAAATGCAGCACTGTCTTTAGTATTGTTATTATTTATCTCTACCTCATGCCCATGGTGCTTTGTGGTGCAAATCCAACCTCTACCCACTCCGGACCACGGGGCTATAAATTGGACAACAGAGGGCCAGTGTCTGGTCATAACTGGCCAACCTGTACAGGTCCTGGGGGGTGGTGGTGGAGGGATGACAATGCATCTTCTTAATCTGCAGCCACGAGCAAAGGGTCTGCCAGAGGTTTTGAGGGGAAGACAGAGTTGTCTCGTAAAGCTGAACGTAGGGAGAGAGCTATTGATTTGAAATCTTAAAAAAATTAATGTTCTTCTCCAATAACAGTGGGATCTGCCCAGCCTCCTGTTAGTATTCTCTTAGGAAAAGGGGAGGCAGAGATGGAGGGACTTCCATTCCGCAGAGCAGCGTCTGGTTTTTGCTTTCCTCTTGTAATATCTTTGTCTGCCCGGCCATTTCCCTCAGGTAAACTAGTGAGATGATGAAATGTGGAATGCTAATGTCTTGCGTTCTGCTGTCTCTTTTCCTCCGGCCTCCAAGGCTAACTCCACTGACCCAGTTTGCTATTTAATTCTTGGAAAAGAAAACAAAACAAAACCTTGTTAGGCAAAATGCACAAATCAGACCATGTGGCTTTTTCTCCAATTAGAGTACAGTGAGCCATTCTTAAAGTCCCTTTTTTCCTTAAGAAAAAATCTTTCAAAGTAGGCATTTACCCAAATTTTATCAAACGTCTCCCCAGGTTAAGCCCCTGGTGGATCTCTTGAGTCTTTCTGTGATTTGTGGTATCTTACAAGGTCTGCTAGGCCTAGAAACTTCCTGTTTCCTACTATGAATTAGCACCTCACCTTTGCAAACCCCTGCCTTTGAGGAGCTTTCAGTTATAGTGTGTGGGGCAGCTGTACTCATGGTTGACTCCAGCTGAAGGCAGAAATGTGTTAGGGACTAAGGAAATGCAGAGGAGTGAGAAGTTGGTTCCATACAACACAGGCCATTAAAAGGTTATTGAAAGCTGTACACTTGGACATTGGCTTTTTACAGAGTGCATCAAAAACAGGCCATCTTTGTATCTTTTTTTTTTAAAGATTTTATTTATTTATTCATTTATCCCCCCCTTGCTGCCTGTGCTTGCTGGGTCAGCTAACCACGCCGTGCGGGCGGGCTTGCCTTCACCAGGAGGCCCCGGGAACCGAACCCGGGGCCTTCCATATGGTAAACGGGAGCCCCACTGATTGAGCCACAGCCACTTCTCCATCTTTGTATCTTAAGAGTATTGCTGACCTCTCTGCTATACTATGCCCGTGTACTTTGAAATGCTTGTTCATAGACTCTGATTACAGAGAGTTACTAAAATCTCACCTAGCCACCCCCAATTAAAAAAAAACAACAACAAAAACAGCCACTGAAAATTAGAATGGGGCTGTTAATGCTTACCTTTATTTTTTCTTTAAAAAAAAAAAAAAAAAAAAATTAAGAACGTTTTATTATTGGCTCATTTAACACCAGAAATCTTAAAATAAAAAATCCTGGGACGGATGTGGCTCAAACCGTTGGGCATATGTCTCCCATATGAAGGGACCTGGGTTCGATCCCGGGGACCTCCCAGTAAAAAAAAAAAAGCCCTGCTTAGGTTGAATACATCTTGCTTTCTGAGAAAATTCACCACAGGGTCCTTATTTTCCTCCTTTTACTGAGGTTGGGTATAAACTTCATCCTGGACTGATATCCAAGAGCAAGGGCTTTAAAATGCCATTTATTTCCCTATTGTCACTTGTAACTAAGAGGATATGGAAGACTATTATGCTGGGTGGGGAAGGGTAAGATATTTAGGGAGACCCAGAAGTTGGCTGCAAATGCTTATACATCTCCATTCTTTGAACCCCCATATCTCGGGGCTTTAGTCCTCCCAAAAGTAACGTACGAGATCCATGAATGATTGCAGAAATTTTGTGGCATTTCTTCGACAAGAGTCAGTAACATCTTCAGTTTTGTGTTCATTTTTGGAAAGAGGAGGTTACTGGGAAATGTGTTCTTGGCTTCAGGCCATGACCAAGAGGCTGGTTCTGCTGCTTTTTGAGCTCTCATCAAAACCCTCAGCCCGTCTGCTTCGTCACTGCTGTCACTTCAGCTGTGCGTGCCTTTCCCGGGTACAGGCTTTAGGCTCCCTGCCATAGAATCTGCATACATTAACTATTGTCTGCTAAAAATTGTAACTATTTGATTTTTTTCCCTTTAACCATCCATATTGATGCACAGACTGAGCCAAACTGACAGCCACGAAGACTGAGGAATCCTATTTTCTAACAGAGAAACTGAACACAGTCTTCTTCCCCCAGCCCTACCCTTACCTCGTGTCTATAAGCAAGCTTCAAATCTCAGTGGGCCCATCCCTGAACAGTTGTAGAAGCAATCCCATTTTCTGCCCTGCTATGGTACCATGTAGGGAAATTCATGGTGAATAGTGGTGAGATGAAGAGCTGTTACTTGGGAACTATCCTGTATTACCGGCAACTTGCTTCATCTTTGCCACAAGTGGTTGTCTCTGAGCAGTAAAGTCTCTGCAGACATGGAGAGCAGCAATTTTAAAGCTATTGGTGAAGGGCACGTGTAGGCCCAGGAAGAATAGAGATCCCATTAAACCTGGGGAAACCCTAGGAGTAGACGCTGTGCCATGTATATTCTGTGAACATTCCCATTCCTTGATCATAAGGACCTTTGGAGTCTTCATAAAGTTGTCTGGTCTACCTCTTTTCCTCAAGACAAGTTGTATCAAAGAAAGGTAGCATTCCTGAAGATCTCCAGATATAAGCTTTCATCTTAACTCTGAGTGATAAATCAGAGTTTGCCTTGGTTTTCATCATCTATCTGTGGAGATGGGAAGTAAACTGGTTTTCCTATTTAAAAATACTACATCCACTTAAATTGATCTTCCAGCCTCTTTTTAAGAGTGAAATAATTGTAATTCTTCTTCACTGCCCCATCCCATCTTTGGGGCTGGATAGAAATGTGGAGGTGTGGAGGGAAACCCATGCCAGCATATGGATGGTACAGAAGGAGAATCTGAATGAGTGCCTATGTGGGCTCACTAGACTCTTACCTTCACTCCAGTCATACTGGCTGACTTTAAGTTACTCAAATGCTCTAATAACACCACAGGACCTTTGAACGTGCTTTCCTCTTCATCTGGAATACACCTCTCAACTCTTAGCCAGGTTTGTTCTATTCATCCTTTAGATCAGAGTTTTTCTTTAAAATTTTACCCCAGGTTCAGTAAGAAATATATTATTTTGCATTAATCCAAAACACACATAATAATAAACTGATATATGGCAGGTAGATAATGTCTTACATTTACATCTATTTCCTAGGAAACAGATTTCAAGGACAGAAATTCGCTTGCAGGAAGTATTTTGGGTAGTGCTCTCAGGATTGATATCTGTGAGGGAATGAAGAAAGTAGAAATGGGCTGAGGAACGAGTTGAACTTCACTGCAATTGCAACATGGCCTCAGCCAATCCAAAAGGGAGCCCTGCGGCTGGGACAGCTCTTCACAGTTGTTCTACAATGACAAAAGGGTCTAGGCCTTTATATTCCTACCTGTCATTGAATGCTGGCTGCTTCCAGGTAGGGGCATGAACTTGAGGGGGCAGCTCTCTTTAACAAAGGGCAGTTCCTGGAGAGAGGTTCAACTGAGAGCTGTCACCTGCCAACACTTGTAGCATCTAGGGGAATGAGTGCCTTGGTCCTGGAGGATGGATCTGGGCAGCACACCACAACATCCACTGCATTCTGCCTCTTGTCAGGCTCAGATCCCCGTGCTTTGTGTAATAAGTTTTGGAAACACCCCTTCCAGGATTTTGGCTGGCCTCTCTTCCTAAGCAAAGTTGTAAGAAGAAGATTAGTAGAAAGAACTGTAGCTCCCGCCTCTGTATATTGTCTAGAAGTTGCTTCTGATACTCATAATCTCCCTCCTTTGCTACCCATTTTATTTCTCACCCTTGATTAGCATCTTTGCTGTTCTAGATGGCAGACCTGTTGGGATGACCTCCCCCCTCATCCCCTGAGAAGTCTGAGCTCTGATCCCCATGCCTTTCTTAGGCTTGCTCATTTACCAAAACATTTGGGCTGCATTAAAAAAAAAAAAAGACTCTTATCTTCTGCAGCCTGACAGTAGAAAAAGCTGAGGAGCAGTTCCAGGGATTCATTTTCAGGGTAATAGAAAAGGTTGAATCCCCATCTCAAGCCTGATCCAGAAGGAATGAGGCTCTTAAACTTGGAATGGGGACATCAGAATTGATGCCCTTGAACACTTGAAACCACAGATCCCCTGAGCCTGCAGAAGTGCTGTTCCCACCTTGTTTAAAGACAGCGTGGAGGTCTCAGCATTGCAAGGCAATAGGCATGTACCCTCAGGATTTAACCTCACCTCTCTTATGAGTTTCACCCTGCAGAGTTGATAGCTAATCACCCTTAGCTTTTCATTGTTTTTCTCTGATACATCAATGGCTCTCAGCAAGAGTAATCTGATTACATTTTAAAATAATCACAATTTGCTATTATAGTATAAACTAATACTAGTATTAGTTTAAAATAATACTAGTTATTTCCTCTGGACTTCTCAAAAGCCTGAAATACCACACTAACTAGTTATTCCCTTCTGTCTATATCCTGTTCCGGTTCCCACTAGTGATCATTTTGGCAGTTACCCTGCTGCAGCATGCAGGGGCTATCAGTGTGCCCCCCCCACCAGTGGCGGGGACCTCATTGACAGCAGATTTTGACTGACCATTCCTGGCAACAGCTGTCTTAGGTGGGGTTCCCCTGGGAACGGTCCCTGAGGTAGAGATTTACATGCTGGAATTTTACAAGGGAGTGATCTTAGCTTCTATACCCATGAAGAAAGTAGAATTGTGTAGAGAAAGGAGTTTGTGATAAACACTCAGCCAGTGCCAAATGGCCCTTCAGAATTCCTTGATACTCATGTATCAACCAATCATTGGCTGCTGCGCTCTCCCATGAAGGAGCATGCTTTTGGGCAAGGCAGCTCTTTTGGCCCTGCATGTTTCCCAGCGAGGGGTCGAATGAGAGCTGTCAGTCCTGAAGAGGGAATCTGGGTGAGGCACTACAGCATCAGTGACCAATAGACAGACAGACAGACAGACAGACAGGTGTGTAGATTGATAGTTGGATGTGACTGGAATAATGGACCCCAAACAGCTGCCATTACTACATGTTCCACACAGATTTTTTTCTATCCAATTTGATTTTTTTTTTTCATGGTTCTTTCATACATTTTGAAAATCAGCATTGGATATGACCTGTGGGGTTAGTGTAGGATGTTGTGGAAGCACAAATGTGGGGCACATACCTGCGATTGGGAAATTTAAGGCTTCCTCAATTGAGGCAAGCTAAAAATCTAAGCTAAAACCGGAAGGAGAATGAATTACTGTACGTCTGTGTGAGATTCCTTTGTGAACAGTGGCGATGGGGATGGCGGGAGGGTGTCCACATTTTTCACCTTCCTGGTTTGCTTATATGCTCTGGCTGGAAACAAATTCATCTCCATGACCAAGAAATGAAAGTACTTTCTCTTCCAGGCTAGCCTCAGGCTAGCTGCTCTAAAGCCTTCTGCCTGTTCCTTAGCAAATAGCAGCAATAACAGGACTATTTCAGACAAAACCGCCTTTTATTTCCCTGCATTCATTTTACAGAAGGTTTAAAGGAAGAGCTAAGGCTATATTGTAATACTTGATTGATTTGGATTTCACCTTGATGTTGAATTCTTTTGTATAGAACAAGAATCGGCATAGTTCTTTATCCCCAAAGTGAGACAACATGGTCAGTTTAAGGAAGAAGGGAAGCAGAGCTGGGTTTTTTTTTGTTGTTGTTGTTGTTTTTTAAATTTTTTTTTTTTTTTTTAGGAGGTCCCAGACATTGAACCTAGGACCTCATATATGGGAAGCAGGCGCTCAACCACTGAGCTACAGCTGCTCCCCAGAGCTGGTTTTTAAGTGTGCCTGATGGGCTCGAATCATGTCCCCAGGACTGAGCACCCCAAGCCCTTCTAGATGCCTTTTCCTCTTTCTTGTGAATGGGCTTTGTATGCTTTGGGACATAATCTGACATTAAGCTTTGGGTCCTATGGGGTTATCAGTTTTGTTTTTCCCAATTTAGTCTGTTAAGTTCAGCTTTTGTTATTGTTGGTTACTTTAGTAGAAAAATCTTAGTTCATTCTTTTGTTAAAAAAGGACCTAGTAACTGCAATCTGACAAGACATTTTCTCAAATTTTTGTGGAGAAAAAATTACTCTTTAAAAAGGCATAATTTTTTTTTAACTCCCCTGCCTCGCTTTAGAAGTTTGTTTCTTTTCCAGAATTTAATCTTTCGTCCTTGGTTGAACATGTATTATAGATCAAAATTTAGAGGATGACT
Source organism: Tolypeutes matacus (assembly GCA_026826555.1). NCBI lineage: Eukaryota > Metazoa > Chordata > Mammalia > Cingulata > Chlamyphoridae > Tolypeutes > Tolypeutes matacus. Next base: position 59,170,639 of record JAKSZT010053887.1, read on the forward strand.
ATAATTGTATTCTTAATTTCTTTTATAAGCAGAAATGCATTAAAATTGGGAAAATATTAAATTAAGTAAAAATTTAAGTAAAAAAAACTTTCCTATAATAATGTTTGCCCATATCACTCTGTCCCCAAAACAAGTTTTTGTAAAAACCTATTTGAAGCATGTTTCAGTGTTTAACCAGAGTTGTGTAAAGTATGAAAAGGTTTAAGAAGTTACTTTGAAATTTTTATTATAAAAATTTCTAATTTAGGGGCTGGATGGCAGAGGTGGGATTGAGGACAAAGTGTCCTGGGTTTAGGCTCTGATTAGCTGTGACATTTTGACCTCATCTCTAAAAGAAGGGTATTGGAGGAGGTACCTTAGGGGCTTTTCTTACTCAGTTTATTTGTGGTGTTATAAAGTTGTCTCTTTAAGCACTATCTTAACAAGGAGTCTGCTTCACGTTTCTAGTGAACTCTTTAGGTCAGCTGACTCCTTGCCATTCCCTCAAAGTCTGCCATAATCTGGATCCTAATTTGGTTTGACATTCTCTCGTGATATAAAAGGCAACTGTGCTTGGCAGGCTCCTTGGTGGCCCTTCCCTTATGCAAGCTTGACAGCTCAGCAGCATTCCAGTTCCAGAGGGTGGGGTACCTTTGCCTGAGACTGAGCTGAGGCTGCTAATTGCTCCTCCTCCAGGATCTCATTTAAGCCCAAACTGCACATCTCCAAAGTGTATCATTGTCATCTGTCAAACACCATGAGAAATGTTATTTCAGCTTGGAATGAAATTTAAAATAGAAAAAAAAAATAGATTATTGTCTTTTCCAGTGTTATCTTCAGTGACATCATTGCTTTTTTTTTTTTTTTTTTTTTTTTTAAAGGACCTTAAGTTAAAAATAGCAGGTGTTTTATTTATTCATTTCCAACCAGGAACTGCCCAGTGCTTTGCATTTGAAATGCACTGTGAATTGCCTGTGTGTCTCCTCTCTGGCCCTGGGCCAGTATGGTGAAGTGGATCTGCTAAGCTCCCAGGCCTGTGATGGAAAAACCTGGCTGTGGAGGTGCTCTTGTTCACGCAGAGCAGATTCCCTGCTTCTTAAGGGGTTAAAAATCTAGTGTAGTATTTCTCAAACTGTGTTGGCAGAGGTGCCTCAGGGCTGCTACAGGGAAAGGGGTGGAGTTGGGAGGCACTGCAGACTAGACTTTGGCAGAGGTCAAGCCCCTGCTTGAACAGGGGGTTCCATTTAAGGTTTTATTTGGGGAAAATATTCTGCTGCAGAGGAAGCCAGAAGAGAAGGAAGGGAAAAGGGAAGGTGAAAGAGAGAGAAGGGGGCGGGGGTGGGGGTGGGCGGCGGTTCTGGAGAGGAAGATTTTGGTCCTTTGGGCTCAGTGCAACAATAGAAACATGGCCATGTTCATTGGTAGCTCAGAGGCAAGGAGTGATTGACAGTGGGGTGTCAGAGGAGGCCATACGTTTATCTGGGAGTCGAGATGAAGGGCATCCCAGGCCAAGAAAACCCAATACAGTACATTTAGAGGCAAGAAACAATGTGGTGCAGTTAGAGAACTACAAACAGTTTGTTCTTGGGGACCACAGAGTTAGGAACAGATCAGAGCCTACTGGGGTGGTGTGGTAAAGGCCCTGCGAGCCGTAAGCAGGAAATTGCCTTATCTGCTATAGTACCATTAAAAGAATTTCAACGTGAATCAGCTGTACAATATCAAACAGAACCTCTGTATTAGTCTGTGGCTTCCCCCACCTTCCTTCAGTGCTTAGGTAGAGAATCAGCTATAGTTTAAGGTGTCATTTATGGCCTTTACTTTAAAGACTTTATGTTGTTGATTCCTTTGCACAGGTCATCATTATAGCATCACAGACTCACTGGGACCTAGGCGAACCCTGGAGGTCATTCAGTGTTTATCACAGAGGGTGCTATTGCTACATCTCTCTTGTGTGAGTGACCTGTGTGCTGCTGGAAATATATATAGTGTTCCTTGTGCCTGGAAACTAAATAGTAGGGACACTACTCTTGTCCCATCCAGTCAGTGTGAAAATTAAATTTCTAAATGAAATAGCGGTAACCATGGTACCCCCTCCCCCACCACACCACTGAGCACGGTCTACCCACGTTTTGCAGTTGGAGAAACTAGGGCACAGCAAGGTTATATAACTTGTCCCAGATGAATCAACTGGTCAGGGGCAGAGCCTGGATAAGAACCAAGTTCTGGAATTCTAGCCCAGGGCTCTTTGTGCTGCAACACACCAGCTCCCTTCCTTGATTTATCGAAAGTTGAAATAAGTATGAGGGGCTGATTTACTGTCTCCTTTGGGGTCTTTTCTGAGTGAGGAGGAAAGAGAGCAGAATGGGAGTCAAAAGGTAAAAGGAAGGGAACCAGGTGTAGCTCAGTGGTTTAGCGCCTACTTCTTATTTACAAGGTCCTGGGTTCAATCCCAGGTACCTCCTAAAAAAAAAAAAAAAAAAAAAAGTAAAGGAAGCCATGCTAGAACAGAGGAAATAGATACAAAAATCAGAGATATGTGAGAAGGAAAGGGGCAGTTAGAATTCCAGAGAAGAGGGGGAAATTAGGGGGGTAGAGGAGAGAAGAAGCAGAGAAAGGGAAAGTTTCAAGAACATGAAGATGATATATAGCTCTCAATCACAAATATGGCCCAATCAAGATGGCATGTTTTGCCCAAATTCCAACTCCGATCACTTCTTCCCAAGCATGACTGTACATACCTCGATGACCTGCTGTTGTTAATTCTCAAACATGCTGCACATCTCTGGGGTAGGCACCATGCAAGGCATCAGAGATACAACGATAAGATGACGGTCCTTGCCTTTGAGATACAACGATAAGATCATGGTCCTTGCCTTTGTGAAACCTGTAGCCTCATAGGGAAGGCAGGCATTTAAATTAATCACAAGACACGGCTGTCAGTTATTGTAGTCAACATCTGTGCCAGACACTGCCAAACCTCTATATACATTATCTCTTGTAATTTGCACTGGAATTCTATGAGCTGGGTACCATTATTATCTGTATTTTATAATGAGGAAACTGAGGCTTAGAAGATTAAGGGACTGGCCTAAGGTCATGCAGCTGGGATTTGAACCCAGATGGTTTTGTTAGCTGGATTATTATGCCTGATAGCAGTAGCTAAAATGCATTTTGGAAGTCATATATAAAATGCATTTAGATGTAATGGGTATGCTCATCTATGATACTATCTGAGAACCAGATGTAGACTTTTAAGTTTTCCCACGAAGCAAAAGAAGAGAAAATGTCTCCTCGGGTACCGCCTCTCACAGTACTCCCCATTCTCCTCTGCTGTGTTAATTGCTATTTCGTCGTGTTTCCAAAGACCAAAGGTGCTCGAGGAGGCAGCAGTTGCGTAAGCTCAGCACTGTTTGGTTGACCGCAAGTTTAGACTGAAGGCTATCTGTTTTACTTTAGGCCCCTGCTTAAGATAGAGATAAATTAATAATCTCAACTGAATTATAGCAGAATACTATCCAGTCGAAACCATTCAAATATAAGAAATTTTAATTATCAAGGAAACTCAAGTTTCTCCTCATATTGAGTGCTTTCTGGTAGAGGAGATTTTTGTATCTTCACCCAGGCTGAGCTCCCATTTCCACACAAACCCATCTCTCACTCAAGCCGTTGTCTAGTGCCTTGGAGAGGACGTAGAACCGAATTGTTCAACGTTGCTTTCTTTATTTAACTTGACACCCACTGTGAAAATAAATCCAAAAGAGAATGATGAGGATGTTTGACAAAATCAGTGCTCTATAAAATTATCTTCAAAGCGTTTAGGATCTCTGTATGTGTATATGTGTCCCCCATTGACATACAGTCACATTAACCATGGCAGTTTTTCTTTAGGGTTGGAACTGAATGCTAACGTTGCCTATAAGGACTAAAGTCTTGATTTTTTTCTTTCCAGGGTCGGCATGTTAAAACGGGCCAGCTTGCAGCCATTAAGGTTATGGACGTCACAGGGGTAAAGTATCCTTTTCTTGCTGGCTCAATAGTTACCTATTTGTAATAGAGAAGTTAGTGATAGAAAAAAGGTACATCTAATGGTTCTGAAAAGATCATTTATTCAGAAAAATAATCTTCATAAATATCTGTGATCTTGCCCCACTTGTGCTTAACATAAAGAAGAGTTCAAAAGCTGACAGAAAAAGTCATGGGTAAATCACTCTAATTAGTTAGATACCTACACACTGCCTTATGTAGTTAGAGTGAATAATGTGTGCTTATAATTTACATAAGCACAACTATGGATATTTGCATATGAAGAAGAACAAGGATTTCAAGATATTAAAAGAATATGACTGAGATTACACAGAAGAGATGGGTTTTAGCAGTTTTCCCAAAGGTCCACCTAATACTGGAGTAGAAAGCAGCTTGGATAACTCTAAAATCCTAGACAGGTAGTTAACATGACTCTTTTCCAAGATAAAATATTATCGACAAAGTAATCACAATCACCACAAATTCATATTATTATAGAACAACACTAAAATAAAATGTCTGCTTCGATGATCAAAAGCAATCTAAGGAATAGACTTTATTTTAAATACAATCTAATGTTCCAATCCTTTTTGCTAGGTCTATTTAGAATATTTTAATGCCTTTTTCAAGAATACAGAGTAGAAATCAGACTTGAAAGGACTCACTGGACATGAAAGGCATGTTCATTTTCTATTATCCTGGGGATTTTTCTAAGCTATCTGTCTACTTTACATGAAAGCTAAAAGACCAGACTCTTCATTTTGACCCAAAAGTGGATTATCCAGCATAGATAGGCTTAGAATAAATGGATCACACAAAGATATCAAGAACCAGTATACAAATAAAAAAGGTACACAGTATGTCTATATGTTAGATTTCAGTGCATACATTTTCTGGTTCAGTTTCCTACCTTTGATAAGTATATGTTATATGATAGGTTACTTTACCATAGTGCCAATTTTAATAATTTTCATTTATACTATACAATGTATTGACTTAACTGTCCTTACTTATTATTGATCTCCCAACCCCAAATTTATCTGAATTCTTCTTTGAACTATGCATATTTTAACCAGTAAAATTTTTTCCCATATGTCTATTACCATTTGGATATAGTAATGCTTCTTTTTATTTGTCCTAAATGCATTCTTTAAATTTCATATGTTGCCTACCAGTTCAAATATTTAATCCCAATTAGTTATTAATTCACTGGACCTTTACTGAATAAGAAACTGCATCTAGATTGTGTTAATTAGTCTTGGGTTCCACTGCATGGAACATACCCAAAATAGCAGACACTTAAACGTGGTAGAAGCTTCTTGCTAGGCTGAGCCTAGACGTCGGCAGCCCAGTGATGCATGGTAGCTGTATGGTAGAGTAGGAGGATGTTCCTGTCTTTCTGCGACATCATTCTAATGAATGACTTACACACTTCATGTCACTTCATGGTTCAAGATGGCTATCAGATTTCCATTGATCATATTCTGTGGCAGGGAAAATCAAAGTAGAAGGGAACAGAAGAGCCCTTTCCAGTGATAACTTTTTCACTTATGCACAAGGTTTCTACTTCTTTCATTGGCTATCCTTAGCTGCAAGGGAACCTGGGAAACGTAGTCTTTTGTTTCACCAACGTGACCAGTTAAAAATCCGGGTTCAGTTATTTGAGAGGAAAGGAAGACTGGACAGTTAGATGGGTCTGACACAAAACTCAAGATCAGATACTACCAGTCTTCACATAGAAACTCTTATTATAAATGTGTAAACCTTTTACAAAGCTCCAACCTCAGAATAAATCAGAATTTGTTTTGCAATGCTGCTGAAGTCATGCTACTGTATTTTCCTTGGATTGAGTAGGATTTCCACATAATGAGGTGCTCTTGGTAGTTTAACAGCTAATGGTGGTGGATGGAATCCAGGACATTCACACTGTAGATTATGTTCTATTGTGTCATTCTGTGGACTCTACTTGACATCGTTAATCCCAGTGTACTCAGTGTACACAAGTTGTGTATTAATATATAAACTGTGACCCAAAAGCATAGAGTATTACTTTTCTAGTTTCTGGTTCTATTTGTGAGGCTTTAAAGTTCTTGGAGAACTACTCCTACTATTTTCAGACCAGCTTGCATTGAATCAAAGAAGTTGTACATGCCTATTAATCCTAGAGTATTTTCAGTTAAAGGAGTGTCAGTTAGCCTTTCTAAACTGAATTCTACTGGAAAACTCAGCCCCACAGAAAGTCATTTAGTGACTCTTTACAATTCTCCCAAGAATGGAATAACACCAGTGCATTCTAGATGCACAGGAGAGTTAGCCCATTACAAACAATGAATGCTTTAAGGTGGTTGGGCTTAATTCTCTTGGGGAACCCTGGATGAGAAGGGCTGGATAGTTTCCTTGATGTAGGCCCAGCATTGACTATTATTTAATCACTGACCCTTGACAAAGGCAAACATGGATACACATCAGCAAATGGTTTTCTTGTTTCCCATGGTGTCTGATACAGCATCAAATGACTTTGTATCACCCCCTTACTCATCACAGTCAACATAAGATTTCCTTTGTGGAACTCATGTGGTGCCCTTAAAAAAACAATGTATTTCATTTTGTCATATTGTCTTTTGTGTATTATGGAATGCTGCAAAAGCTTTTTACCAATTATTATAAATGAGCTCATCATAGCTGCTCAGTTTAAAACAGATGAATTCTCAAAGGTTGCCTCTGTTAATTGTATGCTATGACTTACTGCAAAGTTGCTATAGTTTATCGTAATGCAAATGAGGAAGTCATAAGCTTGAAATCAGTTTTTTAAATCACTGATTTTATTTGATACCATTTTTTTTTTTTTTTTTTTAATGTATGTAGAAAACAGCCACGGAGAGAACTGGAAATAATGCTTATGCCCTTCCAGTTTTCAGGCTGAGATACTTCCAAATTTGCCAACATTTGCCTCCAAATTTGTGTTTAAACTCCAACTCAGTCTTTGAAGTTCTTTTAGTTCCTGAAGTCATTGAGGGAATGTTCCCATTTCATCGCTCTCTGGAGATTCCTTCCCAGCTTGACTTTAGAGTATTGTTTTTCAAAGTGGACTCCCAGCATCAGCACCCCTTGGGCTGCTAATGAGAAATACAGGCTTCTGGGCCTCTGCAAAATTTCTGGATGTTGTTTCAAAAGCCTGCTCTTTCCAAAGAGTTCTTATTCACACCAAAGTGAGGATGCCTTTTTAAAGACTTATATTTACTGTTCTAGTCACCAAATGTGAAGGGACTATCATTCTTTGATAACCCTGTAAATAATCCATCTTTTCATTTGGATAAAAACTTTGGTGTAAAGTATAAACTAGTCCTTTTACAATGACTTCTTGATGCCCATATAGGACTTAATGAGATACTGTCTTGATGTCCAAAGCTTTGAAATGACTGGTTGTGATTACATGACTCGAGGCACTTTGGGTTGTAGAACCCAAACCCCCATTCAAACTGAATGAAACTGAAAAGAGAATTTACTGATTTAGTTTTGGTTTTTTGGTGTTGGTTTTTTTTGTTTGGTTTTGTCTTGTTTGTTTGTTTAAAAGCTCAGTAGGCTCCAGGAAGTCACATGATGTGAATAGGAATTTTTTCTCTTTCTCTGGGCTCTGCTTTTGTGCTACCAAGGGGTGGCAAGAATGGCCCCCAGCTCCAGGCTCATGGTCTAATGGCCTCATTACTGTTATTCCCAGCAGTGGTGCCAGGGACTCTGGTTGGTCTAGCTTGGATCATGTCTCCATCCCTGAACTAATCCCTGTTTCTCTTCTGCCCCCTTCTGGACTGGTTGTCTGGCCCTGGAATTTAGCACAGGAACTGAGTTGGTGAGGGTTGATTCTGCACAGGAAAACCTAAGACCTATTTCAAAAAAGGATGGGAAGGACTGGATAGGCAACAACAAGAGAATTCCAATATTATCATATCATATCATATCATATCATATCATATCATATCATATCATATATCATATCATATCATATATCATTATAGTGGATGTGTTTAAAACTCACTTGGTCCTTAGGTAAAGTGCATCTCTTTTTCCTTTTTTATATTTTAGTTGAAAATAGTAATAATAGTAGCTACATTGGATGGAGAGCTTATTATATAGCAGAACTCTTTTAGATATTTTCTGTATATTAATTCATTTAATCCCCTCAACAACCTATAAAGCAGGTACCATTATTAACCTATTTTAGAGTCAAGAAAACCAAGCATGGCATAGTTAAGTATCTTGCTCAATGTAACATGACTATTCAGTAGTGGAATGAATATTTCAATCTGAGCAGTTTAACTCCATCCTTTAAGTACATCTTCTTAACCACATAGCTAGAAGTCTTCTAGTTACAGGGATGTTTAGTGTTAAATTAGTGTGTTTTTTTTTTTCATTGATTGATTCAACAAACATTTACTAAATACCTACTTTATGACAAGCACTGAAAATTCAAAGATAAAAAAGTAGTCCCTGCCCTGAAGGGGGTAGCTCACAATAGCAAACATTGTACTAACTATTTATAAATAAATCCCATAAATTGTGTTTGAGTCATAAAATTTGGGAATAAAGTTATTTATAAAGTTGAAGGGACACCCAGGGGCAGTAGCTAAGTCCTGCAGGACAGTCAAGGAGAGGACATTCTCAGCCAAGGAAACAGCAGGGTCCAAGTGTGGAGACTGAGAAATGGAACATGTTCTGGAAACTACACATAATTTAGTTCTGAGGTTAAAAAAGTGCTGAGGAAGGAGTGATACAAGAATCTGGACAAGTTAGAGCACGTTATGAAGAGAATGGACAAAGTGACAGGAGTTTACATTTTATGTTGTAATTCCAAGCTCTTCAAACTTTTTATTTTCCCAATAGACCACTTTGATCAAGTAGCCTTAGGAGAAAACCGAATACAGGCATACCTCGGAGACATGGCAGGTTCAGTTCTAGAACATATGAAAAAAACGACTATCACAATAAAGTGAGGCCCATGAATTTTTTGGTTTCCCAGTGCATATAAAAGTTATGTTTACACTAACTTAGTCTACTAAGTGTACAGCAGTAGTATTATGTCTAACAAAAACAATGTCCATGCCTTAATTAAAATGTGACACAGAGACACAAAGTGAGCACATACTGTTGGAAAATTGGCACTCATAGACTTGTTCCATGCAGGGTTGTCACAGACCTTCAATTTGTAAAAAAGGACAGTATCTACAAACCTATAGTGAATGTGGGGACCAGAAGAAGTTGAACAGAAGGTATGCCTGCTAGAAGGATCCCCTCTAAGCCTTACTTGACTGAGTTCTGATTTCTGTCTTTGCCCAGATAGCAAAACAAAAGATGAAATGTTTTATTCCATTTTGTGTAGTTTGGAAGAGTCAGGGGGACACACTACTCCAAGCACACTTGGTTGTTCCTTCCCAAAGTGGAGTGCTCTAGCAAAGCAGAGGGGGTTGGAGCCTCCGCAACCTACCCCTTTTCTATACTTAACACTTTGGGATTTGGACAAGGAACTTAGTCTCTCTGAGTCTCAGTGTTCTTATCTTTAACTTTATCACCTACACTTAACTTACTGTGAGATGCCTTACACAGATTCGGTCCTCTATTAGCAAATGCCCCAGGACATCACACACACATTGTGGGTCATTTGGATGACACAGTATAAATCATTATCATGGTCATTTGTTGCTAGATCATTAGCATTGCCTTTTACTGGCCAACTGCCTTTCAGCCTCTATCCTCTTCTGTATTAGTCAGTCAAAGCCGTGCTGATGCAAATTACCAGAAATCTGTTGGCTTTTATAAAGGGTATTTATTTGGGGTAGAAGCTTACAGTTACCAGGCCATAAAGCATAAGTTATTTCCCTAACCAAAGTCTGTTGCCACGTGTTGGAGCAAGATGGCTGCCGGCATCTTCAAGGGTTCAGCCTTCCTCTTAAGGGTCCGTGGTTCCAGCTTCTTCCAATATCAGCTGTAGGCTGGGATAAGTCTCATCTCTCTCCCAGGGCTTGTTTCTCTCCAGGCTCAGCTGCTCTGCTCTTTTGGCAAAGCCAGCTGTAAACTATCAGGCAAATGGCTCGTCTCTCTTCCCAGGACCCCTGCCATGTCTAATGGAGCCTTCTCTCTTTCCTCACGTATCTGCTTCTGTGTATGTACTTCCCAGGGCTCTAGCATTAAAACTCCAACTAATTCCTCTGCCTTGTAATTTTCTCTATGAGTCCCTGCCCACCAAGGGGCTGGGGATTCAACATCTTACTGACATGGCCCAATCAAAGCCTTAATCATAATTTAATCAAGTAAAAGTGAAACCTCTGAATCCAATACAATCTAATATGCCCAGAGGAACAGATCAATTCACAAACATAATCCAATATTTACTTTTGGAATTCATAAACAATATCAAAGTGCTATACCTTCCCTCCATTTGTTTTTTTTTTTTTTTTTTAAAGATTTTATTTATTTTACTTTATCCATTTTAAACTCCCCCCTTCCCCATTTTGCTGTTTTGTGTCCATTCGCTGGGCAATTCTCTGTGTCTGTCTCCTGCCATCTCCTCCCATCCTCCTCCTCCAGTCTTCACCAGGATTCAATCCTGGAGACCTCCGATGTAGGAGAGAGGTGTTCTGCCACCTGTGCCACCTCGGTTTCTGGTTTTCAGAGCTTTTGGAGCATCTCATCTTGTCTCTCCCCTGTTACGTCATCATCTTGCTGCATGGCGCCCAGGGCCTGGCGGCTCACCGGCACACAGAGCCTGGCAGCCCATGCGCCTTCTATATATATATATATATTTTACCGGGAGGTCCCGGGGATCGAACCCAGGTCCCTCCATATGGCAGATGGACACCCAACCATTTGAGTCATATCCGCCCCCCTTTCCCTCCATTTGTCACTCCACACACAGCCACACCCATCTGTCACCATTGCCTTTCAGGTCTCTGAGTGTTTGCACATGTCCCTTGTGCTGGGAACACCCCCTCCCTTTTTATCTCACTAATTTTGGATGGAACATCACTCATCATTTAATATCCTGCTCACGTTCACTTTTCTGAGGCCTCTTCTGACCACACACACACACGCTGCTCACCAAAAGTTGTTAGGCACACTCTCCTTGGTACATCGTAATGCTTTGTACAATCCCTTTGTTAATTCATTAATCATGTTGCAATGGGAAGATTTGTTTACCTGCTCATCTCCTTCTAAATGAGGGCTCCTTGAGGACAGGGACTATGTATCAGACACACAGTACATGGGTGTTTAAAATGAATGAAACAGGTGAGTGAATTCCATGCAAACGCTGTTATGCCATACACCCTGTGTGCTTTCTTTGTCTACACCTGATTTGTAGACACTGTTTCTACCTTTTCCATTCACATTGTGTACTTGTGCTCCACATTCATTCTTTTTCCTCACTGCTTTAGTGCCCTCCCCAACCTGCAGCTCTAATCTCTAAAACTGATGGTGGTTCTGAAAGTGATAGGTTACTGTAAACCATAGGTAGATGTTAAAATGACGTACTGTGGAGCAAGGCCCAGGAGAGAAAGTTTGGCTAGATTCCTTGAAGCTGAAGGCTGAAATCACAAAATTTCATTGATTGGTTGATTGATTCATTCATTCAAGAATGGATAGTTGTGCTATATTCTGGGGTGATCCAGTGAACAAAACAGACATGGACACTGTTTTCTTTATTCCAACACACCTGAAAAGCATTTCACAACAGTTAAACAGTTACTTAATCAGTCTGGTAGGCTTTCAAGGAGGAACATAGGGTACTAAGAGAATTTACAAAGGAAACTGACCTGCCTGAGTGGTTAGTCAATGTTCCCCTGAGAAAGTGACAAGTCAGTGAGAGCCAAAGCCTGGGTAGACCTTGGTTAGCCAGGTGAAGGGCAGTGGGGGACAGTCCCACCTCTAGGAGCTGTACCCTCAGGTGAGGTCAGCAGTGCCTGGGAACGCTTACCTGTGGCTCCTCTCCCACAGAGACCCTTCTGGATCCCCTTTAGGACTCTGGTCCTTTGATTGTTATCAGACAGTTAATTTCCTTGTCCCCAGAAGCACATGATGATAACTTCTAACAGAGAAAAGATAAACAAGTGTGGATTTCTTTTTTTTCTTCGTTCATGTTGTCTCCATAATACTCTTCACCTTTGGAGCTATTTCCAGTGCTCCAGTTTTGTATGTTATACACCATACAGCAATCTGAAAGCTTCTGGAGTTCTAAAAATGAGCAAGCTGAGCTGCCCACTCCATGCACATGTCAGCATCTGTCCTTATTTTGCATATAGATTCTATGCCCCTCTTGGTGGCTTGTATGTGTCTGGGTCTCTGCACATGTGCCATGCACACAGGGTGTGTGGTCTGCATGTGTGGGCTTGTTGAATGTGCTTGCACATGTGTTAGAGATATTAAGAACACAAATGAAAAGGATAAGCATTTTTTATCACTAGTTTTAAAAAATATTTTTACATAATGTTTTGCAACCAATGGTGCCTTTCGTTTGTGTAGCTCAAAGCATTTGATCAAAATGATAATTAATTCTCTTAGCCCCCGGGTGGGGCTGAGAAACATACAGACGAGAAAATTGGCATGCAGAAGTTGGGGTGCCTGGAGTTACAGAGGCTTGCAACTCCGGATTTGCAACCAAATTCCCCAATAGTGGACCATGGGGCCTCCTTCTGCAGGAGTGTCCTTTCCTTTGTGCTGCCAACACATCTTTTCCACCTGACGTGTGAGCCCCTCTTTTAACTTATGTTCTCTCTTATTGAATTCTTTTGCTCTTTTGTGCCTTGACTTTCCCATCAACAGTTTGGCTTTTGCCTTAATGACTTGATACTCATCTTTTAAAAAAAAATCCTCCTTTTAATTTAGAGCCTACTGACTTTCAAGAGCTGTGCTTTATCCATCTTTGTGTCCCCTGGAGCTTTGAACCTGGCACAGAGTCAGTGTTCCAAAAATATGAGGTGGCAGTTTGTTTTGTTTAAATAACTTATGAGTTTATGCCACAAAAACACAAAATGATATATGTAAAGATATGAGACTAAAGAAAATATAAAGAGTAGAAGTCAGCTCAAGGAAATACAAGTCCAAATTATAGGCCACAGAGAGATTGGTAGTTATTTTTTCTGGTAACTGAAGCCAAAAGTGAAGACATTATCAGTTATACTGTTTATACCATCAGAAAGGAAGACGCATTCCAGTGCCTATGGGCTGTTACCCAAATTATAGGCCTAAGTCCCTGCAGGCTATAAAGCCACCTCATTTATGGTACACTTTAGCTAAATGAATGCCATCACTGCTAGGTTAAAACCTGTTTACTTCTTGGTTATTGGACACGGGTCTTTAAAAAAATTTCATGGTTTTCTTGGGAGTTATATATCAATGCAGGCTTGGATAGGACTGATGCCTATCAGACTTGCATTATCTGTGCTTCTAAGGGGAATTGCTTCATAGAAAGAGAGAGCAGGTTAGCCTAGAGGTAAAGGTAAACCCTGGAAAACGCCAGCCTGGTCTGTATGTTGGTTCTCCTACCCTCGGCAAATTGCTTAACTTTCCCTTATTCCACATTGGTGGTAAATGCTGATAATGCTACCTCCCTCCTAAAGTCAGTGTGAGAAGTAAATATAGTTAGTTACCAAGAAAAAGATGTAGAACATGGCATTCAGTATATGTTGCTGTTATTATTATTATTGGATCTTTTGCAGACAGTTTTTCCATTTTATTCTTCAAATTTCCCTGTAGGAGACAACATGCCATATCCACTTCAGCCACAGGGCCTTTGCAAGCACTGTTTCTCTGCCAGAAAGACAGTTCCTTCCCCAAACACCCCTTATCACACTTTCTCTTTTTTTTCCCCCAATTGGATAACTCCCATGCAGCCTTTAAAACTCATCTCAAACTCATATCAAACACTTTTGGGATAGATGCCCCCAATTAGATCAGCTACCACATATTTCTCATGGTAGCAATTTTGCATGTATTTGTGTGATTCTTTTATTTGTGTGATTACTTGTACCCCACTAGACTCTAATATGTTTCACTGTGGTACAGCTTATCTGTTTATGCTCATTAACATCATGCCTGGTAGATAGTAGTCACTTAATAAATATTTGTTGAGTGAATTCATTTTTCTTAGGGTTAACATATACAACCAATCCAGGTGCTACATGCAGAAGGCAGTGACAAAGTCCTGAGTTCTATCAGTGAATCTGCAGTGAAGAGGGTACTCTTAGGCAACTCAACCACTTTGGGCCCATTTTCTTAGATATGTAAAAATATAGATCTTAGTTACAGAACCCCATCTTGAGATAATTTTAGGGGATCCCCATATGCTCAATTCTCATTTAATTTTTAATATATTTTGACATTTAATAAACTGTGCTTTTAAAAAAGAAACCTCAAACTGTATGTTATACTCAAACTTTGAATGTATTGGAAAATGCTAACCTGTTAAATTTGTACTGCTAGTTTACCTCATCCGTGTACAGAATGTCATTCAGTTGAAGATCTTACTGGAATTGCAAGGCAAGCTCTTTAACGATAACTGTTACCATTTCCAACTACTTATCATAGGAAATGTAGACTTTTCTCTATTCTTTGGAACCCAAACAAAATAGAAATTGAGAATTGAAGCTGACATGTGAATTCAAATTTCTTTCATGAAAATTCTAATTTTGTACTCACTGAAACAGCTTTCTTGTTTTTTTTTGGATTAACTTTATAAGCAGATATCACATAGTTGAATTTATAAAAGTAAATGTTACTGATAATCTCACTTTTTTTCTTTTCTGCTATATATTGGCATCCTGAATCAAATTTCTATTGGAGAAAGGGATTCACTACTACAAATTATTATTTTTATTTATTTTTAACTTTTTATTTTGTATTTTTTTATTTTTTACTTTTTTGTTACTGGGGATTGAACCTGGGACCTCATACTTATGAAGCAGGAACTCAACCACTGAGCTACACCTGTTCCTCACAGGTTATTTTTTAAATGGTGGGATTTTAAAAACAAAAACACATCCTAGATGTTATCTATGGTCCCTTCAAATTCTAATATTCTACGATCCTTTAAAAATAAGTTGTCTTCAACTTTTTGTCACATTCATCAGTGCCAAAAGTGAAAATGATAGATGAGTTAACACAGATGCCTCCCTTGATGCCAGCAGCTGCTATGAGCAGGAGCAAAAGTGGTTCTGGCCAATGTCCACATCCAGGGGATAGCAACATTTATGAGTCTGGACAGCACATACTTCCCTCTAAAGTTCAAACTGACTAGTCCCCTCATTGTTATAGGAGTCCCGTGGTTTTAGTCCTCTTCCATGGACTGTGAGTTAAAAGTTTGGCCAACATTTTGTAACAAAGCACACTAACATTAAATGTCTTATTAATTCCTTTTTAAAATCCTGACATATTTTAAGGGCTTAAAGTGTGTTCCCCTGTGTAATACATATTAATAAATTTGCAACTTAAAATCCCTCCTTTATCCCTTGAAGTCATCCATAACCAAATATTATTGTGTGCTGACAGACTCCTTTAATTGGAGGGCCAGAGGCAGGTTTCTCTTCAGCACTGACTTAAGATGCTTCTAAAGTCTTTTTTTCATAATTTGCAGCTTTGGTTTTAGTTGTCATGGGATAATCATCCTTTTTCTGTCTAGGAGTTTTCTCTATAGAATTCAGAGCACTAGCTTTGGAGTTGGACAGATCTGGGTCTGAATCTTAGCTCTAACATTTAAAATGTGAGTCAACTTAGGGAAATTACTTACCTCTCTGAGGCTTATTCTCTCCTCTGTAAAATGGGATTGTTAAAAACACCTACCCCATAAAGCTGTTTTGAGTGTTAAATAAGATAATGCTCATAAAGCACCTAGCACCCCCACTGGCACACAGTGACATCATTACATTGGTTGGCTTGGGCTATACCTTCTGACTACCATTGAGATCAGCATATCCTCATCAGACGTGGTCAGTGGCTTACCAGCATCTCCTGGAATCATCTCTTTCTTTGCATTTGAAACAAATGTCTCCACACACATGGTTTCTCCTACAGGCAAGCCCTGGCTTCTGGCACAGTGGTGGAAGGGTTCTTCAAGCCTCTGCTTACACTAGGTTTGCTGATGTCCCATTGGCCAAAGCAAGCCATGGGGCCAAGCCCAGATTCAAGCAGTAGAGAAATGGACTGTACCTGTTGGAGGTGGGAATGGGGGCTGCAAAATATCATGACCATTTTTTTTTTCAGTCTACCATAAATACATTCCAGTGATCTTGAGAAGAGAACCAATTGCCCACTAATGCTTTGTTTAAATAAGCACTTAATAATTTCTCAGCCCTGAGAGGTGGCCAGCATAGGTATTCTCATTCCCATTTATAGGTGAAAGTAACTGGCAGTCAGAGAGTTGAAGTGACATGCCTGAGGTCACATAGTAAATCAGCTTTAAGTCTTCTGATTGAATTAATCCTTCTTTCTAGAGTACTGAACTTTGCTTATTAAAATTACTCCTTTAAAATTCGTGACAATGTACTACTACTTTATTTTTCATTGATGGGCATTGGTCTGTTTAATACTTAAGACACAGGAATAATACGTTTACAAAATGGAAGAATCCTTCCTTTATAACTTCTTAGTCTAACTTCAGCAAGAGGTGTTATTCTCCTTGTCTTTCTGAAGCATCTTACTCATCGCCCTCAGTGAGCCATATTGTGAGCTGGTTTGTGGCATGGCCGAAGGAGCTCCTGTAGTCACTAGTAAGTGCCTCCTTTCAATTTCTCTGAATAACTCGTTCCCATTATTGCCCTAAGCTAGAAATATGGAGACTGTTTCAGTCCTGGAGGCCTGATAAATTACATGTTCACTCACGAGGCCATGTGAGACCAGTTCAAGGTTCTATATTAGAGCTATATAATCACGATCCACAGTAGTTCCATAATTGTGTTGGGAACAGTGCAATTTAAACCCCAAATTCAGGTTACTTAAATTCCTGCCCTCCTACCATTTTTACTTACTTATTTTTTGGTTGAAAAGATTGATAATAATGTGCGTTTTGTAGCACGCTTTATAACTTTCACATGTCTTGTTTAATTTTCACAAAAATCTGGGACATATACTAATTCTCTAATTATAGTATCTGTATTAATTCTCATTTCACAGATGAGAAAACTTAGACTCCAACAAGGAAGCTTATTTCCCAAGATCCCATAGCCAGAAAGGGATGGAGCCAAACTCAAGTGTGTACCCCACCAGCCCACCCTCATGATTCTCCTCCTGAACTCAGGGCATGCACTTTCCTCATCACCGTGTTGCCTCAGTTTACCTGTACAGATTGATACAGAATGTGCTGACTTCATTCTCACCTCCAATACTATTTATTTTGGATTCACTTATAGACTATATTACACTGTTAATTAGCTATTTTATAAGTTCTTATTTTCTCAATGATATAGTAAGCTCTTTTTTAGGCAGTGCCCCCCATCCCAAATTCTTCCGTATCACCCAACATCCTGATTGAGAACCCAGCACCTAGCAGGCAGGCAGTAAAGACTTAGAGAACCAGCCTGAATTTTCACTAAGAATGACTGAGGCTGAACCTGTCAGGCTGTGTTTGGAAAGTGGTCGGTCTCTTATTACCTCACATAGTCTGCCTCTTTGATCTGAGCAGCTGTCGGTGCATGCTACCCACAGAAACCCTTAGGTTTGTTTTCTTCCTTCTATTTTGGCTTCCCCAAGGTATATCCGCTCACATCCTACATACATCCAGAATTATTTGGCTCCACGTGGTGAGTTTAAAATAGCCAACGTGCACCATAGTAACACATTTGAGATAAGCTGCAGGGATCTTTCAACAAGTGAGAGCCTGCAGTTGGAGGTCTGTGAAGGTCGGTCTCTTAGGACTGCGGGGAAGGCGTGGGCAGCTTCCGATAGCTGCAGGGAAGAATACGTTGGTCAGCAGTGCGCCATGCCCTCCCCAGCCTCCATCCTGGCCCCTGACCGGCTCTATTCCCCCGTGCTTTTCCTTAGCTCAGCATCCCAATCGTCGATTCTATTTTGAGATGGTTCCTTAATCTTCCACTTAGTTAATCACGTGCTGTGTAACACGCTTTTGTTTTCCTAGGTTTGCAAATAGCCATTGTTTTTTACTAAAAATTATTTTGTGTGGTCAGCAAATGTCAGCGTTTCCTTACTCTCCTCATGCTATTCTTAAAGATTCCTTGTAAGCATCACTCCTACTGCTATAAGTGGTTGAACCCTTGGTAGCTACTCATTCTTTTCTTTTCATTTATTCACAGGCACTTGGCTTGGTGCTGGGGATATCACAGAGAGCAAAATGAGGCAGGGTTCCTGTGTTTGTGGTCATTATGGACTCTTTGGGAAGAGAGACTTTAACCAAATGAGCAGACAGAGAAATGTGGATTGAAAATCTATAGGAACTACAAAGGAGGATACGTGATGATGCGTGGCACTAGAGCTAAGCCAGGCAGAATGAGAGGGCTCGCTGGGGAAGGGGCGCTGGAACTGGAATCCGAAGGCAGAGGAGAGCTTATGATCCATGGAGAAGAGAGACAAGTAAAGGGAAACTGTGACACTGTATGACCCATGCTTCCTTGCTAGTACCAACAGAAATGGCGAGTGTGTGAAGGAGAAGTGTAAGGGGATACGGGGACTTGACATTGCCTGAGGGAATTAAGGATGCTCTCCCTGGAGCTGTGTCAGTTAAACTCAGAAAGGAAGGATGCGCAAAAATTATATGGCAAAAAGGAAGGAGAAAGAGGATAACGCATGGGAGACTGCAGAAGGGCCTGACAATGTAGAGATACTGGAAAGAGGCCCTTGAGGCTGGAGGGGTACAGATAGGGACCCACTGTGGGTGGACTTTTGGGTCATGATAAGAGAACTTTACAGGAGAACACACACTCTCCACTAGTAATACCAAGGCCTCTAAAATGGCCCAAGTTGGTAAACTCCAAACTGATATTCAAAATGAATGAAATCTGAATATTAGGAAGCTCACTCTATAGGAGAGTTGTATTTCTTTTTATGTCCCTGGCACTACCACATTTCGCTTCTTTTCATGTTTAGTTTCCTGAAGTTGGATAGGTACTCCTGCTTTATGAACTTCCCCAGAGCTGGGGAGCTTACCCTTGCTCCTTTTCCCATCTGACTTTCATCCTCTTCAAGCAGGTACTTCAATAAAAGTAGGCTTCAAAGAAAATGAAGCTAACAAATATTAAATCTAAGAGCCTTTATTTTTTTCTCCTCACTTTTCTCAATCTTCCCTCTACCAGATATGATCAGTGATAGGTACGTGGTAGACATAGCTCCCAGAGGCCTAGCGTGGATTTTCTCTCAATTGTCTGACTACCTTGACCTCTTTCAGGTGTGGGGATAGGGTGTTTTTCCAGGAGGTTGCATGCTATGCCTGTTTTCTGTACAAAAGAAGACCCCCTTAGACTGCGAATGTGTTGTAAATTTTTTCTTTGTGGTTATACATGTAATAATCCTCTTGTTTATCACCACAGAAGAAAATAATTAAGAAAGAACTTATTACTTAGTTGTTAGGGATGATGATGAAAAAACAGAATCCTACTAAAGGAATGGGTTTTCATGACAAAATATTTATTGTTCTAATACAGGATGAAGAGGAAGAAATCAAACAAGAAATTAACATGTTGAAGAAATATTCTCATCACCGGAATATTGCTACATACTATGGTGCTTTTATCAAAAAGAACCCGCCAGGCATGGATGACCAACTCTGGGTATGTAGCACTGTCCAAATTTGCTTTTTGTACAAGAACGACATGCACATCCAAGGCCCGTTTCCCTGTCCTCACTGCTGAGTTTGATTAATGACTTCTTTCAAACCCTTGGCCCCTATGGTTTCCATAACATGGTGTTTTTGAGGTTTTCCCCCATTTCTCTGAATACCTTCTCATTCTTTTAAGTATCTTTAGATCTTTCTTCAATCTCTTAATGTGGACCATCCTCAAAGCCAGTTTTCAAGTTCTCTGTTCTTTTTTTTCACTAACGACTACGTTTTATTGAGTGATTGTATTGTATTTTAGACACCATGCTATATACTTTTAAAATGTTATATAATATATTCCAGTTCTTAGAGGTAAGCATTATTATTATCCTAGTTTATTGGATGAAGAATCTAAGGTTTACAGAGAGTGTAAGCATGGGCAGAGGGGCTGTGGCCCGGCAGTCAGGGTGGGCAGGAAGTAAACTGCTCCAAGGTCTGCGTAGTTAGAAATGGTGGTGCTGCTCGGATCTAACCAAGTGATTCTCTCTCCTGTCTATCATTAGGGTGTGGATGACTCTGAAATTTAAATTGCAACCCCATGAATAAAATACCTAACACAGTGCCTGACACTGCGAGGTACTCTGCAAAGGTTGCTTTCCTTTTCCTGCTTCCCCTTGTCCACTTGTCCCCACGCCCCAGGCCTATATTGATGTCAGTCTACAAGACAGCTCCAACTGATAACTGATACTCTAAATTAAGTATGCCTGATAGTAAAACCCTCTCCTTTCCCTGTCCTGTGCTGCCCTGCCCAGATGGCTCTTCTTCTCACCTTCCTGGTTTCTAACATTGGAACTTTGATTTACATAGTCCTTTAGGTCTATAATGTCTTGGTTTGACCCTCCTTTGCCAATGTCATAACCGTCTGACTAGTACAGGCCCATTCAGTGGAAGCTGAGATTTTTGTAATAGCCTCCTGTTTAATCTACTTCTCTATCTCTTCTTTTTTGAACCACTGTTCATCCTTCATGTTGCTGCTGGATTAATGACTCTACAAATACCCTTTTTAATCACTTACTGTTTTGCTCATTTTCCTAATGTCTTAATTTGTGTCTAACACACAGAATTCAGTGGATCATTGAGTGCCTACTGTATGCCATATGCTGTGCTGAACTGCACGGACCCAGTGATGACTATTTCATGGACACTTTCTTAATGAGCTCAGTCTTGGGTCTTAATGCATTAGACATTTAAAATACAGCTGAGAAGACAAAATATATACAGTGAATGCAGTTGGTGGCCAAAAGGGATATAATGCTAGCTAAGAAAAAAAAAACATATTTTTATGTCATTTGATATCAAATACTACAATCTTTGGAAATGAAAAGAAGTATTAGGAATACTTTTCCCCATAAGACCCATCTCTGAGTTTAAAATAAAAATGTACTCTGGGGGTAAATAAACCTATTTTGTATGATCACATTGATTTAAATGATTTATATGTGATTTCTGAAAGAGTTATAGTAAGATTTTAGTCATGGCCTTATAAATGTGTTATAGAGATAAATGTGAAAATTAAAAATATGAAAGTAGTAGGAGAAAATAAATGTGACTGGTATAATCCTAAAAAGAGATATATGACAACAATGGCATAAACCATAAAACAGGATTTTAATGGACTTAGCTATATAAATTTTTTAAAAGTCCTTATTACAAAATAAAGATAAAGTAAAAATGCAAAGAACTATTTTAGGAAAATATTCATTACTTATATGACGAGCAAAGAATTTAATAGCCATTGTTTTATAAATCAATTGGAATAAATGGAAACTCCTAATAGAAAAATTGAGTTAAGAACGAGGAAACAACTAACAAAAAAAAAAAAAAAAGAAAAAGAAAAAGATGTTTTAAAGATGCAGCCTTCCTAATAATATAAATGCAAAGAAAATAAGAATTAAATGCCATTTCTTAATATTAGTGTGGCAAAGTTTAAAAAAACATAATGCCCAGAATGGATACTCACATCCAGTGGTCATGGGAGTAGACATTGGTATAACTTCCCTCAAGGGCAATTGGAATATGTACATTATTCATACATATGCATACTTTATGTGGCTTGAAAAAGTAGAGTATTGAAAACCTATTTAAAAAGTAAAAAAATAGAAAGTTATACATATATGCAGAAGTACATACATGCACACACACGCAAACACATATATCAAAGAAAGTCCACAATTTTTGAGCCATTATTTCCACTTCCAGGAATGTATCCTAAATAAATATTGGGGCAAATACATAAAGATGTATGTAGACGTTAACCAATAAGGAATGACTTAAGTAAAATTCTGTGACATCCATTAAGGGAGCACTATATAGCCAATCAAATTGAACTAGATCTATATTTACAAGTGGACAAGAATTAACAATTACAGTGGGGATTTTTCAAACACCTTTTCTAGAGGGTATGATTATATATAGTATGTTTCATTTTGTGGGAAAAAAAGAAAAAGGAGATATATCTAGCTAGCTAGATATAGATAGACATTTGGAGATGCCTGGAATAATGTACACCAATAGTGTTGAAGATATGTGCCTCGGGTAGTAATTTCAACAATTTAATTTTTAAAATATTTTCCATTGCCAGGATAGTTTCTTTCAACCTTTTTCTTAAGCCTAGAATTGAGCCACTTCTGTTGCTGCTTTTTGCTTGTATTCTACTTTTAATTCTTTTTTTATTGCCTCTTACTAAGTTGTCTTTGCTCCTTCATATAGAAAGTCAGCTCTCTGAGGGCAAGAATTGTGTCTTTTATGTTTCAGTGTCCTCCTCAACTCAAGGAAGGTTCTGGGCATATGATGCTGACAAAACAGTCATTTTGTTAACGAAAGTGGTATTACTGGTACAAACCTGGTTGCTATAAGTACTCTTGAGAATTGAGATCCCGCCAGCCTGAAGGTTCAACAGGCTATGACTAGATGACATGAGCTGGAGTGTCTGTTGGCTCCCAGAAGACTTTTAGATTGTCAAGAATCTAGCATTTTAAGCAGTGACCCCTGTATTGCCTTACGCTGCAGCAGATGACAAGTGGATAATGGTGCCTATTTTAATGGTGCCTGTAGAAAGGTTTTCTGTTTGGTCAGGGCTGTGGTTCCACATGAAAAGAAAGCATTAATGTAGCTTTGGAATGACCTCCCAGCTTACCAGCTGAGGTAGTAGAGTTATTTCTAGGTCAATCACACCTGACTATTAACATCATTCCTTATGTGATCTGGGCCAGATAAAATAGTTGGTTTTCTTGTTAGGTTGAATTATTAAAAGTTGGGTATTTATTTGCAAGTTGTTGGTTGAAGGGAGGAGAGGGGTGGTCAATCTGAACTCAACTTACTTTCTACTTTTTCCTAACCCTGAGGTTTTTCAAGCTATAAGGAAAATTAGTCATCATTCATTTTGTTTGATTTCAGTGTCGTTAATTGACTTCCCCGGGTCTCAAATCTTACTAATGGCTGAGGCAGGATAAATGCTGATGTCCTAAAATGGGAAGATTTAGCTTGGCCTGACATTTTGTGAAAGGCACTGGATGTTTTTTAAAACAGGAACAGAATCTTCAGTCCATTTTCAGTTTGGCACCTGGAGAAAGCAGCAAGCCTTTTGCGTCACAAGGTGTTAACAGGAGGTTTTACACTCTGGAAATGAGTTGCCGCCCACCACTTCCCACCCTGGCCAATTGCTCTTCCCCTGGAGATGACTGGTTGCTGGGAACCAAGAGCCTGCATGCGTGTGTATTCATTTATTCATCCACTCATTTGTTCAACAAGTATATATCAAGCACTTGCTGGGTGTAAAGGTACTCTTATAGATGCTCAGGATATATCAGTAAACAAAAGTGACAAGCCCCTACTTCCATGCAGCTCACCTTCCAGCTACAGACCACAAACAATGAACATGAGGAATAAGAAAGATATAGAGGATATTGGAAGTTAATAAATGCCTATTAGAGCAGGGTAGTGGACAGGGAAGGCTGGGGTTGCAGTGATAAGTACAATGGTCAGGGCAAGCCCCTTAGTAATGACTCAAGGAACAGCATTCCAGGCCTGGTGTTTTCCAAGAAGAACCCTGAGGCCCTGTGGCTAGAATAGGGTGAGTGAAAGGGAGAGATGCAGAAGATGAGAGTGGAGGCATGACCTAGGGCCACATTATGCAGTTGGCTTTTACTCTAGGGGAAGCTTGGGGTCATTAGAGGGTTTTGAACAGTGATGTGGTCTGGCTCACAGATTAAAGGAGTCACTGCTTGCTGGATTGAGAACAGACTGGATGGGGGCAAGGGTGAAGCAGGGAGCTCAGTTGGGAGGCCATTTTAGTACGCCAGTGCCCTTCCTGAACTAGGCAAAGGGCACTGAGGGGTTCTGTAAGCAGTGACCATTTTCAAGCTCAGGCCACATGCCATTAAATGCAGGTGGCAAAATGTGGCAGTTAGAGGCTCCACGTTGTACCCAGTTTGGAAGATAGAGAACCTAGTACTACAGCACGGTCAGACTTGTGCCCACACAGGCAATTCTTCTGTCAGTCGCCACTCGAAGTTGTCTAGTAGCCCCTGTGTCACTGGAGATGAAGATCCAAAGCTATCAAAAGCCTGCTGAAGGTGGGAACTTCATTTCTTTTTCTGCTTGCGCTTCTTCTATTTGATGAAAAACAAAGGAGGAATTTGGAAAAGTAATGGCAATACATAAACATAATAAATAGAAATTAATGCCAGATTACAATATTGGTGGGAATTTGGTTATAGATTTTAGCAGTGTGTATCTGTTCTAAGGCTCTGATTCACTAAATTAACACAGGCAGGTCATATTTACTTCCTGCTTATGTGCCAAGTACTGTGCTCCTTTGCATTGTCCTGTTATTTCATTAGATCTTGACCATCACTCTAGAAGTTAGATGTTATTATTATCCCACTTAGCTGAGAAAATTGGGGTCAGAGAAGTTAAATTTGCCAGAGGTTTCATGGCTAAATCAGTGATAAAGCCAATGTGCTAGCTAACTCCATGCTGTCCGAGGCCAGAACCAAGCCCCTAGACCCCTCTTCCCCTTTTAATCATGAAAAATAGTTTTGGTGTCAAAGATTGGTGTTCAAAATAGAATTGAAGCTTTGTGCTTAAATAACTTTGTTTTTACTTTTAATCTTCATTCCTCAGTTTTCCCAACTTTCAAGACAATAGTAAGATCTGCTGCAAAGTTTAAGAAATACATGTTTGAAAAGTGCATTAAACTTTTTTGGAATGTTCTATTAAATAATTGCAAAGGTTACAGATAGTTGACTCTTGATTCTAATGGCATTTTATTAGAATTAAATTTATATAAAATATTATTATATATTATATAGAGACATAGATTGTAGCAACTAGGATCAGTACTTTCTAACATTTATTTCTTGTATTCAAACCAAATAAAATATTCCCCAGATATTTATTTTGCTGTGGCTGGAGGACAGAGATTTGCACATATCCTACTAGCCAATATGTGTGCTGTTCCAGGTAGCTGATTGAATTATAATCTGTGCAAATTCTATCAGTCTTGTTGTAGAGATAAACACTTGTTTAGTACCAGCTCTTTGTGAAGATACAACTACTTCTGATAATGGCCAAGTAATTCTCCTTTATCAACCGCTCGGGGCTTGATCCGGAAATCAAAAAAGGGAGCTCTTTCAATAAAGATTCTGATCTCTCAGAAACAAGGCAGCCTCCTGACATATGACATTACCATCTCATTCCACTGCATCTGAGCCATGAAGAGGTTCTCCATTTTGCTGCATGCTGTTCAGAAACTGGGCCTGTGTAAGAAATAATGTCTATTAAATAGACTTATTTCTCTAAAATTAGAAAGTAAAATGATACATATTTTGCTGTCTCTTCAATTCCACAATAATAATCACAGGGCTACAATGCCTTGTAAAAGGAAATGAATGTTTGATTAGCTTCTGAAATGTAAGGTGGTCAAGTAAGATAGCAGGGCATTGCACTTAAATGACTCAGTAAGCCATCATTAGATCGTAAAATTGTAGACTTGCAGAACTAAGAATTAAGAAATTATGTTGTATGCCTTTGAGGGACAAATATTCTAGCAGCTGGCCGAAAACTGGCCTGAATACCCAAAGCCCTGGATTCTAGCTTTGGCAGAAGGCCGTGTCTTTGGCATTTGGTTTCTTCATTATAAAAATTAAATTGGACTAGGTCTGAGTTTGCAAACTGTCCCCCCAGAAGCTAATTGCAACCTGTAGATGTGTTTAGTTTGGTTCACATAAGGTGGTGATGTTTTTAATTATGCCAACAGTAGTAAAATCAAGTGGTTTTGCATAAAATGTTTTCCTTGAAAATTTTTGAAAAAATCATATGATATGGAATTATATGGCTGAAATCCAAATTGCAGCAATGTGTTGGAGCAGTATACCAGCTGTTCATTTTAAGAGGGTACCTGCCCACTCCAATTTTCCACCAGAGGTTCCATCACTTCTGTTGACTTCTGTAGATGCTCAACTTTATGCATTTACATTACCTGCCCTGCCCCTGAATTAGATTGTCTCTGATAGGCCTTCTGGTACCCAGAATCCTTCAGTTCTTAGAAGTAAATGAGATATTGAGATGAACTAAGACCTGAAGTCATTCAACTACCAATGAGTGATCCTTTCTAAAATCTGTGGTGATGTTGGCTACAGCCCCCAGACTTATTTTGTTCTATTTTGGAGTTCCTTTGCTATAGTATCTTGACCTGGCAGAAATCAT
This sequence comes from Tolypeutes matacus, assembly GCA_026826555.1. Lineage (NCBI taxonomy): Eukaryota > Metazoa > Chordata > Mammalia > Cingulata > Chlamyphoridae > Tolypeutes > Tolypeutes matacus. The sequence goes on from JAKSZT010053887.1 coordinate 59,197,157, forward strand.
GCCCACTACATTTTTGGTTGTTTTAAGATTTTAAAGATAAGGTACTACAGATAACATCATTAAAAATTCAATCACCCATAGCTGAGTCTTTTCAATGGTTAATTAAAATTTCTCTTTCTTTAGTTTTCCTTAGGCTTTCATTTTTTTTATTATTTTAATCAGTTTGCCACTTTTTATAATTAAAGAATTCTTTTTCTACATGTATACAGGGTGGGTCGCTTGTTTAGAGAACTGGTTTGAATCTTATTTGCGAGTAGAAACTTTTAAAAGGCTGAATTTGGTAAATAATGAAAGAGTGTCTAAAATGATAGGAGTGATTGTAAACAGTCTCCTGGTGTCCGAGCTGCCCCATTGGATGATCTCTTGAGTCAGAATATAAGTCACTTAGATAAAAACACTGATCTAAAGCTACACCTAACTTAATATCTTACAACATGGGCCTGAGTTCAGTTTTAATAGAGCCATTTTTATGAATTAATGGGTGATTCTTTGACAAGAATGTGGAAATGCTTTCCTGTTTTATCCCAATGAATTTCATTAGGACTGCACTTGAACTACTTTTCACCTTCACATGCCCACAGCTACTTTGCCAACGATCCATGCAACCTTTCTAGGTCCTTTTCTAGATTAATTTTGAGCCAAAGTATATGTTCCTATTTATGTTGTGCTTCTCAACTATCTCAAATGCCAGTTTGCTTAGTCCTATGTCCACTGAAATGGTTTTTTTTTTTTTCTTTTCCTATTTTTGACCTGTCCGAAAACTTGCTCCCTACTTTACCCCTACCCCAAATTCTTTGATTTGAGTGTAACATTGTGAGATGAGAGTTGTAAATTCCTTACTCTCTTAAATTTAGTTTCTATGATTAGGCCCCGTGGACAAAGTGGATGTGTAATGATTTACTCCTACCAGGAAAAATTCTCCAGATCTTGCATACATAGTATGAAATTTCAGTGCCAGACACCAAATACAAGAAACTTCTCAAGTGTTTCCTTGAATGCCACAATGCTGAGTGTGAGATGGCTACCTCCATAGACATATATGACTGTTGAGCATTTCTAGTGTGCCTTTCCTTTGGGCAGACTTCTTTTTAAAATTTTCTTTTTTTTTTTTTTGAGGTACTGGGGCTGGGGATTGAACCCGGGACCTCGGATGTTTTTTTGCTTGTTGTTTGTTTTTTTGTTTTGTTTTGTTTTGTTTTTAGGAGGCACTGGGAACCAAACCTGGGACCTCTCATGTGGGAAGCAGGTACTCAACTGTTTGAGCCACATCTGCTCCCCTGAGCAGTCCTTTTGATTGCTGAATATACCGGTTGGCTCAGTAAATTCACTCTAACGTTGTCGTTTTCAAGATATAAACTTGTCCATTATCCAGAAACTTTATTGACAAAGTTTGGGATACTTCACATCCTTGCCACTCATCTTTTCATCTTTGGAAGACTTAGAATTTGTAGTCTAAGTGTTTTCAGGTCTAAAAATATAATTCAGAAAGGCAAAATTTTTCTTTCAAATACATGTTAGTTTAAATATAAATGAAAAGGATTGTTTAGATTTCTTTTCTAAATTTGAAATGCCTGATAGTTTTACTTTACCTTTATGTCAGGTGATTGCGATGATGCATATATTCATATGCTAGCTACAAATTATTGTATGTCTATACACAGGTACTTTATATTGTGAGACTTAACATGCCTTTGGAAAGTGGAGTCAAGTTACTGAGTTTGAGTTTTGTTTGCACCTTCATAAATCCTACAGAGGATATGTGTGGCTATTCCCAGCCACATGTGATAAAAATACTCTGTGTCTCAACTCACTGATGTTTCTAGACCTTCAAGGTCAATTGGCTGGTCCTTTACAGAATTGTGAATTCTTGAAAGTTTATCTTTCCTATTGTTTGCTTAGAGTGCCCCTTAAAACACTTGGTACCCCTGTCTCATTTTAGGAGCTGTTTGTCTTCCTCTACCCTTCTCTTCCTCATCCCTGCCCTTCCGTCCACTCCCATTCCTATAAAACAAGGAAGGACCACTTATACTTGTGGATAGCTGACTGAGGACGTTTGAAAGGAGTGCCTGTCAGGATAGTCTAGGCCAGTGTCTGCAGTTTTAAAATATCATCTTAAGGCTGTGTTTCTTGTTATAGTAACTTAAAACCAATTAAGTAGCAAGTGAGTGAATTGTTTAGGGAGCCCAAAAATCACCCCAGGCCTCTTTGACTGACTCTGAAAATAAGGCTTTCAGAGGTGCTGGGGTGCTGGGGTGGGAAAGAGAAAGTCTCTGGTGATTCCACACTGATGGCACTTGCCCTGGGAGGAGGTGGGCTCAGGGCTGACTCAGTGCTTCTGAAATGCCTTCTGGGATCAGCTGAGATTGAAGACCCTTTCCTTAAATATTGTTCTGAAGAGGAGGGAAGCATAGGAAGACATAATAAACACTCTCCCACTCCCAACTTCTAAGAAAAGAAATTGTGCTCCTCAGAAAGATAAGGCAATTGACAAAAACATGTAACAATCAATCATGCAAATTGTGAAATATGTCAGGACCCTTATGTATTAGTCAGTCAAAGGGGTGCTGATGCAAAGTACCAGAAATCTGTTGGCCTTTATAAAGGGGTATTTATTTGGGGTAGAAGCTTACAGTTACCAGGCCATAAAGTGTAAGTTAACTTGCTTCACCAAAGTCTGTTGCCATGTGTTGGAGGAAGATGGCTGTCAGTCTCTGCAAGGGTTCAGCCTTCCTCTTCCTCCTAAGGCTCTGTGGTTCCATCTTCTTCCAATATCAGCTATAGGCTGGGATAAGTCTCATCTCTCTCCTGAGGCTTGTTTCTCTCCGGGCCAACTGCACTGGTCTCGCCACAAGGTCAGCTGTAGACTGTCAGGTTCTCTCTCTTCCGGGCCTCTGTCGTGTCTATGGAGCCGTCTCTATTCCTCTTCTTCTCCTGTGTGTTTACTTCCTGGAGCGCCAGCATCAAAAAACTCCAACTTTCTCCTCTGCCATGTCCTTTTTTCTGTGAGCCCCCACCCACCAAGGGGGCAGGGACTCAAACCCCTAATCAAACTCCTAATCATAATTTAATCAAGTTAAGTGAAACCTCTAAAGTTAATACAATCTAATACACCCAGAGGAACAGACCAGTTTACAAACATAATCCATTATCTATTTTTGGAATTCATAAACAATATCAAACTGCTACACCTTGTTTTTCACAAGTATTTAGATAGAACATTGCTAGCCATGTTCCAGTAATTTGAGCAATCCTTTCCCCTAATACTCAGCTGTGCTACATTGTGACACTGTTGCAGCCCCAGGCTTGGGCCCCCTCATCCTGTAATTTAACCTTTATTCTTTTCCAAGTGATGTGCACATGCATGTCATTTTCTGACCCAGTTATTTGGGTGGTGTTGAGTGAGAATTTCAGATGCAATATTCCTTCTCAAACCCTGCCCGCTTCCAGACAAGAAGACCCGGTGCCCTGGAATGTGCCGTGTCTTCTTGCTGTGTGGTGCAAGCTTGAAGAAAGACGTTTGTCCTTGGTACTCTTTCATTCATAGAGGTTTTACAAGTATATGTGTCTGATGCCCTTTATAATCACCCTTTAGCCCTGTCTCTTCAACATCCCACTGAAGCAGATCTTGTGGAAGTATAGATGCCATCTTCCAAATTGGAAGCTCTTCCTTGCTGCTTTGTTATAAATGCAGACAGAATGAAGAATGTAAAAGTAATAAACTTTTCCATTCAACTCAACCAGAAATCTGTTTAGAGCTTTCTGGATGCTAGGACCTTTGCATCCATAGATACAGTGTTTACACTAAACCTTAAGGTTAGTGTTTTTATTATGCATTTTATAGGGGAGGGGAGGGGCTGTGACTGAGCACCAGGTAGTTAGGGAACATGACCTAGATCTCACAGCTAGTAACTGAGAAAGCATCCTGTTTTCAACCCCGCTCTAGTTGCTTGACGAGTAGATGCTATGGATAAAGCTTCAGACCATAACTAAGCTCCATTTCCAAATAAATCAAGAAAAGGAAATTGAGGGGAAGAAGAAAGAATGAGACAGCAATTGTAAATCACTAAGCCCGGTGCCTGGTGAATGGCAAAGCCTCAGTAAATGTTAGCAAGTATTATTGCCCCAGTGTAAACTCTTTGAGAACTTTCTTTTGGGGAGAATATTAATGATCCATTATTTCTTGTGAGATGTGAAGTTATTGACTTATCGCTGCTGAGCTTGGCGTGTTGAGCCCTGTTTCTGTTTATTAATGAGATGAGTTTACCTGTGGCGAGGGAAGGTCCCCACTGTGTGGTTGCAGTTATTATCAGTGTTGCTGTGTGGCTACAGGAACCAACTGCTAGCAAAAACTGGCTTCTTTATTTCTTTTTCTTTCTTTTTTTTTACTTAAAAAAAAAAAAAAATACCATTACATAATTTAACAATCATTTTGTACCGTAGGAAGATGAAAAGATCTTAGCAACCTTAGCTGGAGCTGAATGGAGAAGCAAATTATAGAAATCACTGACATTAGTGCCTGCCTAGAGTAGGATTGTTTCCTACTGAATATTTGAAAGTATTTTGTGCAATCTAATTTTAAAAGTCTGGAGTCACTGGGCTTCCACCGCTCTCCTTGAGAACTATAATGACGTGGCCTAATAGAGCTCAGTGGTGGGACATTTTCTCTAACTGATATGGGAGCAATGGAGGAGGAGGTCTGGGCACTGTGCTTTTCAAAATGGGATTGGAGAAAGGGCAAAAACATGCTTGGCTCACTTAAGAAGGCATTCTTTTTCTTTCTAACCAAAGGTGGTTGTTCTTTTCACCATCCTGCTGGTTTTAAACATAATGGGATTTTCTTTACCTTTGTATTATGGAAAATCCTCAAAATTTACAAAAGTATAATGACCACCCGTGTGCCCAAAACTAGCTCCAACAACCATCGGCCAGTCTTGCCTGATACACCCTCCCATCTGTTTTCCCCTCTTGGGCTTGATTTTGAAACAAATCCTACTCATCATTACCATTTTATCCATAAAGATTGGGAGGATTTCCCCATCCTTTGTGGAATCATAAGACAATTCAGAACAGGTATTGAAAATATATTCATCGAGCTCATTTCATGAGCTATTATTGAGTTTTTACTTTTGCCCAATATTATCCTAGGTACTAGGGATACTGAGAAAAAGAAAGCATAATTTTTGCACTGAAGATTTTGCAGGCTGGTGAGTTATTTTTCAGGACATGGTGCTGATGTCAGGAGTGTACATTTTAACAGAGCCAAAACCATCAGTGTGAACTCAGGGATTGATTGCTAGTTATTCTGAATTTGTTTCATATAATTATAAAAATAATAATATGAGTACCTAATAATGTGACTTTTGTTGAAGAAGGAGAAAGTATGGAAATGGATGCTTTTGAAACTGAGAAAATGGATTTGAAAGCTTGAAAGCAGATAGTTTTTCCTCTTCTAGTTCTCTATTTCCCTGTTAAGTAAGGGAGATGTGTATTTCTGCCTATTTTATAAAGTTGCTGAGCACTATAATGAGTTTATATTTATAGAGAGCTTGGAGCCTTTCAGTGAAAGGTGCTAAATTAGAGTTCATTGTTTATTGAATTTATTTGCTGTGTCCAACCTCCTGAGAACATTTCCTAAAGTTAATTAAAAACAGCCACACTCAGACAACGTACAGTGCCACTTACAAACCAATAACATAAACAGCGTACACTTCTATTGTCCTAACTTGGAGCCACCTAGAAAACCATAGCTCTTTCTGACGGGAATGGTCTTACTTTGAAGGAAAGATGAGTTACACTGATGGGGAACAGCACAGATGTATTCCCAACTATGTCTGAACCACCTACCTACCCCCATTTAAAAAAATACTGGGGAGCAGATGTGGCTCAAGTGGTTGAGTGCCTGCTTCCCACATGGGAGGTCCCAGTTTTGGTCCTCAGTGCCTCATAAAAACAAAAAAAACAAACGAAAAACCAACTCAGGGGAGCTGATGTGGCTCAGTAGTTGAGTGCTGGCTTCCCACATATGAGGTCCGGGGTTCAATCCCCGGCCCTGGTACTTCAAGAAACAAAAATCAAACAAACAAAAAAATCCCTTAGAATATGAAGATTTTCCTCAGTTTCCAACTATAACTTTCAGATGGGAACACTTTGAAAAATAATGTTTCTGTTCTATCATTTTGGGAGGAAATTACGTTAAAAGTTTGTTTTATATATTGCTTTATGAACTCTTTTTCTTTGCAGGAATGGCATTCCAAAATAGCCAACTGGAATATCTTGTACTTTGTTAACCCAACCACGTGGAAGAAGTAAAATGTATTTATAACAATGGTGTGTTTGTTTTCTTTGTCAGTTGGTGATGGAGTTTTGTGGTGCTGGCTCTGTCACTGATTTGATCAAGAACACAAAAGGTAACACGCTGAAGGAAGAGTGGATCGCGTACATCTGCAGAGAGATCTTACGGGTATGTGACAAGAGAGACTTAGTCAGTTGATCTCCAAGGTTCTCATGAGCAGCAAGGATGTTTTACCCCGTGATAATCTCTCAATACCTTGCTTTAAAATGTGTGAAAGCAGAGGATTTCTTCATCTAATACGTTCTCCCAGATGAAATTAGTGATTGAGATAAGATGACTCACTGGAAGGAATATTTGATCACCCAGAAGTCCACAAGAAGTTTCAGAGGTCACCCTCGTGGATTATATGATCTCAATAAATTTTGTCTCACTTATATACTCTGCCATCTATTTCAGTCACTTGGGTGGTGAAGGAAGGAAAGAGATCATCAGTCCCTCTCCTAAGGATTTACAGGGTATTTATATGCTGGGAAAACCCTACATTTAAATCTGCTTCATGCCTACCTTGTACCGATTTGGCTAGATAAGGAAATAATTTTTTAAGTCCCAAACCTGTGCCTTGTATTGTCCTATCAAATGATTTGTGTTTATTCATATCCCTATATGTACACAAGGATCTTTTTGGACATCTGTATTCTCATGCTGAATTTCTTCAAAAAGGGAATTCAGGAAATTAATTTTGTTTCTTTTTGGGTCAACTTTATCTTCCATACCCTGATATTGTTGTCATGGAGAAAAATTTAAAATATAGAAATTTACAAATAATGAAATAGCACAGCTTGTATATCCAGTACCTTGAATTATCAAGTGTTAGCATTTTCATCATTTACTTTAAGATTCAAAATTTAGGTTCTTTTAGTTGTGATGTCTCTGATGAGAAACCTTGAAGAAAGTTTATATAGCCTATAGAACTTACACTACAAAGAAGCCAAAATTGGAGTCATTCATTGAGAAATGGAGCACAGTCAGGTTTGAATGTCACCAAAGAATTGTTCCATGTAATGCACATAAATATCATAAAACATTAAAAATAGCCTTGATAATTGCCAACAAAGAAAATAGAATTGTTTCCCCTTCTCATTATGAGCCATATTGGCTAAAGCCTATGGGAAATTTCTAGAATGGTCTGAGAAACATTTTATTGTGTTTAATTAAAATTGAAAAACAGAATTAAAATGATTAAAACATTATACAACAGGGTAATATTATTTTAAATTTTAAATTCTAATACTGTCCCCCCAAAACACAGGAGATTTAGTTAAATTAGATTCATTTTCTGAACAGAGATGGCGTAGATGTTCCTGTTATAAACTAGCAAATATGAGCAGTTCTATGTAAACTGAAACTCATGCAGATTGGAACTGTTATCCTCAATCTGCTATTCACACATAGCAAGAACTGCCTGTATATTTCAGCTCACACTGATCAGTTGCTTATGGTTTAGAATAGCAAAGATGTGAATATAATTCAGAAAGTATCTCTGGGTGAATTTAAATTTTTTTGGATCATTAGGATCCAAAATAATTTATTTGCATTTTGCCTTATGTTCTTATGAACTCTTCCCAACTCTCCATTACTGCAGGGGCTGAGTCACCTGCACCAGCATAAAGTGATTCATCGAGATATTAAAGGGCAGAATGTCTTGCTGACTGAAAATGCGGAAGTTAAACTAGGTAAGAAAAGAATCCAGTGAGCCTGGGAATTGCAAAAATTGATAGGATTTTTCCAATAGCTTTTTTTTTTTTTTTTTTTTCCGGTAATGTATGTAAATTTCTCACTGTGGATTTGGAGGTCATTGTATTAAGAAAGGAAATGAAAATATTTCTTTTTTATTTAAAAAATATTTTCTAAAAACATTTTAAGGAGCGAATTGTTATACAGTATGTGAACAGACCACATGTTTAATCAATGTGCAAAAAAATCTAGATTTTTTTTTTTTTTTAGCAAAGACCCTTTAGATTAGACGTGACTGACCTTGGTCTCCTACACCTTATGGTTGGTTTACATTGTTGGAGCTATAACAGAACAAAAACGATATCCATTTTTATTGAAAGTATCCACAGTTAAACATATTTAGAATAACTAATTTCTGCTTCATTCCCCTACATTTTAAATTGTAGTTACATTGATTTCATTAGCTAAGTTGCCGCTAAGGAATGTATGCTCAATTTCCCACTTTAGGTGGATACTGATTATCCCACTTAAACCCGTCAGAGTCGTCTGTGGGGGAATCCTTTGCTTTGGTGCTATCCATCTGAGTCCTTCCCACAACAAATCTGGAATTGTTCACATTAAGTAGATAATTCTCTCATGCATTTGCCTCTTTGTGTATATGAGCAGGAGCATGAATGATCAAATATCCTATAAGGAAAGTTATAGGATACACAATTTGTCCCCTTGAAAAGAATTTTTGTACATGTGTATTTTCAAAGGGATTTAAATATTTTCAATGTTTATATCCCCAAAAGTGGCTCTTGGCTTTTTTGTTAAAATATATATTTCCATTTTTTCTTTGTTAGCATTTGGAGCCACTCAAATATTTCATCTCATGAATATTCCCTTTAACAAACAAAAGTATACATTGTGTAGGCTAAGTAGCACCTACTAGGTAAGCTATCCTCAGACTGTTCACTAGTCACTAATTAATTCTTATCTGCTGAGAGCATATTATACGCTAGACCCTGTAGCAGACACTTTTAGGTAGATTATCAGGCTTAAAAATCAGAGCAGTTGTACACAGAGACCATCATCCTTATTTCACAGATTAGGAAACCAAAGCTCAAAGAGCTTGATCTACTAGCTCCAGGTCACATCGCTAGTAAGTGGCAGAAATACAGTGGCACCTTAGGCGGTCTGACTTCAAAACCTCAGCTCTTAACTACTTTATTTGTGTCCCTTACTTATTACCCTTTGTGGCCACCAAGCTTGCCTGTGGTTTTATACCAATTTTCACTTCCCGTGGAGCCTTCATGTACCCAACTATAACACTCTGCTTTCCTCATTGGTACACTTCACCAATTTAAAAATACAAACTCATTGTTATCACCACATAAAATCTAAGACCATAGACATTATTCATTTGTTTCCCCTTAAAATAGTGGACTTTGGCGTCAGTGCCCAGCTAGATCGAACAGTGGGCAGAAGAAATACCTTCATTGGGACCCCCTATTGGATGGCTCCAGAAGTCATTGCCTGTGATGAAAATCCAGATGCCACATATGATTTCAAGGTATGATTTCTGCATTGTGTTTTCAAAACCAGGTCTAACATCTTAGCCTGAAACTTGCCGTGGAAGTTTCATGGGCCTTTTGGGTTTATGATTTATGTAATCCAAAGGGAAAACTAAAAACCATATTTGAATTTAAAATTCTTTTTAATGAAATCACTCGTCATATCTGATTGCTTATTTGGAAAAAATGCTTAAACTGTTTCCCATATTCTTTTGAATTTATTCTTCCTTCTTATTATTGGAAAATATATTTCCATTTTGGTTATAGTGTAGGTTTTTGGTAAAGAATATATTCCGATAGCTCTTTATGTTAAAAGGAACCAAGATATGGATTTGTTGTTGTGGGTCATCTTCTCTGATTAAGAATAATCAGGGAAGCGGCTGTGGCTCAATCAGTAGGGCTCCCGTTTACCATATGGGAGGCCCCGGGTTCGGTTCCCGGGGCCTCCTGGTGAAGGCAAGCCCGCCCGGATGGCATGGTTAGCTGACCCAGCGAGCACAAGCAGCAAGCGGGGGATAAATGAATAAATAAATAAAATCTTTAAAAAAAAAAAAAAAGAATAATCAGACTTACTAATTTCTACCTTGCTCAAAGAACTCACTGGGGTTTCTTATCAATGAGGAACGAATGGGTTGTTCGTGGCTATTTTAATGTATTTCAGTAGCATGTTGTGGTGTTTGATAGCAATGTGATTTGTGGCTTGTTGCTTTGTATTAAAAGCTGAAAATTTGCTAGTATTCAAGGAGAGAGGTGAGAGTTGCTGCTGCCTCCAAGGAGCCCTCCTCTTTACCATTCTGTTCGCTGGTAACCTAACATATACTCTGGGCAACTACCCTGTCAGTAGCTGCAGTGCCGGCTGACATTGTTTTAAGGCCTTATGCCTAAAGGTCAAGAGATTAAATTGGGGTCAAATGGGATCCAGTTGCTGTAGGTGCTCAGGCTGTGAGTAGGTTGAGAGACACCCTGTGGTCTGTGTGGAGATCACAGGAGAACATGACTTGATCTCACTAGGCTGGTTTCATAGATGCACGGACTTGCCACTACTGGACTAAAATAATACATCTCTAAATACCCTCATCTTACAAATGAGAAACTGAGGCCTGAGGCCTTCACAAGAGCACACCCATTAACAAATTTCTCAGAGCTGGGACTTGAACCCAGGTCTCCCAGCTTTCAGGTCTCCAGAGTTTTTCCCAATACATAACCCTGCTCCTCCATGATGTACTCTTACATAAATCTCCAGTTCACCAAAGAAAAAAAAAAGTCTCTGAAGAGTATATTTGAAGAATTCCTCTTTTAGAAAACAATTTTAGTTCTCCACATGAAAAGCCAAAATAAGAATAATGTGGGGTTATCATTGAAATCAAGTCACAAAGATGCAAGTAGTGCGGTGTCTCAGGGACCCAATGTCTCAGGGTATTTACAAAATTATTAGCATCTTTGGGGAAATGCAAGCTTGAAGGTCTGAAAACAAAACAGTCTTCTGTAATTTCTTTCTTCCTTCCTTCCAAGTTGGTCACTGTGATAACCTGACAACAGTCTGTCTTAAAAACAGCTGCCAAGTTAAAAATTAATCTCCTGCCAAAATAAATGTCATCTATTTAAACTGCTAATGAATGCACATTTAAATAATTTAATTTGCAAATCCCTTCAGAGGAACCACTACAAAATATATGTCCCAGACCAGATATGTGTATCATAATTGGCTATAAACAAGTCTTCAACCTCTCGTTATCCTTAATGAGTGCTAACTAGTCTACTTCTAGGCCGCAGATATTTTTGACTACTTTATTACATACCACGGGGAATTGGAGTACTTCGAACTAGTACCCTTAGCTTAATCATGTAAGTATTCTGACTGGTTGTGTTATTTATCGGACTTTTGCTCTGTGACAAAAAGCTGTGACTTACTTGTTTTCTTAGAGTAACAAGAAGAGGTCTTCCTTCTGGTCAAGCCAAAGCTCAGCACTAAACTTACACCTTGGTCCTCTTCCTAGGATTACGGATAAAGAATACAGTTTGGGATCAGTGAGAAATATTTGAGACCAATGTATAACTCTAGGTTGTGGACAAAGACTCATGTGTGAGTTGCCACACTGGGCATTATGCTGTATGCATGATATCAGAGGCACCAGAAGATCCATGTGATTATAAAAAGCATCCTGGGACATTAAAAAATTGAAGATTAATTTCTGTCTTTTTTGAAAAAATAAACAAGCCTTATGGAGAGAACAGTATCAGTCATTTACACTTTGGTGTGAACTAGTTTATCAGGTCTTGTCATGAGTAAAGGTTATACAAGAGGGAGAAAGAAGTAGTGGCAAGAGTATAATCTTTGCAGGTCCCTTGGCATGGGTAAAAGAAGGAGCAGCACAAAAGTATGATTAAAGGAAGACAGGTCAGAAAGGAACGTTTGGGGGTTCTTTGAAGATTCATTTCAACTGCTTCCCAGTTTTATTGTGCACCAGGTAAGAAGGTAGTCTTTAAAAAATTACTCTACTTCTTTCTTGGCACCATACTTTATCCTTTTTCTGTTCAGTATTCTTAGGCATGTGGTCTGTCATCAGAGGACAGCTTGACAATAAAGCTTTTACTTTCACAACTTGATTCATTCACTTAGTGTGTATTTATTGGTTACCCACTCTGTAGAAAGAATTAGCCAAGCTGCCTCTACATATGCAATTTCTGTTTAAAGATTTCATTTGCTACCCCATCAACACTCAAGAGGTTGGTACCATGTGTGTAGTAGTAGTCCATTTGACCCAGCTGGGTAGTCCAGCCTCAAAAACTGAGGTCACATAATTTGGGGCTTTCATGTGCCATAAGCCTGGAAGGCAAGTTTAGAATAAAAGATGACTTGAAGACCACTGGACTTTGTTAGATTCCCAACTCCAAATGCTCTTCCTTTAACATAAAGACAAAATGCAAAAGAGGGAAGAGTTTAGTGGGTTTTGTTTTATTATTTTTTTATATATGATTATTTATTTGATTTATACAAGATTCTTTAAAGACTGCAATATTTTTAAAAAATAAAGTGATTCAATAAAATAAGGGCCTCTGTAGGAAAGTACTCAGAAGAGCTCAAGGTTTTTATTGCAATCTGGTTTTGTCTGATATCTACTGGGCACAGCAAGTAACTAAGTGAAAATAAGCCCTATCCTAAGGAGGAGCACCAGAATCTCGTTTGCCCCGTGTGCTCACTTTCCCCTAGAGGCCCTTCCTTTCTTGTTTTCAGAGATTCTGTCAAAACACTTCAAGTGAAAGGAAAGGTTTCATTTCCCTGATAAGTATGTGGGACAATAATGAAAGCTTTCACATTTAATAATATGCATTCAAGAGATTCAAAATTAATAAAACTGTTAAAAATTCTTAGGCTGTTTAAACTGTTATATTTTTTAACTTACTTTGAATTGCATTTCAGTCAGATGGAATTTGTCAAGTATTTTATAGTCCTGTGTATTTATTGCTATAACAGAATGACCCCCTAAAGAAGGTTCTCCATGGCTCAGTGCTCATTAATAAGGAATTGGTTAAATAAATACTAGGGCATCTGTACAATGGAATACTATGCAGCTATTTAAATATACATTGGATATGGGAAGATCCCAAGATATATATATAAAACACGGTATAGAAATACATAACATAGTGTTTAAGATTTGTTTCCCGTTTATGTCTGCATCATTCAAGTGACTTCTTTGCATTCACATACAGGAACTTGTTGCCACTTCCCCTGGTGCAGGTTTGCTGGTTGAACTACAGTCATAACTGGTCCTTAAGGGTTTGTTTTTCTCTGGAAAAGGCCTGGAAAAATACAATAGTGTTTACCTCTGAATAGGGCATGTGGGTGGAGTGGCAAACTTAAAAATTTTCTATGTATTTCATTCTTGTTTTATTCTTTTTGCCATAGACAGGCCTTACTTTCATATTAAACTGCAATACTCCCCAGTTGAAGAAAATAAGGTACTATTCTAACATTTTCTCTTTGGTCAGACAACAAATGAAGATGGACAAAAAGAAGATTCTACCCTCAGTTTGTTTTTTGTATAAATGGGATTACTCATAACTACCTCTGCTTGAGCATCCTCAGCAACCCTGAACTCACCATGTTAGTTCCATCCATTTACACAGCACATAGTATATAAATATGTAACAGAGTATTTCAGAGTTAGGCTTTTGAAGTCAGAAAGATAGACTTGGCCTCCTATTAGATATATTACCTCAGGGAAGCTATTCCGCCTCTCTGAACTTCTATAAAATGGGAATTATTAATTGTAGATTACAAGGGCTTAGGAGATACAGTGAGGTAACATATATAAAGGGCTTAATACAGTGCCTAGTACTAGTTAAACATTCAACATATGATGGTCTTTGTGTTTATGTGTTCCATGAAATGACTGCTCTTTGGCCATTTCTGACCTAACAATTTCATCTGTTTCATCCTCCTGTTTGTCTTATACACCTCTAATGGTCTGCCCGTGTGGAATCATGTCTGCTTCTCTATAACTTCTACCTCTAGGGTTAGGTGCTGCCTTTAGGAACCACACACAATAAATGCAATTTCCTATTTTCCAGCTGGAACCTTTTTGAAATAGTATAAACTAACCACAATAAAGCAACCCAGTGAAAGACTGTTTTCTGGTCTGCAGAACTTGGTAGACTCCACTGGGCCCATTGTGCCAGTCATTAAGCTTCGCCTCTCAACCGTAGGCTGCTCTGCTTTGGGATGACAGAGCAAGGACCCTGCAGACCCCATTTCTGTGTGTCCATCTGGCATCTTAGTAGGCTGTGCCAGCAGGGGGCAGTAGAGGGAGACTGCAAGGCTGGAGGAGGAAGGAGGAGAGCATGCCCCTTCCCGTTTGCCTCCTGTAAGCTTCCTGTTATGTCTGCATCCTCTGAGGGGCTTCTTTGAGCACCATTGCATACCAGAGCTTGTTGCCACCTTACCTGGCTTAGGTTTGCTGATTAGTACTGACAGTCAAAAACTGACTCTAAGGATTTGTCTGCACCAGCATTTTTTAATTATCCACCATGGACCCTGCATTATATTAAGCATTTTGCATTTATTATCTTACTGAATTCTCATACCAACCCTGCAAAAGAGGTATTCTCTTCACCTTACAGTGGGGAAATGGCCTCAGAAGAGTTAAGTGGCATCCCAAGTCACCGAGCTTGCTGTGTCAGAGCTTTCAGGCTACACGGTGTGAGCTCTCTCTGTCACACAGTGTCCACTGGGGCTCTTTTCCTGAGCCTCGTGGCCTTCTCTCCTTGGGAGACTGCCATCTGAGAATGGGGCAGCCCAGCTCCAGAAGGAATTGCTGTCTTGTTCTGTTCAAGTTGCCTGGGTGCCAGCTGGCCCCCACCAGCCAGGAGTCATGTGCTCACCTGTGCCTTCTCAGAGCACTAGGATTTGTCTCTGTTCTGAATGTAATGCACATAGCAGTGGGCTATTAATCATGCCACGGGCAGGCTGCACAGCACCTCTGGAATAATGAATTACCCAGCTCCTGCCAAATGAGTCATACCATGGCCACAAAGGAAACTAATCTCTCTCTGGCTCTCTGCTCACCTTTCCTTCCCTCTTCCCTTTCTTGTCTCCTGTGACCTGCCTTGCCAGTTGTAGTCAGAGCATTTTCTACCATCTTTAAGTTCTGAAGTGTCTTTGGGACTCGCTAATGTATCCAAAGGCTTAAACAAGGCCCGTCAAGGACATTTCTTGCTTTCTCGCATGGGCAGTTCAGTGTAGCTTACAAGCAGCTTTGGGTATATATAGCCAGGAATATAAATGTCCCTTTTGGAAAACAGGAAAATCCCAGCAAAAATTAATCTTAACGCTGATATCAAATGAAGGCTTAAAGAAGATGAGATCTCTCCTCTGGTCCTATGACTTGGCAAAGGTCACACAGACAGTTTGAGATAGTGTGGCCTTTGGTTTGAAAGGGATGGTTTTGGGGAAGACTGCCTAAGAGAGTATCTGAGATGATATGTCCTGAATAAATGGGACATTTCTCTTCACTGACTTGTCATGCTTCCTATGGAGATCAATCCAGGATCACCTAAAAAAGGTGGCTTTCCCATTTCCCTATTGTCAAAATATGCTTCCTCAAATTATTACTGTATATACATTATCACTTAGAAATTCTTTCAACTGCCTTTATTTTTTAATAAATCACTAGAAGTCTAGAGGCAGGCAGTCTAGGGCTGGTGTGGTGGCTCTTGATATCTTTAAAAATCCAGGCTTCTACCTTTCTGCTTTGTCATCACTAGTTTTTTGGCTTATTGCCTCGTGGTTGCAAGATGGATGCTGTAGCTCCAGACATTATGCCTTCCTTTAAGGCACTAAGAAGTGGAAAGAAGCTGGCAAGACACCAGCTATATGTGTCCCGTATTTCAAGAAAAGCAAAAGCTTTCCCAAAGGCTCCCAGAAGATATTTGTTTAAGTCTCATTGGCCAGAACTATGCCACATACCTAACTACTATCCCTAGCTGTAAGAGAGTCGAATAAGCAGGCATTTAGCTTTTTTATACCCTGAAATGAAGGTAAAAAGGGGATATGGGGGTTGAGAATCCCTGTTGGATTAGCCAACATGCAGTGTCTGCAACAGCCAAATATAAATCATAGAACACTAAATTGGGCAGGTAAGGGCAGTCTCACCCAACAGCAGAGGAGGACAAAATTAATGATTTTTGAGCCTACTGTGGCTGTCAGATTTTGTGCAAGGCAGCATAACTATATGTCACAGTTACCTCAATTTTTAAATATATATAGTTTTTATTAGAGAAGTTGTGAGCTTACAAAACAATCATGCATAATGTGTAGAATTCCCATAGATCACCCCTCCACCAATACCCTGCATTATTGTGGAACATTTTTCACACATTATGAAAGAACATCATCAAAATATTATTACTAACTATGGTCCATAGCTTACATTTGACATATTTTTTCCATACACTCCCCTATTTAACACCATGTATTAGTATTGTACATTTGTTATGGTTCATGAGAGAACACTCTCATATTGTACTATTAACCACAGTCCATTATCCACCACATGGTTCACTGTGTTATATAGTCCCATGCCTTGTACAGTCCAAAATATATGCTCAGCGCTCACTTTCATCACAGAGTTTTTGCAGTCATTGCTTCAGTAAATTTTTGGACATTTACCTTAGGACAAAAGGAAAAATACCATACCCTCTACTACTGGCCCTTAGCATTGATATAGTACCTTCTTTGACAGTTATGCAAGAATATTACAATATTGCTGTTAACTATAGTCTATAATTTACATTAATTGAAATTTTCCCGTGTGTCATCATATACTTACCAAGTTGTAATAGTGACGTACATTTGTTCTAGTTCATAGACGAACATTCTTGTATTCGTGCTCTTAACCACAATCCTCATCCACAACCAAGTTCATTGTGCTATTCAGTCCCTATATTATTATCTAGCTTTCTTTAGATTGACATTTGCATCCCTAAACTACCGTCTTTCAGACACAGTCCCTTTATAAGCCAGCTGTGTTAGTTCTACTCACTATAATGTGTTACCATCAACTCTATCCATTTCCACACTTATACAGTCAAGCTAATTAAAAATTCTACATACATTAAGCATCACTATCCCTTCTCAGCCCTCTTCCTATCTCCTAGTAACCTGCACTTAAGATTTTAACTCCACGTCTTTATTCTTCGTATTTAGTTCATATTAGTGAGACCATACAATATTTGTCCTTTTGGGTCTGGCTTATTTCACTCAACGTAATGCCCTAAATGTTCATCCATGTTGTCATACATGTCCCAGTTTCATTTCTTCTTACAGCAGCATAGTATTCCATTGTATGTGTATAAAACATTTTGTTTATCCATTCATTGGTTGATGGACACTTGGGTTGTTCCCATCTTTTGGCAATTGTGTTTAACACCACCAGGAACATCCGTGTGCAAATGTCTGTTCGCATCCCTGTTTTCAGTTCTTTTGGATATATTCCTAGTAGGATTGCCGGATCATACGGCAGTTCTGTATTTAGCTTTCTGAGGAACCACCAAACTATTTTCCACAGAGGCTACACCATTCTAAATTCCCACCAATAGTGAAGGAGTGTTCCTATTCCTCCACATCCTCTCTAGCACTTTCTGATTATTTTTTCTGTTTTCTGTAGTTTTCTTTTCTTTTTTGAATAATGGCCATTCTATGAAGTGTGAGATACCTCATTGTAGTTTTGATTTGCATTTCCCTAATAGCTAGTGATATTGAACATTTTTTCATGTACTTTTTCACTGTTTGTATTTCCTATTTGGAAAAATGTCTATTTAATTATTCTGCCTATTTTTCAAGTGGATTGCTTGTCTGTTTATCATTGAGTTGTATGATCTCTTTATATAGCATAGAAATCTAACCCTAAGTGGATATGTGGTTTCCAAATATTTTCTTCCATTGAATAGGCTGCCTTTTCACCTTCTTCATAAAGTCCTTTGATGCACAAAAGTGTTTAAGATTGAGGGCGTCCCATTTATCCATTTTTTCTTTTGTTGCTTTTGCTTTGAGTGTAAGGTTTAAGCAACCACCACCCACCACCAGGTCTAGAAGATGTATCCCTAAATCTTCCTCTAGAAGTTTTATGGTTCTAGCTTTTATATTTCAGTCTTTGAACATTTTGAGTTAATTTTTGTATAAAGTGTGATACAGGGGTCTCATTTCTTTCTTTTGGATATGGATATCTACTTCTCCCAGCACCATTTGTTGAATAGACTGTTCTGCCCCAGCTGGGTGGGTTTAACAGCCTTGTCAAAAATCTTTGACCATAGATGTGTGGGTCTCTTTCTGAACCATCAGTTCGGTTCCATTGGTCTATATGTCTATGTTTATGCCAATATATCTGTTTTTACCACGGTAGCTAGGTAATATGGTTTAAAGTCCAGAAGTGAGAGTCCTCCAACTTTGTTCTTCCTTTTTAAGATGTTTCTATCTATTCAGGGCCCTTTACCCTTCCAAATCAATTTGATAATTGGCTTTTCTATTTCTTTAAAAAAGGCAGCTGCAATTTTTATTGGGGTTGCACTAAATCTGTAAATCAATTTGGGTGGAATTGACATCTTAATGAGATTTAGTCTTCCAACCCATGAACATGGAATATCCTTCCATTTATTTAGGTCTTCTTTGATTTCTTTTAACAACATTGTAGTTTTCTGAATACAGTCTTTTACATCCTTGATTAAGTTTATTCCTGAATATTTTATTCTTTTAGTCAGTATTTTAAATGGAATTTTTTCCTGACTTCCTCCTCTGATTGCTCATTACTAGTGTATAGAAACACTACTGGTTTTTGCATATTAATCATGTATCCTGCCATTAGCTCTAGTAGCTTTGTTGTAGATTTTTCGGGACTTTCTATGTGTAGGGATCAAATCATCTGTGAATAGCGAAAGTTTTACTTCTTCCTTTCCAATTTGGACACCTTTTATTTCTATTTCTTGCCTGATTACTCTAGGTAGAACCTTTAGCACTCTGTTGAACAACAGGTGACAGTGGGTATCCTTGTCTTGTTTCAGATCTCCATGGGAAAGCTTTCAGTCTTTCACCATTGTGTGCATTGTTAGCTGTGTGTTTTTCATATATGCCCTCTACCATGTTGAGAAAGTTTCCTTCAATTCCTATCTTTCATAAGGTTTTTATCAATAAAGGATGCTGTATTTTGTCAGTTGCCTTTTCTGCATCAATAGAGATGATCATGTGATTTTCCTTTTTCTATTTATTAGTGTGATGTATTACACTGATTTGTATTCTTGTGTTGAACCACCCTTGCATGCCTGGGATAAAACCCATATGATCATGATGAATAATTCTTTTAATGTATTGTTGGATTCGATTAGTGAATATTTTGTTGAGGATTTTTGCATCCATATTCATTAGGGAAATGGGTCTGTAATTTTATTTTTCCACATTGTCTTTATCTGGCTTTGGTTTTAAGGTGATACTGGCTCCATAGAATAAGTTTGGTAACGCTCCCTCCTGTTCAATTGTTTGGAAGAGTTTGAGTAATATTGATATTCAATCTTCTTTGAATGCTTGGTAGAACTCACTTGTGAAGCCATCTGGTCCAGGGATTTTCATTTTGGGGAGGTTTTTGATGACTGTTTCAATATCTTTTCTTGTGATTGGTTTGTTGAGGTCTGTTTCTTCTAGGGTCAGTGTAGGTTGTTCGTATGTACCTAGGAATTTGTCCATTTCATCTACATTGTCTAGTTTGTTGGCATATAGTTGTTCAGCGTATTCTCTTATGATCTCTTATTTCTGTGGGGTCAGTAGTAAGGTCCCCATTTTCATTTCTGATTTTATTTATTTGCATCTTCTCTCTTTTTTTCCTTTGTCAGTCTAGCTGAGGGTTTATCATTCTTGTTGATCGTCTCAAAGAACAAACTTTTGGTTTGAATTGAACAAACAATTCTATTGTTTTTTTTGTTCTCAATTTCTTTTATTTCTGCTCTGATCTTTGTTATTTCATTCCTTCTCTTTGCTTTGGGGATAATTTGCTCTTATTTTTCTAGTTCTTCCAGCTGTGTAGTTAGATCATTGATTTTAGCTCCTTCTTCTTTTTAAATGTAAGCATTGAGGGCTATAAATTTCTCTCAGCACTGCCCTCACTGCATCCCATAGGTTTTGATATGTTGTGTTCTTGTTTTCATTTGTCTCAAGATATTTTCTGGGGAAGTAGATGTGGCTCAAGTGCTTGGGCTACCGTCTACCAATAGGAGGTCCAGGGTTCTGTTCCCAGGGCCTCCTGGTGAAAAGCAAGCTGGCCCATGCAGCGAGCTAGCCTGAGCGGAGATCTGGCCCACATGGAGTGCTGGCCCATGCAGAGTGCTGGCCTGTGCAGGGGTGCTGGCCCACGTGGAGTGCTGGCCCATGTAGGAGTGCTGGCCCACACAGAGTGCTAACACATGCAGAGAGCTGGTGCAGCAAAATGACACAACAAAAAGAGACAGAAGAGAGACAATAAGAGACGTAGCAGACCAGGGAGCTGAGGTTGTGCAAGAGAGTAAGCAGCCTCTCTCCACTCCAGAAAGTCCCAGGATCAGTTCCCGGTGCTGCCAAAAGAGAAGACAAGCAGACACAGAAGAACACGCAGAGAGCTGACAGTGAGTGCAAAACAACGGGGGTGGGGTGGGGGGAATAAATAAATAAATCTTAAAAAAAAAAAAAGATATTTTCTGAATTCTCTTTCAATTTCTTCTTTGACACACTGATTATTTAAGATTGTGCTATTTAATCTCCATATATTCATGGATTTTCCCTTTTACTGCCTGTTGTTGATTTCTAGCTTCTTTCCATTGTGATCAGAGAAAATGCTTTGTATAATTTCAATCTTTTAAAATTTATTGTGATCTATTTTTGGTGACCCAACATATGTTCTATCCTGGAGAAAGATCCATGAGCACTTCAGAAGAATGAATATTCTGCTGTTTTGAGGTGTAATGTGCTGTATATGGCTATTAGATTTACTTCATTTATCTTGTTATTCAAGCTCTCTGTTTCTTTATTGATCCTCTACCCAGATGTTCTATCCAATGCTCAGAGTGGTGTATTGAAGTCTCCAACTATTATTCTAGAGACATCTATTTCTTCCTTCATTTTTGCTAGTGTTTGGCTCATGTATTTTAGGGCACCCTAGTTAGGTGCATATACATTTATGATTGTTGTTTTTTCCTGGTGAGTTACCCCTTTTATTAATATATAATGCCCTTTCTTGTCTCTAATAACAGCTTTTTTGGGGGGTTACTGTATGTGTGAATATCATTTTGTGGCCTTTCACTTTCAATCTATTTGTATTTTTGGGTCTAAAGTGAGTCTCTTGTAAACACCACATAGATGGCTCATATTTTCTTATCCATTCCTCCAGTCTGTATCTTTTGATTGGGGAGTTTAATCCATTAGCATTCAATGTTATTACTGTGAAAGCAGTTCTTATTTCATCCATTTTGACCTTTGGGTTTTATCATTCATATTGTATTTTCCCCAATCTTTTCACACTTTTAGTTACTTGTACTGATATAATCTCAATTTCTAAACTCTCTTCTAAGCCTCTTGCTCATGTTTTATCTTTTCAGACTATAGCACTCCCTTTAGTATTTCCTAAATGGCTGGTCTCTTGGTTACAAACTCTCAGTTACTGTTTGTCTGTGAATATTCTAAACTCACCCTCATTTTTTAAAGATGATCTTGCTGGATATAAGAGTCTCGGCTAGCAGTTTTTCTCTTTGAGTATCTTAAATATATTATACCACTGCTTTCTTGCCTCCGTGGTTTCTGATGAGAAATCAGCACTTAATCTTATTGGGTATCCATCTTATGTAATGAATCTCTTCTATTGCTGCTTTCAGAATTCTCTCATTATCTTGGCATTTGACATTCTGATTTGTATGTGTATTGGTGCAGATCTATTCAGATTTACTTGGATTAAAGTATATTGTGCTTCTTGGACACAAATAGAGTTGGGAGATTTTCTACAGTTATTTTCTCAAATATTCCTTCTGCCTTTTTCCTTTTTCTTCTCCTGGGACACCTATATGTTTGCTCATCTCTTGCCATCATTTAGTTCCCTGAGAACCCTGTTCAATTTTATCTGTTCTTTCATGTGTTCACTTTCAGAGGTCCTGTCTTCAAGCTCACTGATCATTTCTTCTGCCTCTTCAAATATGCTCTTATATGCTTCCAGTGTATTTTTATTTCATTTATTGTGCCTTTTATCCCCATAAAATCTGCTATTTTTCTATGTATGCTTTCAAATTCTTCTTTGTGCTCACCCAGTGTTGTCTTAATATCCTTAATCTCTTTAGTCATCTCATTAAATTTATTAAGGAGATTTGTTTGAAAATCTGTTATTAGTTTTCTCAACTCCTTTATGTCATCTGGATGTTTAATTTGTTCTCTTAACTGGACTACATTTTCCTGTTTCTTGGTATGGCTTATAATTTTTTTGTTGGTATCTTGGCATCAGATTTACTTGATGTATTTATTCTGGGCTGTCTCTCTCTTTAGTCTAGGGCTTTCTATTTGATTGGCTTTGTGCCACAGCCCCTCTTTGACACTTGGTTCAACTTATTTTGGAACTTTATAATGGCTCGTGTATAGCCAATCTGAATTTTTTTCAGCTCTTTATCATCTGTTTCTTGGCCTTTCTCCTTTTTTGATTTCATAATAGGAGCTAAGAATGCAGTTGGTACTGTAAGCCATGGAAACTGAAGCTGCCCATGTTGCCCCAGGAACTGATGAAGCTTCTCTCACCTTTCTCCCCTGCTGGGGTTGGGGATGGAACCTCAGCCGTGTGCAGTAATCCAAGCTGTGCAGGCCAAGACCGTCTGTAGTTGCCTGGAGAGACTGCTGAAGCTCCATGCTCCTTGTGCCCCTGCTGGGGTGGGGATGGAGCTGCATTTACCTCCATTTCTACAATTGAAAAAGCTAAGGTCCTGAGCAGTGACCTGCATGTAACTAATTTAGGAATCTGCATTTGAACCCAAGTCTAACTTAAGAACATGTTCTCTTTCTACCAATTCATGCGACCAATAGGAAGTTGAGGCCAGTTTCCTAGCACTGGTTTTTAGAGTTGCCTCACAGAACCTCAGCACCTTCAATCATCTAGACCAGGAGTTCTTAACGTTTTTTGTTTTATGGACCACTTATTAAGGTAAAAACCGTGGCCCCCTTACTAAGTCCACACTATACTGTGTATTATTTAATAAATATATCACATCTGCACTACCACGTCCCCACAAGAATAATGTTTTTTTTTTTTTTAATTTAAATTCAAACTCACAGACCCCTTGTTAAGAACCCCTGATCTAGACAAAGTAGGAATTTTGCACAATTATTTTCTGGGCCCCTATCAATAAATAAAGGGTGAATACTCAAGTCCTTATACTTCAATGGCAGTTAAAAGAGAACTGGCCTGGCAGGGAGGCGATCCAGCTCCAGTCAAAACCCAGAGCTGAGTTGTTCTTTGGTCTTGGGTAAGTCACTTTCTCTTGTCCATGAAATGAAGGGTCAGACAAGATAAGCAATAAGGACTCTGCCAGCCCCAGGACCCTTAGGTTTTGCTACATTCTCTCACGTAGCTTTCATTTGCTCATTTATTCAGCAGATATTTATTAAGGCCCTTACTATGTGCCAAGCTATCTTCCAGGTACTCAGAATACACCAGTCAATAAAACCAAGATCTCCACCCTTGTGGATCTTGTGTTCATGCATGTGTGTGTGTGTGTGTGTGTGTGTGGCCAGGGGTAGGGAAGGGGTAAACACAAAACATAGCAAATTAATGGTGAGTAAACTACATAATGTGTTAAAAGGTGGACAAGGTATCTGGGGGACAAAAACAGGAAAGGGGGAGGTAGACTGGAGGTGCTGGGGCAGAGGTTGTAGTAGTCCTCATTGAGAACATGGCATTTGAGCAAAGCCTTTATGGACGGGAGGGCATTAGCCCTGCACATATCCGGGATAGGTGCTGCAGACAGAGTCAACAACTAGAGCAAAGACCGAAAGACAGAAGCCTGCCTGGGTCACCTGAGCATTTTCTTTCCCCATCTGAGGCCTGACCTGGAACTCTTCGCACCCCAGTGCCATAATTTCCTTACTAATGTGTATTGGGTTTCAAACCAGCTCAATCTTCTCGGGCTTGCAGGCCATTCAGCCCTGCGGTGGCAGTTAGGGGCATAGAGCCTGGGCATCACCTCCATACTTACACCTGATTTCACACTTCAGAAATATTCAGTGCCTAGGGATATTGGAAAAAGGGTGGCAGTACCACCAGGGCCTTGTAAGCTAGCCTGCTGTTTCCAGCCTATCCTAGCTGTTTCCTGTTTAGGACCTCCTACACAGTGAGAGGGTCCGTGTTTTCGTCATGCTCCCAAACGAGTGTCTGTCAACTATAAACCTCCAGGTACATGAGAGCTGTATCTTTATCCTCACCATTACTGTTCCCTAGCCAGCCTTTAACAAGGGGGCAAGGCTGTCTTCATTAGCTCCAGAAGTAATCCCACTTAGCAAAGCCAAGGATCTGTGGGAAAACTCAGTCCCTTGCAGAACTATGCAAAGCTTGGGTGTGTTTGGCTTTTATTAAATGAAAACCTTTGAATACACCTTGAAATATAACAAAGAGAAAGAATGAGAATTCCTTCTTAAGTTGTGTTGTATGCAGAGAAGTTATTTGGAATCTGAGGAGAGCGGTATTGTGAAGATGGATTTTTATCCCCAGTTGAACTGAGAATGTATAACATTCACAGGAACATGATGGGAGGCTCTTGAAATAAAGAATCTTCCCTGACCTTATGTGGGGTTAGTGTGTACCCTGCCATCTTACTTTAGGCAAGTAAAGTAACGTTGTTTGGGCCTCTACCCAAATACCAAACAGGCCTGGTTGAAACTCACAGGACACTGAGAAGCTTAGTTCTTGGGAATGGCTCAGCATGGAATTCATAGTTCTCTTCCAGTTACATCTCTTTTTCTTGACATTTGTTTGATGGGAATAGCAAGGCAACGTAACTTTGATCTCTCTAATCTGAGTGAGATTACAAGTGAGAATTGGGTAAAAGGTACATAATGCACAAGGGATTTAAAAAGAAAGGAGAGTTCATTGGCCATTGAACCAAGTTTCACATTATATTTTCTTACCGATCTATGGAGAAGCTGAAGCAGCAAGCCTGTTTGTGGGGTTTCCTAACCTGGTTTTCCCCATCTCTTGATTCGCTCCCTCCTTTGTAATATTTAGCAACCGCTGAGCTGTAGACACAGAGTATGGGAGAAGCATATTGATAAGAGATTGCATGGATAAAGGTAGAGGCGTTAGCCTGGAAAATTCTGAACAGGCATATAAGTCAGTTTAAGCATAAAAAAGAATATCAAGGCATAAGGTTCTCTATTTCACATATTTATCTATGTAAAAGATAGAAGATATTTGAGTACCCACTAATGTGCTCAACTCTGTTCTAGGCCCTGGAAATACATCAATGAACACCATTAAAAAAAAGGCTCCGTCTTCATTTTATTAGATTATATCATACAAAATTGCCGGGTTTATTTTAGGTTTGAAACAATTGAATATAAACATACACCTACCATATGATCCAGCCATTTCACACCTAAGTACTCAAAAGAAAGAAAAGATATGTCCATGCCAAAAGTTGTCCACAAATGTCCTTAGCAGCTTTATTCACAATAGCCTGAACTGGAAACAACCCAAATGTTCATCAACAAGTGAATAGATAAACAAACTGTGGCATGTCCATATAGTAGAATACTACTCAGCAATGAAAAGGAATGAAGTACAGATACATGCTACAACATGGATGAACCTCAGAAGCATTATGTTATGTGAAAGAAGCTGGATGCAAATGACTGCATATTGTATGATTTTGTTACATTACACTCTAGAAAATGTAAACTAATCCATGGTGACAGAACACAGATCAGTGATTGTCTAAGGACAGGGTGGATGGGGACAGGAAGGGAGAAACTACAAGGGGACAAGTGGGATCTCTTGAGAGTGATGTATGTTTACTTTCTTGATTGTGCTGATGGTTTTACAGGTGTATACATATGTCAGAGTATACATATGTACAGGTGTATACATATGTACACTTGAAGAAGATGCAGATTATTATTTGAAAAACAGTCAAATTTTACATGGTTCAGTTAATAGATGAATTTTAGTGATTAAGTTTAAAAACCTTATATTCATTTTCCATACATTTATTGAAAACGTACCGTGTGTCTGGCACCATGAAAGACATTGTCAATGAAAAGTTAATAAGGTTGTGCTGTTCCCACTTTAAAAAGCTTAGTGGGAGAAATAGGTTTTTTTTTTTTTTTTTTAATAAATATATATGCATATATGTGCATTTGCTTACAAAAATGTCATTTATGTATATATATATAAATATATTTTAAGAGGTGCTTAGATTACCTAAAATATTACACAGAACCCACTGGGATTCTTTCCACAGGCAGTTCTGAAGCAGTTACCAGGTTTAACCTTGCTGTTCCTTGTTGATTGAATTTATGCATGTGTCTTTGCCTTCCTTCTTTTTCAGAGTGACTTGTGGTCTTTGGGAATCACCGCCATTGAGATGGCAGAAGGTGCTCCCCGTAAGTATGGCTCCCTTCCTCTGGGGTGAAATCTGTTGCTGGCTTGCTCTGTGGTGCTGAAGATTCCTTGCCAGGAGCTACAGCTACTTTACTTCTGCTATACCGAGCCCTGCATGGATTCTGGCTGGCATGTTTAGCAACCGGAGTCATCATAAACCAACCTAGAATCCATTCTTCTCGGAGTGGTGTGAGGATCTTGGCTTTTTTGTTTTTGTTTTTTTGAGGAAAAGAAAGAGAAGGACAGCAAATTTCTGGGAGTCTTGTTTGTTTTACAGATTTAGCACATAATTTATTCTTGAGCTACTCTTTGCCCAACATGAACTGTGCCCAGCCCTAACTGATAAAAATGGAAAACCAATTTGCAATGCATGGGTTGTGTAAACACTTGTACTCAGTGACTGTCACTCATATTAAAACGCCGATTTTTAGATTTCCCAGCTGATATTTGAGGCAGAATGGTCAGAGCTTGGTCAAGATTGAGAACCTTACCAGTTTCTTGAGGTCAGACATATTGGCACAGCAGTGTGTCTCCACCAGCTCTGTGGTGGCTGTGATGAAGTGCCTCGCAGACTTCTAGACAGGTGGCATGACTTCCCCGGAGCCTGGCGGCTGCACTGATACTAAGGCTGCACCTAAGGGCCTCTCCCAGGTAGTGACCCAGTGCAGCTGGGATACCAAGACAGACCATTTCCTGGGAGCCATGGGTTTCCTTTGCAGGCAACTCAAGGAATCCATCCCCCTACAACTTTGCAAACCTTCCTTGGACTGTACCACAGTACAGGATGCTTCCACCAACTTTCTTTCCCTCTCTCTTTCACTTGGGTTCCCAGCCTTCCCTATATCCTTTTGCACAGTGGAGTCCTTGCACATTTAATCTCACTGTGGCCTCTGCTTCTCAGAGGACCTGGGACTAAAACAGGTCCTGCATTTGCATGACAAGTTGTTTTACTTATATGACTTTTTGCCTTCAAGATATCATAGTCTTCTCACTTCCCAGTCTAGTGTTGCTAAAACTTATCTGTAGCATGGTTGATTTGACATGTTCACAAAATACCCCTCATGCATAATGCTAATGGGCATTTATGAATCAGAAAAAAATAATCTATTGCAATCTTAAACCTATATTATTATTCTTGATGCATGGTAGACTGGGCTAAAAATAAATTTCTACCCACAGAATTATTTGGCTTTTAGGGAGAATATATTCTTATTGTAGGTACAACAACAAAAAAATACTCACAGATGTTTGAAAAGTATACTAAGTAATATTTTGATTAAAATAAGAATGTATATATGCCTTAACTATAAACGATAATGTCATGTTTACAAGTTGAGATATTTTTATAACTTTGTTTTTCTGCCCGACTCCATTTGACTTAATCTTCTGCTCTTCCTGATGCCAGTGAACAAAACTTCCAATTATGAAGCCTGAAAAGCCACTTGGGGTATCTGGAAATACAGAGAGAATGGTGCCCTGGTCTAGTGTTTTAGAATCCAAAAATCTGTGTAGATAACACTGGATTGTCATGAGCCTTCAGTATAAGAAGTAGACCATGGATTAGCAAATATTTTATATTTTATGACAGGCTTTTACTAATTAAAAACAACTTACCATTCCCATTATCTTTATCATCGTGATGTTTTCTATTTTGGATCTCAAGTGGTTATTTGCAGCAAGGGATAGCTGGTGGTTGACCCTTTAACTTAGTTTCCTTAAATATTAAGTAAAAGTCTATTCAGTAGATATGTCAGCAGTATCTATGGAAGCATGTTGCATTCTATGAGACTCCTTAATTAGACATCTGCTCATTTAAATGCTTTCCAATTGGAAGCTTTTCCATCTTCTGACTGTTCTCGTAGGGCATGTCTGGTCTCTGGGAATCCTTGTGGCAGGTACTGGCTGCACAGCCTGGCCCCCCAACCCAGTTTTGGTTTCTTGCAGCTCTCTGTGACATGCACCCCATGAGAGCCCTCTTCCTCATCCCCCGGAATCCAGCACCTCGGCTGAAGTCTAAGAAGTGGTGAGTTCGCCCTTCAGCTTTTTACAGATCTGGGGGTGGGGTGGGGGTGGGGGGTTGGTTCCTGTGGTTCTCTTTCTGATAAACTCAAATCCTTAGGTCCTGCTGGCAGGATTAGATTAATGCATACTATAAGACATGGCAGATAACTTTCCATATGCTGTCATTCATCTTAGAGTACATACTGCGTGCGTACTGTTTGCATAGCAAGTCTTTATCGCCACACCTACATGAGGAGCTATTAGCTAAAATGGGGAGTAGAGCCCAAGTGATTACATGAAGCTCTTTGATCTATAGCCCCGAGGGATATCTTGCCTGGCAGTACAGAACCTCGTATCAGAGAATGTGTTAGTTCAGAGAATAGCCCTTTAGGTTGGCTGACTTCTCCGCTATTCCTTAAAGCAATAATTAATAAGTGAGATGCACATGGATTTGCACACACAAACACTTGGCAATAGTCATGAAAGATCATTTCAGCTGGTATGAGAATGAACATTTGTAATTTTTGCTTTTACTACCGCTTTTTCTTTATGGCAGGTGATACTGGTTTTTGTTGTTGTTTGGCAGTAATTTAACCTTTCCTTTTAAAAAAAACTTAGCGTGTAAAAAAAATGGCTTACAGAAAAACACTGACTAAATACTACTGTGGGTGGCATGAGGGTTTAGCAAATATTATGTTGTAGGTGCATGAGTGACTCAATGTTGAGAAATAGGTTAGGCCAGATTTTTTTATATAGTTATATCAGGTTCTTCTTATCTTAGGATTCCTTAACAAAAATTCACTGCTTCCTCCCGACCCTCCATCCCCACCCCCTGGAAATGGCATCTTCTACCGGGTGCAGTCTTGGCCGTCTGGTTCCCCTGGCACTGTGCCGATTCCTGGACTCTTGTCTCCTTTTCCATGGGTAGATTCTGTTAGACCAGGAGGCACCAGACCCTGCTGCGCCTTTCGTGCTACCTCCTATCAGTCCCGTGGCCGGGGCCGCTTGTGGTCAGCCCTCACCACGGAGAGAGCCAGTCATCTAAGGATGGCATAGCCACCTCAGAGAAACAAGAGAGAGGCGTGCTGCTGGGAGAGAGGGAAGCCAGGAAAGCAGTGACAGCCATGGAGAGTGAGAGTTGCTATTGGTAACAAGGAGGCAGGAGGCAGGAGCGTCCCTATTCCTCCTTCTCTCTCCGGGGGTCACTGTGGTAGGAGACAATCATTCTCTCCCCAGCAACAGCCTCCCATTGGGCCTCGGTGCAGCACGTGATGATGGAGCACCCAGAGGCTCTGCTTCCTCCCTTCTTCCCAGAACAGCCCCCAGGGAGGGGAACTCAGCTCATTTCTCTCCTCTGGAAGTGTCAGTAACACTACAGAACCCTCCGTCTGGTTCTGCTTGTCTTTGTGCTCAGCCTCCTAGAGGGGCCTGCTGTGTGCAGTAGACACGGCCCTGCCTGCCTTCCCCTCTCTCTTTCCTGCTGCTGAGCAATGCTTTCGAGCTTTTCCATGGGGAAGGACAACTGGTCATCACAGATGTGCTTTGTTTGACCAACACAGTGTGGCCACAAACTACGTTTTAAAAATATTTGTGTTAATTGCCACCATTGAGAAATCTGGTGATTGAGCATTTCACGTAGATTTCTGGATTTTCTTGAGAAGCATAGCAATACTGCCTTGCCGAGGTGCTTCCTTTCAATGGAGTGAGCTGCCTCAGTTGCCGCCCCTCCCTAACTCAGATGCGGGGCGTCAGTGGTCATCACACTGGTCCTGTTTCCGTCGTAGGCCTGGCCTGCACCACCCTGTTAGAGGACAGCTGGCCTCACAGGACAGGGAGGGAACCGCCCTGCACTACCGGGTCGGTTTTCATGGACCCCCCACCAAAAAAAATCAGTTCTGCGCTGACCTTGTTAGAGAAACACAGCCTTTGGAGAAAATACAGGCTGACTTTTCTGCCTCAAACCTTTGACAAATGAGAACTAATTTTGATAACCCTGAAGGGAGCCAGAGCCATCCAGAAACAGTGAGGAGGCCGAGTTGGTTTCGTCTCATCCTGTCTCCTTGCTAACCCTTCCTGGCTGGTGTGGAAATCCAGTTAGGTGCAGCTGACCCATGTTCCCAGGCAAGGACCCATGCTGGCTCTTCGAGAGTGAGGGAAGCCGTGTGCTTTTCTCAGAACCCCACCTCCAGCAAGAGTAGTGTGTGGCCCAGGCCACAGACACGTGACTGGCACCCCGCTTCTCAGCAGTAGAATTCCAGTTGTTAAGTGAAAATATTTAAGCATTGCACAGTATTTTATCTTTCATTTCCAGCTGTTCTCTGTAAATATGAGTTATCTGGTCAAGTGCATTGTTAAGATCAGTATATATATATATATATCGAAACATTACCAAAAGAGAGGACACCCTTGTGTTAGAGACAGGCCATGAATTCTTTCTTTGCATTACAGATGTTCAGTTGAGGGCCATTTCAGCCAACATTGCTGAGTCTACAACATAGAAGGCAAACACATACATAGACACCTACACATATTTAAATTAATCCTAACCACAACCCCACCTGGTGCTATGAGACCCATTTTATAGATGAGAGACTGGGGTTTAGGGTGGCTGTGCCCCTTGCACAAGGCTGAACAGTCTTTTAAGTTTCCCCAATTCGTAACACATACTTTTCTACTGCACCATTCTGCCTCTTAAGTTCAAGTTTAGTGGTGGACAATAAGCTATACTAGTCTTTTAGTGTGAACATTTTTTCCTTGTGCCTTAAATCAGGGGAAGAAAAGCAATGGCACTGCTCCTTCCCTCTTTCATTGCAGAAGGAAAGGAAACCACCCCCACTATCAGGAGCTGCCATCCCCTTCCCCGTCAGTGCAGTGGGGGAGGCCTGAGCACCGCGGAGCCACAAGGTTGGGGCTGTACTCAGTGCTCAGGCAGCTCGGCCATATAACAGTGAGGTCTCTGGGAGGGTTATAACCCTTGTAGAAGCAGAGGAAACCAGGGATGCTCTTACCCTCCGTCTCCAGGCTTCCCCCAGCAAATGAGCATAAGATTGGGCCTCACATTTCCTTCTTCTCGCTCTCCTGTGTGGTTGGCTTTGATCCACGTGGGCAAGCCATCTCTTTCAAAGAAGAGTCCTCCCTTCTCTTCCCTCCTCACACGTATTCCCGGCTATAGCTTCTGCCCAGGAATTTCTGGAGAAGGACAGGGGTGACTTCACTCCTTTAAAAGATGGTCGGTCTTGTTCTTTTCACATGTCCTTTCAATTTAAAGACTCCACAGGCAGAGCAGTGCTCGATTGAGATCATGAGGAGAACCGTAACGTGCATGCTGGAAAGAGATATAAGATCCCCTGTTCCAAGCGCCTCGTGCCCCAGGTGAAGGCTTGGGGGCGGCTCACCGGGAGTCCAGGCCGGCCCAGGCAGAGCCAGCACCACAGCCTTCTGCTTGTGCCAGGGCTTACGATGCTCTGTTATTTTATGTAACACCTGTTCTGATTCTTGCTTGGTTTTCAGGCACTTTTGTTCTAAGAAGTGACAAAGATCTTTTTTTTTTATGTGTTCTAAGTAACATAATAATAATACAAAGCAAATATCAGAAAATACCTCAAAAAGACTCTATTTGTTCTTAGTAGTGTGACTTTGGGCTTTATTAAAGTCAAAACAAAAATTGCTATGTAAACTTTAAAAATGAGCCTTTTTTTATAGTCTCCTTGGAGATAATGTTCCTGTGGGCTCTTCCTGCCAGCCTGTCTAACCCAAATATGCTTGAAAGAGTTCTCTTAGTGCAACAGAAGTAAAGTGGGGAAATACAACTTGAAATTTCTGCTCCCCATCCCTGAAGGCAGATACTCTTCTTCTGTAAGCCTGCTCAGAGGCCGCAGGGATATTGTCATCATAGCATAGTAGTAGCAAATGCATATATGGCATTTGTGATGCGCCAGGCACTGTTCTAAATACTTTACATGCATTAACTAACTCGTTTAATTGTTGCAAGAGTCTTTTGAGATACTTCTAGTAATATCCCCATTTGCAGCTTGAGAAATAGAGGCAAGGAGAAATTAATCAATTTGCCCAAAGTCACATAGGAAGTGATGGAGCCCAAAATAGAGAAAAAGGATACTAGGGGGAAAAGCGTAGAGCCAATAAAAATTTTAAAGGTAAGTTGCATTTGAGGAGCCCAGTGATTACCAAATACTTTTAGCCCAGCTGGTTGTTATGATTAATGTTATAATCTTTCTGGCATTTTGAATTCCTCTAAAACAATTTAAAATATAAATGAGGTAAACCTGAGAAGATATAGTTTATGGCGCTGATAACAGAAGAACTAGTGCCTCAGACCATAAGCACCAATCGTTAACATTTATCTCTCCATGCCAACCCTTGGGAAATTAGTACTAGGAATCTTAAGTCTTTTTTTTTTTTTTTTAAAGAGACAGAACCAAATTACCAGAAATAGAGATTTAAGCAACAAAGTTAAATAAATGTACTTAAAACCCATTAAACCACTCAGCAGTCAGGTAGTGTTCAACATATGTGAAGTGTTTTCACTTTTAATTAAATGTGTAATTAAACATATTGATTCTTTGGTCACAGTAACTTAAATAAGTGCCAATGAATCCTTCTTTGAAGACTTGTTTTAAGTATGCATTATTATCTCTTTACAATGTACCATTTGAAGAAGACATGGAATATATAACCAGCTTACTAGTTCTGTATGTCTTAGCCCTTCGTTTTGGCTAAAAGTTGTTCTCTTGGATATCTCTGGAGGCTCCCTCCCTCCCACCAGGAGGGATACCTGAGAAAGTATCTGTTTTATAGCTGGTTCCATTTAACTATTTTAACACTATCTCATCCTGGATATTTCTCTGACTTTTAGGTCTCGGTTCAGGGAATGGAATTTACAGTCTATTAAGTCTGGATCTCATTTTTTAAATTGGATGTGATTTCTTTTATTTATCATCTTCTAATTAATAGTTGAGCACTTTATTAAAAAAAAAAAAACAGCACTTCCTTCTAGTTGCAAATAAGAAAGAGAACTGCCATTTGCATTCCTTGTGAATATTTAATAGCTTTCCAGTCTTAATTTGTTTTTGTTTTGACTTTTTCATACTGGTTTTCTTACCTAGGAAAGCACTGTGTGGGGTTTGTCTGTTCCTTTATGTGGGCTAACCTCATTCTCTTCAGCTTATACTTTAGGAGAGTCCATTATTTGATTATGTTTATCTTGAAAACTCTCGTGTTAGCTGATATATTTGTGCCTCCACAGATTTATTTGATTGATCTGTATAGTAAAACATATTAAGTAATATTTACTCCCAGAACTTCCACCTCTGCCCCTCACAAGCACAGATTTGAAGGTTGCCATGTTGCAGCTCTTGCCCATAACTTTTCTCTGATAACCATTCATTCATTCACTCATTCACTCATCAAACACATGCTCACGATAGAGAGAAAGCTGAGGTACATCCTGACACCTCTGAGAATTTCTGGTGTGTGGACAAAGCAGGGAAATGGGCTGAAGAACCTAACAGGAAGGCACCTAGAATGTCCATCCTGTTATCACCATTTCTAGACCACAGTGTGTCCATTCCTGATTCATCCTGGGGTGACCCAAGCACAGTAGGTTACCTTCACCTCTATATAAAGCATTTTAAAAGTTTGAAAAGAGCTTTGAAATTCAGGGAGGAAAAATGCCAATCATTTATACTTTTAAAAGCACAGGATGGGGTGAGAAGATGCTTTGACCTGGGCAGAAATGGGAGTGGTGTGAGTAAGGGGGCCCTCTAGCATTTGAATCTTGAAGAACATGCTCACCATTGGGTTCTGTGTGGTGAGGGCCACTCTAGGCCTGAAGTAGATAAAGGGCCTCTGGGAAGTTTGGGAAAGGCTTGCTTCCTTAGCGCCAGTGCTCCACAGGAGGGCAACAGAGAGCACAAAAAGGATTCCATTGGACTCTGAGCACAGTGGGGGTGGGTTGGGGAGGGCAACCATGCTCCACAAAGGTCTCTGGGGGTGATGTGTGGTGCAGTCAATGGAGTGCCTCAGAGAGGCGTGCTATAGAGCCAGGAGCTTAATTATTTATGATGCTGGACAAGTTCTTGGAACTTTCAACGAGAACACGCATGCCCAACTCAAGAATCATGGCTAAAGTCCACCAGTAATTCCTATCACCTTGGTGATTTGCTGCCCTAATTGGTATGATATCGCTCTCCAGCTCTCCAGTGCCCCAGTGCTTCTCTGGCACAGGGTTTACCTTTGAAGAAAAAGAGGGAGATAAATTAGCTACTGGTTGATGGTGACCATACACGTGCATCCTGTTCTGATAACTGGAAAGCAAAGTTCAAAGCTGATTCTGAAATTACTGATAAAAAATTTGCTTATTCAAAGTTCCTTTTACCATTTAAGAATCTTGCTCGTTTCTACAAAATGCACTCCCTCTTACCTATCCAGTCTTGATTTTATTATTCCCCAACTTGCATTTTCTGCCTCATTGAGGCATCTCACCTCAGTGGCCCCTGACATACAGTTGGCTCACTCCATGCATTAGTTTTTCATTGATTCCCAACTTACCTGAACTATCCTTTTCCCAGAGTGATTTTCTCCTAATTCTTTAAAACCAATTCTGGTTCTCCCATTCCAGTAAACCTTCCAGATAGAAGTTCCACACGAGCGTTTTCCTTCTTTCTCTGATTCCTTTTGGTTCCCTGGTTAATACTAATATAAACTGTGCAAAAACACCTTTTCACTTGTATACCTGCCAATTTGAGGGTGATGCCTCTGAACTCCATTGTGCTAATAGAGTGCTAGACCTACTTTGTGATGGGTTGATTTCTATATTGACTGATTGGACCTAATTTTTTTAAAATTCCAGCATTGCAGAAAATATATTCTTATCTGTAGATGGTCACTTTATTTGTGGTTCATCTATTTCATTGGCAGGTCAAAAAAATTCCAGTCTTTCATTGAGAGCTGCTTGGTAAAGAATCACAGCCAGAGACCAGCAACAGAGCAACTGATGAAGCACCCATTTATACGCGACCAGCCTAACGAACGACAGGTCCGCATCCAACTCAAGGACCATATCGATAGAACAAAGAAGAAGCGAGGAGAGAAAGGTTAGAAATGCATTCGTGTTTCAGCAAGGGAAACAAAACACGGAGTGAGTCATGAGCTCTTGATGAATTCATGGATGACCACATGGATTTCATATGGGCCTGCATTATTCTTTAGTGTGAGGGCTTAGCTCTGAGATCACAGCCTGTGGGCATCAGTGGGGTTAGACCACTGAAATGGAATCTTCTGTGAAAGAATAGAACTGCAAGAAACGCTGCCTCTTCCAGGCACTGAACAAAGACATGTTGAGTGATACTCTGAAGCACTTTAATGACAAGTGATTTTCTTAATTCAAATGAATATTCATTTTTAGAAGACTAAAATTTTCCAGAAGACGGACAACCTCAAAAACATTTTTTTTCATCTAGTTGACACTTTTCTGTACTTACAGGCTTCAACATTTAAGTTTTTGTGCTCTGAGGCTCATTTCTAATTCAGTTCTTTGGAAGTCAGAATGAATTTTCTTATAGTTGCAGTGTTATAAAAAATCATTAAGTTGCTAGGCTTCCTATACGGAACATCACATTTTGAGCTGGAAGGACATTTAATGCAAATCCTTATTTTATAGATGTAGAAACTCTTATCTTAGGGGTATAGCTGTTATACCATGCTATCTTTTCACTGCATCATTGGAAAAGGCCTGAATCCGAGCAGGGGGGTTACTGGAACTATATTCTAGTTATTTGAATGGAAGCTCACAATTCCTTAAATTGCATCATGATGAAGTTGAAAACTCACATGGTATGGAGCAGATTTTATGGCTGGTTGAGGGTTGGGTAGGGAAGTCGGGAAAGCTGAGGTATACCGGGAGGGAGAAATGGAGAGGACTCACAGGGTGAGGATTCCCTAGGTGGACAGCAGGAGGGTGCAGCTGCTATGGGGTGACAGTGAGAAGGCAGTAAGGGGGCTGGAAAGATGGACACTGAGTGTGGAGAACGTAGAACATAGAGGACCAGGGACCAAGCATGGGAGGTACACGGTGGTCTGCTTTTCCTCGCTTCCACCCTCTCTGCCTCTTGCCCTTTCCTTCATAGTACACAGGGAGCAGTGGAGGGTGGCGGACAGCAGCAGGACAGGATTTCCTCTCCTTTCATTTGTAGTTTCATTCTTCTTTGCCTCTGCAGTTAATACCCGTAACATGGCAGCATATGAGCCGGGGACTAGGAGGGGTGCTGAGCAGTGCGGGAGTCGAGACCAGGTTTGAGAGGTTGGATCAACAGAGGGAGAGATAAGGTAGAGGAGAAATCTTAGGGGGAAGTTCAAGGAATGAGTTCCTTTATCTACAGCCAGGCTAGAAGACTCTAAGGCAGGGGTTCTTAACAAGGGGTCCATGAGCTTGAATTGAAGTTCAAAACAACATTATTCTTGTGGGAATGTATTGGTGCGGGTGTGATATATTTATTAAATAATACACAGTAAAGTGTGGACTTGGTAAAGGGTCCATGGTTTTTACCCGACTGGCTAAGGGGTTCATGGAACAAAAAAGGTTAAGAACCCCTGTACTAAAGAAATTGTGTGATCAGGTTAGACTAGGGAGAGGGAGGTTATGAAGCTAAGCCAAAAAGGAGGCCCATCTCCAGTTATTAGTCATTGGAGAGAGAGGAGATGTTAAGCAGAACCCAAGGAGCTGGGAAGCCAGCCTGAGTCGGAGGAACTAGGAATGAGGAGAAACTTGTAAGCAAAGGTCAAAAAGTTTCAAATGCTTTTTATTAATGGTGGTCTCAGCCACTCCGTGAAGTCAAAATTTTAAAGAGAGTATTTTAAGACAGTTTGTCAGACATGCAACCATTAAATACAGACTTCTCTAAAAAGGAAATTTATTGCACCATGGGTATCTAGAGTAGGGGTTAAATTCTCAGAGTCTGTTTTCACACTGCCTGAGTTCAAATCCTAGCTCTACCACTTACCAGCTACACAAGCTTCACCCAAGTTTTCTCATGTTTAAAATGGGGGAGGGGGTATCATAATAACATCTATGCCTGGGATTGTTGCAAAGATTAAATGAAATAGTGCATGTAGAAAGCTTAACACAATGTCTGGCAATAAATATTAGCTATTATTAATTGGGCATTTTTTATTGATCTGTAATTCTCAGTACTTACTTAGATGTACTTTCTGGGAACTCATGCACCCATCTCACTCTGACTCATGAGTGAAAATGGGAAAAGCTTGTGCTTTGGGATGTTTTCACATTATTTTGGCACAAACTCTAGAATATGACTCAGAAATCAAAATGCTATTTTTAATTTGTTCATTCTCCACGGAGTAGAAGAGTAAGATTTTTGGTAGTAAGTATAGTCAAGAGTTAACATGGTAATTTAGGGAACCTAATCTTGCTCAGGCTTAGGGACATTGAAAGCACAGTTCTAACCTCATTTTTGTCTGCTCCCCAAGGAAGGGTATTTGATCAAATTAGATCTCATTCCATTGCTTGGTTTGGTTAAGTGACTTAATTTGCTCCCTTTAATACTGCTTGACTCTTAGTAGTTCTCTCAATAACCAACTTCTCAATTATTAATTTGCACAGCTTTTTGAGTTGTTTTTTAACTTGATTATTCTTCTTCTTATTATTATTATTATTTTGCTTAAGATATGTTGATATGTACTTATTTATCCCAGAGCTATAAAATCAAGCAAAAAAAAATCCAGATTCTGGAGAGTATTAAAATTGAGGAGTTTGACAAATGAAGGTTTCACCCTAGAGAGTAGAAGTAATTGGATTAATTGCATGCATCTTTCCTTTGCTATAATTTCCTTTATTAGATAACATTTCTACATTTTACTTTGGCTGTCTGTTTATTAATTTAAGGGAAGTTTGGAATATTAATCTTTCAGTGTGGAATATTCAACCACTTAATGCAATTTCTTCACATTTTAAAGAAATAATACTTAAAAAATAAGTAGCCAGAAAGCTTCCTACAGTTATAAATATCTGAAGTTAATTTGTGATTTTTAAAAAGTACGTTTGCACTTGTCAAGCTTTTGGCTATCTTTCATTATGTTTTTAATGGCTAAATAGTTTGGAAGGAAAAGCTTGTTAATGATCAACTCGAATAAATAGCTCTGACCAGGTGACTGCTGCCTCCTGGTGACAACGTAACCAAATTGCAGTTTCAGGTTTTGTGTTTTTTTTTTTAGGGTGGTACAAATGTCTTCAAAGTTGTAATTATTTAATAACCCACAGCTAAGAAGGGATAACTCTAATATGATACCCTCCCTTGCTCCTCAGGGGCTCCTCAAGAGTTCCTCATTGCCTACAGTAAAGTGCTCAGAATGGCATATGTATGTCTCAAGAAGAAGCCATAGTATACCTGCTGGCCTTTCTCACCCCACCTGTTTTTCCTCCTTTCCTATACCCAGACTCCTAGCCACTCATGATTTATTGTTTTCTGAAAATGCCATCCACTATAATACTGCGAGCCTAACTCATGTGGGTACATTACTCGGAATGACCTTCTCCCAGCTATTTCCTTTCCAAAGCCTTCATTGCCCGCCTGCTCCATTATGACTGGCAGAATTAGTTGCTCCTTTTGCTATCTCATTGCTCTTTTTATGTACTTCTGTTGAGTGTATATGTTGGAAGGTAAACTGGTTTTAAAGTCTGAAAAGTTCTAGATTGGGTTCTAAATATAAATCCCAGATTGACCTTTTATTAATGAGATGACATTGACCTTGTAATCTCAGTATCCTCACTTGAAACATTGCCATTATGTTAGAGCAGGGGTTCTTAACAAGGGGTCCGTGAGCTTGAATTGAAATTCAAAAAAACATTATTCTTTTGGGGATGTGTTGGTGCAGGTGTGATATATTTATTAAATAATACACAGTACAGTGTGGACTTAGTAAGGGGTCCATGGCTTTCACCTGACTGACATAGGGGTCCATGGAACAAAAAAGGCTAAGAACCCCTGTGTTAGAGGACTGTTGTGAGAAATAAAAGAGAACAGAGGTAAAGTATCTAGCATAAATCTAATTTGATTTATGGGAGACCCAGTAAATATTAGTTTCCTTTCTTCGTAATCATGGGAGGCTCTGATTATTTACTTGTCCATCTAGCCCATTAGGTTCTGATCTCCTCCAAAACAGACTCACATCTTGTTCATTCCTGCATGTTAATTCACTTAGCTGGAGGCTTAATAACATTTTACTGAATTGAGTGAATGTCCCCAGTGGGTCGATCAAAACACATTTTAACTATGTATTTTTAATAGCACATATTGTCAGAAGTTTCTTTCTTGTATTTATCAAGACACCTAAAGGCAATTTATGAATCTATGGAAGTCATAATAAAATCCCTACTTGAAAATGAGTAGGCATCAAAAAATTATTAGGCATGGGCACAGGGACTGCTGCCAGAGGCGGACGAGCAGCTTTGAGGCTCGTTGAGGTGAGGGCCTCGGTGTGGCTCCCTCTCATCCCGGCAGGGGCAGCCTGGGCTGGACAAGCCCTTTGTAAAGGTAGGAGACCTTTGCGGTCAATGGGAAGGGAAGGGTGGGGGAAGGATGGGGGGAGGGATGGCCGCAAAGGAAGCAGTGAGGACAGTGGGTTGGAGGTGTCTCTTTTGGGCTTCTCTCCCAGGGAGAAAAAATTAAGTGAGAGATGGGGGATGGGGTGAGGGGGAAAACCCCCAATCCACTCCTAACCAGGGACTGGGTACTCCTGCACAGGTTCAAGCCCAAGGTGTGAGCTGTTACAGGCAACCAGCTGGGATGACCACTGCATCCCCATTTGCCTGGAATGTTCCGGTCTTAGCATCCCAGACTTCCTGCCTCCTGAAGTGAAGTTGTTTTACCTTCCTTGTCCAGTTTTTCCCAGAGCAGACCTGGGAGGCTAGAGGAGGCCTCCTGGTCTTCCACGCTGCCTTGTTTCTATTAGGGTGAAAGCGCCCCGCACACCACTTCTGTGGCCAGGCCCAGGCATCCCAGTCCTTGCATGGTGAAAACTTCAGTGGGAGCCCTCCTCCCTGAAGCCTCCTGGTAGAGAAGCTTTTCTACCGATTCAGAAGGAAGGATGAAAGCTCTACATAGGAACACCGTGTAAATGGAAGAGGCCTATCATTATGCAAACAATAGGGCACTCTGAACAGACACTAAAACAAGCTCTCATCTCAAAGACCTCAGCGCTTCTGTTTCAGCACGAGAACTGAGAAGCTGGGGAATGACGTTTGATGAACAGAGCCTTCCAGCTAACCCATGATCTCTTTGGACCTATTACTTTATATTCGCAATCAGATTGGATCACCTGCCATCCTGAGACACCCCCACCCCCACCCCAGACTTTGAACAATTAGTTTTTCAATTATCCCAACGGAATGACACCCTCTCCAGAGAAATGCGTTGTTCATATAGAGTTTTTGGATCTCCAGGGAACACCAGAATGATGAATGAAGAATATATTAGATAGCTCAAGGACTAGTGATACTTCTCGTTTGGATGCGAACGCCTCTCATACTATGAATACTATTAGCATGACTATTGTGAAGCATTTTTCTATCACTTGACAGTAAATCTCCTAGAACTCATTCCTGTTTCTGCAACAAAGGGTTGTTTTAGAGTCAATGATAATACACAAAACCTACAAATTCGTATAGGGGACCATCCTGAAGTTCTTTAAAAAGAAGAAATCTGGAAATGTCTTCTCTGTTATAGGGATAACAATGATTCATCTTTACCCAAGAGACTCCTGGAATTTGATCTTTGGACAACCCTCTTTGACAGATGTTGTGGGGATATTCAGCTTTGTCAGTTATGGCAGTGGTTTTTTTTCCAATAGTTTGCACTACAAAGGCAAGGTGAAGAAGCTCCAGAAGACATCTTCTAGTGACTATTCAGTCTTTGATAGCTATTATATTTCCTTGAGATCACTGGTATTTTCTGCTTCGGTCCCGTAAGACTTTAACCCGTGTGACTAGACATGTGTTTGCACTGCACTCACTTGGAAGAAGCTGACTGGCACTCCAAACCTTTGCCCTCACTGTTTAGCCAGTTTCAGTGTGCTATTGGCTACAGCATTGAGGAAAGAAAGCTGGTGGGGTGGATTAATGATGAATCTGCTGGCATACTTGGAGTAACTCCAAAACATAGTCATCAGGACAATGTACATTTGCCAAAACCCATGGAAGCCTTTAGGGAATGAAAAGAGTAGATATGAAAATGCCTTGCTCGTCTCCCAAAATAAAAAACCTTCAAGTAGGAGTAATAAAAATAAAATACCTGAGCATTATGCTTTCATTTGGGTGGAGTACTTCAATGGAATGACCTAAGTGTTTACTGATTGGGCACTGTGTAAAAGTAACAGACTAGAACCTTCTTTAAAATACCTGAACTTTGAAAGGAACCTCCTTTTGGATTATTAGCAAAACCTGTGTAAACACTTATGAAAAGATCAATGCTGTCAATAGGCTAATATGGAACAAAGATTGCCCTATAATGGGAAACACAAACTGAAAGACTACTTTTCAGGTCCTTTTTTTTTTTTTTTTGGAGGTACAGGGGGCCTGGGATTGAACCCAGGACATCATATGTGGGAAGCTGGCACTCAGTTGGTTCTTTCATTTGTTTTACTTGTTTGTTTAGTTTTGTTTTCCCTTCTGAGATGGCTCCCTTGTCTATTTGCTCTTTGTTTTTGCTTGTTGTTTTTTTGCTCATTGTCTATGCTCATTTTCTGCTCATTGTCTGTCTGTTGTTTTGTTTGTCTGTTTTTTCTTCTTAGGAGGGACTGAGAACTGAACCCGGGACCTTCCATGTGGGAGGCTGGCCCTCAGCTGCTTGAGCCACATCTGCTCACTGCTTGTTTTGCTCGTTGTCTGCTCTTTGTTTTTGTTCGTTGTCTGCTCATTATTTGTTTGTCTTCTTCAGGAGGCACCGGAAACTGAACCCAGGACCTCCCATGTGGGAAGCAGGTGCTCATCGCTGGAGCCACATCCGCTCCCTTCAGTTCCTTGCCTTCTCTTTC
This sequence comes from Tolypeutes matacus, assembly GCA_026826555.1. NCBI lineage: Eukaryota > Metazoa > Chordata > Mammalia > Cingulata > Chlamyphoridae > Tolypeutes > Tolypeutes matacus. The sequence continues at coordinate 59,239,945 of JAKSZT010053887.1, forward strand.
ACATGAGTGTTGGGCATTAGGAACAGATAATCTAGAGTCAGCTGGGACAGTCGTGAATGTGGTTAAGTCCTTGTTCTTGAGTTCAGCTCGTGGGAATGACATCTTTCTCTGCTGCTGGGCCACAAGTCAGGAGGCCTAGAGCCTCCCCTCAGTTTAACATTAATTGAAATTTACTTGTATATACAATGAGGGGTTTGGGCTTTGCTGACCGGTAGCATCTTTTTGCATGCTAACATTCTGTGAGTCTCTCCATAGACGAGACCGAGTACGAGTACAGTGGGAGTGAGGAAGAAGAGGAGGAGAATGACTCAGGAGAGCCCAGGTATGAGAACCCCAACCAAGCCCTCTAATGTTCCGATTCTGAATTGGTGCTCGTGTGAAATCGGTTACCTTCCTTTTGATTTACCACTTCATTTTTTAAGAATCCACCAGGATAGTCTTACTTAATTTTTTACCTATGAACATACTCGTTAATTTGGAAAATTTCCCATAGCTAGACTCTTATGAAAACATGGAAATCAGCATACTCTCTATCTTGTGCCCAGAATTTATGGTTTATACCCTAAGACCTTCTTCCCTCATATATGTAGCATGTAGAATGGATAGGAGGCAATTATCTGGGTGGGGCAGGACTCCAGTTCTTAAAATTGCAGCTTTGTGGAGAGCTAGGTGGCATTTTAGGACATGAGTTGTTCAGTTCATTACTTCATACCTTTGTGATACCTATTTGGGCAACCACTGGCTTTGTCACATGCCTTGGTGTTTTCACCCCAACCTAATCCAGGAGGAAATGATTTCCAGGAAATTAAATTATACTTTAGAGGTAAACCCTAAATAGAAATTTTCATGCCATTCCTGTTGTCACATGTTAGACCCCAGAATCAGGTGCTGCTTTATTGTCATAATCCCTTAGTTTTAAATTTCACTTGACTTTGATTCTGACTTTCTTTTGGTCTGTATTTATAAATAATTCAGGATGGTATGTTCACACTGCCAAGACTTCTTTCTCATGAGAGAATTTAGCTGGCGGCAAGTGTCCTTGCTTGGTGAACCAAGAGGTGCAGGCATGCACACCATGGCAACCATGCACTGCAAATGTAAACTAAGATTTAGTTGGGAAAACTCTCCAGCAGAAGTCTCACTAGGCATATGGGTCCCCATCCTCTAGCCATCCAAGGAGCAGCAACCCTAGGGCTCCAGGAGAAAGACCAGTTCCCACATTGCTGAGGCAGAGCTTCCTGGCAAAGGAAGGGGCCAGCTTAGCTATAAGAGTTTAGTGCTGTTGTTGCCGGAATGAGCTAGAGGCTTTGTGTTCCTTGTTTGAGCTAAGTCAGACCTACTGAGCTAGCTCTTGCTAAGCTTCATGAAAAAAACATGAACGAGCTTACAGGGCCATCGTTGTTTTGTCTGCTACAGGGTTTCCCATGGTCAAAGAGTGAAGGAGAATGTTTTCCTTCCATCTAATACTTAACATGTTGGCTGCCCTGAGCTTAGCTGCATAAATATGGTAACTGTCAAGTAGTGACAGAGAAATTGAACATTTATGTAAGGCAGAGGACCAAATGCTCTGTTTAAACAGAAGTTGTCACACCATGCACGCTCTTTTCTGAAAGCTTACCCAGACAGTCATGGAAGCCTTTCTGATCATTCTCTGTAGAACCAAACCACCCCATCTTTTATAAAACAGGAGTCACTTAGTGGACCAAACCACCTAACCTAGTCATACCTTAACACTTAAAGACTTGTAGCATGTCATTGTATCATGTTGAAGATTATACTCTGAGTCCTGTTTTAATGGATGTATCTAGTTAATCTTCATGAATTCCTGAAAAGTAGAAATGGGCTGTGGTTATGTCATTTTAGAAATGAGTTGACAGCCTGAGAGTGGCAACTGGGTCACATACTGAGTTAATGGCTGAGTCAGAAATGCAGCTCAGATCTCCTGACATTGGTTCGACATCAATTAATATTAATGGAGGGAGCATCTTCGTGTGCATGTGAGCCTGGGTTCACCAAGCCCCAGCGCCTTTGCACAGAGCACGTGGCCTCTGGAATAGATAGGCATTATCATTTGGGGTTTATCTTAGGGTTTTACACAAAGGTCATGAGTTTTGGAGGCTTGTTGGTAGAATCCAAGTACTGTCTCTGAATAAAGCCCTTTAGCCCTGAATCATTTTATGGCCGTACCTCACGTGGCTGACCCTAACCCTTATCCAAACCAGAACCTTGATCCCTTAATCAGCTGCCACCAAACCGCTCCCTCCCAGCATTCCCATCACAGTTCTGGCCATGACCATTACTCAGCTGCTCAAGACAGAACCTACTCATCATCTCTCACGCCACATGTCAGACCCATCAACAGCTTCTATCAAGTCTACCTCCAGATACCTCTCCCAGCCTCCATCCCCACTGCTCCCGCCCTGGTTAAAGTTCCCACCGTCTTTCCCCAGAGCCACCACAGTTGTGGCCCAGCTGGTGGCCCTGCTTTGACCTCATACTCCCTACAGTCTGTTGTCCATTCAGCAACCAAACAAATCTGCTCACACTACTATCCTGCTTAAAACATTCCCATGATGCCCACGCCATTCCTCGATGTGCCTGCCTCTCTGACCTCCTCTTCCCATTCTACCCCTAGTCACTGCACCCTGGGGAGATAGGCTGCTTTTCAGTTCCCCAGGGAGGCAACACCAGTTTCCACACAGGCCTATGGACTTGCCTCTCCTTCTGCCTGCAACACTCTTCCTCCCACAACTTCGTGTTCCTGACTCATCATCATTTGCATCTAAGCCAAACTGGCCCCTTCTCAGGGAGGGGGGCTTCCCTGACCTCCCCATCTAGAGCAGAACCCTCAATCCTCACCCTAGAGCCCTGCCACCAAGCATTCTTAAGCTGTTACCTTCCTTTGTCTTCCGCAGAGCCTACGAATATCTGAAATTATGTTTTAATTATGTGTCTAGTTATTTATCATTCTTCCCCACTAGAGGGAAACTCTAGAGAGAGAATTTATCTGGTCCCACTGATTCCCTAGACCCTGTTCCATGCCTGCCATATAATAGGTGCTCAGTAATCATTTGTTTAATGGATTTATTTTAAATGGAAGCTGCTGGAAAGACTAAAAGGGCTATGTTTGAATGAATGGGTAGGAGCCATTTCCCACTAAATTCCCTCCCTTGGGCTGCTATGCAGAGCCAAGGAGTCCATAACTGTGAGTTGCTCACGTGCAGTTTAGATCCAGATAAGACAGCCCTGCAGCCCGAACCCACCAGCGGGGGAGTGGGTGGGAATGATGTACGGTATGCCCTGGCCCCACGTCCTCTCGCATACACATATGCAGGTGCACAAACCACCATTTTACAGGCGAGGGCAGAGGTCCATGGTGCTTTAATGGAATTTAGGACTCAGTGGAATGGGTTGAAGTCTCAATTGCACCCTCTAGGGCCAGAAGGAAACCATGGAGCTTCTCTTTAACTGGTGCAGCGAGACAAGTACTGAATGCCTTTAATCAGCAAACGTGGGTTCAAACCCTGGCACTGTGTCGAGCTTGGCTCCCTCTGGCTCATCATGTCTTTATCTGAGCAGCATAATTTTTGCCTCCCCAGGTTTGGATTGAGGAGTCAAGGAGAGAATGTGGGTGAAAGCTATCTGGACACTGAAAAGCCACATACTCATCCAAGTGAACTTGATTCCCTGATTGTTAATGACTGCACGGTTTATCTGCTGGCTTTGTCCATGCCTTTCGTAAATGTGAAAATAAATCAGTCTGGGGCTGCAGTTAGTACACTCGCTCAAGCCTTTAGAAACAGATCTATGCTGTGTCTTGAGGGTGACGGAAGGGCAAGGACAGTCTTGGGGAGGGTTGATGACCCCAGGAATGTGGCATCGCCCTAGGGATGGAGGCAGGGAGCGTAAGTATGCAAAGGATTGTACTGAGCACCAGTGTCTTTCCTTGACTCTCTTTTTTCGGGGAATGGATGATTTAACTAATGGGGGGATTTAAGCACTTGGGCTTGAGTATGTGGCTTCTTCCCCCTGGGGTCTGGGTGAATCATCTGCTGTGCTGCCCCGTCCCCCAGGACCCAAGGTAGTGGTGGCCCCTGCCCAGTGTGGGAGCCTGAGCTCTCTCTCCTGCCCACAGCTCCATTCTGAACCTGCCAGGGGAGTCGACGCTGCGCAGGGACTTCCTGAGGCTCCAGCTGGCCAACAAGGAGCGCTCTGAGGCCCTGCGACGGCAGCAGCTGGAGCAGCAGCAGCGGGAGAACGAGGAGCACAAGCGGCAGCTGCTGGCCGAGCGCCAGAAGCGCATCGAGGAGCAGAAGGAGCAGCGACGGCGGCTGGAGGAGGTAAGGACCCACTCAGGCTGCCTCTGCCCTCTGCGCCTCTGGGCTGTGGTCACTCCTGGCCATCCACCCTGTACCCAGATCCCAGCCTTAGGTTCGGAGGCCTCCGCTTGCCTGGAGGACACACATCTTAACTGTGCAAGGAGGATGTGGCCTGAATGCTCTCACAAGCAAAGGACTTCTCTTGCATTGCACGATGGTGAGGCCACTTCAGAGTAGCAGGTGCTCTCTACACCTGCAAATCTTCCTCAGATGTCATCTCAGAGAGGGCTTCCTTGACCACCTTATGTAAATCACAATCCCCTCCCTCACTGTAGAATGCCCTATTCCCCTTCCCCGCTTTGTTTCTTTGTTTATTTTATTTCATTTTGCATAGCTCTTATCACCTTCAAACATACTATGTGAGTACTTTGATATGTCTGCTTCTCCCCACTAGAATGTAAGCTCTGTGAGGACAGGGGATTTTATCTCTTCTATTCACTGATATATCTCCAGTGCCTAGCACATAGTAGGTGCCTAATAAACATTATTGGAATGAATGGATTAATATATGAATGAATGGATGAGTCTGTTAATGAGGGGTGAAGTATAGGTGTTAACTAGACCACAGCAAATAGGCAGAGACTTTATTACTCCTCAACAATGGTAAAAGTGCTCACAGATCCTTCCACACATGCTGCCTTAGTACCCAGGGCCTGCCCCCCAGCTTGTGAGCAAGACCGACCTTCACCAACAGACATGGCTGTAGTCTATTTAGGATACCATAAGCAGTCACACTTTCCTAGCTGGCTTGTCTGGGGCAAGGGTCTCACCCTTGTGGACTTACAGACATTTATCAGAGCCTCTTTCCCAGAACCTTACCACATCTCCCAAGCCTCCTTCCTCTGCCAGATGAATCAAAGCCTCTAGACAATTCAGAAGCTAAGGGAGCAGTGTTAGCGAGGAAGTTGAAGGTAGAAGAAAAATTCACTAACTGCACAGTGATGAGGAAGTAATTTTACAGTTCTCCCAAACACCACCTTTCTCCTCATTAACGGGTTTGTAGCGATTCGCTTGCTTTGTTAGGTGGCCTTGCCGAGTTAGAGGATGGTGATTTGCAGACACAGAAGGAGATTGCTTTTCAGATGATTCCTCAAGGCCCAACCACCCTCATTTATTCAGTGAGGTTTATCCAGCTGGCAGTAAATTCTGTCACCTTCATATGACCCTGGAGTATTACTCTGCAGACCGCAATACCAGTACCCAACACTTCCAAGAGTGTCTTCTGCGTGCCACGCACCAGGCAGGTGCTTTGCTTTTATCCAGCATCTCATCTCCTATTGTTCTGTCTTTGCATGTCTCTCATGAAAAGTACATATGATTCCCACTTGACAGGAGAGGAAACTGAGGTTCAGGGAGCAAAAGCAATTGGCTCTAAGTCACAGGACGAGTAAGTGCAAAGCCAGGACTCACACTCAGGTCTCACTGATTCCAACATCCACGCAGCCTCTGAGACAGTAAATGTAGATATGTCCTCAAAGCCTGGAACGGTGCTTCTCCAGGTTGTTCCTTTTAGGCATCTGCCTAAAAGGCAGTACCTTTCATTCCAAGTGTAGAAGTCTATGATATTGTCAGCATGAAGAATGCTCAGCACAGGATGGACCAGAAGTTCACCTACTGTCTTCTGTTCTAAAAACTTGCACTGTAATAGAAAGAGGCATTGCAGTGCTTAGGGGCAGAAACCTAAAACAGAGGGTGCCAAGTCAGTGCGAAGCACAGCCCCAGTGTTAATTAGGAAGCCTTCGGAAGCAAAGTACCAAGGGTGGAAATGGGAGGTGCCTGCACCACCTCTTGTTTCTCCCCTGGGTACAAACTGAAATTCTCAGACATGTCCTTGCAGCTGTCCCCTAGTTCATCTCCTTTGGCCCACCCAGACCTGGTCCCCAGTCCAGGGCCACCTCATTCCTGTAGACTGACAGGTCTCCTGAGGACCATGGGCCTCTGCTGTTTGGATCCAAGTTCTCTTCCTTCACACTTCTGAGCAAAGCTCTCTCACCCCTGGAATCCTGCCATGCCTGCTTCTTTCCCAGCTTGAGGTTTATTCTTCCCAAAAGCATTTCGCATGGCGGCTACCTCGTTGGAGCATCGCATCCTGGAATCCTTGGCTACTGACCTTCTCTCCCTGTCTGGTTAGTAGGTTCCTTGCCTAGAGATTTAAGTCTCATTTCAGGTTAAAGGCACACATCACGTAACCCTTGAAAACCCTGACTATCATCCCATAAAGCATTTATAATAATAACCCAAAAAATAATTTGTAGTAATACTTACAGTGCTCAAGAGTGCATGCACACGTGCACACACACATACGCACGCAGGCACGTACATGAATTTCCTTCTTGTTTTTTAGTTTTAATATAAGAATTTTTGGCCCTTGGACCTAGATCCTCAGTCAGTGCCAAGTCCTTTTACAGGGTGTGTTGTTTTGTTTTTGTTTTTCAAATTCTTTCCCCCTTCTACCTGGTATGATTTATTTGAGCTTTATACATTTTTTCATCAAGTGCTATAATGATCATTTCTAACAGTACTCAGATCAGAGGATGGCCACTGTGTTCAGGCCTTTACATGAGGTAGCTCGTTTCATCCTCACAGTAATCCCATGAGGTTAGAAATGCTGTTATCCCCAAGTCTTAAGACAATGCAGCCAAGTCTCAGAGAGGTTAATAACCTGCTTAACTTCGCACAGCTTGAGAAGAAGCCAGGCTTCACACCCAAGGGAATCGGACTCCAGAGGCCAAACGCCAGGACACTGCATATAACTTGCCTTCCCACTAAAAAGCTATACTTGGCTTTCCCATGCTCTTCACCTGGCCTCGGCTTCTGTGGCCATTTACCCCGAACATGCAAGGATTTCTGAGCAAGAAGGCCCTGCAGGTTCTCGTCTTTGCGCTGGGCTTTGTCCCTCATCCTCCTAGTGAGAGCTACTGCTGAGCTCTCCTTTGTGTCATCTTCTCGTGTGACACTTTATGGGAGCCTACACCGTGATTGTAAGTCAGTGGGGCGAAGACATCCACAAAGATCTGTCCTCCAGTCCCGGCTTTCATGGAAGATGTCAGTGAGCAAGAGGACATGAGCCCGTGGCTTTATGCACCAGTGAGGATGAGCCCTGGCTTCTAACCTTTGTGGCCACAGGGCATCATTAGATTATACCAGCTTTATCTTCTGAACCTTCTTCTTTTCCCTGTAGCTCAGGGGTTCTTCACCAGACATCCACAGGAAGATTTCAGGGGTCCATGAGCTTAAATTGAAAAAAATCAACTTATTATCAACTTATTATTTTCTCTGACCTCTGATGTTGAGTGTCATAAAACTATCTGCCGCTATATTCTGAGAAGGGATCTGTGTTTTTTACCAACTGGCAAAAGGGTCCATGGAACAAAAAAGGTTAAGAATCTCTGCTATAGCTCAGTAGAGAAGAAAAAATATTAAAGGCTCAGACAGCTATAAATTCTGAACTCCTAAGTAGTGAGTGTCTCTGCCACCACAGACATTTCTTGCTCCTGCTGGATCCCTATCTGTGTTGGCTGCCCTGGCCCGTGTTTCTAGTGTCCCAGAAAGGAACTAGAATACTTCGTCATGTGGAAACAGTTAAACACCAGAGTTAGGCACTCTAATTTAGCTTCATTTTGGGTCAGATGGACTTTTGTAGGCATCCTGGGACATACATTCCCATTTCCCAATTAAGGCCACTCAGATGTGCCTTTGGTAACACAGGGCTTCTGTAGGTTGGCGCTTTTGTGCTCCTTGCTGATCTCACGTGTCATCTCCTGCTAGGGGTTTCTAATGAAGCCCTGCACGTCCTTTGCTATTTATGGATAACCATGTGCATTTGGTGAGTTTCTAATGCAGCGTTTGTATATTCTTAGAAGGGCTTTGGTTATGAACTAAATGTAGTCATTTAACTGTTTTATGAAAAGGATGTAGCTTCAGGCCAATTCAGTGGTGGATACATGACACAGCTTTTGACCACTGACAAAGTACAATTTATAACTAAGTTCTGGGAACTTGACGAAGATAAGGCGAATGAGTCCATCAATAGTGAGAAAAAGTATGGAGGATTGGGGATTGAATCATGTCCCCCACAAAAGGATGTTCGGGTCTCAACCCCTGGTCCTGTGGGTGTGAACCCATTTCTAAATAGAACCTTTGAAGATGCCATTAGTAAGGTATGCCCAAACTCAGTGAGAGTGGGCCTTAGTCCAGTATGGCTCAAGTTCTTATAGGCAAAGGAAATAAGACACAGAGGAGAAGCCTTGGGAAAAGTGAGCTAGAAGTCAACGGAACCAGGAAGAGAAAAGGGGAAGACACTGCCATATGCATTGCCACATGATAGGGATCACCGACAGCCAGCCCAGAATGCCACAGTCTTCTGAGAGAAAGCATTGCCTTGGCGACACCCTGATTTTGGACTTCTGCTAGCCTCAAAACCATGAACCAGTAAATCCCTGTTGTTTAAGCCAACGCATTGCATGGTATTTGTTTTAACAGCTAGGAAACTAAAACAGAGGGTCTACTCTATTTTTGTACAGTTCAATAAAAATTTCTATTTAGCCTAGACAAAGTACAACTTATTTTATTCCTTGTCACAGTGTTAGGGTCCAGGAAGGTGGACCCCGGGGCCTTGAGATCTTAAGACCTCTTTATACTTTGGTAATCTTCCCAAAGTAGTATTGGTAGAATATGCATGGTGAGGTTTGATTCTGCTCAAGAGTGCTGAAATTATGCTAGTGATTATATTGTTTTTCCAGCTTGTAGAGAGCATTCTATACTTTCATTTTGTGGGAAGTATCTTCAAGTCACAGCAGTGAATCCAAATGATCCCAGGAGTTCCAACCTGGTAGTAAGTTTTCTTCCTCAGAGAATTGTGTTAAGTTTTCAAGCCACTAAAGTTTCGTTTAGTGCTCTTCAAGGCCATCATAACACTATACAGTTATAAAGACAACTCTTTCTAGCTAACAAATGTTACTATGCTGCTTTGGTTCCATCACCTGCATTTTTTAAAAAAAGAAATACCACCTGTATCTTACTAGTCAATAATAGTGGTATGCTAATGTCTAAAATGAAACCCTGGCAGTCTAAAAATTTAAGTTCTTTTTAAGCCTCTAATTTTTTGTGAATAATGTTACTCTGAACAGTGGTGTAGGATACCTGTCTGAGTCCCTGCTTCCAGTTCTTTGGGGTATATATAGATGTGGGATTGCTGGTCATAAAAGGTAATTCTATGATAAACTTTCTGAGGGAACGCCAAACTGTTTGCTATTAGCTGCACCATTTTACTGTCTCACCACCAATGCTCCAATTTCTCTGCATTCTCACCAATACTCATTTTTTCCATTTTGTTTGTTTTGTTTTAATAATAAGCATCCTAGTGGGTATGAAGTCATATCTCATTGTGTCTTTGATTTCTGTTCCCTTAAGGGCTGATGATGTTGAGCATCTTTTCATGTGCTTATTGGCCATTTCTATATCTTCTTTGAAGAAATGTCTATTCAGGTCCTTTGCCCATTTTTTAATTGGGTTGTATGTCTTTTTCCTTGTTGGGTTGTAGGAATTCTTTATATATTCTGGGTATTAAACCCTTTTCAGATGTATGGTTTCCAAATATTTTCCCCCATTATGTGGATTGTCTTTTACTTTCTTGGTAATATCCTCAGATGCACAAAAGTTTTTAATTTTGTTGAAGTCCAATTTATCTATTTTTTATATTGCCGCTCTCATGCTTTTGATGTAATAAGCCTCTAACTTTTTATTGCAAATTTCTGGGGCTTTTGAGGACAGTGGGTTCACTTATTTTTCTTAAAAAGTCTAAGTGAAATAAAAACATTTCCCTATTCCTCTAAGCAGTCAGTTGGCAAAGATTTAGTGAATACCTCTTCTGTGCAGGCACCATGCTGCACTGGAAATATAGTCTGCCCTTGTGGAGACTGGAGTCTATGAGGGAAACTGGCATTAAGGAAATAATCTCCCAAATAGCCATTTGTTATCACTGTCATGACCTCAATGATGGAGAAGAATGGCGAGCTGTCGGAGCTTACCCTGGGGGTGCAAGCCTAGGCTGGCTTGGAGGAGCCCAGGTAAAGGCAGGGAGAGAGGCACACAGGGGTGCTAGACAGGTAAGCCAGGTCATGCAGTGTTTTGTAGGCCAAGTTAGAATAGTGGGAAACCATCCATTAGCATGTTTCAACCAAGGGAAGATGATCAGATCTGTACTTTGTAAATGAAACTATGGCTGCTGCAGGGAAGGTGATTGGAAGGAAGCAAAAGTGGATGGGTTGACAAGTTAGTCTAAGCCAGAGGGGTAGTACTTTTGGTGGACGATGGTGAGTAGGGATTGAGAAAAGTAGGCACATCGGAGAGATTTTTAGCTTAAATATTGAAAATGATCTACCTTGCTGCTTCCATTTAGAGAACTTTCCATAATGACACATTCATCCATTTGTTGTCATTTTTGCTTACATTCTCTTTCAGCAATTGCCGTTCAATTAGGGCAACCAGGCCAGTCTTGCAGAAGGTGTGTGAGCTGCAGTGCAAACCTAGGAAGCCACCAGTATGTTAGGTTATTTTTTTGGAACCTGAGGAGTTTCTCCCAGATGCTCTTAGATCAAAAAGAAAAACAAAAGGAGGTGGGAGCCGGAGGGAGACTCCATATCTCTTGAAGAATCACCATGAAGGACAATATATCAAAGTCCTGCCTACAACAGGATATTTGGGAAATTTTCTTTCCTCAGACTGCCATGTTGGAAAGAGCATAAGCTCTTCCTTATTAGATGTGTGACCTCAAGTAAGTTATTTAAAGTTCCTGTGCCTCACTATCCTCATCTGTAGAAGTAGAATTAACAGTAGCACTTACCTTGTGGAACTGTTGTGAGGATTGCATGAGTCAATTTGTAGAAACCTTTGCATTAGTACCAGCATATAGTAAGTACTCAATAAATATTAGTTGTTATTATTAATGGAGTGAATGCCTTTGTCAGAGGAGTGATTTCCAAATACACCACATTGCTTTTTAGCAGCAGGTACACTTTTATTCATAAATTGGAAAGAATATATGCTAGTAGGAAATTCAGTTATGTCATTAAGAGAAAAATATGTCTAATAATAATTTTTAAGTGGCCACCTAGCAGGTTAGTGCAGAGATAACACTAGCTGTTGAGCTGAGGATCCTGAGGTTTACTCTTAGCTATGTGGCCTTGGGCAAATTACCTAATCTCTGAACCTCAGTTTCCCTATACACGCAATGGGAACACTCATATTTACTTTGCAGAGTTGTGAGAAGTAAATGAAATCTTATACAAAGTTGACTTGGACAAATCTTATACATAGACAATGCCTGGCACAAAAATGAAATGAGATCTTTGGGCTGGTTTATTGTTATTTTGATTTCAGAGTGCTAGTTTTGATCTTTGTATTAATGGTTCTCTGTATAGATAGCGTGTCTCCGTTGACTGCCTTTCGTTTTTCCCAAACATGTTGTTTTTGGAGAGTGCAGCATTCCCCTCAGTGTGCCCCACTGGGCCGGCCGGCTGTCGTGAAGCTCACCTACACAGGAAGGCGGCCCATTTCTCATCCTTCCGGTCGCTGAGCTACCTTGGGAAGTCTCTTCCCAGCAGAGGCTCAGAGGACCTGCCCCTGGAGAAGGCTGCCTTTCAGTGACTTCTGGGTATTTCTTGCTGTTACTTCTAGCACTGCATAATTATGACCCCAACTTTGCCTCTAAGTGGCATAAAGTCTTATCTCCCATCAATACTGACATAAAAGCCATAGAAAGGTAGAGATCCTGTCATGTCTTAACTGTCAGCTTCTGGGCGGTGGGGATGTAGTACCTCAGGAGTCACCCTCTCACTGAGAAGGTGGAAACAGGGCCATCTGGGGCACAGGAAGGGTCAGACTCGCTGGGTTTGAATCCTGGCTCTGCCACTTACCTCTTTTGTGATTTGGGGCAAGAGAGTGACTTCTCTAGGCCTTGCTCTGCCCACTTACAAACTAGGGTGGTAATAGTTTCAAGTATTAAGTGAGTTAATATATGTAAAGCACCTGGCACTGAATAAGTACCTGGGTAAGTATAGGAAGAAAGTTGTACATGAAGGGAAAAAAATCTTGGTTTCCCATTTTCTGCCTTGCTGTTGCCACCCTGGCTCACGGTTGAAGGCAGCTTTGGTCTTCTCGCTTGGCAGAACCAGGAGACAGGGAGATCAGTCTGGAATCCCACCCACTGGCCCACACTCCCAGGCCCTTAGCTGGAAGAAAACACTGCGAACAAGAATAACTCCCCCATTTCAGGGCCTGGCGTGTTAATTCATTGACACTGCTGAGCAGTGGCCTTTAATTCACTTAATCATTAACCATGGGCATCCTAATGTGTCCCTGTGAGGTGGCAGCCAGCTGGCAGGGAACAGAGCAGCCCTTTCTTTCTGGTTGTTGTTAGCGTCAACACAAAGACTGAATGTGTTCTAGCTGGGCCTTTGCTCTATAATTTCAGTAACTGAAGAGAAATTATGAAACAGCTGGGAGTCAGACTGGTCAGCTGGATGCACATTGTCCAGGGCAGGGCCTGCCCACGGGCCTCTGTGATGGTCTGTAGTTGCATGGTTAAATAAAGCACACTTGCGCTATAACAGGGTGTGCACTTGGCATGAATACGTGGAACCTTGCTTCCCAGTAGATCGCAGGAGGGCTTCTTGTAATTTATCCACCGTGCTACAGGAGGTCTAGCAAAACTGCAGGCTTCGGCGATCTTCGTCACTTTGATCCTCAGGTGGGTGGTTTTTCCTGCCAAGGTGAGGAAGTTAGGCTGAAATTCCTGTAATGCAGCTTGAAATGTTACTGAAAATTGAAGTCCTTGCCCCCAGGCCCATTTCAACACTTTCGAGAAATGAGAAAGGTATGCTCACATTTTAGATTGGGTAAACCCAGGAGCCAGGCAGCTTGCTGACCCTCGATGGGCCAAGAGTGCATGAAATGGATGGTGGGGAGGCGTTTCGGTGACAGCCTGGAATGGATGTCACACAGACCTCCCTTCCATTGTCTCGGGTCTTCATAAAACCCTGTGTGTTGTATCTAGTTTACACTTCTTATGTTTCACAATCCTTTTTCTTAGTTATTCCTAACCATAGCAGACAATAAAAATAGTTTTGCAGCAAGAATTATTTCATATGACATTTAAATGGATAGTTTTCATTTCACTCTAGTTTTCTCTGGTGGACAGTTTTAGAGAATCCTACAGGCTGGGGAATGTAAGGCACTCAAAAGTCATCTAAGCCCTCTCTTCTCTTCAAGCAAGAATCACTTTGACAATATCCTCCAACGGGATCATTTGCTTAACATATAATCTCTCCTTGTATGTCCAGGGACATGAGGCAGTGCATTCTATTTTTGACCAACTCCTAATGTTAGAAAGTTCTTCCTGATATTGATTTAAGTCCTTGTGATATCCCTGCATTAATACAAGTTATGCCAAATAAACTAAAACGCCTTCCACAGCAGCCTCAGAAGTGTTTGAAGGCAATGGCAATGTCCTTTCCCAAAGTCCCTTTTCTAGTCCAGTCACCAGTTCCTGCATCCTGTCCACATATGACATAATTTATCATCTTCAGTACCTTCCCAGATGTGCTGGAGTGACCCCCTCTGTAGATGCTGTGTTAATAAACATTTTTTTTTTTTTATTCATATATTCTTTTTTTTTTTTTTTTTTTAATTGTGGGTAAAAATCAAAATTTTCACAATACATACCAACATTTGCAAAATGATATATAAATGTATATGCATATATGTGCATTTGCTTACAAAAATGTTATTTATGTATATATATATATAAATATATTTTAAGAGGTGCTTAGATACCCAAAATATTACACGGAACCCACTGGGATTCCCATGTTGCCCACCTCCCATACCTCCCACCACATCCCACACAAACATCTCCCACAAGTGTGGCCCACCACCCTCAATGGACTTACACATCCTGGGGCCTTGCCACCAACCATAAACCACAGTTCACCCCGTAGACAACACTCTCTCCCACACAGTTCTTAGTGGTATGTGCTATTTTAAAATGGCCTACATCCGTTGCCACAAAGGTACTCAGGACAACCTCCAAATCCCAAAGAAGCCCCTGTATTTCAACTGCTCATCCCCTCCCTGCCCCAAAAGTGTCTAGTGGCCACTGGCTCCACCTCATTGTTATAATTTCTTCCATTGCTAGAATCACCATATGTGAACAACAGAATACCATCAAGTCCATTCTAGTCCATAGTTCTTCCCCCAATCCTGAGGGCACTGGGATGGTGATGTCCACTCCACCTCCAAGTGAGAGAGGGCTTATATCCCATGGATATGGTGGGTGGGATGATCCCTCTTCATTCCCTGAGATGGCCATTGCCCATCGTTGTCTCCTCGCCAGGTGACTTGGATGAGTCCATTGAGCTGTAGGGTAGGCGTTGCAGCTCCACCGAGATTCCATGCACACCTGGCACATAGGTAGGCCAGAGGCTCCAGTCTCTGGAAGTATACCTAAGAACTTCAGCATCACATATAGGTTTGAATAGAAGGGACTGATGAACCATGTGCAGGGAGGACTTATTTGAGTCCAATTCTGTCACTCTCAGGAGCACAGATTCCAAAATAGAGCCCACTGATAAGGCATCAGTCTCTGGGTCTAACTCCACTTATATAGGACCTGGGTGTCTCCAGAGCTCTCAGGAGCCCCTCTATGTGGGGTGATAGGCACTTAGATGTTCTATGAGCTCCTACTTAGGTGTGCGTAAGAGTCACCTCTGGGATGACCTCCCGACTCTCTTTGAAGTCTCTTAGCCACTTGAACTCATTTGTCTTTACCTTTTCCCCCTTTAATTCAAGGTCTTTTTCCAGTTGTGTTGCCAGTTGGCACTTGGTATTAATCCCTCGTTGCCAGGGAGGCTCATCCCTGGGAGTCATGTCCCACGTTGGGGGGAAGGTAATGTAATCATATGCTGAGTTTGGCTTAGAGAGAGGCCACAAACATTTTTATGGACTTGTTCTCATAGGACTCAATCTGCGGGTCTCATACATCTGTGCTTGATTTTACACCAACCTTAAAGAGTCAGAGGTACTCGGGATATACATCAGACCACTCTTGCTCCTCTAAATAATTCATGGGAAAACCTAGATAGCCATTCTCCCTGGGGAAACTGAGGCTCAGGAGGAATAAAGGGATGGTGAAAAT
This sequence comes from Tolypeutes matacus, assembly GCA_026826555.1. Classification (NCBI taxonomy): domain Eukaryota; kingdom Metazoa; phylum Chordata; class Mammalia; order Cingulata; family Chlamyphoridae; genus Tolypeutes; species Tolypeutes matacus. The sequence continues at coordinate 59,255,518 of JAKSZT010053887.1, forward strand.
CACATAGACCAGCATCCATAGAAGAGGCAGGGCAGAATTCTTCAGTAAACCTCCCCATGGCTCGGTCTATTTCAAACCTTCATTCTTCTTCCTATGTGCATAAAGACCAGCTTGGACACACATGCTCAGACATGATACACTGCCTTCTTATCAAAACTTGACCTGTGAGCTCAAAGGAAGGGCTTCATTTATGTTTTTCAGGAAAGCTCTGAAGGGGTAAGTGGGATGGTTTATCTTTCATATTTTGAAGTAGGTGTAAAAAGAAAGGAATGAGGCATATGTACCCCTTCTGGCTTCCTTGGTGGCTCTCTGATTACTGTTTCTATAATGAAAAGATAAGTAATAGAGTGAAGGTAGAAAGAGAAGGAAAGGCACAAGATGACATCTTTGACTTTGTATACGCAAATGCCTCAGCCAGCTTTTTTGAAATCCATAGAGGCAGCATAGCTGCAGCCAGACTTTGAGTATAAACACTGGCTTTGTACCAACCAGCTGAGGGAATTTGGGCAAGATATTGGCCTGAGTGTGCCTCAGTTTCCTCATCTGGCAAATGAGGATGATGACAATAGTATCTCCCTTGAAGGGTTGTGGTGAGAATTAAATGAGTTACTATGAGTAAAGGGCTTGTTACAGTGCCTGACATCACAGGGAGCACTAACTACATAGGATTTGCTCTTATTATTAATTTTTATTATTCTCTTTCTGTTGCATAGTGAATTCAGAAGAGCCAAACAACTTCCTTGTCACTCACCTGTTCTTCCTATTTAAAAACACACTTAGAAGCCCAGTTGTAATTGGAAGGAATCATGCCCTTGCCATGCAGTGGTTGGTTTGCAGTGGTCTTTTGAAAACTGAAACGCTAACAAGTATTAAAATAGGCAAGTAGAATGCCCAGAAGCTTGGACGCTTTGTGTCACAAGTACAGCTTCTGCAGCACTTACACAGAACAGTCCCATTTCTAGAGAGGTTGCATGTATGATGTATGGTAGGTTCAAAAGACCACACTGGGCCCTTTGATTTTGAGTGTCTTTGAACAGAGTTGAGCCCCTGTGTTAAGCAGATGGATGGCTTGAGGCACTTCCGGAGGAGTGCCGGTGTTCCTGCCCTGGAGGCCTACTCAGGTCTGCCACAGCCGCAGTGGTGTCTCCTGTCACCACATCCGGGTGGTCACCGAGGATGGAAAGCAGGATGCACTCACCATGGGCCAGCAAGAATTCTGCTTCTCTTCACCTCTCATTCTGAATTGTTAGTAGCTTTCTACCTTGTGATATAGGAGATCGCTGCTGAGACTTTATAAATGAAGAGATGTGCACGATCACCTAATCTGCCCCCTTACTGATGGTTTGTGTCAAGGTGACTTTATCAGGGTCGTACCACATTCATTTAACAAATATTTATTGCACACCTACTGGGGGGTCTGTAGTCTTTGTATCAGTGGCAGGACCAGAATCCAGTCTTACTATTTCTAATCCAATGTTCTTTCCCCCATGCCCTGTTGTGTCTCTTACCAACCGCTCATCTGCCCCTGAGATGTCAGGTTGCAGCTGTGGAGTATACTTCTCAAATGTGGATGTTACCTCTGAGTATATATAATGAGAAACATGATATATGTATAGAAGGGACCCAGGGCCCAAAACCTTGCCAGAATGGTACATAGCCTTGTGTTCCCCAAATCTACCAAAATGTCGTGAGAACCAGACTCAAATGTAACCTGAATGTTTGGTGAGTAGAAAAAAGCAGCGGAGTATCCAGTCTAGAATTTCTTAAGGATGTTGAAGAAAGTGCTGATGGTGATAGGATAAATGAAATATCTTTTGCTTAGCTTTCCCCACACAGTCTACACCTTCCTTCCCATTCCATCTCCAATTGATAGAATACTTACTTCACTAGGTACCAGAAGCTGGGAGGTAATAGGGCATAGAGCGGTAAGAATGTGGAGTCAGACCAACCTTGATTTGATTCCCAGCTCTGCCACTTTCCAGCTGTGTGGCATGGAGAAATTTACTTAGCTCTCCTGATCCTCAATTTGCTTATCTGTAAAATGGAGGAGATGAATTGTTAGCTAATAATTAATAATATAAATAATATCTAATAAATGATGTTAAGTTTAATATTTATTGATAATAGTCATATTATAAAATTAAATAAACTAAAGCAAGTAAATTGCCTAGTCTGGCAAGTACCTGACACTCAGAGACAGCACCTGATAGGATTATTTTTCTTCATTCCATGACCTTACCCTACTTATCATTGACCATTGACAAAGCATTGATCTTTCTGGTTGTCTATTTAAAAAGGGAACTAATAAATGATACTTGCCCTATTGTCTCACCGGGCTATTATGAGAATCTAATTAGCATTATCTGTGATGCAGTACTTTTTTAAGGTGAAATATGCCATGCAGATTACAATCCTGTAGCTTTTACCCCAAAATTCTACATGCTTAGAATGATGGGTGACCTGCATTTAGCCATATTTGCTCAGATCCGTGGCAGGGTCTTTTAGATTAGAAAAGAAGGTGGGCTAAGCTGCCAGTTTTGTGTGGTTACTGTGGCTTATTCTCGCCAGCTCTCTAGAGAAGGGCCATGGTTGGCACCACGCAGATTCATCCTGGCTGCTGTTAAAGACAGTGTTAACCCCTTGCCCAAGTGACATAAACAGAGGTGGCATCTTCATAAACAAAGAAGCAAGTTAGGAGCCTACAACCTCTCTTGTCTCCATTTTTACATTTCCAAGGGCGATTTTGTAAAACAAGGTGGAGGGCCAAGATTAGCTTTTTTTGTTTGTTTGTAAATACCCTTCATCATTACTTTTCTTTATTCCCAAAAGAGGATTTAAGGTGGCTTACAGACTAATACAGCAACTGATAATAAACTGAATGAGGAAATAAAGTAGGCAGGAATAGGGGAAAATAAAGACAAAAACAAGGTGCAGCCAGGGACAGGATCCGTTCACAAAACACTTGCACAGCACAGGATCCAGGGCATCGCCAGCGCGTGCCCACTGAGAAGCCCAGCAGACGGCAAAGATGCCAACACGAAAGGTTCCAGATCCTTGTTGTCCATCGGATGAGAGTAAACCAGGACCTCAGGCCAGCTCTTCTTAGGTAATGTCAATCCTGTGTTGGTCGAGTAGGCCATGAGTAATGTCTGAGGCAATATTCCTACCATATACACAGCGGTTAGCTTCGTTCTCTCTGATAACATCGCAAAATACAGTTTTACGGCATAACAGGAAAACCTGGCTTATCAAAGTCGCTTCTCCGAGAGCCCGAGCGCCCTAGTGGGGAGGGCCCCAGCTCTCCACTGGTCTTAGTCTAAGAAGAACACTTAAAGAACCGAAGGAAAGGAAGGTGGAGCCCTCGCCTTTGACGTGAACATCCACAGGGACTGTTTCTCACAACAAGGCCTTTAATAAGAATATTAAATATTCTCTGGCAAGAATTGACAGAGCAGCAACTGTACAGTCAACTGGGGATAAATGTATCACCTTTGATGGTTTCCTGAGCAGGGGCCAGGATTAGTGTTTCCTCGTTAAAATTAACTAACCTGTTCACCTGGAGATGGCCTGAGGGGACACTCACAGGGAGGATCAAAACTCCTAAAACCAGTCATTCTTTGCTCTCACCAGTAGAAGACAAAGGAGAGACAAGGCCAGCGATCTACTCCATAGAGCAAGGCGACAGTGATTTTTTAGCCTGGAAATTTTTCAGAGAAGGATTTATCAATCCTCCCCCACCAGGAAAAAAAAAGTAAAGAACTCATATGGACCCAGTGAACGTCTAATTTTAAGCGATATGACTTGTTGGCAATACCTTCAAGAAGATCTGGATCGGAGTACACTTCTAGGCAGCTCAATAGAGGGGGTGGTGGGAAGGCATCTGCCAAGTGGGGTAGAGTAGTTGGTTGATGCCATTCTTTTTTTGGCAGCAGGACTGCTATAATCGTTATGCATAATTTGAATCAAATTTACAAATACTATTTGATTATTCCTCTTCCCTTATTTTATTTTTCCTGCTTTTTTCTAAGATAGCTAGTAGGGACCCACCAAGGTGCCTGGGTTGAGAGGAACGTTCTCAAGCCGTGTCTGTGCTCAGCTTCAAAGAATGTTCTGGCCCATAAGGGATGCCTGAGAAGGCATTAGAGGGGCAAAGGCATGGAATCACCCAGGCCTCGCCCTCAAAGAGCTGCTTCCTTGGCAGGAGTTCTTGGAGCTTAGTAAAGGTGCCTCCTTGAGGCCACGGCTTTGGTCTTTCTTGGATGTATTTTGGTATGTCCCCTCAAAAAGCCCCATGCCCAGAAGGAGAGAGAACAAACATTTTTCTGGGAAAGGCATTAACATTGAGACATGGCAGCTGGAAATTGGCAGGGTGCCCTCAGAAGGTTGGGGAAGTGATTTATTTTTCCAATTGCGCCATAGGAACCGAAGCTCTGACAGATGCTTCCATGCTTTGGCGGCAGCTGATCCAAGTGAGATCATTATTAATTATGAGTCACTTTTGAGTGTCTTTCTCAGAAACTACAGAGTACTTAGGAAGCCCAGATCCTCTTGAGTTGCAATCAATACTGTATACACCTCGCATGGGGAACTTGAGTGGCATGTAATTATAAAACATTATCGATCCCTGACAGAGGGGTTGAAAATGTACAAATCCTTCACGTAAAAAATCAACTAAATCTTCAAAAGGCTTGATTATTTTTCCTCAAGAAAGAGACCAATGGTTGGAGTGAAAAACTTGAAATGTTGGTTAAATTAGGGCTATTTTCTGCCAGGAGCCAGATCTGTACACATAATTATTTTATTCTCTGTGCTGGCACTGATTCACTTTGGTTGAGGATTGGAAATGTCCTTGTTTTTGTCCTGTAATCCAAATTATTCCATCGGTGCCTGTGATGATGTTTTCTACTCACATCTCCTGTATTATTTTTCTGTAAAACAAAGTCACATTTTGGCTCATCCCTAAGGTCTAATATACCCCTCATTCCCTTCCCCAAACCTGCTTTTCCTCCCCTTCTCTAGCACACCATCGCCATGTACCCCAGCCAGGAACTTTACCCTCTCATCTTCATATACCCCATAATTACCTGCTTTATTTTCTCCCTATTTCTAAGTTGGTATCCACCCCAGTCCTGTTAGAAAGACTGGAAGTCTGAATAGTTTTTAGACTTTGTGGCTGCATCTACCTCCTCAGTAGAGATGCTGAAGGTGGACTCTCATTGTCTACCAGTCATTCCATACCTCAGTGGGCAGGATAGCTTCTCACTGCTTTTCAGCTTCTGGTCTTGCCCCTTTCCATGGCTGACAGGAGGCCTTTTGAAATGCAAAGTCTGATCATGTCATTTGGCTGCATAAAGTCCTTTAGGGTCCCCATCGCCTTCAGCTTAGGATGGACAAATATTTATTGATCTGGAAGCGATAGACATTGAATCTCAAAGGATTATCTTCCAAGTCTAGGAGTTCCCCGGAAAATAGTAGATCTGGAGGATTGCAGTGGTGGCTGTGTTTGGAAGACTCTCTGATGAGCTTCTCGGGCATTTGGATATCTGTGGTTGGTTTAGCTGGAGTATGGCAGAGAACGTTTGTACCAGAAAGCTGTTTCCCTGGTTGTATAGAGCTTGCTTGTCAGTGTGTTACAGTCTCAATCCATTCTATTCTGGGTACCCCATAGTTTCGTCAGCCATTCAGTGAAGTGTTACTGAGAGTTTACAAGGGAATAGACCCCCTGGAATGTCCCCTCTGAACCTCCTATTTGAGGAAGAAGAAAATTCAATGCCAGTATAGGGCTCTGCCACAATGGGCCTATACAGTGATTCTCAAAAGGAGCACTAATGGCATGTTGTGTAGGAGAATACTCTGCAATGGCTGACTGTCCTGCACAGTGCAGGATGGTTAGCATTTTTGGCCCCTTGCGCTAAATGCTAGTCATGTCCCCCGGTCATCGGGACAGCTGAAGAAAGCCCCTGCATGCTCCTTCATGGCTCCAAATGCTCCAAGGATGGGGAAATGGTACCGTCCCTAGTTAAGAACCACTGACTCCTATAATTGCTTGATCTGATTCTAACTTCTGCTCTTCAGAGGTTCTCCATTCCTGAGAGTATAATGAAGAGCCAGATAATTTATGATCTTTCCATCACTCCTGTTGCCTCTTTATCTTCTGTAATGATTGAGTCAGACTCTGGAGTCAACATTGCCTGGTTATGAAATCAAGCTCCATGACTTTAAACATAGATATCTTCTTGGACAACTATTTAATCTCTCTGTGCCTCAGTTTTCTCATATAAAATGGGAGTAATAGTATCTGCCTCAGAAGATTTTTGTGAAGATTAAATAAGATAAAACATGAGGTGCTTGCCACACTGTCCAAGCATGATAATTGAGATGATGATGATGATGATGATGATTATGGTTCTTGAGCATAAGGGTGTATTCAAGCAGGAAGTTGAAATTGACACTTCAAAATAACTACTCCAGAAATTACAGAGAGATAACAGGGTGCACGAAGAAGAGTAGTGGACTGGATGGCAGTCAGTAAGTTCTCTTGCACCTCAGCCATTCATTATCTGTATGGCCTTGAATATGTCACTTCACTTCTCTGATTTTTGCTCTCTCTCTATGAAATATCTGTCCTACAAGGGGTTCAAAGGATTGAAGGACATAAGCATTGCTAATGTGCTTTAAAATCCATATAACGTCATAAACGGTTTGATTATCATATTTAAGTAGCCTGTTATACACTGGTGTTTCCTATCCCTGATTTTAAAACTCCCACGAGCCCATTGGAAGACCACTCTTAACAGGTGCTTCTAGATGGATGTGCAAACCTGGAGCATCTCCTTACACGATAAATGGCCGGGTGTTCTTCATGTCACTGAAACTCCACCACCCCACTTCTGTCCGTGTGCCCCCCAATAGCACAGGAGAGAAAGAGCCTTGGACCATTTAGGGGTCTTTGGTAGTTCGTGTCCGTAGTTCAGCAGCTGTGCCTTCCCAACTCCCCCAAACCGAGTGCCTGTTTCCTCTGTGATTGTCTCCTTGTTGTCCCGCAGCAACAAAGGCGAGAGAAGGAGCTGCGGAAACAGCAGGAGAGGGAGCAGCGCCGGCACTACGAGGAGCAGATGCGCCGGGAGGAGGAGCGGAGGCGCGCGGAGCACGAGCAGGTACAGCTGAGACCAGGGACCTGCAGAAGACCCCTGAAGCAAGCCCCGTGCCAGGCGCCTCTGGAGTGTGGGCCACTTTCTCTTGGGACTGCTCAGTTGAAGCAGGTTTTTACTCCCTCTCAAGCAGCCTTTCTCCCTGATTCAGGTAGTCAAATGCACAACCTTGGGAAGGCCTGCTCGTTGTACCTCGCTTCCTGCCCAGGCCAACTCCCCTCACGTGCCCTTGATTTTCTCATTCTCCCAACCCTGAGTATGTGTTTTGGAGGCAGCACCAAAGCATGGAAAATGAGCTGCATCCTACTCTTTCATTCCTTCATTCCTTCATTACAGAGCCCATGCTCGCTGTGGTCTCCGTGTCTGAGGCATGAACGTAGAGCTCTCTCGCTCCCCCTCAGAACCACATTCTCATCACACAGTCAAGCCTGCTGGATGACTCCCTCACAAAGGCAGCACTTGATGACATTCAACAAGTGTTTCATCCCTGCTGGTTATACAGGAGCTTTATAACATTGTTAATTCCAGGTAGTTCAGAAAGAGGGGAACCTGTAATGAAAAGCTTTAAAATACAGCTGAGTTTATTAAAAACCAAGTACAAACAGTAAAACTATGAGCCATCTCAGCCAGCCGTTGCTAGTAGAGGGCTTGTGCATTTGACTACATTGAAATGCTTTTGCTCTGGTGTGGCATACTCTCCTTGTTTTGTGAGGAGATGTCTGGGTATATTTTCCCCCTCCTTCCTTCTATACTTTACTTGGCAGCTCTTGTCACCCTTGAAATTACCGGTGCTTTTTCTCTCTCTTCTTCTCTCTTCCTCTCCCTTTGTTCCTCTGAATTCTCGCTGCCCACCTCTCCAGGAGTACATCAGGCGACAGTTAGAGGAGGAGCAGAGACAGTTAGAGATCTTGCAGCAGCAGCTACTGCATGAACAAGCTCTACTTCTGGTAATGGGAAAGCCAACTGCCAGCTCACCTGTTCTGTGCTCATACCGTGTGTGCACGCGTGCATGCGTGAGCGTGTCAGTGTGTGTCCTCCTAACACGCCCGTCCAAGATACAGTGTTCTCAGAGCCTCGTGGGCCTCCAAAACCTCTATTAAACAGAATACATTTCCCAACCCAATTTGCCAAGTCTGAATACATTTAATACACTGGTTATGCATTCTTTATTAACTCCATCTATTTTGAGCCCTTGACATGAATCCAGCCTTATTATAAGCTCAGACTGTTTTCAAGACCTTCTATGTTTATTGCAGAGTAATTTTGTAGGGCCATTTACAACGTGCTGGAATACAATCACAGCAAAATGTACCTCTTCTGTAAGAACCCACTCAGCTTTGTGGTCATATTTCATTTGCAGACTATTAGTTTTACCCTTATGATGGGAACATTTTGTGTTCCCTAGCTCATGCAGCTTCCACTTGAAGTCCATTTTTATTATTATTGCACTATTCTCCAAATGGACTTCTTAGTTTATCTTTTTATTTAACTGAACTTTTATCCAGCAGCATTTTAATATTTTTTAGCCTATACATAGCTTGTTAATGGCTTTTGTTGGTCTGAGTTTTGTTAAACAAAAGATAACATAGACAATATCTTTAGTTAGTTACTTAGTTTCATAATTAATTGTACATGTTTCATTGGTCTAATTACAATTCAGGAAATGGATGGCTTCTTATAGGGATTGTGTACTGACCATCCAAATGTCCCCATTTTTTCCACTTTCTCAGTTGCAATTCACCAGGGTGTGACACCACTTTGCAAGTGGTGGTATTTCATAGGAATTGGCGTTAAAGCAATAATGTTTCATTAAGTGCCCCCATTCTTAGGTGGATGCAACCTGAGGCTATGGCACTTCCCGACATCCTCTTTTTATTCTATTAGTTTTAAGATCATTTGTTATTTACCATCACTTTTGTCTCCATTGCATGCTTAACTAGTCTGCCCAATGGTTTCTGTGTGGTGATTTGGCCTCTTCCTTGCCCCTCTTTCTTTATCTGAACAGGAATATAAGCGCAAACAATTGGAAGAACAGAGACAAGCAGAAAGACTGCAGAGACAGCTAAAACAAGAAAGGGACTACTTGGTTTCCCTTCAGCATCAGCGGCAGGAGCAGAGGCCCGTGGAGAAGAAGCCACTGTACCATTACAAAGAAGGGATGAGTCCTAGTGAGAAACCAGCCTGGGCCAAGGAGGTAAGTGAGGAGGTGCTGCCAGGCACTGTTGACCACGCCTCTGGCTCTAATGGGTTCATCCAGTAGAAGTGGAGACTTAAACTAGGTGCTGAAAAGTTAGAAAATAATTCATTGTAAGACACACACTTTGCTTTTGGAAGAGTCATACCACTGTTCTCTGCAGAGAAATGGCAAAGTGCCCTATTCCATTTGTGATTCTTGGGAAAACAGTAGATTTTTGTGGGCAGTAATAGGAAGTAGAAGAATCCTTTTCCTTAGGAAGTCTAGTTGAGTTTGTGGTATGAGGATTTTTAGTGGCTTTACCATGGAAGAATGTGATTTAGGAATTCTGGAATTCTAGATAGGATCATTTTTCTGCCCATACACGATCCCTGTTATGGTTCATTAGCATTGTCACTGACACTGCCTTGTTCTTATGTGGCACAACAGATGCACAGTTGGCCTCAGACTGATGGTTGTGTTATTAACTTCCAGGATCAGAGGTCATTTGAATTTCTTTTGCACATATTTCCAAGTTAATGATCTTTCGTCTGCTCAATCACTATACTAAGGAAGGATTTTCAGGAACTCAGCTCTGATTAGCTCATCTTAGCCATCTTATTAAAAATCGTTTGGATGAGAGGAGGAAAGGGTGATAACCAATTGGGTAAAGTAAACAAACAAAATAATAATTTTAGCCAAGGTCAACTTCCCCATCCCCACCCAGGCTATCACTCTGGCATCTCGTGCAGGAAGGACCTTGGTCTTCAGTTCCATCTTCATTTGTGGCACCTGGTGATTTGCTCTATTTTCTTGTGAGCTCAGCTAGTCATTTAAAAGGGTGGCCTTGGGTTTAGGGCATAATTTTTTTGTATTTTAACCTAGCATCTTTAGATATTTATAGCTAGAGCTTTTTTCCCCAAGTTATCTAGACTACAGTATTACCAGCACCATATATCTGTCCCAGGATCCTTTTTTATGAAAAGTATTTATCTTTTTATTTTTCTATTCTATCTTACATATGCATAGAAAATGCTTGAAACATTGTCCTAATATTAATGATGGATGTTTATGGGAGATAGGATGTATAGGGTTTTTTAAAAAAACTTTTTGTGCTTTATACATTGTTTAAATTCTCTATAATGATAATGTACTATTTTTAGAAAATTAATAAAGTAATTTTTTTTTCCAAAACTTAAGACCCAGTCAATACATAAAGAAAATCCTTTAATTCGAGATGGAAAACGCTTTCAGTGACTTTCCCCTATTGTCTATAAATATGATCCTTATTTACCTATGTCTGTAACACTGCCTCTTTCTCTTAGATCAATAATACAGGTTTGTGAACCTACTCCCAGGTACAGCAACCGCCCATTAATAATCCACCTGTTCTTCCAGCTGAGCAGACTCACTCTGCCATTAAACAGCAGCTGATGTGCTTCTGCTCTGATAAGCCAGACTCACAGCTCCTGATCATGGCAAGTGTTCAGAAAGCTGAAAAACTAGCCTCTTCCAAGCTACTGCCAGTAGCATCTGCAGGAATTAATTATTCCAGATCAAGAGTCCTATTTGAACATCATGCATGGAAGAAAGGAAGACCAGCTTGTCCTATTTGACTTGATCTTGAAGAAACACTGAAACCTTAGAGAGCCTCAGGCATCGTAGTGAGATCTCCAAAGAGCTCTTGTGCCCAATTCGAGAGTTAGGATCTAAGGTCATCTGTGTCCTCTCCCAACATTTCCAAAGTGACGTGCCCACAATTGTCCCATCCTGGACTTAAGAATAAGGGGGTCCTTAGAGACTCACATAGGCCTTGGGGCAGGAGGGCCACCTCGTGCATCTTTACAAGCGCATCGACTCCTCTAAGTGCAGCATTGCCAAGTGACCTCTCCTTGAGGTGTGAACGCCTGGCCTCATTGTCCCCAGCCCCATCATGAGTTAAGAGGAGCACCTCCAGATCCCATTGAAGAGGACCATCCTTCCTTGCAAAGCCTCCCAGAAATCCTTCTTTCCCCTGTACAGCTCCCTCATGAACAAATGTACCAGTAAAGAAGGGAAAACATGGAACAGTTTCCACTTCCTTCCTTCAGCTTCTACCCAGCACACTTTCGTTTGAATTTATCCACTTTGACTTCATTGCTTTCTGGTTACTGCTTGTCCTCATCTCTAAACTTCCTGGGAAATTATACCCTCTATTCAGAACTAGTTCGTGGTTCCCAGGCTTTGAGAAGCCACAACATTCCTGGGGACAAATCTTTGCAGATGTCATCAAAGTGGTTTTCTAGGCCTCCTAATTCCCCTGTGCTTCCTTGCCATGCTTCTAGCAGTCAAGGGAACCCAGCAGTTGGGCATGCAGACAGCATGGTTGTGTCATCAAGCATTCCTGTGTGAGGTTCCCTGGCCACCGTAGGTCTGGGCCACCTCCGGTGGGTGACATTTTCCAAGGTCCCCAGCATCCTCGCAGCTGGTGCTTTTTCTTGGGTCTTCATGCACTTCCAGACATATGTGGGAACATTCTTTTGGGGTTTCATATTTAGTCCTATCCTCCTGGGTCTGGTTAACATAATCTAGCTTCCAACTAACCATCAGTCTGTTCATGAAACAGTTCCCAAAGCTTGGAGTGGGTGTCCATATTTTAGAAGAAAAATGAGACACTAAGATGATAGAATGAGTGACAGTGCTAAATATGGGATCAGAGCAACTGGTGTACAAAATAAGAGCAAATAATTATCTGCCTTGGTTTGATTTATCATTTTTGTAACACCTGTTTCTTTATCAAGGCTGAGTAAATTGGGAATAAAAATGCATGTGAGGATCCTTATCTTCTTGATATTTCAATGCTTCTCATCAACAATGTACATACTTTTCTTCTGAAGTGTTATTTACAGCTCTCTTTTCTTATACTAGAAAGGTAGGTGGGGGTCAATGGAGCCAAACTATAATATATATTTCAAGACTTTGGGTACGAACAGAATTTCTAGCTTATCAGCATCTTAATTATCAACTGATGAAATAACTGGGTTAAAGTTTCTTTTGAAGGCAGAATTTAAAAGTACCATTTTCTTTTTCAAAGGTATCTTCTGCCAGAATTCAGATTTGAAAATACCTTCAACAGGGATGAGTGGGCAGCTGTGCCCATATCAATCTCTTCTGTGATATGGGGTCTGGGTTTTTTTGTCCCACGTGCTGTTGAAGATACCACTCACCATCTTCAACCCATTGCAACATTTTCTGTAATCTGCTTCAGCATGTGTTTTCTGACTGAACTCTGTAGTCTTTTCTTCACAATGGCTTTTTGTTCTTTGATTACTTTTCCATCAATTTATTTCTTCTCTTCTTTAGTTGAAAATGACAAATTTTCGCCAGCACTAATGTTGTTACAGTGCTTCATCCTCTATTTTTATTTCTTCATTTTGTAAAACAGATGTGATCATCGTATTTTTCATTACCTTTCTTAATTTGTTGGATACAGTAAGAACAAATAAAAATACTTGATCATTTGCAAATCTTAATGAGCTCTTCCCCGCCTCCCTTTGCCCAATATTCTGTCTGCCCTGAATATACATCACATTGGCTTTGATTTTTAGATTTCAGTCAGAAAGGAACATAACCATTTGTTTTAAAATGAGGAAGACATTCTCACCTCTTTTAGATTCCACTTTTACTCACTCAGAGGGCTAAAAATTCTTCGTCTAAATGTACCTGCCACATCTGGATTGGGATGGCAGTCTTATTTGTTCTATGAAAATGTTAGTCTGACGTTCCATTAAACACAAGCAGAATTTGAAGGTCTTATTTCTCACTCTCTCTTTCTGGATGATGGAGATTGCTTTTTCTTTCTCCTCTTCCTTTTAATCGCGTATGATTGTCTGGGCCTTAGCAACTGTGTGTGTTCCTTACCCCCCTATCACACACCCACCCACACACACACACACACACACACACTTCCTTTGTTGCATTTTGCACAAACTCACAGCAGTGGCAGAATGCTCTGTCTACATGAGTGTTGCATGAGATTGTCTTTTAATTTTTTAACACTCCATCGTATTTTCTCTGTAATGCATACCAGTCATCTGGCTGTGGTTTTATTTGGCAAATGATATGACTTAGCTCTTTATGTGAGCAGTGAAAACAGGATCAAAGTATCTCATGAATATTTAGTTATTTATTGACTTCTCTTTCTCCAGCATTGCCAGTGAACATAAAAATCAAACTGTTTCGTGTAGTTGAAAAGAAAAAAGAAATTCCCAAACAATTGTGTTCAATTCACCATACATGAGTCCATTAAGTAAGGCATTCTAAGACCTTTATACATCCTGCTGCACTGTATCATATAAAACATTACTAAAATGCACCCACATGACATAGTAAATTTATTTTACTGTCAACTTTTTTGAAATTACTTCTGTAATTTTGTTTTGAAATTATTTCTTAACTAATAGCCATTATTGCAAAGTGAAACATTTTAACCTACAGATTTTCAAATGCACAAAACAACTTAATAATTGACATCAATACATTTCTTTTTATACATGTTTAAATATATGATTTTCTTTGAAGAGTTTTTTTGAAATCTTATAATCAACAAATTCATTCTCCATCCTTCTGTATTTATGTAGCCTTTGTACATCTCAGAGGCCTTAGGCATCCACTGCTATAGTACACAGTGGGCAACACAGTCTGCCTGGAACATTTTACCTGAGACCACAGTTATTTTTTTTCTTTCTCCTTATACTACTATAATAAATAGTGTATCATTTCTTTTTTAAAAATAACTTTATTTCAAATTCAAAAAATAAAATAACAGAAAAAAGTAGCTCAACAAGTTATGGTACTCCTAAAATGTCCTTTCCAGGCACTTTTGTCTCATCTAATTCCAACTACTAACTCAGTTGTTCCTCTGGTGTTCAGAAAGATACACAGATGAGCACCTATTAGTTAAATTACGTAGCCAAGATCTTATTAATGAAAAAAAATGAAGAAAAAAAATAATCATATTCATATCTCACAAAGCCCCATATTCTTTTTTTACCTTTAGCATTAATATAGTACCAAATTTACTTCTCCTACAAAAACATTACAATGATGGTAACTATAGTCCATAAATTACATTAGTTATATTTTCCCATGTATCATTTCTGCAGAAATGTGCCACACCGCTCCAAAGTTATTTCAGTTTTGATATTAAAATGGTCCTTTTAAGAAAAAGTGCTCTGTAGTAAAATTAATCAGTCTCCCCTAATCCTTCTCTCGATATTCATTGACAATCTCGTCTTCCATGTCAGCTGTGGAATCCTATGTAAGGAATAACTTTTTAATTGTCGTCTGGCACTTTATGTGTGATGTTATTAGAGCACCCTTTTTTGGTGGTGGTGCTGGTATTTTATGTCTTCTTGGCAGCAGAAGATTGAAGCAGAGGCTCAGCCAATAGACTTTCTTGTGTATCCTCCAAGGCAGATTGTGATATGTCTGGATTATGCCTGAAAAAGAAAAAAAAAACCACCTTCTATTTTTTTCTGACTCACATATCTCTCTCCCATACAATTAATAGACATAACTGGTGATGATTCAGGGACAGGCCTTTGCCCAGTATCACAATAACCAGAAGTGCCCTCTGCTAGTTACACAGCTTTCCCTTCTGTCCATCTGTGAAAATGTTAGTAGGAGAAGTGCTTTTTCCAATGTTTAATTTGGTATTTTGCTCCAGTACTTAAGATGTTCCCTTGGTGCCAAAGCACCTGGATAGCCTTTTCTTCCCAAAGACTTTAGGGTAGGATTTTCTTGAGGCACAACTATATAGCCAGAAGCCTCATTGAAAACCTCATAGATTTTCAGATTTCTTTGGACTGACTCCAACCTAGCAAATTTCAATGCAGCATTGGAAATTTCAGCACACCCTGAAATAGCATGCAAAGTGTAACAATAGATTATTTATCCCAAGTATTTTAGAGGGGTACAGACTTAAATATGCTAATGGTAGGACTTGTAAACTAACTGATAGAAGGCATGTGGAATTTTAGTACACCATTTGGTTCCTTTTCATTTTGATACTAGAATTACATTAGTAACAACTGTATATGACTAACCAAATCCATTAACTGCCTATGAATGTTGCTGCCTTGTTCATGTCTTTTGGCAGCTTTTGGGCCCGTGTGGCCTGTGGGCCTGTCTGAGGCAAGAAGGGATCCTTTACCTGGGGTCTTGGTTCTGGCAGTTCTTTACCCTAAAAATGTCTTCTTTGCTCAAGAGGGAGTCTTTGGGGCAAATATTTCTACTGCAATTTTGAATGTGCTGTCTCATAATGTGTGTTCAAATCTGCCAGGGTATGTTTTACAGTTTAGAAAGTAATAATTAGTAGTATTCCTCACTATCTGAATATATTTGGTTCCTCAATTTGGGGTACCAAGTGGTTAGAGTTTGGATAGCCAGGCATTTTTCTGAAAATGTGTCTGGATCTCTTGGAGTCCTAAGCTCCAACAGCAAGGGTTTGGATAGTGAGGGCTGCTTGTACAGGTGAGTTATTCATTATCTTCCCTGGAAATACGAAAATGGCTATAATATTTGACCAAATAAAGTGGTCTAGAAAGAGTCACCTTCTTTTCAAAGAGTCTGATATTTGTAAAAGCAATGTGTTACATGCCTTGATCTCAGTCTATCTATTGCTGTCTTGTGGGACTTTCTTTTCTTTGTGGTCTCCTCTTGAAGCTGGCTTTGTTCTTTTTGCTCAATGCAAGAGACAAATAACTATTGCAGATGTAACACTTTGCTCACAAACACACCCCCCCCAAATATACATGTTCTGGTTTATCTTCCTGGCTTTTTGCAGCTATTTTTATAGGGGCTGTGGTGAACTTCTGGGACATGGAGTTTCAAAACTGACGTCAACTGAATGCCATTTGTATGTACCCTGCACAGCCATGGCAGGGGACAAACTGTTCAGATTACCCCTCAACAGAGGCTAAGGGCTGTTTCTATATTGCACGTATCTATCATGCTCAAATATTTGAGGCTGATATGACAGTTTGAAAAACAGACTATTCAGTAGATGAGGCTGAGTGTTCCTCTAGAAAGATTCAAAATGGGATAGGGAGAATGGGGAAAATAGCTCTGCTGCATTTTTATTTCAGATCAGGCATTAAAAGCAATAAAGACCACTATAAAAAATATGTAGACAGAATGAATATTGAATTACCTACGTGTGGTTTCCATGATGGGCTCTAACAATACCCAGATGGTGAGTCAGCAGAAGAGAGTCAAGGCTCACACTGAAGGGTCAGGTGGGGAGAATAGTTGGTTGTGTTACCCTGGTGGGTTTGGAAAGTAAACACTCAAACTTGACCCTAAAGAAATGAAGGTCCTCTTGAAGTTGTCAAAGATCTCAAATCCTGCTTTTCAGTGCTTATCTAAATGTCCCTTTAAAATTGCCTTCTGCAACAGTCTACTGTAGACATATCCTCAGGGCGATTTTTATTTTTCTTAGTACAAAGGGCATCCACTGGTACTGTGAACCTTGGTTGTGAAGACTCCAGATCAGTTATCTGTTTGGGCTGAGAGAGGCTCTGGAAGAAAGGGGATAACAAGGAAATGAAATGGCCTGGGAGGAGAGAGGTTTGGAGCAGGGAGAGGTGAGGGAGAAAAGCAAGAGTGAACGCCACACGTGGAGGAACAGGGAGGAAGAAAGGCGAGAGAGAGAGAGAGGCTGGAAATGGAAAGAATGGGGAGGAGCTGTGTATTATAGGGAGCAGGGAGAGACAACTGGAGAGAAAAAGAAAATGATACAAGAAGTCTAAGACAGGCCATGCTCATTAAGCATGCCGCCAAGAATACCCACTTGCCTATCAGTAGGGCTGGTGATGAGATGGGGACAGTGCACTAAACTTCGTCCTCGTTTCAGCTTCCCAATTGCTCTCCTCCCTATACCATGAGTCAGGAAGCACACCAACCCAAAGCAATGTTCTGTTTTCCCCAAGCAATTGGAATGCCTCCCCCAGGTCCTCTGATTATCTGTGGTGCAGCCTGCCTCCCT
The DNA here is from genome assembly GCA_026826555.1 of Tolypeutes matacus. Lineage (NCBI taxonomy): Eukaryota > Metazoa > Chordata > Mammalia > Cingulata > Chlamyphoridae > Tolypeutes > Tolypeutes matacus. Next base: position 59,272,868 of record JAKSZT010053887.1, read on the forward strand.
CACTGACCCCATGGCTTTTGACCAACTAGTAAGGTAATATCCCAGTTGATGCAAAAGATAACTCTTAATATTAAGCAGGTCCCAAATTTCCAGGCAGCTGAAATAGCGAGAGGTAATGGGTTACAGAAGGGGGATTGCTTGGGTGCTATGTGGGGTTTTGTTGTTGTTTTTGCTGCTAGTGTTTTGCTCTGATAGAAAAAAGCATTTTGCAAATTCTTGATGCAGAGCAGAAATGGAGATTTTTGGCTTCCTAAAATGAATTGATCAGAGGGACACAAAAATGGCTGTGCAGGGGACTCCAGAAAATCCTTACATGGAAGTAAATTGACTTCTTTCCACTGAGGCTCTCTCTTATTGCTTCCAGGTGGAAGAACGGTCAAGGCTCAACCGACAGAGTTCTCCTGCCATGCCTCACAAGGTCGCCAACAGGATATCTGATCCCAACCTGCCCCCAAGGTCGGAGTCCTTCAGCATTAGTGGGGTTCAGCCTGCTCGGACACCCCCCATGCTGAGGCCAGTGGATCCCCAGGTACACCCTCCCCTTCGTTTCGTCAGGCATTCTGGTAGGATGTGTAGTGAAATCTGTTAAGAACCCAGGGAACTGTAACATGGTTTCAGGGATAGGACCAATTAAACTATGGCCCTAAAAATAGATGTATAATAATATAGAAGGCCACTGAATTTGAAGGGTAGAGAAAGGAGTACGAAAGAAAATATCACTATCCTTAACTATGAGTCAACCAGAAAGTCACTTCTTGGTAAAGTGGCCTTTTGGAGACCCATAAGAGTTTCTGTGAGGTAAGAGTAAGCATCCTTTTATCATTACCAAAATTAGAATTCGTATGGATCTTTGTTAGTGTATGGTAACTTATATTTTCCTTTATTCCCTGGGGTCTTGACATGAGCCTGAAGCTGAAAAAATAAGATAGACTTGGTTAATTAAAATCATGTCTTAATTTAAGCCATTGGTTCCCAAAATGGTTACAACATCAGTAACATCAGTATCGCTTGGGAACTTGGTAGAAATGCAGATTCTTGGGTTCTCCCCAGACTTACTGCTCAGAAACTCTTGTGATTTAACAAGCCCACGGATGGTTCTGATGCACTTTAGAGTTTAAGAACTGCTGTCTTAAGCGCTTTGGAAAAGAAAAATATTACTCCACATTTCTGAAAAGAGGAAGTTTCTGGAAGTTCTAGATGACTTTTAAATTTTATATACTAAAAATAAACTAAGAAATAAAATAAAGAATGGAAATTCATGAAAAATAAAATATGGCTGCCATCACCCAAATGTCTTATATTTCTTCTAGTTATCCACCTGTGTTAAGACTGCCACAGAATATTTTGAGGTCACTTTTGAAATTGTAACGCTATTTGAAAGGAGTTTAAAAGCATGGTGAGAAAATCAAGTATTGCCGGTGCTTTAAGTTTGCATTTAATAAAGGCTGTCCAGGATTTTTTGGCACCAGCCAGCTTAGCATATCTTTCCCTTGGTGGTTTTTATTTGTATATCATTCTTTTGTGCCTAATCTTCAATAGGATACATTTTTAAAGGGGCTTCTCTTTTAACACACAAGCTTCCTCTTTTAAAACCCCTAACATTGATTTTTTAGAGCTCTTTTGCCCAATGCAAAGGAAAAGTTGAGAGAGAAAGCTTACTCTGTGAAAGTGACCCTAGCAAATGAAAATGTAGATATCCTGGTGGTAACTCTTTGGGATAAGCATTCTTCAAGTCATGCCAAAAAAAATTTTTTAACTCTTTTAAAGTGGGTTTGTATTTTGTACTACATATTTTTTAAATGTGCATTGTTTTTTAAATTAGTATTTAGTAATATTTAACATTAATAGAAAATTAATATTTAATTGGTTACAGTTCTTTTCTGGTTGAAACAGAGCATTCAGCTGAGCTGGGCTTTGGAGATTTTCTCTGAACTATAGGTAAAAAATACATAATGTTGAGATTTCAGACCTAGAGAGGGTCTGATATATACCTTATACAAAGCAGACGCTAAATTAGTATTTGTCAAATTAATAATCTAATTTAGAAAGCACACTAGATTTTTTCCTAGCCAAGATTATTGAACACCTTCCACATGCCAGGCATGGTGCTAGACCCAGGAATACAATGACGAGCGTGGCAGACTTGGCTTCTGTCCCCAGAAAGCTCACCATTACCAAGTGGAGGAGCAAGGTATTGAATTGGCACTAACAATAAAGTGTGAGCTGTATGAGGTAAGGGAGGCAACTTCCACTCGGGATTTTAATGGTATATCTTAAAAAGCCACATTTCCACCTACATGAACACTATTACCACATGCCAAATGGTGAGACTGACAGCCCTAAAAGAAATGTACTGGTGTTGACAGATACATAATAGCATAACTTGGAAGAGCCAGTTCACCAAAAAGTAGGCTAGCCTAGAGGTTGGATATATGGACTCTGGGGATAGGATATCTGGGTTAACATATAGGCTCCAGCACATAATAGCTCTAAAATCTAGGATGTTATTTAACTTCTCTATATCTTACATTACTCATGTGTAAAAGGAAAAAAATAATCATGTTCACCTCATGGTGGGCTTAGTGAGCAAAATATCTAGACTAGTTCTTGTTTTATAGATCAGTAGCATTCTCTAAAGTCAAGGCTGGAAGTTTTTAAGAAGGAGAATTTTGTCATATTAAAAACAAAGTCCCTGTAAAATATATTGTATTGCTAGGCAATGGATGTTCACTAAATAAAGTTATTGTTATCATTATACCCATTTCAGTGACTTCTTAAGTGTCCCAAGTAAATAATTTAATTTTATGCCCAGAATCCTGTTTCAGCCTCAGAAATAGCTCTAAATGAAAAATTGGAAGAGCTTTTTCAAAGCATACTGTAAATAGCTGTGATGGACTTTCTGTAGCCCTTCAAAGTTCTGCTCTAGGACTTTATTTTCCCTTCACCTGATAGAGGGACTGCCAAGTGGGTTCTTCTTCTAATATCGCTGCTCTAATATTGGTTTGATGCTTAGATCCCACATCTGGTAGCTGTGAAATCCCAGGGACCTGCCTTGACCGCCTCCCAGTCAGTGCATGAGCAGCCCACCAAGGGCCTGTCTGGGTTCCAGGAGGCTCTGAGCGTGACCTCTCACCGCGTCGAGATGCCGCGCCAGAACTCGGATCCCACCTCCGAAAACCCTCCTCTCCCCACTCGTATTGAAAAGTTTGACCGTAGCTCTTGGTTACGACAGGAAGAAGACATTCCACCAAAGGTAATACTGCTGGGGCGTCTGTATCATCATCCTCACTGGTTGTTACTATTATTACCACTATTCCAGACCTTTCATAGTAATAAAGAATGTGCTACCAAAACTCCTGCCCCTCTCATGTGTTGTGGCTCCTCCTCTTCCACAGCTAAGACTTAGATTGTCATTTACCATTTCTGACCTCTGTTTTCCCCAAACACTGAGGCTCAGGTATCCTAATGGCTTGGAAGCATATAACCTATATCCAGATTAGAACTCTCAACCCCACATATTCCAAACTATTGTTTTACTCTCCATATGATGAAACAGAACAATGGATTTTTTCATTGATGACTGAATCTACATCTAGACGACCTGAAAACTTCCAGATGAAAAGTAGAAAATTCAAATATTCCTATTTTTATCAACACAAAGTAAAACCAGATTTCAGGTGTCCAGAAGGTGGTATTTCTCTTAGGCTACTTTAGTTGGCCCATTTAAGGAAAGCTCCTTCAAGATCAGGTCATAATTCAAATCCAATCTTAATGACTGAAGATAAAACTTGAGGGCAAGATGACCAGCCATCCTACTGGACAGAAGAGTCCTGGCTTTGGCTTCTCTTATTTTGTTTTGTTTCGGGGTTTTTTTGTTTTGTTTTTTTTTTCTCTACCAAGTTGATAGTCAAACCAGGAAATGTTCTGGATAAATCTTTGTATCGACTTCTTCCTGATTTCGGCATCCCCTTTCTCCTGATCTCAGCACATGGGCTATGACAAATGGAATGCCACACAGTTTCTAGAAAATACTTCCATTGTTGATTCCAGGGGAAAAAATTATAGTTTTCTCTCAATGGTTTTCAAATATTTTTCCTGGTTTTCCCCTCCAAAGTATATTGTAACAGAATTTCCAATTATTTTGAGACTGAAGACAGTTGATAATGGCTTTTTTGTTGTTGTACTCCTCTTGTGGAACAGAGATGCCATCAGAAAAAGTTAGGTAGGGAACAAATTTCAATTTGGAAAATAAGGTGGGCAAAGGAGAAGACACAATGGCCGGGGCCACTGAAAATAGTAGTTTTTCTTTCCGCTCTCCAAAACTGTACAGGCATACATTTATAAAATTAGGAGTGAAATTTTAGATCAATTAGAAGATTTTAGGTTTTAATAATTCATTGGGTTCTTTCTTCTGTGCAACTATTCACAAAAAGAAGAAGGAAAAATAGTAGAATTATTTACTTTGAGCATGTAGTAGCACTGATTTAGGTCATTTTGCTTCACTTTACTGACTCATCTTTCAGGTCTTTATCTTAAAATGAATTATAATAAAATGTTAATTTTATGGAACATCTAAAGGATGACAGTAGAATTCAAGTGTGTCTCATTTTATGAAACATACATTTTTTAATGAAATCAAATTTTGTAAGTAGACCAGTGGAGCCCGTTACTTAAAAGAATCATATTATGAATCTTGATAAAGAAAATTACTTCCAATGCCAACTGTCGTCCTTTAGATGTTCTGGAAGAAGCCAATACAAAGATTTATCCATTATTTTGAAATGTCCTGGAGTATGTGCATATGATTACAGAGTTTATTATTTATTAATAATTCATTGGGTTCTTTGTTCTGTGCAACTATTCACAAAAAGAAAAAGGGAAAATAGTAGTAGAATTATTTACTATGAGCAGGTAGTAGCACTGATTTAGGTCATTTTGCTTCACTTCACTGACTCATCTTTCCAGGTCTTTATCTTAAAATGAATTATAATAAAATGTTAATTTTATGAAGCATCTAAAGGATGACAGTTGGCATTGGAAGTAATTTTCTTTACCAAGATTCATAATATGATTCAAGTAACGGGCCCCATTGGTCTACTTAAAATATTTGATTTCATTAAAAAATGTTTGTATGTTTCATAAAATGAGACACACTTGAATTCTACGTAAGGACTTCTCCAGATGAGCTAATAATACATTTTCATACTGGACCTCACCATCTAATATTGAAGATCCTTCCAGTGTTTTCACTATTAATCCTGTTTTGTGGTACGTTTGTAAATTGGCCTTCCAAAGCACAGCATTTTTTAAAAATTAGTAATTGCAAGTGGATTAGGAAGTAGAAACTTTCAAGATCTATTGCAGTAGGCTCTCTGAACTCAACTGATATATGGCTATGTCCCAATGTCCAGCCTGATATCCTAATTTCTCAGCAGATTTCCTAATTGCCATATATGTTTATCACTTGTGATGTGATCTAAAAATGGAACTTGGCTTTATCTGGAGGGCTAACATCCTGTGATTACCTGAGTTAATGGTACCCAAAAGAGACTTCTGGTATCCACCACTCCTACCCAAACTAGACTCCATGGAAGTCAGTTATTTTTAGCCAGTGAATTGAAATTGTTATCTTAGTCTAATAATTTTGATCCTGTTATCTCTGTTTTTAAAAATGAAGTTGATTTTCCTAAATGGTTGCCAGCTGTGGCTCATTGCCTTGTGCCAGTAGACCCTTGTTTGAATTTGTTTAGGGAGTTAAGTGTTTCTTTCAAGAATAAAATGTACTTCTTCCCTGTGTAAGAAACTTTCTGGAACTCCTGGCAAATCTTTGGATAGGAGTAAGCTTTCCAGGTAGTAGCCTGTGGAAGTGATTTATGAATTCTGGTTTTCTTCCAGGTGCCTCAGAGAACAACTTCTATATCCCCAGCATTAGCCAGAAAGAATTCTCCTGGAAATGGCAGTGCCCTGGGACCCCGGCTAGGATCTCAACCCATCAGAGCAAGGTAAGGGAAGGACGATGGCTAAGGTGAAGGAAAAAGCCCCCACCCCTACCATTATTTGTTCTCCTAAAAATGTCTTTGTTCTTTTTCACTTCAGAGGCATGTTGACTTGACACCTGGACTATAAACTGGTGGCACAAAACACACGCCTTTTATTTCTTTAGTAGCCTTTCACAGAAATCAGTTGACAGTGGGGGCTCTTGAATGAATGAATGATTAATGAATGAATGGGGCAATCAGGATGCTGATAAGCTAACCTTAACTGACAGTTTTCATAACCTGAGAGTAAAATTGCAAATATAGGTCTCCTTGCAAACACCTCAAATCATTACTTCAGAGACCATTTCATGGAGTCAGAAAAACTAAATGGCCTGGTTTGAGGTAATTTTCAGCATAAGGTCAAGAAATGTGGAACCATTGAGACATTACACAGTAATTGCCAAAGAAACACAATAGTGACCAAACTACAGAGCTTCCCTATCTTGGCAAATTACAAAGATCCTAACATGAGGCAATCACCTCTTTGGCATTATGGAGGGTCAATGAAGTGCAGTTATGCTTCCACTTGTTGCTCTGTGCTCTCCTTCCAGAATTTTCCATCAACAGTCTATATTCCTGCAGTCAGGAAGTGGCATTCACCTTCTGATTGGTGTAGAGGTCTCACAAGAAGCTGGAAAGAAAACAATATCCTTATAATATTTGAGCAGATTTTATCTGGTAACAGATGCTGTTTGCTGCTATCCCTCAGATTTTTCATGATAAATGCACCCCTTTTTAAGAATAACTAAAATAGCAAATGGCCTCTGTTGGGACTTTTAAGGATGAGTTCGGGCAAACTATTTTATTCTTCTTCACTGTGTTCCTCATAAAGGAAGGGCCCTCCCTCACTAGGAAGAGAAAGTTTGGGTACAAAGGTTATGATGAGTTGTACCCATCTTTAAAATATGGAATGCTTTTGATAATAAATCTTTCATTTTCCTCTTTACATGAAAAGTCTTAGGGAAGGGGTCAATCCATAAATAAGATGGAACTATACTAGGAAATATTAATCCTTTTTGGGCAAAGACTCTAGCCCATTCTGAGTGGAATTACCCATTGCAGCAGGCATTGAATGAGCCATTTTTTTCCCAGCAACTTGTCAGATTCACTGCTGAGCTGGTGTTGCTAAGCAGCTCCGAGAAAGACTGGAGCACATTGTGATGAGAGAGGCAAAGGAATGTTAGCCTAGATTGCCAGCCTGAACTTTAAACAGTCCCCCTCTTCAGGCAGCAATAGATCCCCAGTTATCAATGCCCTTGCTCCTTTGAATCCTGCCCTTGAGGTTTTGTTCCTTGCATCAGTTGCTTAGAATTTCAGTTGCTATAGATCAAGCATCATTTCAACTTTAGGTATATTTTCCTTTATCAACCAAAAAGGAAAGAGAGAGAATTATCATTATATAGTAAAATTAGGAGCAGACTTTTATTCTCTCTGAAGTGTTATATTAATGACATTAGGGCCTAAGATGGTGTTTGATGATGAGAGGCTTGCAAAATATGACCTTTCCCCTTGGAACCACTTAAATATTATACTTTTTCCAATGAATGCCGACTTTGTGAGGGATGGCTAATGTTTTTCTACCAAGAAGTGATGATGAGTTACCGCCATTGAAAGTCAGAGGGACTTGAGGGGTGGGACCAGGGCTTTAAGAATTCCCATCTTTGCCATGTGGGACAACCCTACAGAATGCCACTCTTCTTGCCATCACATATCTCTATGTGACCAACATTTAAGATTGGAATCATACTTTGCAACTCTTGATTGGATTGTATCTTTAGAAGCTCAGGATTTTATTTATTTACTATGATAGAGACACCTTTAGTTCACTTTTGCTGCATAATAAACAACTTAGTGGCTTACAAGAATAATTTTTTATTTCTCATGATTCTGTGGACCGGCTGTGAAGTACTTCTGCTGCTTTCACCTGGGCTCACTAATGCAGCTGTATTGAGCTGGTGGGTCCGCTGGACCAATCTCTCCACATGATCTTTCATCCCAGGCTCCTTCAACATTTGGCAATCTCAGAACAGCTTCCCAAAAAAAGAAGTTCCAATGCACAAGCATTTTCAAGCCTTTGCTTGCATCATCTTTGTTCATATGCCATTGGCCACCACAAGTATGTAGCCAAATCTTGAGCCAGTGTAGAAGGGAAATACACAGGGCATGAGTACAGGGAGACATGATTGGTCAAGGTCGTTAGTGGAACAGAGAGACTTTCCTACTCTGTTGTCCTAATGGGTTTTTTGTTTTGTTTTGTTTTGTTTTGTTTTGTTTTGTTTTTTGTCATTGTCAGACAACTGCCAGTCCATAAAATCATAAAAAAGTGTTTAAAAAATCCATCCTCTACATGATTCTAAGCTACATTTCTTATACTTGGTCAATATTCCTTTTTGCTCCCAGCCTTTTCTTTAAAGCGATTTTTCTTTGACATGATTCCCAAGGTAGACTAGAAATTTAAAACTTAGAATGGATCCCCAAGAAAAATTGCACAGCCAAGGAGGGACAAAGTCAGGATGTTTGTTATTATTTTTAATTTGTTTACTAAATTCAGCAAATATTTGTTAAAGGCCCATGGTGTGAGGGCTGCGTGTGGCCCTGGGACCCAGTGACTCTACCCTGCCTGACTCCAGGCCCATACTCCTTCCCTGGGTCTGAGGATATATTATATCTGCTGTTCCTTGGAGCTACAAGTATGACTATGGCAAAATTCTATTTCTTGCCTTGTTTTCTTCTTTTGCTTTGGGTTAAATATGAGAATTCACTTATGTCAAGAAGGCAGACCCTAAAGTTAAGAAGCTCAGTTTTTGCTTCCTGCATTCAGTCCTCAGGAGCTCCAATTACTGGGTGCAAGGCATTATGTTGTAACTTCAGAATATGCCATTTTTCCATTTTGATAATTTGGGAAACAATATGTTGAAACCAGTAAACTAAGTGGTACCCCTGAATGGAAGAATCTTGAGTTAAAATGGGCAGTATACATGCATGTACCTGTAACATGAGGGAAAAAGTAAAACTTTACTATTTTAAATTCATTCCAGGAGCATCTATCTCCCTGTCACTTTACTCTTTCCTGTCTATACACACAATACAGATCATAAAGGACCCCAGTCTGCTGGGCTGCCAAAAGCAATAGACCAGAAATGGGTTGGCTTTTACAACGAGGATTTATTAGTTTACAAGCTTACAGTTTCAAGGCCGAGAAAAATGTACAAATCAAGGCATCATCAAGTGCCTTGAAGTTATCAGGTCCCTGAAGACTGGCCACCTGCCATCCTGGCCTCCTCTCTCACATGGCAAGGCACATGGTAGCATCTGCTGGTCTCTCCCTTCTTTCCTAGTTCTTGGTTCCGTGGCTTTCTCTTTTTCCTTTCTCTGAATTACATTCTTCTATAAAGGACTCCAGTAAGAGGATTAAGACCCACCACATGCCCTAACTAAAGTAACCTAATCAAAAAGTCCCACCTATAATAGGTTTACACCCACAGGAGTAGATTAGCTTTAAGAACATGATTTTCTGGGGTCCATATAGCTTCAAACCATCATAGAGTTGTTTTAAAATAGATCCAAGATTGAGCAGGTACAGCTTGTGCTAGGAGGAAGTGTTATTAGACAACACTTGTGGTCCCTACCTTCTGCATGATTGTGGGTGATTTATCATTTATTTCTTTATTTAATAAACACTTTTGGATCACTTATATAAATGAGGTACTGTTCTAAGTGCATTATAAATGTTAAATCATTTAATCCACATAATAGCTCTGTGAGTTAGTGGCTGTCATCACCCCCATTTTATCGATGGGGAACTGAGAAAAAGGAAGTAAATTGCCCAAGGTGATAAAATTAGTAAGTGGTAGCCAAGATTTGAACCCTGGTGGCCTAGCATCAGAGTCTGCACTTTTAAGTGCCACCCTTTACTAATCTACTAATTTAGTAATAGATGTTGCTGTCATTGCTGTCTCATTTTCCCAACGAAAAGGAGACCCTTGATTCTTTCACTGACAGGGTACCACTTTGCCTCCCTTGCTCATTGGATGGTTTAGTGAACCTAACAGTGCCTCTTAATCCTATGCTTATTGAGCCTCCTCTTTTGATATTCACCGTCTCTTAAAGTTGTTTGTCCCAAGGGACATGTTTATGCCCCCAAACACTTCCCCACTCGAGCTGGAACCTATATCATCACACACTTTTGATGGCTCCACTTCCTAGAAGAAAAGATCTGGTGATAACAAGGTCACCGTGACCCTGAGCAGTGGTTCCCAGCCCTTCCTTTTCATGCAAGTGCAGCTGGACGTTGCTCAAGCCGCAAGATCAATGGGCAGTTCTCTCCTGCTAAATGCACCTCTAAATGCCTGATGCTTTCAAGGGGATCAATTGCGTTTACATCAAGATTTAATTTGTTTTTAAAAAGTAACTAATAAAGATTCGATTTGTTCATTTTTTAAAATTCTGTTTAAAGAAATTCAGACACTTAAATATTTAACTTTGATTCATGTGTTCTTTTAAAGCAAATTAAAATTTGATCAAACAAGTATATTCAGAATATGAGAAGATTTAAATTAAGCCAGAAACACCCAGTCAAAACCCAATGGCTAAATACTTAATTTCAAAAAATAATTCTCTGTCTTATTCCAAAACTATCCTCTTATGGCTTACTTGTTCTCATTGACTGTGTTATCAAACCACAAAGTAAAGTGAATTTTGGCAATCAGACACCTAATTAAAGACGTGGCCCAAGTATTTGGGCTAAGAAATTACTTTGTAATCTTAATTTTCTGGTTTGATTTTTATATGATTTAAGTGAATGGAGTAATTGCCATATTTTCACTTCACTGTGTGTTATGTAGACCAACCAGCATTGTCTTCATGATGGCAATCTGAATTAAAAGTTAGCATTTCAAGAAATCTCTTTGGATGCTTTCAACTTTTCACACATTTGGATCTGAGTGGCTCAGTTAATATGTGAATAAGATAAATCTATTATTTCATGGAATTCTCCTGAAATTCATCTCTCTCAGAACACTAATCTCAGACACTGTGACCCTAAGGCCAGACCATGTTACTACATAATAAGGAAAGAAAAATGTGAACATTATGACATTTTCTCAAAATACCTATATTTTACAGAAAAATAATAAGGTAGAAAACTTATGGGAAAGTTCACCTATTTCTATGTGTGGTTACATAGTAACTAAAAACTCAATCTCCAGCAGCAAAAATAGCAACCTATTAAAATCCTCACCCATGCTGGTTAGCTCCAGTGGGGAGGATATGTATTAATGAGGCCCAGGTCAGGGATTTAATGCCCACGGGATCCAATTAGCTTCACATAAAGGGGGACTGGAGCCCAGGCAAGGATGCATGCTCATCCCAGCTGGTGCTGCTAAAGCTCAGGCTGCTCTTTGACACCAGAACAGCCCTGGTCCAGGCCTCATGACCTAACAGGGCAGCAGCCTCCTGACTCATCTGCCTGCCCACCTCCCAGCCAGTCATAAACCCGACATGGGTAGTGTACATTCTTCTGTCTGGCCCTTAAAGCCGTGGCTATAGAGCCCAGCCCATCTCTTCTGATCCTCCCACTCTCCCACTATTTCATGCTAACACAGACGGGGTTCTCCAGGCCGGCTGGTCTGCTCTCAACATGAGTGGGTACCAGGAAAAACCCAGTCACCGTGTTTTTGCTCAGACTCCTCTGCCAGCCTTCCTGCTCAGCTCTGCCGGGCCCATGCAAGTCCTGTTTCCTTCAGAGGTGGTCTTTGACCACGTCAGGCTGCATTCGTTGTTCCCCAGACTCCCTCAGTACTGCAGAGTTTTGTCTTTTTCACTGTGTCTGCACTGTGCATGTATCATCTCCACAATTATGCTGAAACTTGACAGGATGCCCTGGGTCCTCTGCTTCTCTACCCCTCATATTGGTCAAGTGAGTGTCACAAAGTAGGTGCTTAATGAAAAGTTTTTCGTTAAATAATCAAAAGAGTGCTACATTAGAGCAAGCGGCACATCAACTACCAGGAAATAAACCAAGAGCATCTGTCAAAGCCCCCCACTCAGTAGATTTTTTTTTAATACAAAGAACAACCCGATTCCCATCCCACAAAATGAAAGCAAGCGCCGAGCGACCTTAGTATGCCCGCCACTCTTACTCTGCAATACAGTTACTTAGCAATACATTTTGCTAAAATAAATATATTTCAGCAAAAATATTTTTGAAATTGGTTAATTATACATAATAATCCATGACCACTACTGTTTAACAAAAGGAGGCAGAAGGGAAGAATTCATTTTGGGGGAAATCAAAGGAGACGGAAGTGTTTCTTCATGAAAAGTAAAAAATTTGAATAGTAGACTATTTTTTTTTTAAACAATTTATTGAAGTATGTCATTCATACATGAACATACATAAACAATAAGTGTTCAGTAAACATAGTGAACTTACAAAACAAACATGCATAACATCATACAGGGCTCCCACACATCACCCCCTCCCCCCACATAAATACCCTGCATTGTTGTGAAACATTTGTTAACAAATCATGAAAGAGCATCATCAAAGTATTACTACTAACTATAGTCCAAATCTTCCTCCCCTATACATTAAGGATTTATTTCTTTCTTTCTTTACTTTTATCCATTTTTACCCCCCACCCCCTGTTTTTGCTGTTTCTGTTTCCATTCACTGGGTAACTCTCTGTGTCCATTTCCTGCCCTCTCTTCTCATCCTTCTCCTGTCTTCACTGGGATTCCCTTCTTTTGCCTGTCTCGCTCCAAGTCATCATCCAGGTCTCAGCTGAGACACCTCCTCTTCCGGTACAGCATCTCTGACCACCTAAAGTGGCCTCGGGTTGACCATGCTCCATGGCCCCATATTGTCCTGTGCTCACTGCAGGCTAAACATGTCTGAAATTGGCTGTGTGCCTTGCTAAGCTCCCAGAGGGCAGGGGCTGTCTCTTGTTCATCATTGTATCCCAAGCGCCTGACCCAGTGCCTGGCACAGAACAACTGAATGAATGAATGAATGAATACTACTGTTTTGAGTCAAATAAGAATATGAAGACTAATAATATAGTAAGATCGTATTAAAAAGTGGGGGCTACCATCCTGCCAATAAACTAATTTGTTCTTGAATTAGCACTTAATGATGATTATCAAAAAGCATACCTCCCTTTGTTAATGTCTTAGGAATGTAAAGACGTCCTGCAAGAAAACAGTAAAAAATGCAAGGACTTCCACTAGCTGTATGAGCATAGGCCATGACTCAGCAATTCATAGAAGAGGAATTATATATGGGCAAATAATCATGAATAAAAAATAATCTACCTCAGTAGTAAGTTCTTAAAACTTCCCTGAAACAAGAAAATTTTTTCACGAATTAGCGAACAGTTCATGAGAAAGCCTGATGAGTATTCAGTGAGAAGGGCTATTTCATACATTTTGGTGAAAACTTGTAATACCTTTATACACACACATCCAAGTTCATGCCCTTTCACCCAGGACTTCTATTTCCGGGAATCTATCCTAAGGAAATAGAAATGTGATAGGGTATTTGTATGCACATAGACAGTTGTCTCAGTGTAACATATTAGAGCAGTGTATTAGAAGCAGCTCAATATCAAAAAATAGAGGAGTAATTACACTAATCAGTCTATATAATGGATAATTATTATTCAGCCATCAGAAAATGTTCACAATGCAATAATAAGGAAAAAAGACAAGATGCAAAACTGAATATACAGTATGATTCCATGTAGGCAAAAGAAAAAAGACTAGAAAATAATACACCAAATAGGAAATTTAGTTGACTATCTCTTGGTTCAGTGATTATAGATATTATTTCCTTACTTTGATCTTGTATTATCTTTCTAGTTTTTTTTTTTTTTTTTTTTTTTTTTTTTTTACAATGAGCACAGGAAGCAAAAGGTGTCTTTTTGTTTGTTTTGTTTTTTAAAAAGCCCTCCCTTTGAAGAATCACTGTTTCAGAACTAATACTTTTAATGTGATGGCCCAAGAATCATACCAAGAGCTCATCCTGTCCAGATCCAGCATCTGGCCCGGAGCTCCCTGTTGGAAGATACGCCTTCCTGTGACCCCTTCTGGGCCAAGGTGGAAGAAGTACTCCATTGCCCCTTGGGAGTGGGGACTGGATTATGCTTCTCCTGCCACTTGATGAGGTCTTGAGGGTGTCATCAAATGTGCTTTGCCCTCCCTGCAGCAACCCTGATCTGCGGAGAACCGAGCCTGTCCTGGAGAGCCCCTTGCAGAGGACTAGCAGTGGCAGCTCCTCCAGCTCGAGCACCCCCAGCTCCCAGCCCAGCTCCCAGGGAGGCTCCCAGCCCAGCTCACAAGCGGGGTCCAGCGAGCGAACCAGAGTGCGAGGTAAAGTTATCAGACTTTTTAATGGTACCACGGCCAGGGGAGGAGAGCTGGTGACTTCTGGTCCATCAAGGAGGTACTACTGGAAACGGCCCTTAACTCTTCACAGCCTCTGGGGACTGAGCCACTGTCCCCAACTGTGTCCTTCCTCATCGCAAATCTGAGTTTTTTCTAGAATATTGGTTTCACTTGAAAATGAATTTCCATTTCCATTGGGTTGCCTGTTGAGAATTTCACGTTCCCCCAATACCCATGAGTCCCTTTTAGTATTCTGACCAAAGTTCATAGTACTAGGTATTTCTCAATGTAAAATTTGATAAAGGCTAGCGTAAAATAAATAGACTTGAAGGAAGAAATAAAATCTTTGATTTTAAAAAAGATATACTTAACTTTTCTGTTATTCCTACCAGAGAGGTAAAAGTTAGCCTTTCTAAATATTTAATTCAAGTCATTCATCATTGTTTAGTTTTCATTATTGAGGAAGCCTATGAAAAACATTAATATCGTCCAGCTAATTATATGTAACACATTATTTCCAGCTAATCAAAATTCACTCTTTCTGAATTACCTTAATCAGAAAATACTTTTGCATCCAAATGATAAAGACCAGAACTTTTTTAAGTGCCACTTGATAAATACTAATTTACTTACAAATTACTCTGCCTGATGAAAAGCAGCCTCCTAATTAGATACAATCGTATTTTACTTCCTAATGTCCTAAGGTTTTAAATAAGTAACATCACTATCTGTCCATTTTGAAAAGGTTGATGTCTGACTTGCAATGCTCCTTTCTCTGAATTGGGATGTGGGTCTGGCCCATGGCAGCCCATATATGCATTCTTCTGACATCAGAGGCACAGCCCAGAGCTATGGATGCCTTTGTTGCCTTGACCCAAATACTTTTTTTTTTTTCATTTAGAAACCTGACCAATTCCAGGAGTTTTTCTATCCATAAGCAGATTAATATCCTTTAGAGCAAATGTTAAAGAAAAACATACTCATTGCACATCGTTTTAATTCTCTGATCTATGGATTAGTTCCAGTTTAATTATCTTCTTTCATTCAGCCCCTAGTTCTTCTGGGGTAAGTATGTTCTTGTCTCCCTGGTACATCCCTACCCAGGAAAGACTAGTTGTTACAACCCAGCTCCTGAAGGGCATGAGTTGGTGAGGCCGGGAGACCAAAGAACACACCTGGCGTTTAGTCAGGCATAAGCTTTATTGGGACTTACGGATCAGAGAGAATCTCTGATGGTGACCAGTCAAAGAATGAATGAAGTTAGCACTCCTCAAAGAGATGAGAAAGTGAGGGGGTGATATATAAGGGATTTCAGAACAAGGACATTCTATAGGGTATGAGAACAGAGTTCCTGCTAGGGTGTGGTCTGGTGATGTTTTTACTGTGCTCTTAGGAAGGACGTTTGCCAAGGACATTTACTGCTTTGAGAAGATTATAGTTTACTATAGCCATCTATACATTCTCTCCCCTCAGGGAGGGTTGTTAACCTTTAACTTGTGTCTAGGTCACATAGGCAGCCACGTGCTGAGGACTTAGGGGGCCTGGGAACCCCACACTAGTTTAAAGGAAAACAAAACAAAAAAATCTCTCGTACTTAAGAAGTGCTTTTTCTTTACCTGTAATCCCACAACTCAAAAGGAAGATATTCACTCTGTAGCTGCCAGGGAGCCCTTGTCCCTCCTTGCTCGGCACCTTTATTCTCCCCCTTTCCCTTTGTCACCAACACCCTCCCTTATGCCCCCTCCTCATTCTTCCTTAAAGGGTCCAAACATCCAGACTACTCCTCTCCCCCAGCTTAAAAACTCTTCCACCAAATAAATAGATTTGAGGTTTTGTTTTCACAGAATTCCATCAAAATAACATATCTTGAAGGTAAGTGATAAAGAAGAAACTAAGCATGGAACCTTAATTTTAGAAGCTGGTTTAACATAATGATTGAGAATAAGGCTTTGAGATATAAGACAGAATCCCACTTCTGCCTGTAATTTCACTTGACCTTCAGCCAGTTTTGTCATTTCTCTAATCCTGCGTTCAACTGTAAAACAGGAAAATCGCGCCACATCATAAGATTGGAGTGAGGATTAAATGAGATAATTGACATGGAAAGCATTTAACACTCTGCCTGACAAGAAGAAGAGCTCAATAAATGGTGGTGGTGGTGGTGGTAGTTGTGGTGGTGGTTGCTATAGTTTTTATTATTATTAGTGATTTCCATGGTACAAGCCTGAAGGTATCTGCCTGATTTTGTTTTCCTGAATATTTACTATTTATTTTGCTGATATGCTTGAGGATTTGCCTAAGTGAACGACTTGTCCACTGGGTATTCCAGAAGGGATGACTCATCCCAGAACTCCAGAACTTGAGCCAGCACTTTTTGATGGTCATTATTTTTCTTGGCTTTCTGTTTCTCCCTCTAGCCAACAGTAAGTCAGAAGGATCACCTGTGCTCCCCCATGAGCCTTCCAAGGTGAAACCAGAGGAATCCAGGGACATTACCCGACCCAGTCGACCAGCTGTGAGTGCTTTTCTCTCTTAAGAATTGTGAACTCTCCTAATTTACTGGAGAACCCACTTTCAAAATAAAGTAGTTGGGGATTCACTCATGATTATGAGGGGGAAAAAAATCATGTAGATAAATAAGAAGAAGGCTAGAAACCTCCGGAAGGAGTCTACCTGATTAGGAAAGAAATGAACAGATGCTGGATTGCTTCTTCCTCCCTTTTCTGCGCTTTGATATTTTGCCGGTCATTAGCCCTCTGTTAGAGAATAAAGCAGGAAGAGAAATAATTCATATCATTCCATAATTTCTACTTAGCAGCTTTGGTAAAAAGATGTTGAAACTAGCAGTTAAGGAGATTTGGGTATTATCTGTGTGTTTCTCATCCATTCTGCCCTTTCCCCCATATTATTTTCCTTATAAATTAATATTACAGTTTTCCTGCTACTTTTCATGCCTCTAGGACTATATGACTATATTTTCTGGATCAAAACTTGATCATTGTCATCTGACGGGGCTGACAATGTGAAATCTGGCTCCATTGCTATAACGTAACAAACCCCAAATAGTCTTAAAGGAAAAAAGAGTATATCAACACACTGGACAAAAATTGAAATTTGAAAATTAAAAATTAATTTAGTATGAATACTATATATTTATTTAATTTAAAATTTTCTGAAAATATTCTCTATGAAATGAATGTGGAGTCTTCTTGGCTTAGTCTGCTATTTACATTTTAAAGTAAGGAAGTATACGGACAATGATAATCATAGGCAATTTGTATCCTTCTGGGTTAACCTTCTCTTTGCTCTTTTACATTTATTACTTTTTTCACTATCTATTCCAATTTTGTGTCTAATCTGCTTGCGTTTCTTCTGGATTTTCCCCTCCTGTGGATTCCTCTGGATTGGGTTCCTCTTATCTCAGAGCTATAAGAAAGCTATAGATGAGGTTAGTATTACCTTTTCTTGGTCATGCTTTCACAACCTGTACATATAAAATTTACTAGCTGATGTTGACTTTCAAAAAGGTGGCCAGTGGGATCATAATTTGGGACTCTGTGCTGGGAGGAGAGCCTCCTTCAATGGAAGCCAATCTAAGACCCTTAGACCCCTGCATAAAGCTTGCAAGACCTTTATTCTCAGCCAAAATACCACTTCTCCAGTCTTACAGTCTGGCTAACAACAAGCATTAGTGCTTTATTAATGGCCCAGCTTCTCATTCCACATCTTCCAATAGCAAAGCCTGAGCTCTTAACCTGCTCAGGGATGGCAGTGAGTGATTTTACTAACAAAGAAAAGAGACATCATTCTAGGGCACTCCAAATTTATAGTGTGTGATGTGTGAACAAAGAGCTACTGGGTATTGTTAGATTAATTTTGTGGGACATTAACGAAAGCATCAGCAGCAACATCAGCTTTAGTTAATGAATCCTAGTGAGTTAAGTGACTTTATTTCCTTATCTGCAGAGACATTTTTCCATTAGAAAAATATACGGCTTTGTCAATTGTTGGTAGCTTGCTAAGAATGATGACTGCCTTACTGCTGTTTGTCAGACCTGCATGAATTCAGGATGGTGGAATTTTTTCGAGACAGACCTTGCAGAGTCCTGAATGCATGGAATTTGAGGCTATCCTTATGGCTTTAAGGCTGTATTTGTGCTGAGCAACATTTTGTGAAATGATACGGAAAAAGCTCTGGCTCTCTGGGGTCAGTAAGCTGTTTTCAAAACCTGGCTCCACAATAAATAACTGGTTGGCACAAGTCTCTTAAACCCTCTAGGGCAGAGTTTCCACATCTGTAAAATGGGGTAAAAGCACCAGCCCTGCCTTGCTCACAGGATTGTTTAGGACCTCTTGCAAAGCTGTATAAAGCCTAGAGGTTGTCATTCAAGCCTGAGGCATGGAGCTGTTTTGGCAGTTGGGAGAAGCATGTTCTTATGTATCACCTTTTCAGAATTATGACCATTTCACCTTTCAGAGCGATTCAGAAAGTTATGATGCTAGTTAAGAGATTATGGTTTATAAAATAATGAGACTCTGCTTGTCTACAGTGTGTGGGTGGCATTTATAGAAAGAGACAAGAATGTTTTTAAATTGCTCTGTGCCACAGCCCTGCCCCTTCCCTCACAATAGTGAGAAGGACAGGGAGCATCACAACTTCTATCAATTTTCTCCCAGAACAGTTGAAGAAAGATGTTCTGATACTTCGGCTGCCAATAAAGTGGTTGTGTGTGTGCTCATCTCAAGGGAAATCTCATGAGTCCAAAAACTGGCTTGGGATGGCTGCCATGAGAGAAAGAAAGAGCTCCTATGGATTTCATCTCAATAATCCAGGACCTTTTATGTTTTTAAAAATTGTGCTATCTATTTATTTTGGAGTACACAAATACACCGAGGGATAACACACTGATGAGAGCAACAACAGAAGTATAAATAATTGCGGGGATGTGAGCCTCACACCAAAATCTCTGAGGGCATATGTTGCTGGAAAAAAGCCCTCCACATGACTCTGATAAATAAGCCTACACCTTGAGTGTCACTGATCTGAACCACTGAAAATACAGGATTATTTGTTTTTTTCTAACCCAGAGGTTCTCAACTGGAGGTGATTCCTGTCTCCACCAAATATTTCTAGACATTTCTAACAGTTTTTGCTGTCACAACTTGGGGGAGTGGGAGGCCATTCTAATGGCATCTAGTGGATAGAGATCCTACATCCTACAATGCATATGGCAGCCCCTACTACAAAGAATTATCCGCCCAAAATACCAGTAGTGTCACAGTTGAAAAACCCTGAACTAAACCACTCTCCCATTTCCATTCCTAGGTGTTGATAGGGCTTCCTCCTCCAGTGACTGTTTTGCCATTTAGATAACCAGGAATTGAAATGGAAAGTCCTGAACTAGTTTTTGAAAAATGGTTGCTTATTAATACTAATTTAGTGGCTTATTTTTTAAATAAAAATCAATCTGGAGAGTTTCCATTAAATTGGCAGTACTTTCTAATGGACTATAAGAGATTCTGCAGCATTATCTGTAATTATTTAATGCACATTTTGAAAGTAAATATTCTTTTTACTTTAGTACAGTTAAATATGTAGCCTGAAGATTATATACATGAGCAAACACTGGCTTCAACCACTCTTTTCTCATTAGTATGTAGGAGTCTGAAAAATTCCAAAACACACCCATAGATTGGATGGAATTTCAGCAATAACTAGTGGTCCCAGATCCTCATTTTTTTCAGATATGGATACTTAATTTAAGTGGTTTGCCCAATGTCATTTCTTTAGATTTCCTGAAAGGAAAATAAATTGATTTTAATGCATAAAAGAAAAGGCCAGCTTAAAAAAATTTT
The DNA here is from genome assembly GCA_026826555.1 of Tolypeutes matacus. NCBI lineage: Eukaryota > Metazoa > Chordata > Mammalia > Cingulata > Chlamyphoridae > Tolypeutes > Tolypeutes matacus. The sequence goes on from JAKSZT010053887.1 coordinate 59,293,147, forward strand.
TTTTTCCAGCTTAAAAATTGAGAACAAAAAATAATTGTTCAAAAATTGAACTAAAATTTGAATAATGTTTATTGGTTCTAAAAAGAGACCTAAAAGAGCACCTTTTTAGGCAAGATGTGCCTAATTGTCAGATTAAATATCTCTTTTTTTTTTTTTTTTTTTTATGGGTAAAAATCAAAATTCTCACAATACATACAAACATTTGCATAATGATATATAAATATATGTGCATATATGTGTATTTGCTTACAAAAATGTTATTTATATATATATATATATATACATATATTTTAAGAGGTGCTTAGATTACCTAAAATATGACACGGAACCCACTGGGATTCCCATGTTGCCCACCTCCCACACCTCCCACCACATCCCACACAAACATCTCCCACAAGTGTGGCCCACCAACCTCAATGCACTTACACATCCTGGAGCCTTGCCACCAACCATAGACCACAGTTCACACTGTAGACCACACTCTCTCCCACTCAGTTCTGAGTGGTGTGTGCTGATTTAAAATGGCCTACATCCATTGCCACAACAATACTCAGGACAACCTCCAACTCCCAAAGAAGCCCCTGTATTTCAACTGCTCATCCCCTCCCTACCCAAAAACTGTCAAGTGGCCACTGGCTCCACCTCATTGTTATAATTTCTTGCATTGCAAGAATCACCATATGTGAGCAAGAGAATACCATCAAGTCCACTCTAGTCCATAGTTCTTCCCCCAATCCAGAGGCGACTGGGATGGTGATGTCCACTCCAACTCCAAGTGAGAGAGGGCTTATATCCCATGGATATGGTGGGTGGGATGATCCTGCCTGTAGATGCAGGCCCTCTCCATTCCCTGGGATGGCCATTTCCCATCGTTGTCTCCTCACCAGGTGACTTGGATGAGTCCATTGAGCTGTAGGGTAGGAGTTGCAGTTCCACCTAGATTTCCTGCACACCTGGCACATAGGTAGATGGGAGGCTCCAGTCTCTGGAAGTATACCTAAGAAACTCCAGCATCACATGTAGGTTTGAATAGAAGGGACTGGTGAACCATGTGCAGGGAGGACTTATTTGAGTCTAATTCTGTCACTCTCAGGAGCACAGATTCCAAAATAGAACCCACTGATAAGGCATCAGTCTCTGGGGCTATCCCTCCTTATATAGGACCAGGGTGTCTCCGGAGCTCTCAGGAACCCCACTGAGTGGGGTGATAGGCACTTAGGTGTTCTATGAGCTCCTACTGAGGTGTGCGTAAGAGTTACCTCTGGGATGACCTCCCGACTCTCTTTGAAGTCTCTTAGCCACTTGAACTCATTTGTCTTTACCATTTCCCCCTTTTATTCAAGGTCTTTTTCCAGTTGTGTTGCCAGTTGGCACTTGGGAAAAGTTTTCAATTAGCAATAATCGTGCCTCGGATAAACCTCATTGGCTACGATACTGCCACTGCACAAAGCTGCCAGTTGGCACTTGGTATTAATCCCTCGTTGCCAGGGAGGCTCATCCCCGGGAGTCATGTCCCACGTTGGGGGGAAGGTAATGCAATATCTCTTTTGATTGAAAAGTAATAGCAAGTTGATTCTACAAAGTTTTACAGTTAAGAAGCCTCTTTACTATCTTCACATTTACTCTGTAGTTGAAAAATCTTACTATTTTGCCATATTTCTTTTTTGGGAATGCATTCTCAAATATTTCCAAGCTAAATAGCACTTTTATGCCTCTTTTCTAATACTTTTTAGTTCCAGGCTTGAGACAGTCAAGCAATAAATTACCACAAAGACTCATTATATGTAGAAAATTGGTATTGTCAGAGAATTAAATACATGAAAATGGATCTGAACCAAATGGTGTCAATTTTAGATCATCTCTATTTCCTTTAACTTTGTTATTATAAATCATTCCAGACTGGATGATTAAGAAACTGAACTTCGGCTAAACATGTAGGTTATTGGCAATGAAAGATTAATTTTTCTTAGGGGTATTGCTTTTAAGTTGCTCATTATTGTTATCTTGGGATTTTCATATATATGTCTCCAAGCTGTTAGCAGTTAAAATTAAAAGGAACTTGCAATTATTTCAAATGTTTCAGTAAAGATAGCTTTTTAATAGCTCAGAAACAAAAAAAAAATTCTACTTAAAAGTGAAATTATAAAGCAGGTCAGAACTTTAAAGTGTTCCTAAATACAGTGTTTAGAAAATTTTAGGTCATTTTAACAAATGAGAGTCTCTTTAAATCAATGGATTTTGGACGAGCTAAATATTTCTAAATAGTTCTGATTTTTTTTCCTTTTTAAATATCTTTTGCCTTGTTTTGAAATGTCCGAGATGAGGAAAAACAAGCAATGGGGGGAAATGTTTCATTAATTTAAATAAATCACAGCTAATATTATATTTTACTCACAGAATTATTGACATTAGAAATAAAGTTTCTTAAACCATATTCTCTCTTTAAATGATAATAAAATATATTTTCTAATGACAACATTTTAGTGAGATTTACTGTAGTTATAACATGTAAAAGTCAAAATACAAAATAAATTCACCTAATTTGTTACTATTTTACTGGATTATAATACCCCTTTCCTTTCATAGCTTTAACAAATATCTAGGCTATATTTTCCCAATGTGCTTAAGTATAGCACATCCTTCAATTTCTTCTCTATTTGATAAAAATAAGCATTGGCTATTGTCAAGAGGAAATAAGAAGTAAAAAGCTTAAACCCAGATACTAGTTTTTCCTATTTTGACCCATTGTCAAAGAAACCAGAAATAAATTTGCATGAAAATCTTTCTTTGTGGTAGTATTCCTTAGTATTCTTCTCCTTTAATAGTATACACTATATTTAAACAACATTGTGCATTTTAAAAAGCAATTGTATTTTCATTTTCATGGATGTGGCAAATATACCTGTCGAGATTGAGGCCATGCATATGTGCATGTGTGTAAAAGCCCTAGCATGCAGGTTTGTGTATATAACACACAATTTGAATTTTTAGAAGCTTCCTTTTTTCTAAGGGCTTCAGTTCAGGTGGCTTCAGGACAAATTTTAAAATCATTATTGTTTTCTTTTTGAATTCCATGAAATTAGAAGGGATGACACCTTCACTTAACATTTTTTTTTTTTTTTTTATTATGGGTAAAAATCAAAATCCTCACAATACATACAAACATTTGTAAAATGATATATAAATATATATGCATATATGTGTATTTGCTTACAAAAATGTTATTTATATATATATATATATATACATATATTTTAAGAGGTGCTTAGATTACCTAAAATATTACACGGAACCCACTGGGATTCACATGTTGCCCACCTCCCGACACTTAACATTTTGACCTTCTTAAATTTTCTATATCAAATAAAATACCTCAAAATATGTCCTCTCCCACTCTTAACCAAAAAGATAATGCTTGACAAAGAGAGAGATACCAGGGAAGAAACATGCTGATTTGTTGTCTTCTCAAAGGAAAATTATAATTATAACTTAATTATACACATTTACCACAGGTTTTCCTCTAGCCAATTAGGATAAGTTATCTAATGTCACTTAGAGCACCTAGATTGCTGTAATCCTACATCATCGGTGAATTGGACAAATACATTTCTGGATTGAAATAAAGAGAGAATATGGCCATAGGAAAACTGTGGGATTTAGTATTTTTCAATGAGTTTCTTTCTCCCTAACCCCCTGTCTCTCACTGAATTCCCACATGGGTCACTAATATAGGGAGAAATGGTAAGACTGATGTCAAATTGCTTCTTCCTTATTTGCATGCTATGCGGCATGGGCAGTTTAACCCATGCGGATTAGAGCAGCCATGCTTTTGCAGAATCGCTTCCCCCTGCATTGCTCTGAAAGCATGTAAAATAAAAGGTAGTCAGATGTTCAGCTCAATGCTTGCAGTATGCCTGGTGATCAACTACCACATCATCATATTACCTAAGGCTAAAGGTTTCATCATACTCGTGGAAAACTGGAAAATGAGCTCTTCCTTTTGGTGTTTGCGCATTCATTTCAGTATTCTCAGCCCAGGGTTTCTGCTAGGTGACTGGAATTTAAAACAAAAGAAAATGAAACACCTATCATTCTGGAAGAGAACGCTTTCATTTTTTTGTTCCTCTTGATTAACTCAGCTCTGTGGCTATAAATTTCCATGGCACTAGGCTTGGGGTGGGCCGTCATTTGATGCAGTGCCTTTGCATTCCAGGAGATGATGACATGCCAAATGAGTCATTGTAGTAGCTGGAACTTTAGAATTGCTCTGTTTTGTGACTGATGCTGGATTTTGGTACAGCAGCAACCTTAAGCGGGGAAACGCCATCACTTTGTGTTGGGCAGAAGTCCTAAAATCCTGGAGAACAATTTCTCATCCAACGTATTTTCCTGTTAACTCTGAAGGTGATGAACGTCATCTTCCAAAATTAAAATGAGAATCCAATGAATGTGTATATGTGTACACATGCAATGCGCATGCACATATATACACATACATATTCAGAACCGATCAGTCGCGGTCTAGCTATTGGTTTTGAACACAGTTTAAATTGATTTCCTCTTTCCTTTCTAGTTTCTACATGCTACAAACATTGTTTCCTTAGTTCCATATAATAACTATGTTTGTAACAATTCTCTAGAGACCTTTTTTCTTGTTGCTTAAGCTGGAGCACTGAATTGCTGAGAAATGTAGCTTTGGTGCTATCTGCAATTCCTATGCTGAACAAACGTTTCTTTTGTAGGATCTGACGGCATTAGCCAAAGAATTAAGAGAACTCCGGATTGAAGAAACAAACCGTCCCCTGAAGAAGGTGACTGATTACTCCTCCTCCAGCGAGGAGTCAGAAAGTAGTGAAGAAGAGGAAGAAGATGGAGAGAGCGAAACCCATGACGGAACGGTGGCTGTGAGCGACATACCCAGACTGATGTAAGAGGACTGCTCTTTAAACGTGAGCCAGGAGGGGGTTAGGTCTCCAGACAAAGGACAGGAGCTATGAATTAAATATAAGACAATCTGTGGGTCTCTGTCAGGATACGTTAGCTGTGCGGCTTTAGGGTTTTATTAGAACACAAGTTCTATAATTATCTCTCTCCAGAGACACAATCACTTAGAATATGTAGCATTTCTAGGACTGCATACACTTTACCTACCAATTGTCATTGGAGCAACTGTCCTTTTGGTGACTCTTTCTTGATTTTGTCCTCTCCAGGGCAAACAATATTGACAGCTAGACTGTTGGCATGTGCCTTTCCCCCTACAAGTGAAAGAATGAAATTATGGGAAATGACATTTAGGGATTAAAATAAACAACATGCATTCTACCACTCCATTACTCATACTTCCCCCGCTTAAAATCAAAAGAGGAATGCACATGGCCATGTGGTTTAGCACCCCAGCTGAAGAATCAGGAGTCAAATAATTCTGCAGAGAAACTTTGAGTATTTGGCTTCAGTCTAGCCAAAGTTACAATTTATACTCCATCCTCTGTTGTCTGTTTTGCTTGATCCATTTTCATGTGACCTGTGTGTTGTCTAGATACTTTCTGTCAGTCTCTTTCTATTTACACCTATGTTTATACCTATCTAAACTCCCTTGGTATTTATGGCCTTTTATTTGTTTTGCCTTTTTGTTGTTGTTGTTTTCTTTTTCTTATAGAGCGGGGTGGGGGGAGCTCTTTTTTTTTTTTAGGAGGTACTGGGAATTGAACCCAGGACCTCATATATGAGAAGTATGAGGAGCTACCTCTGCTCCTCTCTTTTTTTTTTTTTATCATTGAATTAGGAAGGGTATTCTGGATCCCATGATAGAACCTTTCCTCATCCCATATTGCCTCCCCAATTCATACAAACATGTTCACAGTGTATTAGTCAGGGTTCTCTAGGGAAACAGAATCAGCAGGTGGTAATCTGTAAATATAATGAGATTTAATAAATATTGCCTCATGTGACTGTGGGGATGCACAAATCCAATTTCTGTAAGGCAAGGCTACAAGCTGGGAACTCTGATGAAGTTTTTTGTTGTTGTTGTTTTGTTTTTACTGGGAGGTCCGAGGGATCGAACCCAGGTCCCTCCATATGGGAGACAGATTCCCAACCATTTGAACCACATCCATCCCCCTGAAGGTTTTTGATGAATTCCCCAGGAGGAGCTGGCTGACTGAAGTAGAGATGGAAATTCTATCTTCTGACTGCTGAAATCATCACTTCTCTTTTTAAAGCCTTGAGATGATTGGATGAGACATCTCTCATTGTTGAAGGAAATCTTCTCAGTTGATTGTAGATGTAATCAGCCACAGATGCTATCAACTTACTGATGATTTAAGTCCACTAAGTGTCATCACAGTCATAATCAGGCCAGTGTTTGCTTGACCAAACAACTGGTCACCATAGTCATAACACGTGAACTTAACCATCATAGTTCACCCCTTGTCAACTTGGCAGCCATACACATCACCTTAAACCATACTTAGTATTTAAATAAAAAATAATCACACACATATTTTTCACCTAACAATACTCAACTATCCTGCGTACAACTGGAAAGGCACTAAATCTCTCAGAATAGGGTGCAAGTCCATAGGTAATATTCACACTTAAAAGTGATAGCTTTTAACTTAGTACTACAACATGAAAGTAATATAACTTATGTCATATGATAAGGGGATAGATAAGATAGGGAAGAAAACAAAGATACTTGCTTTATATACATATATAAAAATATATAACCAGGTAAGAAGAGCAACCATAAGCTCTTCAGGGAAGATGGAGTTAGTCTTACAAATTTATCCCACACAGTCCTGCTGAAAGGTGTGTCCTCTGGACATTCCTGGGTAGGTGAGCAGGTCTTACATGATAAATCCACTCTATGTTCCAACCTGTCTAAGCCTTTGGATCTCCTCATATACCAGGGCAGTTCTAGAATTTTGACCTCAGGTAATGTCAGCCACCTTTTGGTCCATGTTTCAGCCAATCACCCAAAGAAGCTGTTGGAGCCCTTTCCAACCTCTTGAGCTACAAGAATGAACCAAGAATCTCTGCATATCAATATATTCAACCTGATCCAACTTTATATTCCTTCCAACATTATCCCACACCCTTAATATCCATTCCCACACATATTCCACTCATATTTGTCTGTATAAATTGGAAAACACGTGTAGTTCTTTTGGTGTATAGTGTACCTCCTCATCAGTCACACTTTGTACCTCACCTTTTTGGGCCTGTTGGGACTTTAGTCTAGTTATAGGTCTGGAAGCAAAGAGAGGTGGTGGGGTTGGGTCAGGAGAATAATTAGAAGTATCTTGCAAGCCAATAATCTTAGGATATTCCATTGTAGTTTCATCTAGTGAAACAGGAATAATCTCTTCAGACAGAGGAGGGAGGGCTGTTTCCTCAGGGGAGGTAGTTACAGGTTCATCAGGCACAGTAGGGTTAGTCTCTTCAGGTGGAGGTTGGATGGTTGTTTCTTCAGGGCAGGATGAGGTTGGGTGGCTGCTTCCTCAGGGTGACCATTACAGCTTTATCTGGCAAAGACTCAGAAGAATCTAAGGTTTCAATGTCCCTACCACCATCATCAACCCCTATGTCCCCATTCCAATTTTCAGGACCCCATTCCTTTCCATTCAATATCCTCACTTTTACAGCAGACACCCTGCAAGGTTGGGAATTTAGTTTACATTGTAATTCAGCCACTCGCACAATGAGATTCTGGGTCTGGTTTTCAGAAATCTGCAGCTACACAAAATAAGATTTTCTTTCAGGGCAGACATAGAAACTTTCACATCCATCATGCAGCACTTAAGTTGCATATTTGAAGCCTTCAACTCATCCCTTTCTTTTGTAATTGTACCCAGCATATTCTGTTTCTCACGCATCACCTCACTTCTGGTACCAAAGCTGTATTAGCTAGGTTTCTCTAGGGAAACAGAAATGACAGGAGATATCTGTAACTATTATGAGATTTTATAGAAATTGTCTCACATAACTGTGATGATGCACAAGTCTAAATTCCATAGGACAGGTTGCAAGCTGGGACCCCGGTGAAATTTTTCAGTGAATTCCCTAAGACATGCTGGCTAACTGCTGAAATCATCACTTCTTTTAAAATCTTCAGTTGATTGGATGAAAAGCCTTCAATTGACTGGCTAAGATGTCTGTCATTGCTGAAGACAATCTCCTTAGTTGATTGTAGATATAATCAACCATAGATGCAATCAATTTACTAATGATTTAAGTCTACAAAATAGCCTCACAGTAACAGTCAGGCCAGTTCTTGCTTGACCAAACAACTGGTCACCATAACCTGACCAAGCTGACATATGAACCTAACCATTACACACACTATCACATTCCCACGTAGTTGTCATTGCCCTGGTTTACTATACATTGATAGAATGTGATGCTAACTTTTCCAACGTCCCTCTAAATTTACCTCCATTTCTTTGGCTCAACTGCTAATTTTGCACATCACAACACACTCACTTCATATAAAGAACCTGCCATTGCACATCACAGATTACTGTCCTGTCTACTTGTATTGGAGAGACAGACCTGGCCAGTCTGCAGGGACATGTCTTCCATTGAATAACCATCATCACTACATACAAGCAATTCTGAAAGGCAGATCCAGTTAACAACTGAAAGTCCATACTTATTTTCCCATTGATTACTCAATTATTGACAACCATAAATGTGCTAAAGTGTGACATTTTGAAACAAATTGCATTAAATTGATTTTTTAAACAGCAAATAAAATTATTCTAGAGGCAAAATCACTAATCCAAAACATTTCTACAAAACATGCTGGCCTTTTCAGTTTTTGTCTTGACTCGGCATTAGTTAATTCTTCTAACATGTTTTGAATTCCCTTTAAGCACTGAGCATACAACTATCAGGATAAGATTGGATTTCTAAATTAAAGAGTGCTAAATCTCCTACTATGTGCAAGGTACCATGCCAAGGGCCTTGAGAGAGTCAAGAAGTGTGTACATGCTTTCTACTTTCTGAAAGTTTATATTTTAGTTGGAGAGACACAAAATTACACATGGAAAACTGTAGTCATATCAACATTTGGAAAAAGAGCCAAAGACAGCCTTAGAAGAGATGTTAAATCACACTTGGTTTTCAGGCTCCTTACCATATTTTGCAAGGCTGTGAATGGAGTTCACCATGCCTACCTCTAAAGGAAAATTTGAAATATCTCCCCAACTGCAGAAACACCCAGCTTTCTAAAATTCCCTGAATAGCGCATACTGAGCTTCCTCTCTGCCGTTGCATGAACCACCCCACCTCGGCTGTCGGATGGTCTCCTTTCTCTTTAGAAATCATGTATTTGCCACCCAGCCCACAAAGGTAGAGCTCCTCCCCTCTTTTGTGTTATTGCTGTCTCTTTTGTGTATTCCTGAAGTTTCATGCCATGCCTTAAATTGCATGATTATTTATTTATATAATGTTTGTCTCCCTTCTGGACTGTGAGACCTCAGAAGGTAGGGATTGTGTCTTATCCATCTCTCTACTCGCAACACCCTGCATGGTGTCTGGAATATAGTTGATCCTCAGTGATCATGATGTACATTTAATTGCACTGAACTGAAATTGCAAGCCCTGACTTCAAAGAATTTATAGCCTAATCTTAAGGAAGGACATATACACAAATAACTGTCATCAAAATAGGAAGGAACATGGGCCAATAGTTGAATACCAGGCAGTGGGGAGAGTTGAAATAAAGGCACAGAAATTTGGGCTTGGTGCGAATGGAGGGTATGCAGCAGATGAAAATCTGGACTAATGGAACCAGACTAAGAAGGAAAACCAGACTTTATCATGTAGCCATTGGGGAACCATGGAAGGGTTTTGAGCTGGGGGGAGTGACATGATCAGTGCTGTGTGTGAGGGGAATTATTCTAGCAAGATAACCTGGAATGAGGACAGAGTAGAGACTAGTAAGGCAATTAAGAGCATCTATTACTATTATTCAGGTGAGAAGTAGTAAACTGGGGCCATCATGGAATCCTTGTAGTGGGGGCAATACTTGACATGGCTCTTGAAGAATCGATAAATTCTAGATTAAATGATGATCTAGTAAATAATATTTTAAAATATTTAATTATATATATGAAAGCTACTATGAGAAAATGAGGGATACAAATATGTATGTTTATGTATGTATTCCCTCTAGTATGGTAAATATATGTATCTTTATATATGTGTAAAATATATACTGTCTGTTCTACAATATGATAGTTGTAAGACTAAGAAACTTCACTATTAAAAAATCCATTATAAAACAGTTATTTCTTTAAGAATAGGGTATTTTGGAGCTAGAGTGTTTCTTATGTACATTCTTAACACCTTTATTTTCTATTGTTAAGATAAACCTTTACATTTGGTGCTATATATATTCAGAGCAGAAGTAAAAATATATTGCCGCATGGTTGACTACCATGAGGTGTATACAAAAAGCTTTTCAGAAATGGAGCATGAGCCATTCAGATAAGCAGCTTTTAATATTAAAAGCAACAGTGTTTTCTATGTATAATGCTGGTTTCATATTTAAAGTATACAGTATAACCTATAATAGTGCACATATAGCAGTGCAGTAAGATAGTGTTCCTAATTAATGAATTGAACTGTTTCCAAATACTTCAGGCATAGAAAAATAATGAGTAGAGGGAACTAGACCAAAAATATAAAAGTGACAACCTCTGGAATTTACAGCTATGAGGGATTTTTATTTTATGTATATCCCAATCTTATGATGAGCATGTACTACTTTTAAAATCAGGAAAAAATAAAAGCTTTATAGAATAGGAGGAAGAGAAGGAAAGGCATATAAGCCAATTTACATCATATCAAGCAACCGAACTTGAAGTTCTAGCACGTTTTGGTTCAGAGCAATACATGGAAGGCACAGTCTTGATCATTATGACATCTACTGCTAGTACAGACAATGAATTTTGTGAAATCCCACAAATAACACAGTCTGTGCAACCAAAACCTGAGAATATCTTTGTGTTCCCTCATTTCCATTCTCCCTAAAAAGCCATGGTTCTGACCCCATTGCCTCTCCCCCCGGCTGCTGCGGTGTCCTCTTCAGCCTGCACTGCCCCCCATCCCATGCTTTGGCCTGATCCACGATCAAGAAGTGTTACTGGTCCTCCCGAGGGCCCGTAACCAGCTACACTGACCTCTCACCAGACCTTAAAAATGCCTTGCACATTTCCAGTGTTGTGCCTTTTCTTAGAATGATCTCTCTCTCCATCCCTCATTCTTACTTATCTCCTGCCTGTGTTTGATATTTGTGTTATGTTTTTATGTGCTTCTGGATGCTAACCTCTTTAGTTTCAGGAACCACGTCTTGTTCAACTTCTCTACCCACTACCTAGTGCCAAACCAAGGGCTTTTCATATGGCAGGTACTCAATAAATGTGTATTAAATTGAATTAAATCAATACCTCCAGGAACACTTTGACAAATCCAATTAGAGGAAATTATAGTTCTAAACCTGTGGCCTAATTACAGTAAATTTCCTGTGGTTTTCCTCTAATCAGTGGAGGTATTTTGTTTTTGTGTTCATTTCTTAAAATCTTTATAGGATTTTGGACAGCCAATTTTTCCTACCCAGTCCATACTGGAAAATAACTTTACAACAAAGCATCACCTTAACTATAAAATGTTATAGTTATTTATTGTTTTAGCCCTAGTGCTTTTTTGTTGTTGTTGTTGTTTGATCACTGCCCTTGTGTTCAATTTTTTATTATTGATAGACTTTACTTTTTAGAACAGTTTTAGATTTACAGAAAAACTAAACAGGTAGTACAAAGAGTTCCCATAATTTCCTCTTCCCTGCATACAGTTTCCTCTATAATTAGCATGGTATGTTAGTGTGGTACATTTGTTTCAATTACTGAACCAATGTTGTTACATTACTGTGAACTTAAATGCATAGTTTATTCAGATTTCCTTAGTTTTTACCTAGTGTCCTTTTCCTATTCCAGGAGCCCCTCCAGGATGCCACATTACATTTAGTCATGTCTCTTAGGTTCCTTTTGACTATGACGCTTTCTCAGACTTACCTTTGTTCTTGATGATCTTGGCAGTATTGTAGGATGCCCTATATTGGAACTTGTCTGATGTTATTCTTATGATTACACTGGGGTTATGGGTTTTGGGGAAGAAAAAGTATGAAGTGTCATTTTCATCACATCATATCAAGGGTGCATACTATCGACATGATTTATGACTGTTGATGTTGTCCTTGGATCACCCAGCGAAAGTCATGTTTGTCAGGTTTCTCCACTGGAAAGTTACCCTTTTTATCTTTCCCCCTTCCCATACAATACTCTGGAAGGAGGTCATTATGTGCAGCCCACACTTAAGAAGTAGGGAGTTATGCTCTTCTTCCTTTAGTGTGGAGTATCTTAATATTTTGGAATTCTTCTGCATATCGTATTTTGTTTCTGTTTATTAATTACTCAGTCATTCATTTACATCCATATGGACTCATGGATATTTATTTTGTACATCGGATTACAATCCACTGCTATTTCATTTTGTTCCTCAAATTTTTCCAGCTTTTACCATTAGAAGCTTTTTCAGTTAGAGCCTGTGCCCCTTTGGCACACTCTTATCAGTATGTGTGTGTGTGTGCATGCTTGCATGTCCATGCACAAGTACTTTCTTGTTTTCTGACACTATAAGATGCTCCAGACTCATCTTATATATTTCCTGTCCCAGTTCTAGAATCAGCCATTTGTCCAAGGAGCTCTGGTTTGTTTTATTGGAGAATGGTTTTAGAAACTAAGATCTGAGCACCAGGTATGCTCATTGCTACTAGGCTGTAATTTTTTTTAGACCCTCTCAGCTGACAGAGCAAGGAAATATATATGTGTATATTAACCTGTGTATATACCAATATCTATCAATATTTCTGTATGTAACCATGTATATCTATGTTAAGTTAAATATGTATTCTTATGATGTTTCCAACTCTAGTCCATTACCACATGAATCATACTAGCTCTTTCCCTTGCTTGCCTGTAACCTTCCACTCCCAACAGTGAGAAACCTGGTTCCCACCATCTGCCATCCATTTACTTAATTGTTAATTCTAGTACACATGTATAGCAGTATCACTATTGTCATCCCTTATACCTAAGGAAAGCAACTTTATCAACTAGAGTATAGTGCTTACTTATAGTTCCTTTTGCCTTTAGTCTTACAGACTGCATTTGTTTCCAGAGTTACTTAGGTCAGCACCTTTTCCCCCACTGCCTTCAGTGAGATTGTTCCATACATTTGTATACAGTTAGATTCTCTTGTCATAGTCTGCATTGTTTCCTAGGAGCCACTGACCTCCTAAATGATTTTTTTTTAATTTGCATGCATTAAGGTTTACTTTTTATGCTATAAAGGTCTATGAGATATCTGAACAGATCTTTTGTTAGCTAGTAATAAACTAATTAAAAGAAAATTGTTTTGGCACAACCTACATAAAAAGGTGACCCCAATGCCTAAGTTACTTTTTAAATTTTAAAATGGCAAAACGCAACATAAGTTGCTCAGGACATTTTAAACATGCTAATAATTATCCTTGTAGCTGACCACTCATCAATTTCTAGAATAGCTATGTTTTGACAACAAGCTTGAATAAAATCTCTGCTAGAGATATTAAACTGCTACCTACATGCCAGATACAGTGCTTGGCACAAAAGATACAAGGTTAATCCAGTCTGCTAATTGCAGGATTGTGTATTGAGTGTTGTGGTAGAGCTGTGTTGAGGGTGATGTGGGATAGGAGTGAAGAGTGACCTAATCCATTCTCTTCCAAAGCTAAATGCTGTTTGTAACTTGTTTCTTCCCCTTCGTCACCCATTGTGCAAATAATGATCTGCACAAATAAACAAGTGACCTTACCAAGAGTAATTTATCAGGATGTACCCCTCTGTAGTATATACATAGATTTACATATGACCCCAAATGCTGATCATTATATACATGTTGATTTATAGGTGTATGTATACAGAGAGAGAGAGAGAGCAAGCAATATTAGTAGTTTTGCATACTGCTGTTTATTTATTCAATCAATAAGTTGTCTCTAATACTGTGATGGGGAGTCCTTGACGTCAAAGAAAATTAAAATGTACTGGTCAGACAAAACACACACATATAGTTGACATGCAGATAATAAAGTAATATGATTCCATGCCCCAAATAAGAAATACTAAAGGCAGCAGGATGCACTTACATTTCACACACAGCCTTCCTTAAAAGAGCCATATGTCTTGAAACCTGAAGACAACTAAGGTTACTGTGACCTTATTCAATTCAATGGCCAGTTACATACCAGCACTGTGTTAGATACTGGGAATTCAGAGATGAGTAAGGCATCGTTTTAGAAAAGAAACGTGGATACTACTACGATGTGTTATACAGTTAAGTGTGGGGACTGGGAATGTACACAAAACTGACCACAAGGAGTAGGGAAGAATTAATTTCATAGTAGTCACATATCAAATGAATAGTTATGCCTTTACCTTATGGTCTCATCTAATTGAAAGCACCATTTTGACAGTGGACTCATTTTGGCCCCCACAGCCTACTCTTTGCACCATTAATGGTGTAGCAATTAATACAAGGTACACAGAATGAGCAGATATACACAGAAGAATTGTGTTAGTAGTACAACAGACCAATACTACACAACAGAACAATCTAAGAAGAACTGCTTGCCATTTTAGAAGAAACTGACTAAGGAAGAAATATGGATGATTATCTTTTATTCAGTCTGTAAGGAATGTTACTGGTAGAAATAATACAAAATAAAACTCAAAATAACCAGAACTGCTCACCATAAAAATTTATCATAGATAAAGCAATTCTGGCTCATAAAATAGAAAGTATAAAAATTGACCCAGGAAAAAAATGGTATCAGTAAAAATATTCAGCAAAAAATGAAACTTGAGAGTGGCTAACCTTATACATTGTAAAACTTACAGTGCCTAAAAATTGGCAGGTGAACCAAATCATCTTAATAAAACTTAGACCTTTAAAACCAATGCAGAAAAAAATTTTTTTTTTTTTTTTTTTTAAATCGTGACCATAGAAACCTCTGAAAGATGATATGGACAAAAAGACTGATTGATGTATCAAATCTTTGCTATAAAATTTACTTGGAAAGAAATTGGAACCAATGATGAAAATTTTAGTAAAACAATGAAAATGCAAAAATTAGGAAAAGTTTAACTGAGATAATGTGTTAAATTAATAGAGGAATTGTCTTACAGGTATTAGCTCTAGAAAATACTTTTTAAAAATGAAAACTCATCCATAAAGGCAAAATTCTGGTTAAAATTGTTGGATAGAATCAGAACATCATCAAGGTAATAATAATAATAATGATAATAAGTCAAGCCAAAGTATCCTTTACCTTTAACTCCCATGAGAATTGAATGGCGAAGGAGAACTTGATTATACAGAATGTCAGCCTGGTGGTGGCACCATGTCAATCTAGACTCTGTCAGTGGCAAAAATAACAAAAGCCTGACTTATGTAGAAGAAAAGTAGCTCTCTACGTATAAGGCTTAGACTCTTGAGAAATACTTATTGATGTATTTGCTTTATACTATCTTGTCCCAAACAAGAATTTAAAGCAGCTAAAAAAATTTTAAAAATAAAAATTATACGTAATAATACAAGATAAAATAAAATTTCAAATAAATTAGTAAATTTCAAATCATAGTTTTGAGAACTATTCTGATTTATTGACTTATCATTATGCCAGGATTTTATGGCAGCCATATCTTTTTCCATGTCTCTGGATTACTATTAATAGCTCCTTTCAGAAATACTGAAAATGCTTCCTTGGAATTTCTTCCCAAACACATCAGTTCTCTCGTATATTTATATTCATTCAATCCACTTCTCAGTTTAATAATTTCAAAGTGTCTTGCTATACATTTGTCTTGTCTAGATTCATCCACTCACCTTTTCACTTCTCTATTTTGGATGAAAATCCTTGAAATATTTCTTCTCTGCCCCAGAGATGTCATAAATATTGCATGTTTCTTGCTTCTTGGATTGAATGTTTAATCAAACCATTGCACTTTGATAGGATCCAAGGAGCCAGAAATATTTTTTTGAATAAATAAACAATTAAAATGAAAGAAAATAGTAAAGGGTACAATTAATACACCTAACAAAAGGAACAAGCCTGATTCCTTTCTTCTTTTAAAAAAAGGCCACTTTAAAAGGGAGGCAGCTGCTGAAGTACAGCATTGAAAATTGGAATCTCTCTTCCTGAGGCCACATTGGACCCAGCCTACACCTGAGCCCACATCACTTGTCTTGTTCTCAGGTTCCCTGAGTTCCTAAATTTGAGAAGATCTGTGTCATGCAGATGAAGCACTTCACAGTTTTATGGTAGCAGAGGTGAAGCTCATTATGAGCAGTCAATAACCACTTTTTGAACCCTGACTTTGCTTTGTGCCACCAGACATGCAGAAAACAGCTGGTCTGGGCTCTCAGGGAGTGTTTCAAGATCCTCTAAACTTCTGCCATTATCTCTTAAACACAAGAGCAAGAAACAAATGAAATAAAAATACCACAGTATGGAGTGATTATAGAGGTTTACAAAAATACCAAAAACCTTATGATTTAAACAACGTAGTTGGTGGATGCTCTGGTAAACCAGAATCCCTTAATTGATATTTCTTCCTTAAAATAGTGTAAGATCTATTTATCTAATGATAGTTTTTTGCACTCCTGCTATGTGCCAAGCTCAGTGCTGGGTACTGGCTGTACAGTGATGAACAAAGAGGCAATGACCCTACCCCTCACAAGCAGAGGTTCTAGGAAGAGGGAGAAAGTAAAAGAGAACCAAAAAGATGAAGAATTGCAAATTGTGATGAGAGCTGTTGGGAGAAAAGGGTGAAGATAAAGAAGAGAGGCTGATAGAATAATACAGAGCTAGGTGGTACTTAGAGAAGGCTTCTCCAGGAAAGTCATTTAAGGTGAACCCAGAGGAATGAGAGGGAGTCAGCCGAGAGCCAGGGTGGGAGAGAACATTGCAGGCAGAGGCGACCACATGTGCAGAATTGTGGGTTGTGCCTATGTTACTAGAAAAAAATTTAGAAAAACAAACTCAGACCTATACAACACAAGCATCGAACCCTATTGTAACTGATAGACTATAATAAAAACATTCTTTCATGAAATGTAACAAATGAACCACACTCACGCAAGATGTTAACAATGGGGTGGTATATGGGAAATCTGTATTTTATGCATGATTTTTTTTATAAACCTACAACTTCTATAATTAAAGGAAAAAAAGGGGGTGTCTGGTGGTCAGAGACGAGACCAAAGAGCCCACATCACGCAGAGCCTTCTAGTCCCTCACACCGACTTCAGTTTCTGTGGCAGAGAATAGACCAAGGGGTTGCTGTAGAAGTGGGAAACCAGTCGAGACATCAGATCCCGTTAAAAATTAATGTGGACAGAAAACAGGTGGCCCCTCATCGAACATCATCATGAATATTGTTCCTTCCCATCTCAGCCCAACAGGAGCTCCAGGGAGCAATGAACAGTACAGCGTGGGGATGGTTGGGACACACGGGCTGGAGACGTCTCACACAGACACTTTCAGCAGCAGTATTTCAAGAGAAGGAACCTTGATGATAAGAGAGGTAAGTTGGTATAAAACTTTGTAGAGGAAGTGCGTTTCTTAAGAGGTTTTTATATTAGACTTGTCACAGAATGCTTATAGCATGTCTTTTAAGCACGGGAATGGGGTGGAGGAGAACCTCTGCTTCTAAATGGTTGAATGATTTTAATGGTCCGCCACCTTATTTTCCTGTATCCTTCCAAGCTTTTGCAGTGTGACTTAATTACATTATTCCAAATTCTGCAGGAGGAGTTTTGCAAATCAGAATATGAAAATTGAGCCTGAGGATACAAAACGGGCAGACCCAGATGTTTCCTACAACAGGAAAACAGCAATGACTGGTCCCTGAATAGCATCAGTGGCCTAACTGATGTCATCTTAATCTAGTTCAATTAACATTAAAAAGACCTTTATACTATTTTGGTGAAAAAATAAATAAATATATAGATCCACTTAAAAGTGCACCTTAGCACTTTGTATGATTTTGCTTTTCTTTTTTTTTTTTTCAACTCCAGGAACTCATTTATTTGTGAGAGCTGTGTGTTCCTTTTCTCCTCTCCCTACTGTGTCTGTGCTAACCAGAAGTGCCTTGACAAACTAGAATCAGGCTTTTCTTCTTTTTTACTTTATCATCACCACGTAAATTGGAGAGCAGGGCTTTACTTGGTGGTATTGAGCAAACGTTACTTGGTTACTCTTGCATCCATTTTCTGTAAAATTTGATAAGTAATAGTATAACTTACAGGGTGGTTGGGAGAGTCAAATGAGTTAATATATGTAAGCATTCAATACATGTTACCTATTTTATTTTATTTCTCTCTCTTCAGAGAGTTGAGTTCTCCTTTTACTTCCTATCACCTTCCCTTTGAAATGTAAACATATATCATCTACTAGTCTCCTCTTCAGCCAGTTTAAAGTTGGGAAACCCTAACATTAGGCTTTGCTCTCCAAAAAGTCAGAAGACATCTCACTTTTGTGAGAAAGAAAGGAACTGTAGTTTTAAGATTAATAAAGCCTTTGAAGTAATAATTGGCAGTAGGTCTATAACTGGAAGACTAGTTCACAAAGCAACTTGCTAGAATTTCATTTTATGGCCTGGCCGAATCTTTTAAATAGGCATTAAGGAATCCTTTCACGTATGCTTGAAATGAAAAATGGACTGATTGCTGAAGTTGACGTTGTGTAGTGGGGGTATATAAATCTCCCAATGGCATGAGAATAATTTCAATGTGGTAAATGGATAATTTAAATGGAAGTGTAGAGAGCTCCTACCACTGAAGCTTGCTACTTGGGAAAATATGAGGGAGAACGTTCTGGAGTGAATTACTCTCTGCCTCCAAATAAAAGGGTTCCAATTTCCAAAATTGTTTAAAATTGCCTTGAGTCTTTTTGATGGAGTTAGTGCCTGGCAGAGGACATTTGGAGCCACGTTTTCAGCTCTGTTGCCAGCCACGTCCTAATGGCTCCATGTCATTTATAGCGTTCCAATATTCTCTGACCACAACCAGTTACTTTGGAAATAACATTCACCAGTGTCCTGTATGAATTTGATTTATAGAGGGCCCAACAATGTTTTTGTCCTCTGAGCTTCCAAACTCTACCTTCCCCACATGTAGCTTTTAAAATAACAGAGTGGAAATTGAAATCATTAAAAGCACATGCATTTAAAAGATAAATGCAGGTTAAAGTATGTCACTGACAAAATAATATGAAAGTAAACTTAAAACTCACTATAATAGGATTTAGCTTATAGGGTGCTATTAGATTAGTTGCCCAAGATAGGCATCTCCAACATCAAGGAGAAATCATTCAAATCCCCATTCTCATGTGAGTGGACTAGATATTTTGGAAACACACTGGCTGTACTACTCATGATCTTGTCAGATGCATAAGTTTCCCCCTGCAGGCCACACTTCTTTCTCTGTGGTTCTACTTTTCCCCAGCCTATGGCCCCATGGGACCTTTCCTTACTCTAGTTTTGGGTCATATCACTCCAGCTGTCATCTGCCACCTGGTCAGTAGGGACCCATCTGCTAGAAGAGCTAGTCTCCCTTCCCTACTGCCTGCCCATTCTTCACCTGTAGACCCCCATGGTACCCACTCGGCCTTCCCTTCCTCTTCTGAGGCTCCACAGGCCTCTTTCCATGACACTTTCCTCCCTGACCATCTGGTCTCTGCTCAGTGTCTGTCTGCCCCACCCTGAAGCAGAATACCAGCCTGTCGTCATGATGGCTCTTTTGGCTGCAAATAATAGGGGGAAAAAACACTTAAAACAGCTTAAGCTAAAAAATAAAAAAGATAGGAGAAGTGTAGGTAGCAGAGTTAGGGGAATAAAAATGCAGAGGTATTGCAGGTAAGAAACCCAAAGGTTTGAGGCTCTGTGCAGGAGAGGAACCAGAAACTACAAAGTGATAAAGAGCTTGAGGGCTTCTCTTGTACTTGCCTCTGGCTCTCTCACTGTCTATCTCTCCCTAACCCTCATCTCTGCCTTCTTCCACATTTCTTTCTTTTTCCTTTTTTTTTTTTTTTAACATATCAATTTTATTGATACATTTTACTAAAGCATACAATTCATCCAAAGTATATAATCAGTGGTATTTGGTATAATCACATAGTTGTTCATTCATCACTTCAATCATTATTAGAGCCTTTTTATTATTTCAATAATAATAATAATAAACAAAAAACAGACAAACAAGTAAACAAGAAAATTCTTCACCTCTCAATCTCTGTTTCCTGTGCCGTACATAGCTGCTGTTTCTGGCTATTCTTGTACAGTTATTTATTTATTCAGCAGTTTTATTGAGATATATTCACATACCATACAACCTATCCAAAGTATATAATCAGTGGCTTTTAGTATAATCACAATGTTGTGCATTCGTCACCACAAAAAATTTTAAATCATTTCATTACTCTAAAAAGAAAAAGAAAACTCCACACCCCTTAGCATGCCTTCCCTAACCCTACATAACCACTAATCTAATTTCATCTTTATAAATTGATTTGTATTTACATTTTATGTAAATTAAAATCATACAATATGTTACACAATATGTTTAGTTCATAGTAGTCCAATCATACAGTATTTTTCCTTTTGTGTCTGGCTTGCTTCACTAAATGTAATGTTCTCCAGGTTCATCCATGTTGTCATATGCTTTATGACTTCATTTCTTCTTACAGCTGCATAATATTCCATTGTGTGACTACACCACAGTTTGTTTATCCATTCTTCAGTTGATGGACACCTGGGTTGTTTCCAACTGTTGGCAATATGAACAGTGCCGCTATGAATATCAGTGCAGAGATTTCTGTTTGTGTCACTGCTCTCAGCTCTACCAGTAGTGGTATTGCTGAGTCCCATGGCAAGTCTATGTTCAACTTCCTTAGGAACTGCCAAACAGTCCTCCACAGCGGCTGTACCATTCTATATTCCTACCAACAGTGAATAAGTGTTGCTATCTCTCCACATCCTCTCCAACACTTGTAGTTCTCTGTCTTTGTAATTGCAGCCATTCTGATAGGTGTGAAATGATATCTCATTGCAGCTTTGATTTGCATTTCCCTAATCACTAGTGATGTTGAACATTATTTCATGTGTTTTTTTGCCATTTGAATTTCTTCTTTGGAGAAATGTCTATTGAAGTCTTTTGCCCATTTTTTAGTTGGGTCATTTGTCTTTTTATTGCTGAGTTGTAACATCTCTTTATATATCATGGATATTAAACACTTATTGGACATGTGATTTCCAAGTATTTCCTCCCATTGAGTCAGCTGCCTTTTCACCCTTTTGAGAAAGTCCTGTGAGGTGCAAAAGTGTTTAATTTTGAGGAAGTCCAATTTTTCTATTTTTTTTTTTGTTGTTGTTGTTGTGCATGCTTTGAGTGTAAGGTCCAAGAAACCACCACCTACCACAAGGTCTTGAAGATGTTTCCCTGCATTTTCTTCTAGTAGTTTTATGGTCCTGGCTTTTATATTTAGGTGTTTGATCCATTTTGATTTGATTCTTGTATAGGGAGTGAGATAGGGATCCTCTTTCATTAGTCTCAAGCTGGCCCTGAAGGCAAACAATAGCTCGGCCCCACCCAGCCTGGAAGGGCTCCTGGGACACCTCAGACCAAATTTGTGGGTTAAAAGCTGAATTAGCCTTAGGCTGTATCCATCTCTCTCCCCTTTCCTGAGGAGGTAGATCCCTGGGGTCCCCTTTTTCTGTAGACACCAGCCCAGAGGCCTGAGTGTTCAGAAGTGTCCTTACCGTGAGGGAGGGTGCTGGCAGTAGCAGCCGCGGATAACTCACAGTTTTGCCATCGCAATTTTCTTCCTTTGTCCCTCTCTCTTCTGGGCATTGTCCAGCCTTTCCCTTGTGTCTTAAACCCTACAAGATTTTTTTCCAGACCACTTCTGCCTGTCCTCCAACTATTTTTCTGGGAGAGAAGAGAGTCCCGTGTCTTTCTAGTCTGCCATCTTCTCGGAAGTCCACATTTCCCCTTTATTCTCTCTCTCTCTCTCTCTCTCTCTCTCTCTCTGTCTCTGCAGACCCCCTTTCTCTCCCCGTATATGCATGTGCTCTCTACTCCTCCATGGCAAGATATTCGCCCATCCCAGTTCAAAGGCTTGGAAGAGTCTGACTCAGCTCTCCATCTTAACATTTAATCCAGTGGGAATCTGATCCCTCTTGGCTCAGGTTTCGCCTCCTGGTCCTGGCAGCTGTGGCTGGGAAGTAGAGCTACTAGTTATGATCAGCACAGCCCAGGGCCCCTGGGCTCTGATGCCACACAGCCTGGGTTCAAACCTTGATTTCACTGTGTGACTTGGGGCGAGTTAATTAATTCTTTGTACCACAGTTTTGTCATCCATACAACGGGGGTAATGGAAGCTGACCCATGGTGTTATTGTGAGGATTCTGTGAAAGAGCATGTAACGTGTTTAACATGGTGCTGGCGTACATCAGTGCCCATCCCTAGAGGGATGGTGAGGGGCTTGGAGGTCATCGGGGGTCTGTTAACGAGTTTCTAGAGGGCAGGACTGCTGTGGATGTAACAAAGGTGTTTCATAAGAAGGTGTTGGCTGAATGACCAAAAGGGGATGACTCAGAAGTGGGCCGAATCTGAGGTCATGGCAGAATTCCTTCAAGCTTCTCACCGTAGGGGCCCTTTCCCTTCATTAGCCTCTTCACATCTTTCTTTCATAACCAGCACGTTTTCAGTATTCGAACGGAAGCTAGAAGGAAGGAGACGCTGCCCAGTACACATAAAACAGGGGATAATAAGATAAATTAGGACTGAGCTTCCTAGATATAATTTAGAAGATGAAATGTCTGACTCTGAGAATCGGCACTAGTGCAAGCTGCAGATGAGCATGGTGACGAAATGAACCCAGGAAATGCCCTTCTCCAGCATGTGTTGTCTAGGAGCACGTTGCCAAGGAGCAGAGGACACTAAGGCTTTCCAGTTATTTCTTAAGCTTCCTGTTAACACCAATTACACATACCCCTTCAGAAACGTGGGAGTCTGTTTCATCTTTAAGTGCCTCCTTTCACTTCCAGCCAGAGACAGGTGCAGCGCTATAATTGCAAGGCCAGTACAGGCTCCGGAAGAAAGAAGCCAGGCCAGTGCCAACCCCCATGCCGGCAGGCAGTGTCCTGCCTTTTCCCCATTGATTCCTCCGTGTTCAGCACAATGCTTCATATTTAGTAGGCTCTCAGTGATGTTGAGTGAATGAATGAAAGAAAGAAGAGGCAGAGGAGGAATCATTCTTAATCAGATCTGTTCTCAGCAACCTCAGTGTGCCTGCTGCAGAAATACTGAACTGGAAAGTGCAATACTAGCCAGGTCTACAATGTGGGACTGGAGTTGTCCTTTAATCCTGTCTTGCTCCTCTGGAATTTCTGGGAGGAATATTTGCTCTCCAGAGAAGTGGTTTCCAAACTTGTTGGGTCATGCAACCGTTCAGTAACAAATTTAGAGCATGCTGGCACTAGATGTGGCTCAAGTGGTTGAGCACCTGCTTCCCACATGGGAGGTCCTGGGTTCAGTCCCTGGTGCCTCCTAAAAAAAAAAAAAAAAAAACAAGCAAACAAAGGAAAAGAACAACTCAGGGGAGCCGATGTGGCTCAGCAATTGAGCACCAGCTTCCACATATGAGGTCGGCATTCAATCCCCAGCCACGGTACCTCAAAAATAAAAACAAAATTTAAAAAAAAATTTTTTTAGAGCTTGCTTCGTAATACAGTGTACTTATTTATTTAGAAGTCATATATTTGTTCTCCTGTACTAACATATTATATACATTATAAAGTACCGTTAAAAGATTTTAAAAAAGAATGCTATACCAGTATTCCAAATACTTTGCTAATCATTATGATTTCACTTTGTTACTGGCTGCTATCGCAAGGCACGGTATTTACTTATTGATTTCTTCAACATTAGCGATAGTGGATATAAATGCATATTTTCAAACAATCTTCTTCCTGGTTTCAATGTTTTTTTGTAACTCCCATCAGACCTGATTAGTTTAATCATTGTTTTGACCTCGTGACTGACAAGGGAGTGGGTTAGTATCATCTCTACCATTTTCTTGCAGTACAGCATGATTTTAAGACACGTATCCCTTTTGTGGGTTTCATTGTAACCTGGTCATAATCTGCAGAGGAATTCAAAAGTACAGGCCCTACTCTCAGCCCTTCCCTGTGTGGCTTCCATCTCCCCACAGGGGACTCCACTCCATGTGACCCCTGACCTCCCCTTGTGCCAGAAGACAAGACTCAGAGGCAATACATACACTAACAGTGAAGCATAGCTCCTTTCTTATTTTCTTAGGTAAAATAGAAATGTGTCTGGCACCTTCTCACCCCCAGGTGGGTCTGTTTGAAGACCACTGTGTCTATGCCGTGTGAGGGGTGACTTCGCTCTGTGAATCTGCCCTCCCCCTCTAACATTCCCAATGTCGTGCCCCCTCAGACAGCTGGAGACAAGAAACGATCAGGCCACAGTGACAGCAATGGCTTCGCCGGCCACATCAACCTTCCTGACCTGGTGCAGCAGAGCCACTCCCCAGCTGGGACCCCGACTGAGGGCCTGGGGCATGTCCCCACCCACTCCCAGGAGATGGACTCCGGGACTGAAGTAGGTGCCTGGGAGCAGCCACCACAGGCCTTTCCCCCATCCGGGGTTCTGAGGCCCTGCTCTCTTCAAGATTGAGGCTTTGCCAAGCTCCCTGAAACATGTTTGGTTGTTTGCTAGTACAGTCAAGCCTCATTATTGGCATATTCCATCTTTGTGAATTTGCCTACCTGCTAATATGTGTTTGTGACCCCAAAATCAATACTCACAATAGACATATACAGAGTGGTGAAAAATTTGAGTTGCCCAATGTGCACACATTTTCTACCTTCTTGTTTCAGCTCTCACACTGTAAATGACTGTTCTTCCTGCAGTATATTCAGCTCTACGTTTCTGCATTTTTCTGCTTTGTCTTGATGATTTTGCTGTTTCATATGACCCTGAAGCATAGTGCTGCAGTGGGCTGTCTAGTGCTCCTAAGTGTAAGAAGGCTGCAATGAGCCTTACAAAAAATAGGCATGTGTTAGATCAAGTCCATTCAGGTATGAATTAGGGTGCTGTTGCCCGTGAGCTCGCTATTAATTGAACCAACAATATGTATTAAATAAGGTGTCGTGAAACAAGATATAAAGCAAGGTTATTTATTGATAGGATGAAGAAAATGTTGTGACCAGAGGTTCCCAAGACCCTCACTCTGTATTTTCCATAAGAGTGAGAGCTCAGTATTTGCTAATTCAGAGCTTGTGGCAACATTGTAGAACATAACTACCTGAATAATGAGAATTGAGTATGTAACTACTTGTGTAAATACACAAATAGATGAAACCATAAAATCGTAGTAGTGAAAGGTTCTCCCATATCTTCCAAGACCAACCCCTCTTTTGACAGATTAACAGATGAGAATACTGAGGCTCAGACTGGTTAAGTAACTTGCCCATAGCACACAGCTGGGTGGTGGCAGAGCCAGGACCAGAGCTAGGGCCTCCTATCTTCCAGGCCAGTGATAAAAACTTCAACCTATAGAGATTGCAGGATCAACATCTGAGGTTCATATTTACATTAACTTAGTCAAACTAAGTTTGACTTAAAATAAGGTTGAAAGAATTTGCTTATGAAAAACAAAAATCAATAGATATATTCTCAAAGTATTCATCTTCCTAAAGTCTACATTTGCAAGAAAGGGAGAAATGGTATATTATCTGTCCTGTATAGTAACAGGCCTGGGGAAAAGCCTGAGCAAAAGCGGTCTGTTGGGCAGGGCTCTAGACGTTCCTGACCAAGATCAGTTGGGTGAATTCTCAGTGCTTGGTTATTTCTCACGGATAGTCCTATGACTTACAGATAAGGCCTAAATGTGCTTATAAAGTATATGCACTATTATTGGCATTGCCCACACACTAAGTTTTTATGATGCATGTCTTGTCACACCCTTTGGATTCTAAAGTTATAGCATAGATGAGCTTTGCTTGCCCCCAGGGAAGGAAGGCAGAGGCATATCAGAAAGTAATGTCCTTTTGTAGCTTCATGCAAGTGTGGGCAGACCTTTTCTGCCCTCACACCTCCATCTGTACCAAGAGGACCCCATATGATTGGACCCTGGTTCAAATTCTGCTGCCCCTTATTAACCCAGGGACCTTTAGCAAATCACTTGGCTTCTGGACCTCCAGCCTTGGAGGAAATGCTTGTACCTGCCTTACCTCATTCACAGATTTGTTCTAAAGATCAAAGGAAGGTGCTCTGTTTGGGATGGAAATCCTACCCTGTACTATCACATATTTGAGGAGGATGCAATGGTTTTGATTTCATAGGGTGGAGGAAAAATCTTGAAACAAATCAGATTGGATATTTGTGGTTTTATCCTTATGTGTTTAAGCATCTTGAAATGTTGGTTTTGTTTTTAAATAAAACTAAAACCCTTTAATTAAAGATATTGATCCAACAGAAAGGTGCTTGTGTTTTGTGATGCTGAAAGGACCTGAGAGATAGAAGGAAGGGAGATAACAGACAAAATAGGGGAATGGCTATTGTAGCTCCTTCAGCAAAAAAATCAAATTCAAATGCCATGACATGATGTCTTCACATTTGACTTTCCTGTACCCTAATCTGGTTCCCACTTTATGTCTTCATGATCCTATCCAAGCCCTTGAGATTCATTTTTAAGTAGACCTTCAATGTTCCTCAAGGTACATTGCCCTCAAACCTAATATCTTCATGACGTTCCCAAATAAGGCATGCAAATATAAGAATCCTTTAAAGGGATTTATCATAGAAAGGAAAAATCCTCAACCCCTGTAGGAAATCATCTCTGAATTAAAGATTTTAAGGTTTTTTGAGCCAACATCAATCCACTGACATCACCAGGCCAGAGTGGAAAGACCCAAATGCCCCACCAGGGAGTCTCTTGGCTCAAGTGAGTTTTCAGGATTAAAATGCTCTGTGTAGACATGCTTATTTAGTTTATGCCAATTGTGTCAGCTTTTCTGAAGACCATTTGGTCAACATGTGATTGCTTTTACTTAAAGGGAGAGTTAAGCTCTGTCACCACAGTCATCTTACAAATTTTAAAGTACCACATATGGTCCAGAATGTAATTTTCTCACTGCGTATCCTGCATTTGGATTAATTGGTGAATCCCCTGCAAATACATAATGAGCATCAAGTAACCAATACCAGGGGAACCTGGAGAGAGCCATGCACTTTGACTAGGGTCTTAGAGTGTGAACAGTTGGGTAAATTGAAGCATCAATAATCACTTTAAAGCCCGAGAAAGGTATTAGAGCATCTTTGTTCCTGCAGTATTTATTTATCTTAATCTTCTCGCTTATCAATTAGTATGGCATGGGGAGCAGCACCAAAGCCTCCTTCACCCCCTTTGTGGACCCCAGAGTTTACCAGACATCTCCCACCGATGAAGACGAAGAGGATGAAGAATCGTCAGCCACGGGTAAGCTAGAAAGCCCCAGTATTTTAGAAAACACATGGCTTCCTGTTATGGCCTGAAAAGGAAATTAATCATCAGTTCAATAGTTAAGCAATTTACTACTTACGCCCTGTCTTACAGGGAAGATTTTCCATTATTACATTTTTTTATGATTCTTAAACCACATTTCTTTCTCTACATTTTTTTTTCATCTCTTCTATTTTGCTTCTGGTAGGAACCCAGAAGTATCCTAGGGATCCTAGGAAAAGCTGTTCCTCAGAGATCTCTGAACTTAATGCATATGTCTCAAAAGGAATTTCTGGGTACAATGTTGTGCATGCAGTAGGCACTCAATAAGTATATGTTGAGGGAAGCAGCTGTGGCTCAATCAGTGGGGCTCCCGTTTACCATATGGGAGGCCCCAGGTTCGGTTCCCGGGGCCTCCTGGTGAGGGCAGGCCCGCCCGCACGGCGTGGTTGGCTGACCCAGCGAGCACGGGCAGCAAGGGGGGGATAAATGAATAAATAGATAAAATCTTAAAAATAAATAAATAAATAAATAAATAAATAAGTATATGTTGGGTTGTACTGAGTTATAGATGTGTGCTTCCCACTGCAAAGGTCTGGCTGATTTAGAGGAATGTCTTGAATTCCAGACTTCTGCAACACACTAATCATCAAAGTCAATTTCAGCCAATTTGTCAATTGATAACATAGAATTTCATAAAGCAAATCTGTAAATCAGGAGGTGAGGATTATATATTTAATTTTGTGAGATTAACATCAATCTTATAAACCATCCAAATATTGTCTGTAAGCCTATTCTGCTAATAGATAAAATAGTTTTAGGATTTATTTGCCTTTATTATAGTGTACAATAAACAAGGATAAATCATAGAGTTTTGAAGCCCCTTCTCCATGTCTCCATTGGTTATCTTTTAAGACACCACTGACTTCTCTGGTTCTTTTTCTCAAAGCTCTGTTTACTAGCGAACTTCTTAGGCAAGAACAGGCCAAACTCAATGAAGCAAGAAAGATTTCAGTGGTAAATGTAAACCCAACCAACATTCGGCCTCATAGCGACACACCAGAAATCAGAAAATACAAGAAACGATTCAACTCAGAAATACTTTGTGCAGCTCTGTGGGGTATGTTGGTGTTTTTTACTACTCATGAATGAATTGACCCTCAAGCACTAAAAGCCTATGGATCTTAGCGCTGGAAGAGCTCTTGTTGAATTGCGTGTTGGACACCTGATTTGAAACTCTCTTGGCCCCAGGAGGGACCAAGAGCAGTTCTGTATGTAAAGAGATACTACGCTAACACCCAGGAGGACAGAGATGGGCTGAACTAGCTACAACTGAACATATACCCAGTATGCGCCCAGCACTGTGTGATGACCCCACTTTGTGTCTGTGATCCACACAGTACCCTGCAGAGGGAATAATCGCCTTAACTTGCATTTCATGGCTGAAAAACCAGCCCAGCATATCTAAGTGAATTACCCATGGCCATAAAGCTAGTGGTAGAAAGATAAAACTCGAAAAGGCCAGCAAATGATGAGCCTTACATTTTAGTTCAGAACCTCAATCTGCTGTTTTTGTGAAAAAAAGTTTTCCCATTTTAGCTGATCCCAAACTCAGTACAGTTTTGAAGAGATTCTATCAAAGTCCTGGTTGGTGTTGCAATGAATATCACATACAGATCAAAAAAGGTCCTGGCCCTTCTGTACTATCTAAAATACCATGCTTAGTTTGGGCCACCACAATTTTAAGAGGGCACAAAGCATTGGAGAGGATAGCAAGGAAGAATGAGAAGCCTGGGAACCATTTCCTGTGGGGTGTGATGACAGGAGACAAATCCCTCTGGGAAGTGACAGAATAAGGAGAACAAGACAGCCATCTGTGAATATTTAAAGGGTTGACATGTTGAAGTGGCTCAGAGGATAGAAACACAAATAAGAGAAGTTAGAGTGTTGTGTGTTCATTAATATACTGCATTGCCCAGTGTACCTCTCAGTGTGTGTACATGTGTGTGTAATTTCCCTAGTGATAAATTTTAGGATTGTAGAGACCCAGATAAGACCACTTACCTGCCTGAGATTACTGCATGGGAGGCAGGCTGCACCAGATTTAGATACCTGAGAAGTCACTTCCAGTCAGTATTTCTATGCCTCTCAGGGTAGTAACACCTTTGCTTGAACTGGTTTTTCATCTCCCTAACAGAACAGAACCTTAAGGGGATGGGATGTAAGACAGAGGGGAGGAGGAGGAAGGGTTCTTTTTCCAGTGGGTTATACAAATGCGGGACTCCGTTACGTGTTGAAGATGGGTAGGCTAGAAGTCACTGCACGAATAGCCATGGGAGTGAACCTTGGGGAAGGAGGGGTGGGAGTTACAGGGAGGGCAAGGAAGAGGTGGTTGTTACTAAGAAGGGAACAGTGACAGACGGTGCTAGCTTCACAGCTGTGTCTAAAGCTCTCTGGAGAAGGGCTCTCCATACTAGGCAGTAAATGGCTAGATGTAATAAATGCTGCTACCACTTTACAAAAGAAAACTGTAATTTCATTACCAGGGGAACAGTGGCTCAATTACTATGTCAGAGCTTCTACTTCTATACTCTGTGCCGCAATACCTACTTGCCCATTAGTTTATATGTACAAGATATAGTCTCTAGGGTTTTAGGGGGACCCCAGATGCAGAAGTTATTTTTGCCCGTGAGATGTCATTCTTGGGGTGCTTCTTAAATTTATAGGTGTAAACCTCCTGGTGGGAACCGAAAATGGCTTGATGCTTTTGGATCGAAGTGGGCAAGGCAAAGTCTATAACCTGATCAACCGGAGGAGATTTCAGCAGATGGATGTGCTAGAGGGACTGAATGTCCTTGTGACAATATCAGGTATGCTACTAGAATGACTGAGCCATCAGATTTGCACAGGTAGGAAAGGTGAGCGCCTTGTTTCTAATGAAACAGTAAGTTCTGCCTTTCCCAGCCAAGAAGCAACACGATAAATTATAGCAATCTAGCCAGAGTGAGCTCACCCAGATTTTGTAATGTTGGAGATTCTGACCTCCAAAGGAGATTCTGAATTAGACAAAAACTTAACAAAAAGGCAGTATATTTATTGATCTTAAACTTCTGCTGGAACTCAGCCAAGATCTTTGGAAGGTGTCTGAGATCCAGTAATTTCTATTACTCTCAGATGCAGAATATCAAAATGTAGGCTTCTGGGAGTAGGAAATGTTGTAAGCAGAAATTTCTCAGGTCTTTTTTTCTCTCAAGAACTGTTCCTGCTCATATTCCACTCATGTTTTAGCAAGTGCAGCTGGTACATTGGCGATTGAGTCTGCAAAGAAATTTGAGGATGGGACTCAGTACAGCTATATGCTGCAGTTTTCTACTTCCCAAAAACAGCTTTAAAAAAAGATGAACCTGAAAACCTTATTACTAACAAGCTAAAAATGTAACTTGATAGAGTCTATGTTTATTGAAAGGAAGGCTTTTGTTTTTTTTCCTTTCTGATGGTATTTGAAAGAGTTTGACAACACCCATTTTTTCCCCTCCCAACCCATTTAGTCTGGACCCATGTATACCAATTGCACATTAGAATCTCCTGGGGAAATGTGAAAATCAAGGCTGTACCCTAGAATCCCTGGGAACCAGACAGCTGTAGCTTTTATAGCTCCCAGGGCATTTCCGATGTGCAGCCAAGGTTGAAAACCAGGGCTCTATAGTCAGCCATTGTTTCGCAAAGAGACAACACAGGGCTACTGGCTTAAACTTTAAAGAAAGTTTTGCTTTTCAGTTCTACTTCTATTTTGAGAAAATGCCTTCACTTGAGGCTACAATTCCCTCTTTCTTTTACCTTCCCACTGAATGCCAAGAGTTTCATCTCCTTTTATTCTCCCCAAATGCAGGTTAACCAAGTAAATTGTTTTTGCATTATCATTTGAGTTTAATTCTGTGTATTCCTTTGTTCTGGTTAATTGCTTTCTTGATTGCTGTGCTACCAAATCAAAGTTAAGACCAGGCATCTGCCAGTCACCTCCCAATTCCAAAAGTGGAAGTGCTACCAGAAAATTCACTTTCCAGCTTCGTTATGTTGTTAATGACACATCCCATTCTTAAGAGTGTAATGAGTCCGCTTATCATGAGGTACAGGTGGAGAAAGGAGAAAATGAAAATTGGAGTAAAAGATTCTTGACTTGCCCTTTGATCCATGCTGGCATAGAATGGAGGAAACACTGAGCCAAGTTTTGTGAGCAATGCATATTCTAGGCTTTTTATTATAAAAGTGAATAGTATCTGCACAGTAATTCCCTTTATTTAAGTTATAGATGCACTGACATCCAGTGTGCAGTGTGCTTTAATGAATTCTCTTCTGGTATATGTCTCATCTGTAAAATCTAAAACATCTTTTGAAGCCTAAAAGAAATCAAAGGGATATAAGTACCCAAGAAATAAAACCCACAAGCCTAAATTTCTGATTACTTAGGAAGAGCCACCCCAATGGACATCACTCATACTTTCCTTATCTGGTGCTCAGGTAATAAATGGAGTATATTAACTTTTGCTCCTTGCGTACTCCAGTATTTTCTACACAATCTCTGATCAACCTATGAATTCTTTACTCTAGCAAGGGGAGCTTTTATGTTTTTTTAAAGTACACATCCTTTTTCCTTTTCTACTTTTGTTTTGCATTCCTTTCCATGGAAGTCAGCAGCAAACACTTGTCCAGATTTATTTTCTGAACCCAGATTGCATTCATTGAACTTGTTTCTCTTGTCCCCTTTTAAAATTTCTTTTTCTGTTAGTTAACTAAAACTACAGCCAGCCATTATCTTTAGAGTAATTGAGGAAGCAAAGAATAAACTCATTGTTAATATCTGCTGTGGGTTAGAGGGGGAGGGAAAGGAGTCACACAAGTGACTGAAATGTACAGTTGTCAACATCCTTCATGTGATTAGATCTGGAATATTCTGGACTCTGATCAACCACTCTGTTGTAGAGTTAGGTCTTACTAAGTTCAGCATATGCTTCCCTTTCCATTGGGAAGAGAGAATAAGAATATCTTACTCAAATAAGAAATCACCTGAAGGTAATGACAATTTGTTAAGTGGTGATTTGTCCAAAGCATTTAGTGCTGTTTTAACCATAAGTCCTGGCAGAAATAACACTTTAATGATGTGATTTTTTAAAAAAATAAAATAGAATGGAGGTGGGGAAGGAGAGAAAAAAGGCTATCCCAGGAAATTTAAATTAAAGCTCTTTTATTTCAACAGGAAAAAAGAATAAGCTACGAGTTTATTATCTTTCATGGTTAAGGAACAGAATATTACACAATGACCCAGAAGTAGAAAAGAAACAAGGCTGGATCACAGTTGGAGACTTGGAAGGCTGTATACATTACAAAGTTGGTAAGTCTCAAGACATGGAATTTTAAGTGTGGTCTGTCCACTCAATCCGAATTATTCAGTTGTTTCATTCAGTTTTTTCTATCAGATATTTATTATGTGTTTGTGACCAGTGTAAAATGTTACTGGAACCTTAAGTATCTTTGCATTATCTCCAAACAAGTCAGGTTGATGAAGTTCAAAGATTGCGTTCAAAATAAAATCCTCATCTCCAGTTTGAACATTTATATCCACTTCCTCCTAAAGAACCATTAAAATCACAATAAGGGAATAAAAATTCAATAAACCCACAAGGACAGAGGGACCAGAAGAAGAAAGACAGCAACGAGATGACAGCAAAACTGAATGAAAGTAGTTGGATGACTGGGAACAAACATATCGGACCAGTTAATGCTAAATCTGCAATAAGGCAAGGCATCAGTCTAATCACTCAGCAGCATCCAGAACAGCTGAGGACTGAGGCGCTGAGGATATCTGAGGTGAAAGTTTGAGGTATGACAGAAAACAGGAGGATTGTGTGAAACATAACAGAAATTCCTCAGAACCCGGTTCCCCTGCTGCACGGTCAGGCAGCTGCCCTCCACCACTGCAACCGATAATGAAAAATTTGCACAGCTTAGAAGAGGAATGAGAGGTCAATCTCATTATGGGGATTAAATGAATGTTTTGCTCCTTCCTGTTTAGCTCCTAAAATTTTGGCAGCCATGCTTTTACCCCCAGGTAAGAGATTGAAAGATTTGCCTTTGAAGAAACTGAATGGCCAGAAAGAAAAGTTCAACAGGTGCTAAAACTTGAAGTACCATGGGAAAAGCCTGCTGTCTAACTATCCTAAAGTGAGCCCAGCAGTTTATTGGCCTGCCTATATTAGACAGTGGCAAATGAAGGAGACCTAAACAAACAGAAAGAAAGGACTTTAGAAAAAAACAAAAATAATGAAGAGTGAAAGAAAAAAAAATTTAACTATAATAACTTCAGAGGAATTAGAAAAATTACTGTTTCCATAAAACAGTAGGAAACTATTCTGGAAGGAAGGAGGAGAAGGTCAGTGGGGAGGTTATCCAGAGGTCAAAAAAGAAACCTTGGAAAGTAGAAATATATTTGTAGGAATAAAAAATTTTAATGGAAGTGATGGAATATAATGACAAGGAAATCTCTCAGAAAACAGAACAAAAATTAAAGGAGACTAAGAAAAGGAAAGAAAGCGTAAGAAAATGAAAAGATCAGTACACTTGGTTCAGAATATGAGTAACATGAGTTTTAGGAAAAAGAGAAAATAAGGAATGGAAGGAGAGAAAATTATCAAAGACATATCCAAAAATTTTTTCCCTAGAACTAAAGGCCTTGAAACCCCACGTTAAAAGGATTTAACTGCATATTCGGTATAGTGAATGAAAAAAGAAGACCTACAACAAGGTAGAGCAACGTGAAATTTCAGTACCCAAAGAATGAGAAGGTCCTTCAAAATTCCAGATGATAAAGCAAATACATAAATAATTTACATATAGTGGACACAGAGTCAGAGTGACCTGGAACTTCTCAGCAGCAGTACTAGAAACTTAGAAACGATGGAGCAAGGACTTCAAAATTCTGAAAGCATAGTGATTTTCAACTAGAATAAAGACATTTTCAGGCCTGAAAGTTCTCAAAACATTTATGTTCCATGTACTAGTTCTGGTAGATATGTTCCACCAGAATAAGTGAATGGACCTGGAGATCCAGGAGAGAGGTTAAGGAAATATCCAAGCAATGGTGCAGGGAGACTCTGGGATGACAGCTCTGCCACAGGCCTAGAGAGAAATCAGCCCCTAACGTAGTGGGACAATGGGGGTTCCAGGAGGGGCGCCTCCAGGAAAATAAAATGGTACTAGTAGATTTTCTGCTGTGTTTATAGAAAGTTTATAGCACTAGCAGAAAATTTATACATGCTTAGAGATAGATAATAGAAAATAATTTCTTTAGAAAAATAGCTTCTGAAAAAAATGCTAGAACCAAGAAAGGAGATATAATCATGGTATACTACGTGGTTCACTGTGAACAAGAATTTTTTGAACACAGGATGTTGACATAACCAAAATTTGAAAACATAACTATTGTAGGGCTGTGGGGAGAAAGGAAATGTATGTATGGGAGAGATGATGAGAGGAGGAGAAAGAAAGAGAGAAAGAAGGGGTTGGGATGGCATAAGAGACTGAATCCTTTCCATACTGGGAATTTTCATACCAAGCAACTCTCCCAGATACCTTGACCCTAGGAAGTATTGGTGCTGGATAGTGAACTTGAAAGTTCTGGTCCTTGAAAGTATATGTCCTCCACTGTTTATTAATAACATGTCATTTGGGGTTTTACAAGCAAACAAAAATAGCCCCTATCCTTGCTACACAGATAATGGGCTTGTTGATATGATTTTCAGGCAGCTTTTGGAGAAAATAAACATTTAATGTCTGTAAACATAAAAAGTGGCGACAGCCATATTATATCTGTGTACCTAGCTCAGTGTCAGGCACATAGAAGCCACTTAAGAAATATTCATTAAAGAAAGGAATGAATGTTCAAGGCACAGAGCATCATCCACAAGCCAGACCACATAAGTAAGTGTTTTTCTGTAGCAGGCTGTTGAGATACAAGCCGTACATTTTTATTCAGATATCAGAATTATTCGGTGCTTTCTAATAGCATACCCTGGATTTCTGGTTTTCTCTTGTCTTCACCTGATTATTTGACAAAGTACAAAATATGCATGCTGTTCATTCTCACACCCAGTAGAATTCAGATTCATATTTGTCTGATGAGCCTTTTAGAATTTCATTTTGGGCATTTTACCTTTGTTTATTATGTGGCATTTGTCAGTCCAAAAATTTCTAATGATCAAATTTTATATACATAAATTAAGGTATGATTATAGAGCTAAGAAAGTCATTGCAGGCTATATACCAAAATTTCTGAATGTTATCTCTTACAGATATCTAACAAAACTTCAGGCTGCAGAAGTCCCATTTGATCTCCCTATCTACCATTGACCATTCTAACATGCCTGGCTTCTTCCTTCTTCTGATCATTGTTTAATCATTATTGTCTGTTTTCATTGCCCCTGTAACAAGTAGGCTGACCTATATTCACACATGCAAAGTGAAATGGAACCAGGGAACAATATCTGAACATTATCAGAAAATAGATATCAGATAATTATCAGAAAATTAATTTTCAGAAACTTTTTTTTGCTTCAATTCTCCAGATAACTACTTGCAGTCTCCATTTGGCTTTCTTTGTGGGATTCTGTCAAGACAACACTAATATTTCCTAGCAGCACATGATAATTTTCAGCATACTCTAATTGCTGTTTAAATTTTAAAAATATAAAATTAGAATAAAATGGAAAGGCAAATTATAAATCCAAGCCATTTAAAATATTTCTTTAATTCTTTTCCCCCTTATTTCTCTTAGCCCATAGATGTTTTTATTTTCAAGGTCATTTTAAATTGTAGTTGTGGTTCTTCTCCTAGGTTTTAGGTAAGAAGGTCAGAGAATAGTTAAGCCTATAAAGAGTTCATGCCATGAAAAGCTATAAAGAAGACAAGTGGAAAATTTAACATTTCATCGAAGTATATTAAAATTTTTCCTACCCAGTTTCTTCAGAACACAGAATATTCTGTTTAAGATATTTAGTGAAATGAATGACTGCCATGTGTATCATTTATGGATAATGAATTTTCTAAGAATTAAAAATCCATGTTTAAAAAAATTTTTTTTTGTTTTTAAAGAAGGTTTAGATTACATAAATGTTACATAAAAAATATAAGGGATTCCCATATGCCCCACTCCCTCCCCCTCCCACACTTTCACATTAACAACATCTTTCATTAGTGTGGTACGTTTGTAACAATTGATGAACACATATTAAAGTATTGCTACTAGCCATGGATTACAGTTTAAATTATAGTTTACACTTTGTCCCACACAATTTTGTAGGTTATGACAAAATATACAAATGGCCTGTATCCATCACTGCAATGTCATGCAGGACAACTCCAATATCCCCAAAATGCCCCCAAATTACACCTATTCTTCCCTCTGCCAGCCCTCAGAACCTCTGGTGGCCACTGCCTTTGTAACAATAATAGGGGTTCTCCCATTGCTAGAATAATAATAAGTCTATAGTAAAACAATTTTAATTGTGGAAGACCCAGAAAGTGCTTAAAGGATTCTATAGTTTCTCAAGGTCATCAGTTAAATATTGTCACTATCGTTACCAGAGATACACAAACCATAGTAATCAATAGAATGGCAAATAACAGAGTCCATTCTTTCATTCTTCTGCTCAGTAAACGTTTATTGAATACTTCTTTGTGTAAGGCCAAAAACAAGTAGACAGTCTTATATAAAATTTCTGTCTGTGGAATATAGGATGTTTAATGTTCCATCTTCCTAAAGAGTAAAAGGATTTGTCAAATTATATGGATCCCTCAAAATAAGGCCATTAACAGAATCCTGGGCTCCAAACACTCCATCTCCCATTAGAAATATATACAAGCAATTGTTTCACTCAATAATTGGAATTCAAATCTGAATAATAAGCAAATGTTAGCCTTTATATCTCTACCTATTTGCTAATTTTTCTACCATCTTACCATGCCAGCTCTCAGTCACTAACGTGGGTAAATATAAAAGCCAGGCAAGCCAACATGAAAGACACTACACAGATTATAATTACAATCTAGATTTAGTGGATAAAGACAGACTTAAGCAGTTACATCTTTAGGGGGAAAAAAGCCTTCAATGTAAAGCAGAAGCCCCCAGGTATTTAACAGACCAAGTACATTAAAGAACATTCAATCTGTATCTGTGAGACAATCCCACACTGGGAATATCACCCTCGATTATACAGCTTGCATATTCATTAAAACAAAAACTTGAATAAATTGATGTACTTTTTAATTCACAATTTTCTATTACAGTTAAATATGAAAGGATCAAATTTTTGGTGATTGCCTTAAAGAATGCTGTAGAGATATATGCTTGGGCTCCTAAACCATATCATAAGTTCATGGCATTTAAGGTAAGCAGGCATGTGATTCCCTAAAAATGGCTTTTAATTTATTTTATTTTATTTTCAGGGTCAACCAGTTAACAAAGTGGTCCATCTTGCACATAGACCAATACCAATTTTCCTATATTTAATAAACCTATTTTAAAGTATAGGTACTCTTGGATTTACTATTCCAGAAATAAAGGCTAATTATTAATAAATTATATAAAATTAATCAAATTAAAATCTGGGTACACTTTCCTCTGTTTCAGTCTATTAACTATCTACAAGTAGCATTTAGTATGGAAAGGTTACTGGGTGAAGCACTGATTGTGATATCATTCAATGACATTCAGTGTGACACCATCTCAATAGGACACAATCTGGTATTTTGTCAGGGCAGACCAACAGCAGTACTGTATCTCAAGGTTGAACTGACTCTCTAAATCCCATGATCCTCATAAGCCTTTCTGAGTAAAATCCCTAAAATTCAGCTGACGCTCATATATCCCCAATGCTATTGGATTTCCCTGAAATGAATACTGAAAGCAGTAACTTATAGAAATGACCTTGTTTCTGGACATTCTTCAATTTTGACTGCCTTTTCATTTTGACCTTGTCTGAGT
Organism: Tolypeutes matacus; assembly: GCA_026826555.1. Lineage (NCBI taxonomy): Eukaryota > Metazoa > Chordata > Mammalia > Cingulata > Chlamyphoridae > Tolypeutes > Tolypeutes matacus. The sequence continues at coordinate 59,331,852 of JAKSZT010053887.1, forward strand.
CTATACCAACCACGGTTGAATTGATGAATCATGAGATTCTATAGGAGTGAGGATTGGAATAGCTAGTCCCATTAATCCCTGCTTATGCAGGCTGACATGCTCAGAGCCACAGAGCCTATTCATAGGTGATATGAATTCATCTTCTGTTCTCTCTCTCTCTGCCTGTGTCTTTTTCTCTATCCCTTACTTTTCTCTCCCCACCTTTATGACTGTTATCTCCCTTTCACCCTTTTATTCTTTCCTGACACATGCCATGTGAGGACAGAAGCTGCCTTGGGAAATTACATAGGCCCTCTTTGGTGCTGAATCACCCCACTTTCAACTTGTTACCCTAGCACAAGTGGCTCGTTTGTGATGTGCTCAGGAAGATAGCTCCGTTAATGGTAATGGGCTCCCCTCTATAACTCCACTTTTATGGAGAGAAATTTTTGGAATGCATTAGGTTAGTAACAACCAAAAACACATAAGGTATGATTCCTACAAGCTAAAGTGGTGCTGCTGTTCTGCCAGAATCTCTCTATACAAAAGCTTTTCAATCAAGATCCCATTCCCATTCCAGTTCTGAAGTTCCTGCCATCAATTTAGTAACCAAAGAGAATGAGAGAGTGCAAAATGCTCTCATTTCAGCAGAGCAGACCCAGCCTGGGAAGAGTGAAGAGCAAAGCCAAGGACTTGAACAAAACGCAGGAGCTGGCAGGGGTAGAGCCCTCCCATTAGGACAAGGACCTGAGGCCCTTGTTTCCCTGGCCATGAGGTTGATATTAGAAAAAGACAAGGTAGGAGCGGGGGAGTGGGGTCTGTTAGGTGGCAGTGGCAATATGGTCAAGGTCACAAATTCTTTTCCAGACTGTGGGGCCCAGTAAAGAGAGTCTGATTAAATAATGGCAAAACAGAACACCCGACAGCTAATTGGGATTTGGGCCCCATATTCTAACACCAGAACCCTCATAAGCTCGGCTGGAACTTTCTTTTCTCCCCACCCCCACACATGCCCTCCTTCTCTAACCCAGTTCTCAGATCTCAGCATTAAGTTTAGAGAAAGTACCAGTCTGACACCTGCTCACTCACTGAAGGAAAATCATAACCAGAGTGTGCACAATAATCCTGAGCAGGCCCACCCCAGGCTGCCTCTGAAATGCTAGTAGCTATGGATGGGCCTGCCTGGCTGCCGTCTGGGAAGAGAGGGGCCAGGGAGGTGGCTGGGCTATCTCTAGAGGGAAAAGGCCAGAAATAAACAGGAAAGAACAGCAGTACCAACTTCCAGTATCCATTGACTCCACCCACTATAAGAATTGACAGCTCTAAGCCATTGTCTCTATCCTAGAGGAAAAGGGGTAGAGTAGGGGGCACACACAGGCACTAGACTTTTTCTTCCAGAGCCAGACCATGAATAGACCTAAAACTCAAAGAGAAATCTCCTAGTTTTTTAATTTAAGAAAGTCAGAAATTAACTTCCACCAGAAAATGGCTAAAGGAAAAAAATTATTAAGAAACCTCTTTGAATAATGTGGGTACTCATGGAGTGATTTTTAAAGTCTTTTTCAGATCTCCAGCACAAGCCTCTGCTTGTTGATCTCACGGTAGAAGAAGGTCAAAGATTAAAGGTTATTTTTGGTTCACACACTGGTTTCCATGTAATTGATGTTGATTCAGGAAACTCTTATGATATCTACATACCTTCTCATGTAAGTTCCTAAAAACAGAATGTCAAGGGCACTTTGCACAAAAACCTGCATGGAGAAAGAGACTTGTTTTTGTTTATTTTTAGTAGAAGTCATACTGACTTTTACTATCAGTAAAGTGGATGGACTTTCGGCCTTCATTAAGAAGAAAGACTACCTCCAATAAATAAAACATGTAAATTTCACTTATTTTTATGACTCCTTAAAACTGAGTAAAACGTGACAATAGAAATTATTTGACATTTACTCTACTTGTCTCTTTGGACCTTAAATTAAAATGCATATGATGTTTTTCCTTCAAGGGCATAAATTTTGTTTTTTAAGCAAGAGTACAATAGATGACTTATTTTCAATATTTGAAGAGAGATTGGTTTATTTTATGTCAACGAATGCCAATCATCAGATGCTAGTTTCTTGGAGAAAATCCTTTTTCTGCTATTTTTAGTTCTCTTCAACTTGAAGGCTGTATAATGTAGTAGAGTCAGAGATACTGGAGCTGTAGTAAGGATAAGAAATTATATATATGTAAAGGGCTTAGCCCTGTGATTGGCAAACAGTAGGTGCTTCATTTGTTGTCGCCTCAACCTACTCACTAGTTTATATTTATCAGTGTTTGACAAATCAGTGGCTAAATTAAGCAAAGCAAATTTCTGTTTCTAGAGTGAAAAATGAAAAAAACTCTCTGTTGCAGTTCTTAGAGGTGAATACTCAAGGTGGTGTCTTATTTTTAAAAGGAATAATGCTTGGCCTTTCTTTGTCTTCTAGATTCAGGGCAGTATCACTCCTCATGCTATTGTCATCTTGCCTAAAACAGACGGAATGGAAATGCTTGTTTGCTATGAGGATGAGGGGGTGTATGTAAACACCTATGGCCGGATAACTAAGGATGTGGTGCTCCAATGGGGAGAAATGCCCACGTCTGTGGGTAGGTTAACCATTCCTTATCTCCTTCAGCAGTTACACCCCCCAAATGAAACGAAAGTCAAGAAATGTGAAACAACCATTTGATTCCACAAAAAACAGTCTGTGAATAACACTTGTAAGACTTGCTTTGTCCGTTTATCTCAAGTCGTTTGTCTTTTTTGTGGTTAAGATGTGAACAGATGCTGTGAGTTATTGCCCATCTAATGTTTTTAATGCAGTTTTGGAAATTCCTTTTGACAGCCTACATTCATTCCAATCAGATAATGGGCTGGGGCGAGAAAGCTATTGAGATCCGGTCAGTGGAAACAGGACATTTGGATGGAGTATTTATGCATAAGCGAGCTCAAAGGTTAAAGTTTCTATGTGAAAGAAATGATAAGGTAAATCCGTTTCAACATTTGCATTAGTGTTTGCATTTTAAGAGACCACCAGGTACCTGTGAAACCTTCATTTTCCTTTATACTGATTTGAATCATATCTGTGTTAAACAATCAATATTATCTTGAAATGGCATTATTTGGTTTGATTCACGTGGACACTCAAAATATATTATTCACATATTGAAAACAGGCATAAAAACATCTAAAAATTTCTTGTAACTCTTAGTAAATTTTGTGGCCTGCAGGCCTTATGATGACTCAGCAAACACCCCAAATTCTCCTAAGACTTAGAACCGTTGACCCAACATCAGTCATCTCACAGTGGGTCAACTTGATACTTCCACTTTGAAACTTTTCACAAAGTCACTGTCAGGACTTAATCCTTCACATTATATTCACCTTTGACATGTAGAAATATAAACTTTAAACAAATGTCACCCATTCCTTAAGGAATGCACACTAACAAACTCAACTAGTGCCATGTCCTGTGTCATCCCTGCCATGTTTCTTCTGAAGTGTCACAGGGGAGCTGTTTTCCGGTGAAATTGGCTTTGTCCACCTGCCATGATCAGTCACCTCAGAAGGGTATTCTGCAGCAGTACTGATTCTTCCTTGTCCTCCCTATAGAGTAACCCAAAGTTTTTAGTAGCTGAGCAGAACTGCATTTGTGATTCATCCTTTGTGGCTATGACCAATATATAGAAATGCTTTCCCCAAAGCTGTAGACATAAATACATGGGATGGGTTGAACAGTTGTACATCTCAACCTGTCCACCCTTATTGCCCAGAGGTCAGGCTAACTGTAGTCCCAGCTAAGGTGTGGGTCTCGACTAGATTCGGCCCTTGCCATCTGCTCTGCCTAGTGTGGTCTGGGTGGACAACAGCTGGGGATGGCGGAGATGGTTCCAAACGGGCCATAGCAGAGTCTGTCAGAAAACAGACCTGACCCCTGGTAAAACCCCAGCACCTACCCAGTGTTCTGGGAGATCAAAAAACTAGGAGTGATCTGGCTGTGCGCCCCAGACTCAGGCTCACTGAAGACCCACCCTAATAGGCCTGTTCAAGAAGAGGCTGGGACCACACCAGTGTCTGGGACCCTAGGTTTAGAGACCAGGCACACAACTTTGGGAGAACAGCAGCCCTTTTCCCTCATTATGGTTTTCCATGGGTCCTCTCTGTGCTTCCCCATTTTGATTCATTGACCCTAACAGTAGCTTTACTTTCACATGTAACATTAGCCAAATGCCAAGCATTTCCACAGAACTTCATAAGAGGTTGTTGTTGGGAGAGACAGCATTCTCTTGAAGAAGTTGTAGAAATGAAATAGCAAAGACTTTGTACTAGGGACAAAAGCAAATGCCTTGGACCAAAGTTTGGTGTTGGCTGACTCAAGGGCTAGTCCACAGCCCAGAATATTCCTTTCCTGGGCAGTGGTTCATTTACATTCAGCTCAAGCAAGCAGAAACCCAATTGTTTTTTTTTAACTTCTCTCAACTGTTTGATAAAAATGACCTAATGGACTGTGGTTCTGCTTATTAATGTCATTTTCTCATTTGGATTAGGATATGCCAGCATCAGCAGAGAAGCTAAGTGTTAACATTTGGAATGCCAAAGTAAATAGGCACCAAACACCTTGCCCTATTGGACCACAAACATTTAACATTTTTTTTTAAATTTTAAATATTGAAAGCTGAAGTTGTACAGTAGTCACTAGGCCCCAAACTCCCCCTTGACCTAGGGAATGTGAAAGCATTCTCTCCAATCTCTAAGTCTGCTCTCTTGTCATAAAGGGGGAGGGAAGGGGAGCTTCTGTGCCCTTCCAGAAATTAACAAAGGACCCTTGTGTCCTAGGCCAGAAATCCAGTACATTATCTGAGCCCTAAACTCCCTGTTAAAATGTGAGCATCCAAAGAGAGGTTACAGATCCAGATACAGCCCTGTCGGTTTCCCTGGAGGCCAATACCACCCTAAGTAGTAATAACAATCACAGTCATAAAGGCGGGAGTGTATCCAAAGGCACTTATAAACACCAGCCATTGAGTGTTAGGAGCTGACACATGGCAAGCATAGGACAGGTGAGAGAAAATGGATGGACGGTTGAAGAAGAAAAGCGAAACAAAAACCATGCAGTTGAACTAATTTCTTTTTAATTTTAAACAGGTATTTTTTGCATCCGTGCGATCTGGAGGAAGTAGCCAAGTGTTTTTCATGACCCTCAACAGAAATTCCATGATGAACTGGTAACAGAAGAGCACTTGGCACTTATCTTCATGGCGTTATTTCTAATTTAAAAGAACATAACTCGTGGACTTATGCCAGTCTAGAGGCAGAATCAGAAGGCTTGGTGAACATACCGCTTCCCCCTCTTCCTCTCCCTCCACCCCTCCCAATACAGTCCATCTTTCACTGTTGCAGCCTGGTTGAGAAAGAGAAAAAAGGTGGCAGGAATTTCCAGGAGATCCCCAAGAATGCTGCATTGTGTGTGGACAAAGATGGACCATGAGCCCTTCAGAGTTAGGGATAGAAACAAATATTGTGTACTCTTATGATTAAGCTGTGTTTTGGTGGCTTTTGAGGTTTTTTTTTTACCTTTTTCTTTACCCCCTTAATTTGTACGAATGGGGAGAGAATGCATACTGAGAAAATGAGTCTGTTTTTCATTCTGTCTGCCTGCTGGCTTTAAGTATCTGGTATGTGATAAAATTTCCAATTTCAAATGGTAAGAGACAGCACAATAAATGTACCTTATCTCCTTACACTGAAGGCCATAACTGCATAGTGGGGTAATTTTAGAACTCTCTTGCCTTCACCAACCCAAAAGGTTGCTTTTTAATAGCAACTGGCTAGTGAATTTTTAAAAGAAGAAAAATACTATTTTCCCCTCTTTTGGGAAATAGATTTTTAATGGCTAAGCTACTAGCCTTAGACTAATTAAAATCAACTACCAGTTTTGTGAGTCTGGCAGGCCGTATTTTTATATGGCCCTTTACAGGATGGAATGTGTTGAATGGGATAGTAGGGCCATCGAGTTGAGTTGACTCTGGCAATTGAGGGGCTCTCACATGACTCTCCCTCAGTTATGCAACAGATCAGGGCAAACGATGGGATGATCAGGGTCAGACAGAAAGAGCTTCTGAGAAAGAAGCTAATATGTATACAGATACACACACACACACACACACACACACTTACTTTTTGTTCTTAATGCACAAAGCCTCTCCAGCTAAGGGGTCACTTAGTTTGGGCTTCAAAAAATGAGACTTGGTTGAGTTCTGTCTGGGACTTGGGGAGCACATGACATGCAGGCTCTGGTCATTCCTGTCTCTCTTCTGAGAGTGCCACTTTCTCAAGATGAAAGCTGTGACTGAAAAAAAAAAAAGGTTTTGAGATGCCTGTGTTCTCTCTGGGTTGGTTAGAGAAGGGACTAGACTGCTAAGCTTGCTGAGACATAGCAGGCATCACTGGTTCAGATTCTATAGAACTTGAAAGCAAGGCTTTGGCCAAAATTCTAAGACCCTTATCATTTTACCTTCCTCCAAATTACCCAACATACGGTAAACAACATTTGTGCAGAGATATGTATGTATTTAGTTCAGGTTGACTTGTGTCTTTATAAACTCTTACTGGGATGATTTGAACTCTTCTGTGACCGTCTGGGATTTTTTTTCCAAAGCTACAAGCATGGCCACCTGTGGTATCAAGGTGTTGCAAAACGATATCTGTGTTGCGCTTCCTGTTTTAACCTACCTCGTTTTGTTTGTTTTTGTTTCACTGTTCATCACAGCAGTGTTATCTCCAGAAGACATATAGAGAGCTCAACTGGCAATCTCAGGTGTGTTTAATATTTTTAAACAAAACAGTAGTTGACCAAATTATTCTCAAAAATTTGAAAAAACCCAGTGACAAAAACTAATGTGGCTTATTTCTGGAGAACCATGCAGTTCCTCTAAATGGAGCCAAAAAATAAATCTGTGATCTTACTGCTTTTGTCTAAATACATGAGCAGCTGATGTACTATTAATGAGAACAAAATACACATTAGGAAAATGGAACCATTTCGATCTGGTGGTTTGGGTAAGGGGTGAAGGGAAGGGGAAATATTCTGGTTTCTGGATTAGATCATCATGCCCCTATTGTAAAGGTGGTTGTCATTTGAGTTATTTTAAGCACATGATTGGAATTGAGGGTTATCTAAAGCAGGGGTTCTTAACAAGGGGTCCGTGAGCTTGTGGGAACATGTTGGTGCAGATGTGATATATTTATTAAATAATCCACAGTATAGTGTGGACTTAGTAAGGGGACCCTAGTTTTCACCCAATTGGCAAAGGGGTCTGTGGAACAAAAAAGATTATGAACCCCTGATAGTCACCAAAATGTCTTCATCATGGTCCCTTTAGCTCTCAAAAGCAATGAAATCTTCCTGTTCTCATTTTTACTGCTGTGACTTTGCTGCTGAACAATACTCTCTTCACAAATTCTACACAAGAAATTGAGCAATAACTTTTTGGATTGAATTCAGCAACTACTGTGATTGGATGCTGACATGGAAAAATATATTGATTTGGGTCTCATCCCCAAATGTGATTGCCACCAGCTCTTTATATTGCTGCTGTGGTATTTTAAACCAGAAGCTTCTTTAAATTATGTTGCAAACTGATCTTTGTTTTTGTTTTGTTTTGTTTTTATTTCTAAGTGATAAGTTCGAAACACACAGCTTTAAATGATTTTTTTATTGTGGGATTTTGGGTACAGTTAAGAAATAAAAGGGAATCATTGTGTTTAAAACATAAGGTAGTTTGTGAATGTATTTTTTAAAATCTAGATTCATTGAAACAAAAAATCATAAGAAAACAATATTAATGCAGTCTTGTTTACAGTATGTACAGTGACATAACAGAACATGAGCTTTTCTGGTGCCAACAACAATAAAACACAGACGTTAAACATCAAGCCATGCCTTCTATATTTTTGTGCAAATATTTTACAGTGAGTACAAGGCAAGATCATGTTTAAAAGGGCCCCCCACAAATCTGTGCTCCTTGAAAGATATCTAAAGAATTCCTTGAAGCTTCTAGCTTCCAAAATACATTTTCCTCCATCAGGACAGGGTCTAACTCTGACATATTGAGACCAAAGTCATGCAGAATATTTCAGAATGCTGTCCTTGTGGCTCATACATTTCTCAACTTTTTGTTTGCTTCAGTTTATTTGAGAGGGCAGGGAGTTGTGCTCTTCATCTTAACAGCATCTTTACTTTTGATCGTCCTGGCGATCTTGTCTGTAGAATTGGTGCATTTTATTTTCACTTTTCTATAAAGAGAAACTGAGCCCCTCTCCCCAAAGTAAGTTTCTCTCAACTGATAATCGTCCAGTAAAATCCACTGTACCTGCCCACATTATATTCTGGGTCCTATGTCTGGCAGGTGACTACCATTTCTGGGTGAAAGTCGGGGACACTGTAGCATGGATTCCTGCATCCAGTAGGAGGTAGAAACAGATGATAAGGTCCTGGCAAACGGTAAGATACCTCTCAATTCCAGTACCAATCACATCGTCGGTACACACGATGTAAATGAAGACAGCGTTCAGTGATGACTGTACTTAATAGATATCATTATTTTTCTTGAAGACTTTTAAACGATGCTTCAAGACCTAGCATTATCTGTGTATTCAACGGTGTAGGTGAAATCCCACAAGCCAGTTGGACAGGGACTCCATTTCTCTCGCCCTTTTACATTGCTTTTCACGACGCATTCCTAACATACTTTCCACTGAGTACAAATTTTTTAAAAGCATTTTAATTCCTGGCTGTCAAGGCCTACTAACAGTGTTCTGTCTGCTCTTGTGACTCATTAGTAGTTGGAGTCTCTGGTCCCTCTTGTGCAGTAGATTAGAAAGAGATGTGAAATTCTCCATTGCCAGACAAGGAAATGCAGCTAAAGTCTGACCTCACATTGCATAAGGTTAAAATATATTTTTCCCCACTATGATATGTACCAGTTGCCATCGTTGTATTTTTGAAATGTGGAGGAGCTCTTTGTGTTAATAGTGTGTGCTGTCTTTGAAAGTCTGCTTGAACAGGCACTACTTGAATTCATGCTGATTGCTTTAAAATATGAGGGCTACGTTATTTTTAAGAAAGAAGAGTTATTGATCAAACTGGAGGAAAAGATGAGAAAGATCACATCCAGCGAATGACAATTCTGAATGACTCGCCCATACTGTGTTTCCAAATCCTCTCTGACACTATGCTTTGACCATCTCAGCAGTTTCTGTGAATTGTCAATTACCTTTTAGTTTATTCCTCAAAAATTAAAAGCTAACCAAGGCAGCCAAAACAAAATAACCAAACAAAAAACTGGCCTCTCCTGAGACTGCATGGTTACAACATAAAACCCAGAAATCTGAATTTGATTTCATTTATGTGTTAATATTTCTCATAAATACCACTGCATTTTGGTCTTGGTCAGTGTAGCTCAAACAAGAGCCCTAAAGTGAGCTGTCCTTTCATGGGTACGTACACATAGATTGAAGAGAAGCTGGTATCTTTTCAGAAGCCCCAGAAAGAAGAAAACCTGAGAAGTTGCACGTTGAAAACTGGCAATGTGTACATTTTTTACCAAACGCTTTCTAGTTCTGTTTAACTTCTATACTGTATCATTGTTCCATAGACCACTAGAATATTCAACACTTTGAATAGCATTAAACAGTATAAGATCATAGCTCTGTGCTGTGAACTTTATTCTTTTAGGCCTGCCATTCCAGGAGGTGCCAGAATGCATCAAAATAAAAAGCCTCATAAAAACATTTTTAAACAAAAATCCTTGGATAATTTGAGCTATTTTAAACCAAGATGAAAACTTTGGACTATGTATCCATGATGCCAGACATTTGGAGGAAGACTAGAAAGTTCAGTTAAATTGTTTCCAGATTTTTTGGCTTTGTGTAGACATCACATTAATCCACTCATTGCACAAAAGGGTTTGATTTTGGTGGTTTGTTTGTATCAGCCCTGAGTTGAAGTGCACTATTAAGGCTGAGCAAATACTGGTGGAAAGGTGAGTTCTTATTTACAGCAATGGATCATTATTTGTACATAGCAAATATCCATGCCCCAGTTGCTCCTTCCTCTTTTTCCTTCCCCAAGGATTAATGTTAAGGAATAGTAATTTTGTATTATTGTTTATTTAGCCTCAAACATTACCCTAAGTGAGAACTTCAAATGTAAAGTGACAGCAAGAAATAAATCTGCAGAAGGAAAAAAAAGATGACAGCTTAGATAAAGGTTAAAGTTCGATATATTGTAAAACTATTTTTATTTTAACTGCCTTATTTACTATGTTAACATAACTGTAGAGATGCCAAATTTATAATCTTCTAAGGGAAAACTATTGTTTTGCTTGTCTACAATTCCTTACAATTTTTTAAAATCTCCAGTTTCCTAAAATGTTTTACATTGTCAAAAATTTGCTGAAATTGGAACTAGTCTCACCTGTATGGCGATAAAAGAACAAAATCTCCCTGGCAGTTTCCAGCCTGAAACCTTTGGTTTGGTTATTTTCAAATATTTTTTTCCCTACATACAAAATGCCTTCAGGAAGTACTGTCTGCTTTTGTCCCTAGCAATAGCTAGACATGCTTTGGTAGGTTCTAAGCCAAGATTTCTCCTTATAGACACTGCCACACCCTGGAATATATTATTTTATGTTATCACTGTCAAAAAATGTGAATAATAAAACAATAGTAGTAGGAAGCCTACTCGTTCCTCACTGCCACTTCCAGAGTATTATCCCTCCCTCCTCCTAAAACACCGTCTTCACCATCCTTTTTTAATTCTGGTGACTCCAATAACCACTTAGACAATCCGACCAATACCCTGGCATCTCAGTGTCCTGATCTTGTCCACTAAGGCTTTTCATTACCAATTACAACACTATCTCCTTGGTTGCAGCAAGCCTCTCTTCCCATATCCCCTAGGTAAATCCCATTCTACCTCATGAATGGAAGCTCATTGCCCCAGAAATTCTTCCCTATTTCTCCTACATCAACAATTTCCCCCTTTCTATTGGAGCATTTCACTACATTCATGCTGCCATATCCCATCTTATAAACACCCTCCTTGACCCCATGACCTCCTCTAACTACCGCCTTGTGTATATACTCCCCTCACAGAAAATTCCCCAGGGGGATCTGTGTATACTGACTCCAATTTCTCTCCTCCACTGCTCTCCAGAACCAGCTGCAGCCAGGCTCTCATCCTCATCTTAGTTGCTCTCTTGTCAAGGATGCCAGTGATCTCCATGCAATGTCCATTGCAATGTCAGGTCTCTGGCGTCATGCTACTTGACTTATCTGCAGTCTTTAACACAGCTGATAACTCTTCTCATTCTTGAAATCCTTTCTTGGCTTTGGGACACCCCTGGCATGTTCTTTCACTCCCTGGCCTCCCCTTCTCAGTCTCCTTTGTTGAGTTCCCAGAGCGCCCTAGCACCGGCCACCTTCTCTAGGCAATCTCTTTCAGTTTTGGGGCTCTAAAGACCATCTATACCATGTCAACACCCACATTTTCCCCAGCCTCTTTCTAGAACACCAGACTTATCTATCTTACTCCCTACTTGATATCTTCATTTGGATGTGTAATTGGCATTTCATACTTGACATGTCAAAGCTAAATTTTAATTTGTACCCGCCTGCCAGTCTACTTCCCCTACAGTCCTTCCTATGTCAGAAAGTGGCAACACCATTCCTCCAGACCAGAAAACTTTGTAGCTACCCTTAATTTTTCTCTTTCACATACCACATCCCCCAAAACTCCTGTTTTCCCCAGTTTCAGATTATGAAGTTCAGGGTCCAAGCCATTTCTTGCCTGGGATGTTTTAAAACATACCAGATTATGCCACTTTTCTGCTCCAGTTCCTCAGTGTCTTCCCTTCTTACTCAGAATGCCAAAATCCTAACAATCTGGCTTACCCTGTGCTCCACCCCCAATCACCACCACCACCTCCCTGACCCCACTACTGTTTCCTTAGTTCACTAGGCTCCTGCCACACTGGCCTCCTGGCTTTGCCCACAATTCTCCAAAGCATGCTTCTGTTTTAGGGTCTTTGCTTTTGCTGTTTTCTCTGTCTGGAAACCTCTTCCCCCATGTACCTGCAGAGCCCACTCCCTCTCTGTAGGCCTCTCCACAAATATCCCTTTACTATCATAGACCTATATAATAGAATCACCAACTTCCCCCTCATTTTCTGCTGCCTTGCCTTTTGTAACACTAATCACCATCTATGTTGTTCACTGATCTATCTCCAATACTTAGAAGAGTTCCTGGCAAATAGTAGTCACTCAATTAGTGACTGGATGAATGAAAATGAACAAGTACAGGGTTTTAGAGGGGGGGGAAAGGGTAAAAAACGATATGGCCATTTTCATTTCAATATTAAAACAAAAAACTCTCTCCAAAGTGTATATCATAAAAGCATGGGTTTGCTCTTATGTAGAAAATAGCCCTGTGGATTTTTTTCCTGGAAGGTTATTGTGGAAGACACCTGCCTATGACTGTGGCTATACTTTCTTGCTCCATGAGTCATCCTAACAGGTCAAGTTTCAGGGTTGGAGGAGAAGCTGTCATAGAACCTTGAAAAAAGCAGCATTTCAAAACACATTTATACAGATAATGATCCATTTTAAAGATAGAGTAACTGGACAGGGGATAAGGAGTCTGAATTTTGTTTCCTGGTATGAATGTTTAAAAGCAACAACAGCAAATATTTTCTTTTCTAAAACAAAGTAAAGAGTAAAAGTATCCTCCTGCCAAATGCAGCTTCAAGAAAGCCTTTTCACATTTGAGCCTAACCAATCTTTTAAGTGATAACAGTTCTGAGGCCTCCGTGGGCAGCCTCTAACATCTGTATATATTCAACTCCACTGAATATTGTTGCATGAAGTTCCATTCTGATGAATTTATTGTTTCACTCAGTCTTGTAAAGAACACACTTTATATTTCAATTTGTTCAATCATGTATTTTCTTGATCACTTAATAAAAAGAAATATTTTAAAAAATAAGATAATGAAATGATGTGATGCAATATAACAATGAAAGAAATCTTTTATTTAATTTTCTGTATCTTCATAAATCCGTTAAGATGTGGGATAATGTGTAATTCATGCTAAATTGCCAGGGTCAAAGTCTTAATCAACCTTTTCCAGGATCACAGTCATTTTGGTGTTCCATGGAGCACTTGTTCCAGTTAGAGATAGAGAATGTGAAAAATCAATGCTAAGAAATGCCCAAGGTATTACAGGTAATCATTGCAAAGAATATAAATATCACAAGTTCCAGTGGTTAAAGCACTATAAATGATTTCAAAATGAGCTCTCAAAAATTCATGTGAAAAAAAAATATTTTAGAATATTGGTTTTCTTTTCAATTGTGTTAGACCAGCTTAAATATGTGCTTTTATATTTTTATAAGCAACTAAGTCTAAATTCTATGACAATTATTTGCTATAGATCATCTCGCCCGCCCCACCCCTGCCCCACCCACTGTAGTCATCTTTTGTTTTCCAAAGTTCAAAGTTAATTTACCAACTGAAGTCATGATGACATGGATTAGCAGCATCGTGGTCTGACCACATTTTTAAGCCGTGCATCCAATATTCCATGGTCTCATGTTATCTTGTATTATTAAATAATTTAATAAAAGAGATTACAGTTGAAAGATTGAAGGATTTAGAGCTAGAAGGCATCACTGAAGAGAAAGAAAAAGTATAGCCTTCAAGTCAACCTAATGCCCATCCCATCTCATCCTTCCTCCTCTCTAGAATCACCTTTTATAAAAGGTGGCACAGCAACCAGAGCAAGCCAAAGTCAATCTTTTTATCTTATGGTGTTAAGTTGTATTTAAGAGCTGATGGTAATAGATGGCAGTTCATTTTATTAAATGTTCTAGTTTGGCAGAATTAAAAACTGGCAGCCTTTGTTGGTCCTGAAGTGTGGTAACAACCACTCTATTTATTAGAGTCCAGGCCTTTCCTTAAGCTAGAAATGTACTGCCCATCTCAAAAATTGGTGGGACAAATTAGAGAAGAGAAAAGAAAAGAAACTACATATATACACAGCATCATCTAGCATTGAGAGCAAAGCAGGTGCCGCACCTGGTGTCCATGATTTAAACTTGTTCCTGGCTTCTTCAAACTAAGTAGAAGTTAAACTCTCATGGAATTCAATAAACCGCCACATACTGCAGCACCATCATAGAGGGGACGTGCAGCGAGGTGACCTTCATGCTGTGGAATGGAAGAAATCAGAAAACACAGGAGCTATCTGCTAAGCCCATCCCCTGCCACCTTCTCAGCCTGGGGTTCCCAATTTTTTCAAGTAGGTTGACTTCCAATAATATCCACCTAAGAAATTAAAAAGCAACAGAAAGTTAACACTTTTAAACAAGACTGCATTTTGTAAGTCACATTCATTTAAAAAACGATACTTTTATATGTGAGTCATTTGCTTGGTCTACAGACAATGCTGGGTGCACATGTGGGTTGCTGAAAGACACCCTGCTGTAATTCCACAATCCCCAGCCCTGCTGAAATCTTTCCTCAGTAGTTTGGAAAACATAAGTATAAACATTTTCCCTAAGAAGCTCTATTTGTATCTCAGTTATGGTTTTTGGCAATGTTTTCGTGGTCATTGTTTCAGTTCATTTTAATAAGGCTGCCCTTACCACCTGCAGATGTCAGACAACTCAAAAATCATCATAGCATTTTTGCCTATTTACAGCCATCATATATTTTAAAGTATTGGAGGCAGCTATGATCCGACTTGTGACTAGTCACTGAAGCAGACTCAGCACATATGATCCAAGTGAAGGAAAGCAAAATAGTCATTTATTTATCAGCCATCTATTATACAGCAGGCCCCACAATGGTTGCTAAAGCTGAAACAGCTGATGAAAAAACAATCCCTATCCTTAAAGAGCTGCCTCCACTGCAGGGGAGGCAGGGAAAGCAGGGCATGAGATACAAGAATGCACAGAGACAATGACAAATTAAAAAAAAAAAAAAAAAAAAAAGCAGAGTCTATCATTTGCTAAAGGGATGCTGGGACTGCTATGGGACCAGAGAAGGGCATCTCTCTGCTTAGCAGAGTTATGGAAGGCTTCCAGGAGGAGGTGGCCTTTACCAGACTACGGGACAGGAAAAAAAAAAAAAAAGGAAGGAGGCATTCCAGCAGAAGAGAACAGCTTGAGCAAAGGCACAGAGTTGTGTAGAGAAAAGGCAAGCTGTTTAGTGTGACTGAAGAGAAAGTGCTGGTGAAGAGGGCGGAGTTCATGTACTATCCGAATGTGTAGCACATTCTCTCCTCCACCCCACCCCCATCCTGACATAGGCCCCAGAGGTGCAGCCAGCTGCCTGTCCCCTGCCCCCTGGTCCCCATGTTTGGTGTCTTAACATCATCAGGAATACTAATGAGTCCCACGTGTTGCTGGTGGAAGGCCCTGCAAGTGGATCATGTTGTGCATGTAATTCTGGACATTTTTGAGCTGCTGCCTGTAGAGTAAGCTGCCAAATCTCCCTGAACCCCAGCTTTGAAGCTATTTTGTTCAAACTTTCCTGATCACCTGGACGCTTGTTACAAAGTCAGACGGGACCACCTGACCTGCTGTGAGCAGGAAGCTGTTCTTTTCATGCCTGTGGTCCTAGACACCTTCCAAACATACACTTTGAGAAACACTAAACCTCTGGAGATTTCCCTTCTGCTTTGGACAAATTCCTAGAAACACACAACCTACCTACACTGACTCAAGAAATAGAAGATCTCAACGAACCAGTAACTAGTACAGAGATTGAATCAGTCATCAAAAAACACCCAGAACCAGAGGGCTTCACAGGTGGATGTTATTGAACATTTCAAGAAGAATTAACACCAGCCCTGCTCAAACTCTTCCAAAAAATTGAAGAGGAGGGAACGTTCCCGAATTCATTCTATGAGGCCAACATCACCCTTATACCAAAAGCAGATAATGTTACCACAAGAAAAGAACCTCTGCCTTATGAATATAGATGCAAAAATCCTCCACAAAATACTAGTAAACCAAATCCAAAAGCACATTAAAATAATCACACACCATTTTTGAGTAGGATTTATGGTATGTAAGGACAGTTCAACATAACAAAATCAATAAATGTAATATACCACATTAACAAAATGAAAAAAAAAACACATGAAAATCTATATACAGAAAAGGCATTGGACAAAACTAGTACCCTTCTCAATAAAATACTAATATGAAAAAGGGCATATATTAAACATTATAAAGGGGCATATATTAAAAACCCACAGCTAACATACTCAGGGGTGAATTTGTTGGCATACAGTTGTGTATAGTATCCTCACATTCCTTTTTATTTCTGTGGTGCTGGTAGTAACATCCTAATTTTCTTTTCTGATTTTAGTTTTTTGTGCCCTCACTCTTTTTGTCTTTGTCTATCTGGCTAAAGGTATCTTGATTTTTTTTTTTTTTTAATTAGAGAAGTTATGGGTTTATAGGAAAATCATGCATAAAATACAGGATTCCCATATACCACCTTTTTTTTAAAAATTTTGCATTGTTGTGGTATATTTGTTACAAATGGTGAAAGCACATTTTAATAATTGTACTATTGACTATAGTTCATTGTTTAACTTGAGGTCACTGATTGTGTTGTGCAGTTTCAAGGATTTTTAAAATTTTTTATTCTATTACCATATATACAACCTAATATTCTCCCTTTTAACCACATTCAGATATATATTTCAGTGCTGTTAACTACATTCACAGTTTTGTGCTACCTCACTATCCATTACCAAAATATTTCCATCATTCTAAATGGGAACTCGGTACATTTTGTTGATTTATTGATCTTTTTGAAGGTCCTACTTTTGATTTTGTTGATCCTCTGTATTTTTTAACACACATTTATCTCCACTCTATGTTATTTGCTTCCTTCTGCTCACTTTAGTTGGGTTTTCTTTTTCTAGTTCTTGCAGTTTTTAGGTTAGGTTTCTGATTTGAAGTCTTTCTTTCTTTATAATGTGCATTTAGAGCTATAAAATTCTATCTCAGCATTTGCTGCCTCCCATAAGTTTTGGGTTGTTGGATATACCTCAAGATATTTCCATATTTCCCTTGGGTGTTCTCTTATCCTTTGGTTGTTTAAAAGCGTGTTGTTTACATTCCACATATTTGTGAATTTTCCATTTTTCCTGCTATTATTTCTCACTTCTTTTAATTGTGGTAAGATAAGACACATTGTATGATTCCAGTATTTTTTAATTTTTTGAGACTTGTTTTGTGACCTAACATATGGTCTATCCTGGAGAATGATTCATGTGCACTAGAGAAAAATGTCTATTCTGCTGCTCTTGGGTGAAATCTGTTATTAAATAAAGATATGTCTGTTAGGTCTAGTTAGTTTATAGTATCATTAAAGTCTTCCATTTCCTGATTGATCTTCTGTCTAAATGTTCTATCCACTATTGAAAGTGGTGTATTAAAGTCTCCTACTATTAAAGTGAAATCATGTATTTTGAGGCTTTGCTGTTCAGTACATAAATATTTATAATTATTACATCTTCTTGTTGAATTGACTCCTTTATCAGTATATAATGACTGTCTTTGTCCCTCATAACAGATTTTGACTTAAAGTCAATTTTATCTGTGATTCATAACCTACCCCAGCTCTATTTCAGTTACTACTTGCATGGTGTATTTTTTCCCATCCTTTCACATTCAGCTTACTCATGTCTTTGAGTTTAAGGTGAGTCTGTAAACAGCATAGAGTTGGGTCATGCTTTTTTTTTAATCCATTCTGCCAATCTCTGTTTTTTGACTGGTGATTTTAATTAATTTACATTTAAAGTAACTACTGATAACGCAGGGCTTTCTTCTGCCATTTTTCTGTCTTGTCTTTGCAATTCTTATACCTTTTTTGACCCCTAATTCTTCCATTAATGCCTACATTCATATTTATTTCATTTTTGTATTGTACCATTCTGAGTCTCTTCTCATTTCCTTCTGAATATATTTTTCATGTTTTCTGTGTGGTTACCATAGGTTTAAAATGTGACATCCTAAATCTATAATATCATATTTGATTTGAAGCCATCTTATTTTCAATAGAATCCACATACCCTGTTCCTATACCCCATTTCCCCCCACCATTTTTTTACTTGTTACAAATGATATCTTTGTACATTGAATATCCAAAACCATAGATTTATGCATTTGCATTTTAGCACCTGTAAGAAGTAAAAAGTGGTGTCATACACCAAAAAATACAATAGTCTGGGTATTCATAATTACCATATGGTTACTTTGACCAAAGGACTTAATTTATTTATGCTGCTTTGATCCCCTGTCTAGTGTATTTTCCTTTCAGTCTGAACTCCCTTTAGCATTACTTGTAGGGCAGGTGTAGTGGTAATGAACTCTCTTAGTTTTAATTTATCTGAGAATGTCTTAATCTCGCCCTCATTTTTTAAAGAAAACCTTGCTGAATGTAAAATTCTTGGTTGGAAATTATTTTCTTTCAGTACTTTAAATATTTAGTACCATTGCCTTCTTTCTTCCATGGTTTCTGATGAGAAATCAGCACTTAATCATATTGGAATTCCTTTGTTCAAAACTTGCTTTTCTCTGTTGCTTTCAAAACTCTTTCCTTGTCCTTGTCATTGGAAATTTTTACTTCTATGTGCCTAGGTGTGGTTCCCTTTGAGTTTATCCTGTTTGACATTCTTTTTGCCATTTGAATGTGCACATTCATGTCTTATGTTAAATTTAAGAAGTTTTCTGCCCTTGTTTCTTTGAATATTCCTTCTGCCTCTTTCTCTCTTTCTTCTTCTTTGGGGTTCTTATAATGCATATATTCACATGCTTCATGGTGTGTCACAGTTCTCTTAGGCTCTGTTCATTCTTTTTTTTATTATTTTTCCTTTCTGCTGCTCACCCTGAACTGTTTCAGTTGTCTTGTCTTCGAGTTCACTGATCCTTTCTTCTGCCACAGCCAATCTGCTGTTGAAGCCCTTTAGTCAATATTTCATTTCAGTTATTGTGTTCTTCAACTCCAGTATTGCTGTTTGGCTCCTATTGAGAATCTCAAAGAGATTCCCATGTTGTTCATTCACTGTTTTTCTCAAATCCTTTAGTTATTTCTCCATCTTTTCCTTTATCTCCTTGAGCATACTGAGGATCAATTTTTTAAAGCCTCTGGTAAGTCCAAAGGCTGGTTTTCTTCATTGATAGTTTCTGGATTTTTATCTTGTTCCTTTGGATGAGTCATCATGTCCTGTTTCTTTGCCTTGTAATCTTTTGTTGTATTCTGTACATTTTAATATTTTAAAGTGTTAACTCTTAGATTTAGTCCCTGAGCTGTCTGTTCCTTATGCTTGTGTCCGGCTAGTGATAGGACAAAGATTTTCTTGAATGCCAGGAGCTAGTCAAAACAAACAAACCAAATCAAAAAGCACCTTTCACTGTCTTTGCAAATTAGCTCTGTTTGGCTGGTGGTCTCCTTCAGAGCTTAGCCCTCCTATCAAGAAGACTAGCCTGAGGCAAATGCAGAGTGCAGAATCCTCTCTGTCTTATCTAAGCCTGTGTGGGGCTGCAGAGCCTGCTTCTTTTCTGGGACTTGTGCATGCTAGAGGCCTTAAGAATGTGCCCATTTACAATATACAGGAACTCCAGTGGATACCCCTCTACTCCCTTTGAAATAGACTTTCAGCCCTCCTGGGTGTTTTTTTTTTGTTTTGTTTTGTTTTTTTTTTTTTTTGAGTGATTTAATGCAGGTAGTCCTTTGCCCCACACAGCTTCAACTTAATTGTTTCTCTCACTGTCCCAGCTGTCTGCATGTCACTTCTCTGCCCTCATGACAAACTCTGGGAGGGCAAACCCAAGGCAAGTTTCCCAGCTCAGTCTCTCAGATTAGCACGTGATAGATTGACATTGACATATATGCACCCAGTATGTGCACAGAAGCCACTTTCTTCCCTCCAAAACAGGGCCAGGAACCCACAATGGGAGTGCAAGCTGCCTCCACCCTGCATAGTGGAGGGGGTGGTGGAGGGGCCAGCAAGGGCACCAGGAGCTTCTTCTACAGCTTTTAAAGTTGTGTTTTCTTGATTCAGCACTTTCCTAGTTAATGCAACCCTTTAATTGTACTCTATGGTTTTGAGGAAGGTTACTGTCTTTAAGATTCTTTTTCTACCATTGCCCAAGGGTGGTTGGAACAATGTCTGTCCCCAGAGCTGGACCCCAGCAATCTGGAGTAGCTGATCAAAAGCAGTGATAAGTAATAAGACCACACACCCCCGGGGGTTTGGAGAGATAAATTCTTTATGACCCACCCTGGCACCAGCAAGCTGTGCCAGGAGCCTTAGTTCCAGTCCCCATTGTCACCTGCTCAGAGACTGGGGGAAAGGGGTGGTAGGCACAGCAGGAAGGGTGAATCTCACTGGTGTTTATAGCAATTTACCAGCCTCTTTCTCCCTGGATGCTGCACAGTATTTCACTAGACTCCAGAGTTTCAAAATAGTTGATTCAGACAGTTTTTGCCAGTTCAATAGTTGTTTTTGTGGAGGGACTGATTCCTGGAGCTTCCTCCTCCACCATCTTCCCATAATCCTCTCTCAAATCTCTATCTAGTTTTACCTTTTTTTTTTTAAAGATTAATTTTTATTTATTTATTTATCCCGTCCTTGCTGCTTGTGCTTTCTGTGTCCATTTGCCTCACAATTTTCTGTCTGCTTGTCTCCCTTTGTTGTGTCATCTTGCTGTGTCAGCTCACCATGCCACACAGGCCGGCTTGCCTTCACCAGGAGGCTCCAGGAATTGAACCCGGGGCCTCCCATATGGTAAACGGGAGCCCAACCAATTGAGCCACAGTCGGTTCCCTACCTTCTTTTTTTAATTATTCCTTACTCTTAGTCAAATTTAAAATATATATATATTGCTATTTATTTTAATACTTACCTTTTTAAAATACCCAAATGGCAATTTCTTTTGATTTAGCTATTTCCTTTCCCTTTTATTTGGCATATGTCTTGATTTCTACTCCTTTGTGAATTTAAGTTATTTGCTTTTTCTCTTCCTTTGAAGATTTTTATGCTTAATTTCTGCACTTACATTTGTATGTTATTTGTTTTTAACCTTTCTCCTTTGAATTTATATTTTATCTATATGCTTTTAATCTATACTTACTTTATTTTTTAATTCTTATTTTCTTAGTCTCAATTTGTTTTATTGGTTCTACCTATTTCTCATGTGCCATAATTATCTTCATAATTATGTGTTCTAATTATTTCTCCATTGTATTTTAATATTTTGTCCCTAATTTTAATTTTAATTTTAATTTACAGCTCATTCTACTTCTTCCACTTGTTTTGTAAATGGGAGCACTGATACCCAGAAAGTTATAAATAATTTATTCAAGTTCTTATGGTGGACAGTGATGGAACTAAATTAAGAAGCCAGCTTTTTTTTTTTTTATTACCAGTCTAATATTCTTTCTACCAAGCCACTCCAATAATAATGACTATGAGAAGAGCATCTTCCTTCTTGGAAATAAAGGAAATCTGAGTAGCATCTCTCCACAGAGAATTTAGTCCCTGAGTCATTAGAATCAAGATTGTAAATATCCATGATAGCACCCTAGGAGCAAGTTGTTTCTTGGCTTTTAATTACAAGGGAATTTGAAAACAAAGTGCAAAAGGCAAGCCAAGGCAAATCAACCTCACCAAGCCTGTTTTCTTATCTTGAAAGTGGGGAAAATGAGATTATCCCTTCCTGCTCACTTTGTGTTATATTGATCAGTTCATATCATGGATGGAAAAGCTCTTTGTGAACTTTGTACATAATGTTCATTATTATTGTAATATGCCCATAAAATCCAAAAGAAATATTGGAGAACTAATTACATGAAAAGAATACCATTATTATTTTTAAAATGTGTCTATCTACATATCTAAAGAGAAATAATATATATAATATATGCCACTCTTAATAGCCAAAATCATATTTTCTCTTTTAAAAAAATTACTTTTTATCAACTTTCTGTTGTTTAATTCACATTTCCATCTGGTGCTCTTGAGGTTATATTCCTGTATACATTGGTCTGCTTCATTACTTACCTTTGATGGTTAGAAAAAAATGCTCCTAATAGTACTTCAGTGAAAGATATTTTATGAGAATGTCCATCTTCAGACTCAAATTTAGCCTTTCCAATTAATCAGTGACTTCTGTGGCAAACCCATAGTTTCTTCCCTGATCTATTCCTTATTCCTCCATTCCCACTAACATTACAGCTACAATGCTAGAGGAAGTTAATAATTATGATCAAAGTATTACCTTGTACATCTGGTATTTGAGGTTTTTTTTTTTTTTTTTTTTTTTTTTTTAATTTCATTATCCAATAAACTTTTCAAACAGCAATCTTTCCATGCATCAATATCTGGAGCAGTTATCTTCTCAGCAGAGCTAGCTCTCCAGCAGCCAGTTAATTAATAGATTAAAATGCAGAGTGAATTCTCACTGTCAAGAAATTTGTAAGGACAGTGGCTGTGTCAAATTGGTTGCTATGTGATGAGGACCAAAGGAGCAGTGATGCTTTAGTGTTGGGTCTGCCCCTTGGCTAGAATAGAATTTATCACTCAGGACACTTATCTATGGGAAAACTCAGAACATCTCTTTGCTCGTTAGTGTGAAGGCCATGGGACAGAGGCCTACTCTTTATCATGGCTGTGGTCTTTTACATGGTTTGAAATCACAAAATTGTATATCAAGAAGGAATTTAGAGCCTGACCCCCCAGAGACCATAGATAGCCTTGAGTCCTTATGTGCTTCCAAGTGGCGTGCTTGCTATAGCAGCTCTGGAACAAGAAGGTTTATCTCCAGACTCATTAGGACAGCATTCTTTCCATTCCACCAAGACAAATACCTGACCCTCTTCATCCTTCAGGCTCTCTGCCTGGCAGAGCAGATGGAAACTCCTGCTTGCATCAGTGGCAATGGCAATGGTGTTGGTGTATGGCAAGAGAACCCATCTGTAAGGTGTGGCTGGAACTTGCAGTAGGATCAGGGTGACACTCAGACATCTGCCCTCTTGCTATAGCAAAACAAAGCAACTTCCTGCTTCAGTTCAGCATAGGTCACCTGAGGACAGAGTTTGGGGAAAGAGAAGAAAAAAGAGTTAGCTAAGAAGGGAAGTGAGTGGAAAGGCAGGGAACTCAGCCCCAGTTTAAACTCCAGACTCTGCTTTGACTGTCAGAGGAGACAGTGGCTACCACAGGCAAGGACTCTATCCTGCGGCTGTGTGGTAGTTTGGAGCTAAATGTACCCCAGAAAAATATGTTCTGATAGTCCATTTCTGTGGGTGTGAACCCATTGTAAGTAGGACTTTTTGATGCAGTTAATTCATTTAAGGTGTGGCTCAATTAATTAGGATGGATGCTAGTCTTATTACTGGAGTCCTTTATAAGTGGAATGAAATTCAGACAGAGAGAGGAAAGTCACAAAAACAGTATGCAGAAGCTGAACATCATCAGAATGTGGAAGAGAAGAAAGAGGCCAGGAGAAGCTGCCATGTGCACTGCCATGTGACAGAGTAGCCCAGGACCAAGAATCCTCAGCAGCCAGCCCCAGAACACCACAATCTTTTGGGAAGAAAGCATTGCCTTGATGACACCTTGATTTGGACATTTTCCTAACCTCAAAACCATGAGCCATTGCATTCCCATTGTTTCAGACAGTTCAGTGCATGATGTTTGCTTGAGAAGTCCAGGAAACTAGAACAGGCTTCCCTGAAGATCCCTAAAAGCCTACAAGCCCATGCCTGTATAAAACTGCAGTGCCTACTGCAAGGAGGCACTGACCTTCAATTTTTGGTATGCTCATTAGAATCGCTGAAGAAAAAAAAACAGCATTGCTTCCTTCTCACCCCCCAGCTCCCCAACCACCACAAAGTACCTGACCAAACTCATTTTTCCTGCTCAAAGTGAGGAGGTAACTTTGAGTTGCAGAGAAAAGGGAAATTTAATTTAGGCTTACATTTGCCAGTCTTGCCACTGACCCTCAATGTCACTGAAGAGATGCCAGAAACCTAACTTTGGTGTTCATAAGCATTTGGGATTTTCTAAGGAGACTGGGGCTAACAAATTGAAGCTGGTGCTGTTTCTTAGAGAGCAATGAGACAAAGGGTCAACAACTTGTCCACCACTGAGTTGCACCATCTGCTTGTTACAGTACATTCCTGGAACTCCTCTGCATCTGGTAAACAGCTGACACGAGAACAGCTTCTCTCTGACACTGCTCCTTTTATTGGTGACCTCTTGGTCAACAACACCGAGAAACACTGTTAAACCTCCACAATGACCTCATGGCCTTTGCTCCCATTTTTTATGTCAATCTCATAAGCCTCCCTCAGCACCCTGCAAATGAGCAGCAAATGGCTTTGAAGGCAATGACAGAAACTAGCACAAACACTGTTTGAAAATTATTAACCCCCACACATTAAATAGACACAAACTGAACAGAAAGATGCCTTGCAGAGTATTGTGGCTATTTAGGCATACTTGATTGAAAAAATAGCTAAGAACAGAGAATTTTAATAGACAATTTAAATTGAGATGACTCAAGAATTGCAAACAAACATTTTCTGCATGCAGCAGCCCCACACTCAATTTAGATTGAGTTGCCCAATGATTGATTAAATTTGAGAGAGTGCACATGGAAAAATTGCCACAGATACACATCTGTCAAAGGAATTTGCCTCATATTGTCAAACCTCCTTGGAATGAACAGCACAAATCCAGGGATCTGACCACTCAGTAGGTGACCCCTTGCTCTCTGATGAGGCACTGTCATTGCCATATATACAAGCGCCGGACTAGAAGAAGGAGCAGAGTTCACATAACTAGTCAACCTGGGCATTACAGAGCCCCATATTGAATTTTGGAGATGATGCTAACTTGAGATCAAAGGATCATGGAAACTGAGAGCAGAGAAATAACAGCTGACATCTACTGAGCATTCACTTAGGCTGGACTTTGTTCTAAGCATTATAGCCAAGTTATCCTATTTAATCCCCACAAAAATCCCTCGTGTCAGACACTATCCCCATGTTGCACATGAAGAGTCATAGAGATTAGCTTATTTGTTCTACAGATGAAATCCCCAGTAGTTAAGCAAGACTTGTCCATGGTCAAATAGCCAAACCCTTGTAGAGGGAACACCCAAACCAGGTCTCTTGGCCCCAGTCTAGTGCTCCATACTCTTGTGAGTGGTTGGCATGAATTCCATCTTACAGGACATAAAGCAATTCCAGGAAGGGTAGACTCTTCTTCCTTTCCAAAGCCATAGCCAGAGGGATACAGGAGGCAGCCAACCATCACCTGGCCTGGCAAAAGTGGTAGCACAGCTGGTCTTTTTCTCATGCTCTCTGTTAGGCAAGCAGGGACCAAGGTTCTATAAGGGGATCCAGATACCTGAATTGGAGACACTGGGTGTCACTTCTTTACAGGCTTCCATGCCACAATGAGGAGAGCAAACTAAGAAGAAGTTTCTTGAGGAATACTTAAAACCTCATCCTAACCTGGCAGAGAGGTGGCATCATGACACAAACCAGGGAAACAAATGAGAGAAAACATTCAAGGGGAGGGTGGATTGGAAAGACACCCATCAAACTAAAAACAGAGGTGACCTCTGAGGGAGAACCTGGGTCGAAGGTGGTGGTATGGGGGCATTCTAGCTTTAGCTGTGTTTTATGAAATTTTCCCAATGAAAATGACCTTTATATTTGTGTTTAATTTGCAATTAAAATGAAGTAGATGTTTTTAGAAAGAGAAGAAATAAATGAAAGGTAGGCACACTTAGACTTGCACAAGCCATTGATAGCATTTCATCTAGTACTTGTGGCCGCCAGTGTGTAGCAGGGGAATGAGAAAAGCCCCAACAGACACAGCCCGAGTGAGCAGGGCTACTTCCTCTATCCTGCAGCTGATAGCCTTGGATGTGCCTTCAGGATGGGATGGAGAGGTCCCACTGGCATCTGTATATATCCCGGTTTGTCACCTTGGAGTACCTGAGTCTCTCCAGGAAGCCACTGAGATAGCCAGAGGAATACACTAATTCTTTTCTAATCCACCCATTTAGACCCATTGAATTTAAAAAAGAAAAGGAAACAGGCTTTTTTATTGGCTGCTGCAGACAGAATAAGCACAATAACCTGTCCTGTGTTATTCCATCTTAATCCTGCCCAGCACAGGACTCTTCTTAAGGTCCTTGCCAACTCTCCCTATACACAGATGTAGCTGGAGATGGAAATCGTGGGGGCTTATGGACCCCAACCTGACCGCCCTGACCAACACCAAGGCTCATTTCCAGACGTCCAAGAGCTCAGTTTGGGTCACAACGCATCATCCAAATAGGGGCAATATGCCAGCCACAGAGGTTCCTCTTGGAGACCTGGACTCCATTCATTTTAGTGTCCTTCCTCTCACCCCTGTCACTCCATCCTTATCCCTACCACCCAACCCCCATTCACTCTCTTGTCTGTCCAAGAACTGCTCTTTACCAATCCCCCTCAAGTCAATTACATCAAAGCTAAGGTTTTAGCTCTCATTGGTTTATTTATTCCTGAAACCTACTCTAAGTAATAAGGATCTGACTATGATTGGTCCAAATGCCTTACTTTGCTTAGGGATACAAAGTTTAGCTAAGGCTAGAATTTGAAACATTTATGTGACCATTAAATATTCTCTAATTTGTTTACTCAAAACATTACCTTCTAAAATGAAATCATACTCAAGGGCAGAGACTTAATACATTCAATAAAGTTCTCATTTTATCTTTCCTCTAAGTAGGCTATCTTAGGAATTCTTATTGAATGGAGATTCTCCACACAATAGGTGAAATTTTGTTTGGATTATGAGTGAAACCAGGAAGGGTAGTAGATGTGAGGGTAAACAGACTTGGTCAAAAACATAATGGTTTGTAGATTAAACAACTGTCTGCTCCTGTCCTGAATGATCAATAATCCAGTTATTAATTGGTGAATAATGCAGGCCATATTGCATATCAATGTAGAGAGACCCAAACATCACATAGATGACAAATTTCATAAGTGGCTTCCAGAACAGAAAAGAAGGTAGTGGAATATAGCAGAAAGATCTGAAGCCAGAAACCTATATTCATATGGAACTCTGACACTATCTAATTGTGTGGCCTTGAACAAATTACTAAATTGTTTTTGAATGCCAAGTTCTTCATTTGTAAAATGCTAATAATAATACCTACTTCAGAGTATATTGTGAGGATTCTATGAGATAGCATTCATTCTAACAGTAAAAGTCTATAGGATTATTATTTATGAGAATCAGCATAACACAACTATAACACAAATGAACAAGGTTCTAGCAATTTGAGGGCAACTATTTTGAATATGAAAGCCTTGGACTTTTGAGACCTTTCAGATACTGTATGTGGTGGGCATACCCAAGGGAGAGAGGCAGAATTTTTATATTTTACTTCATTTCTTAATAGTCCTGTGTATAAACCTCCTATGTTTCTTGAAATAAATCTATAAGCTCCCTTAAAACTAAATCCATACTCCCAAAAGTTAGCAATAAAGCAATGTATCTACATGGGCAAGGTGGCTAAAACTCAGAGCACTGACTCAAATCCCCCAAGATTTACCCTGTGGCGATGGGTCCTCAGCCTTTTCCCCTTGAAAACTTTTCTAAAGGATTGGGGATGACAGAAGGGAAATAAGCACAGTGAATAACATGCTACTACATAGGCTAGATTACAAAGTATGATTAGTTTTCTGGAATCAGTAGGCCTAGAACCATCCTCAGAGGATACCAGGCAAAGAGAACATGCTCCAACAATCCCTGCCTTTAAATACCCCTCAGTCTTCTATTGATTTTCTCCTCATTTTTGTCTTGGGTTCCACAAATTCTAGAAGAATGCAAATTCATCAGTCTACCATTTACTTACAACTTATTTTTGCTCTGCCAGCATGAATGTCTTAGTCTTGGAGGCTAAAATCATCTGGAATTGGATAGCAGCTGCCCCATTAGAAGGAGCAGGCTCTCTGGTTTGACACAGACCCCACATCTCCCTAGTACTGCATGACACTGAGACCAAGTGTCAGCTGCCCTTCGTCACAATAAGCACGTGGATGTTTTTCCCATAGTAAAGTGAAGCATGAGACAGAATGTCTCCAACAAAATTGGAAAAACAAAAGATAGAAAAAAAAAAAAAGGCCAAAGACAACCTTATGTTTTAAGAAAAATAGACAAAAGCACCTTTCTTTTCTTTTGTTTTTTTAAAATATATTTTTATTACAGAAGTTGTGAACTTACAAAACAATCATGCACATGTGTAGAATTCCCATACAACGCCCCTTTACCAACACACAACACTGGGGTGGAACATTTGTTACAGATTATGAGATAATATCATCAGACTATTACCACTGACTATGGTCCACAGCATACATTTGGCATATTTTTTCCATACCCCCTATTATTAACACAGTACATCTTTGACATTGATAGTAATTGTATTTTTCCCATGCTTCTCCACATTCCCACCACCCTGCAATTGTGATGTACATCCGTTTCTAGTTCACAGAAGGACATTCTTGCATCTGTACCATCAACCACAATTCTCACCCATCTCTTGGTTCACTCTGTTATTCAGTTCCTAGATTATTCTCTAGCTTTCTTTCAATTGACATTTACAATCCTAGACTACTGTTTTCAGCCACAGTCCCATTTATAAACCAGCTGCTACTCACTATAATGTGTTACCATCAACCCTATCTAGTTCCACACTTTTACAGTCAAGTTAATTAAAACTTCTACATAGTTTAAGTACCAGTAGTCCTTCTCAGTCCTTCCCTTATCTCCTAATAACCTATACTCTGGGTTTTAAATCCATGTGTTTATTCTTCATATTTAGTTCATATTAGTGAGACCATATTTCTTTTAAAAAGTGAAGAGCATGTGTAATTGTTTACTGCACAAAGAATATCTGTGTTGAAAGAATAAAATACATAGCTATTTTCATCATTTATATAACCTGCCCAACCCGTTTAGACACTTAAGTTTGCCAATATACTTTGAAAGTTCTATGAGCACAGCAGATGTGTCTATTTTCTTTCCAACTGACTCTAGACCCTACAAGTACCCTAACTAGGAACGTCCAATAAATACTTGTGGATACCATAGTTGTTGTTTCACTGTTCCAATGTATTTGCATTAATTTCCCACCTCATCCCCCATAGGTTGTCATTTGGGGAAATTTGATTTACTCTCAGGATAGGCTCTGAAACCTGGGTCCCAATCCCTATAGAATGTAAATTTCTGGAGGACAGGAAACTTATCTGACTGGTTCACTGCTATCTTCATTCCTGGCACATAAAAGGCAATCAATAAATACTTTTGGAAGAGCTCAATGAATAACCCCAGTTTTGCCACAGATCAGCCATGGAACCTTGTTCTAAGCCTCGGTCTTCTCATGGGTAAAATGAGAATAATATTTTACACATATGGTTTTATAAGGATGATGTGTATGAAGTCCCAAAGTACGGCAGGTGTTCAATAGCTTAGAAATTTGTGTAAAGAATTTTGTTGTTGATTACTCTTTGGATTCCTGCTTCATTTGTGAGGATACCTCTTGCTTTGCTGGTTGTTTGTCAAAAGGTAGAAGATAACATTGGGATTTCTCACTGTTGAACAAATGCTGCAGGGGAAGACATTGATGTACTGCTGATTTTTGCAAGATGTGCAGTTATTAGCAGCCCCCCCACCCCATCAGAAAGTCTGTACTAATTTACTAAATGTTCCTCTCTTTCTCTCTCAGTGGGCAAGATATGATATTTTTGAACTGCTTCCTAGAACTAATTCTAAGTGTCACTGATTAAAAAGGGAATAAACAGGCTAAATCAACATATGTCACAGTTGACATGTTTTGACTAGAGTCAGGGGATTCCTGAAGTATCATCATCCCTTGAGATCTATTTGCTTTGCCAATGTCTTTATTTAAAAAGATCAAAATTAAGGTGACTTTTAATGAAATGTAGCCTATATTCAGTTATAAAAATAATAATAATAGCAGCAAAAACTGATTATGGACCTGGCACTGCTTCGGGCATTCCAGACACCTTGCATGTAATAACTCGTTTTATTCTTATATCTACCCTGAGAGGGAGGCACTATACTCTGCTCTATTTCACAGATGAGGAAACTATGTCACAGAGTGTTTAAGTAACTTACCCAAGGTCACAGAGCTAAACAGGATGGAACTAAGATTCAAACCCAGACAGTCTGCTCTAGATATAAAGTAGAAAAGGACTTTGGCAAATTGTATACATTGCCTGTGGTAGATTGAATTATGTACCCCAACAACAGCCATGATTTTAATCTTAATCCACTTTCCTGTGGGTATAAACAGGACCTTTTGAAGATGTTACTTTTAGTTAAGGTGTGGTCCAACTGAGCAAGGTGAGCCTTAATCTATATTACTGGACACCTTTATAAGCAAAAGAAATTTGGATGCAGTCAGTCATAGAAGGCCACACAGCAAGAAGCAGGAAGTCAGTGGGAACTGGAAGAGCACACACAAAGAGAGAGAACTGGCCATGTGACAAAAGGCAGAGATGCAAGCCAAGGAACCCCAATGATGAGTCACTCAATGATTGCATCAAGCCAGCAACAGATTTTGGGGAGAAAGAATGGCCTTGCTAATGCCTTGATTTTGGATTTCTAGCCATTCAAACTGTGAGCCAATAAATTCCTGTTGTTAAGCCAATGCATTGTGTGGATACATCATAGCAGCCTGGCAAACTGAGACAAAGCCTAACTGTGTCTAACTGGGTTAACAAACAAACGCAACATTCTGAAGAAAGCCTGAACTCAATAAGTCAATCTTTTATGAGCACCTGCTGTGTGGATCAACAGTATTCTTTGGACTGGGAATACAGCATTTGGCAAGATAGAGTCTTTCCTTCAAGAAGTTTGTGTTGTACTGGGGGAGAGACAAAAATAAACATGTAGCAAATTTTTATTTGCTCCAGTATTAATAAATGCAATGAACAAGTCACAGTAGAGTAATTATGATAAGTAAACGGGAGAAAGTGCTGCATTAGCTAGGGTGGTCAGGGAAAGCTGCTTTAAAGGGGGAAGCATCGGAGGAGGGGCCAAGATGGCGTTGGTGTAGGAGGGCGCACACTGCAAGCTCCCAGAGCAAGGCGGATTGTGGACGGGGTCCTGCCCGGGGGTCTGTGCTGTGCACACGTGGAGTGAGAAGCTTGGGAGATCTATCTGCGCGGATCGGCGGCGTGGACCGAACGGTGGAGATTCGTGAGTTTTGAGGCTGCCGGTGGAGGTTGGCACAGGCGGCTGAGCCCCGCAGTTAGGGAAAAAAAAATAAAACGGCCATTTGGAGCCGCGGGCGGGGCGAAAAAGTTTTATTTTCTGGGGATCTGGCTGCCTGGCGCCCCTTGGACCTTGTGTGAACAGAGCAAACGAGCTAATCAGCACCCAGTGAACCGGAGGGGGGATTTTGGTCGGGAAAAGCAGCTGATTTCCCTAGCCACCCAGGGATAAGACCCGGGCCGCTGCGGAGCCAGGAGGAAGGGACACTTCCCAAAAAAGGGAGGGTTCGGTTGGAAGACAGGGAAGGGTATTTTATATTTTTAGACATTGATCTGGCTGCCTGCACCACCCCATAGCTTTAGGGAGCAGATAAGCCGACCTGAAGCACCATTAGGCTGAGAGCAGACGCGAATCTGCACTCAAACTGATTTACTGAGCAGCCCGGTGACGCTGGAGCTCGTTGCCAGAAGGGGCAGAATCCGCCGTCTTTAGCACTCCTCACTGACTAACATCAGAGCTTCAGCTAACCTGGGGAGTCCGGAAAGTGGGACGTGCTTGATTAATTTCCACGGGCCCAGCTAGGGTCCCTTCCGTAAGGGGGTTGGTCTAGAGGAGGAATTATTTTGGGTCCTGCATTTGGCTTAAAAAAAAAAAAAAAAAAAAAAAAGTGAGGTCACCTCAACAAATGAAAAATAAATTCTTTTTAATTTAGTTTAATAGCTAAAAGCTGCGTCAGGACCTGCATATAGAACCCTGTGGGGAAATTGATTGATAAACACAAGTAGGCAGGAAGGATCCACGTGGACCCTAGGAGAATCATTGACCCCCCTTAGCTCTGTTTGACTGCTTGCCTGTGTGGATCTTTGGTTTCTCTCTGTTACTTTCTGGTCTATTGCTATTATTCCCATTTTCCTCCCCCCTTCCTTTTTCCTTCTATTTTTTTTTTTTTAAATAGGTGCTGCCAGCTGGTCGCTTCTTTGCTGGGCTTCTTATTCAGTAATTTCCCACTCGCTGTATATATTGATTCTGTATTGCAAACAATCGCTTATCCTTCCTACATCTTTCTGCCTTCTGTTTTCTGTTGTGGCTCTTAGAGACAACATTTTTTCATAAGCCCACAACTTAAGGGTGTCAATTTCTATCCCATCTATTTTGTTTTCTTCTTCTTCTTTTTTCTTTTTTTTTTTTATTAGTATTAACTTTCTCCTTTCAGACCTTTCTCTACTATTTCTCTCCCTCCTCATAATTCTAGCCTTCTAAATCACTATATATATATATATATATATATTCCTCCATTTGTTTTCCCAGTCCATTGTAGGAACTCCATATTTTTTCCTAGTACTCTACACTGCCTACACAAGTTAAATATTCATCTCATTAAGTCTCATTTTGCCCCTCCTCTAACTTTTATCAATATTTCTATTATCCTTCTGCCGTCCTTAAATCTTTTGATTCCTCTGGCCCTAACCTTTTGCCTTCAAGGGAACATAGAAAGAAGCAAGGAAATAAAATAAGAAGAAAAACTGCCAAAGAGAAAACTTAACTCACACGCAGAACCAACAGCTAAATAAAATTCTAGAGCATAGAGAAAAGCTAATCAACTGAACAAACCCATCAAGATAATATGATGACCAGAAGGCAACAGAAAAATACAAATGACTCTGAGAAACGAAAACATGGACCAGTCCAGTGCACAAAATAAAAACCAGGAAGCAATGCAGTACATCGAACAACTAATCAAAGCTATCCAAACAAATATCATGGACCAACTTAAAGAACTGAAGGAAGAGATTAAGGATATAAAAAAGACACTGGGAGAACATACTGAAAAAATAACTAACACACCTAAAAACGTAATGGATATGATGGCGAACAAAGACACAAGTCAAGAAATGAAAAAGACGCTGGACTCACATGGCAGCAGAATTGAACAGGCAGAGGAAAGAATTAGTGATATGGAAGACAACACAGTTGAAATCAAAGAGATTGTAGAAAAGATAGACAAAAAGATAGAAAAAATCCAGTATGGTCTCAGGGAATTAACCGATAATGCAAGACGCACAAACATACACATTATGGGCATCCCAGAAGGAGAAGAGAAGGGAAAGGGAACAGAAGGAGTGTTGAAGGAAGTTATGGCTGAAAACTTTCCAACTCTATTGAGAGAGATGGATGTGCAGATCCAGGGAGCACAGCGCACCCCAAATAGTATAAATCCCAACAGGCCAACTCCAAGACATATACTTGTCAAATTGTCCAATGCTCAAGACAAAGAGAAAATACTCAAGGCAGCAAGAGAAAAGAGAACCATCACATACAAGGGAAGCACAATAAGATTAAGTGCTGATTTCTCAGCTGAAACCATGGAGGCAAGAAGACAGTGGTATGACATAGTCAAAACACTAAAAGAAAAAAACTTCCAGCCAC
>JAKSZT010053887.1:59370675-59509658 GCA_026826555.1 Tolypeutes matacus
GGGGGGGGGGTTTCGTGGGGATTGGTTCATCCGAATATACATGAAAGATATACAAAATCATTCAAAGGATCGGGGGATAAGGCATGGTCACGATGGGTGGATAATCACACAATAAATGAGGGAATCTGAATTCCTAGCCTGGAGAGCTCTGTCACAGTCTCCAAGGGAGCAACAATAGTCCTCTGAGTGTAGGGACAGTGCCTGTCAAAATAGGATGACCCACTGATATATGTATATATATATATAAATAACATTTTTGTAAGCAAATACACATATATGCATATATATTTATGTATCATTTTGCAAATGTTTGTATTGTGAGAATTTTGATTTTTACCCATAATAAAAAAAAAATTAAAAAAAAAAATAAAGGGGGAAGCATCTGTTTGGAGACTTAAATTATGAGAAATAACAAGCATCCTAGAGAACAGTGTTCCAGATAGAGAAGAGCTAGCTTATTGCACTCAAGCAACAGAGTAGCTGCAACAAATGACCAAAGATTAGGATGGAGGGAGATGATAGAATAGTAAATGAGGAACTAGAGCATGCAGGCCTTGCAGGACAGGTAAGGTGTTTTGATTAATTCTGGCTTAAATGAAAAGCAAATGGAGGCAAATGTTTTCTGATTTACTTTTTTTTCCTTTGAGTACCAGGGCCAGGGATTGAAGCCAGGACCTCGTATGTGGGAAGCCAGCACTCAACCACTAAGCCACATTGGCTCCCCTGAATTGGTTTTTCATTTGTTTGCTTGTTGTTTGTTCTTTTGTTTTTAGGAGGCATCAGAACCAAACCTTCTCAAGTGGGAAGCAGGTGCTCAGCCGCTTGAGCCATACCTGTTCCCCTGATTTACTTTTTTAAAAAAGATCTTTCTGAGAGAAGAGAAGAGAAAAAATGGAACAGGGTCTCAGGAAATTGAATGACAACACAAAATGCACAAACTTATGCGTTATTGGTGTCCTAGAAAAAGAAGAGAATGGAAAAAGGGCAGAAAGGATATTTGAGGAAATAATGACCAAAAACATCCCAACCCTTACAAAAGGGTTGGGAAGTTTTGATATTGTGAAATATCAATATCCAAGAAGGACAACACACCCCAAACAGAATAAATCCTAATATACCTATCCCAAGACACCTACTATTAAGAATAACAAATATCAGTGATAAAGAGAGGATTCTAAAAGCAGCAAGAGAAAAGTAAAACATCACATATAAAGGAATATCATAAGATTAAGTGCCGACTTCTCATCAGAAACCATGGAAGTGAGAAGAAAATGGTATGATGTATTTAAGGTACTGAAAGAGAAAAACTGCCAGCCAAGAATTCTGTATCTGGCAAAACTGTCCTTCAAAAATAGGGTGAGGGGGAGCAGATGTAGCTCAAGTGGTTGAGCACCTGCTTCCCATGTATGATGTCCTGGGACAAACAAAAACTGATAGGATATATTACCAAAAGACCAGAATTACAAGAAATACTAAAGGAAGTTCTGCAGCCTGAAAGGAAAATACAAGGGCAAAAGACTTGGAGAAGAGTGTAGAAATGAAGATTATTAGGAGGGGTAAATTAAAGTGTAAAAAGACAGACAATAGTACAATATGAAAGAACAGAAAGCCAAAGGACAGAATGGATGAAATAAGTAATGCCTTTACAGTAAATAACATTGAATGTTAAAGGCTTGATCTCCCCCAAAAAAGACATAGACTGATGGAATGGATTTAAAAAATATGAGCCATCTCTGTGCTGTCTACAAGAGACTCACCTCAGAGGTAAGGATAAGGACACAACCAGATTAAAAGTGAAAGGTTGGAAAAAGATAATCCATGCAAATAGTAACCAAAAAAGAGCTGGAGTACCAATACTAATATTGGACAAAATAGATTTTAAATGCAAAACTGTTATAAGGGATGAAGAAGGTCATTATATATTAATAAAAAGGGCAATTCATCAAGAAGAAATAACTATACTAAAATTTATGCACCTAACCTGAGTACCCCAAGATACAAGAGGCACACACTGGCAAAACTGAAAGGAGAAATAGATGTCTCTATAATAATAGATGGAGGCTTCAATATACTACTTTCAGTATTGGATAGAACAAATGAACAGAGAATAAATAAGGAAAGAGAAAGCTTGAATAATATGATAAATGAACTAGACCTAACAGACATCTATAGAGCACTGAACCCCAAAACAGCAGCATATACATACTTTTCAAGAGTTCATGGATACTTCTCCAAGATGGACTATATATTGGGTCACAAGACAAGCCTCAATAAATTTAAAAAGATTGAAATTATACAAAACGTCTTCTCTGATCCTAACAAAATGAAGCTGGAAATCAATAATGGATGGCAAAATGGGAAATTCATAAATATATAGAGATTAAACAATACATTCTTAAATAATCGATGGTCAAAGAATAAATTACAAGAGAATTTAGCAAATATCTTGAGACAAATGAAAATGAGAACACAACATAGCAAAATCTATGGGACATCCCAACGGCAGTGCTGAGAGGGAAATTTATAGCCCTCAATGCTTACATTAAAAAAAGAAGGAAAAGCTAAAATTGAAGTTATAACTGCACACCTGGAGGAACTAGAAAAAGAACAGCAAACTAATCCCAAACTAAGTCAAAGTAAAGACATAGTAAAGACCAAAGCAGAAATAAATTAAATCAAGAACAAGAAAAAAAACAATAAAGAGAATCAACAGAACCAAAAGTTGATTCTTTGAGAAATTAACAAAATCAACACAGCCTTAGCTAGACTGACAAAGAAAAAAACAGAGAAGACACAAATAAATAAAATCAGAAATGAGAGGGGGGATATTACCACTGGCCCCACAGAAATAAGAGAGAACATAAGAAGACATTATGAACAACTGTATGCCAAAAAACTAAACAATGTAGATGAGATGAACAAATTCCTAGAAACACACAAACCACCTACACTGACCCTAGAAGAAATAAAAGACCTCAACAAACCAGTCACAAGGGAAAAGATTGAAACACTCACCAAAACCTCCCAAAGATGAAAAGGCCGAACCAGATGGCGTCACAGGTGAATTCTACTAATTCAAAGACGATCTAATACCAATTTTGCTCAAGCTCTTCCAAAAAAACTGAACAGGAAAAAATACTACCAAACTCATTCTATGATGCCAACATCACAACAATACCAAAACCAGATAAAGATACTACAAAAAAAGAAGATTACAGACCAATATCTCTAATGAATATCGATGCAAAAATCCTCAACAACATACTGGGAAACCAAATCCAAAAGCACATTAAAAGAATTACACACCCTGATCAAGTGGGTTTTATTCCTGGTATTCAAGGGTGGTTCAACACAAGAAAAGCAATTAGTGTAAAAATCGCATTGATAAATTGAAGAAAAATCACTTGAGCCTCTCAATTGATGCAGAAAAGGCATTTGACAAAATACAGCACACTTTCTTCATAAAAACACTCCAAAAGATAGGAATAGAAGGGCGCTTTCTCAATAAGGTAAAGTGCATATATGAAAAACCTACAGTTAGCATTGTACTCAACAGTCAAAAACTGAAAGCTTTCCCACCGAGATCAGGAACAAGACAAGGATGCCCACTGTCACCACTGTTATTCGATATTGTGCTGGAAATTCTAGCTAAAGCAATTAGGGTAGATAAAGAAATAAAAGATACCCAAATGGGAAAGGAAGAAGTAAAACTTACACTCTTTGCTGATAATATGATCCTATATTTAGAAAATCCTGAAAAATCTACAACAAAGCTACTAGAATTAATAGATGAGTTTAGCAAGGTGGTGGGATACAAGATTAATAAGCAAAAATCAGTAGCATTTCTATACACTACTGATGTTTAATCTAAGAAGGAAATAAGAAAAATATTCCATTTAAAATAGCGACTAAAACAATCAAATATTTAGGAATAAACTTAACCAAGGACATAAACATTGCTAAAAGAAACTGAAGAAGACTTAAATAAATGGAAGGGCATTCTGTGTTCATGGACTGGAAGACTAAATATCATTAAGATGTCAGTTCTACCCAGACTGATTTACAGATTCAATGCAATCTCAACAAAAATCCCAAAAGCTTTTTTTTTTGCAGAAATGGAAAAGCCAACTATCACATTTATTTGGAAGGGTAAGGGGCCCCAAAATAGCCAAAAATGTCTTTAAAAAGAACGAAGTTGGAGGACTCTCACTTCCTGACTTTAAAGCATATTACTTAACTACAGTGGTAAAAGCATCATGGTACTGGCATAAAGAAAGACAGATTGACCAATGGAACTGAATAGAGAAGTCAGAAATAGAACTTCACATCTACAGTCAAGTGATTTTTGACAAGGCTGTTAAGCCCACCCAGCTGGGAGAACTGAATAGCCATATCCAAAAGAAAGAAAGAGGACCCCTATCTCACACCTTACACAAAAATTAACTCAAAATGGATCAAGGACCTAAATATAAAAGTGACAACCATAAAACTCCTAGAAGAAAATGGAGGAAAACATCTTCAAGATCTTGTGGTAGGCATTGGTTTCTTAAACCTTACACCCAAAGCATGAGCAACAAAAGAAAAAATAGATAAATGGGACCTCATCAAAAGTAAACACTTGCGCACCTCAAAGGACTTTGCCAAAAGGGTGAAAAAGCAGTCGACTCAATGGGAGGAAATATTTGGCAATCACATATCCGGTAAGTGTTTAATATCCATGATATATACATACAACTCAACAATAAAAAGACAAACCACACAATTAAAAAATGGGTAAAAGACTTGAAAAGACAATTGTCCAAAGGAGAAATACAAATGGCAAAGAAACACATGAAAAATCACTAGGGATTAAGGGAAATGCAAATCAAAACTACAATGAGATATCATTTCACACCTATTAGACTGGCCACAATTAAAAGGTCAGAAAACTGTGAATGTTGAAGAGGATGTGGAAAGATAGGAACAGTTCTTCACTGTTGGTGGAAATGTAGAATTTTACAGCCACTGTGGGGGACTGTTTGGCGGTTGCTAAGGAAGTTGAATATAAAAATACCATTACTAGGTATATAGCCAGAAGAACTGAGAACAGTGATACAAATAGACATCTGCACACTGTTCTTAGAGGTGTTGATAAACTGATGAATGGATACACAAATTGTGGAGTATACACACAATGAAATATTATGCAGTGTTAAGATGAAGTCGTGAAGCATATGACAACATGGATGAGCCTGGAGCACATTATATTGAGTAAAGCAAGCCAGACACAAAAGGACAAATACTGTATGATTGTGCTATTATGAACTAAATATATTATGTAAACTCATGTAATTAATAATTAGAATATAGGTCACCAGAAAATAGAATGAGGGTAAAGAATGAAAGCTGAAGGTTAATCTGTGAAGAACTGGTTAAAAGGTTGTTTGCAAACCTTCAGAAATGAATGGAAATGGTGAGAGCACATCATGGTATTTGTGACTAGAAGAGCTATTATATGGGTATGACAGTGGTTGAAAGGGAAAGTCTAAGGACATATATGTTACTAGAAGGAAAGCTAAAAAAAAGTGACATGGGACTGTATAACATAGTGAAACTTCATGTAAAATACAATTATGGGTGATACTGCATATAAGACTGTTTTTACAAAATATAAATACAAATAAGCTAGAGAAAAGGAAAAAATAGCAGCTATATATGGCAGGGGAAGCAGAGAGATTGAGAGGTAATGAGTTTTGTTTATTTGTTTGTTTGGTTTTTGTTTTTTAGCATTATTATTATTATTACTGGAACAAAAAAAATGCTCTAAAAATGATTTAAGTGATGAATGCACAACTATTTTATTATACCGAATACCATTGGTTGTACACTTTGGATGGATTTGTGTTTTATTAATATGCATCAGTAAAATTGATCTGTTTTAAAAAAAGATCTTTCTGATTTCTAAAAGGAAGATAAACTATAGGAAAACAAGAGTTGAGAGGGGGGAGACTAGGTTGGAATTTATCACAATAGTCAAGGCAAGAGATCTTGGTGACTCCCTAGACTAGACAGCAATGTTAGTGGAGACAGTGAGATGTGGTCAGATTCAGGACATACTTGGGCATAATAGTGGACAGAACATTCTCCTGGATCATATGTAGGGCTTGAGAGAAAGACAGGATAAAGACTGATCCCTGCTTTGGAGCAAACGTTGATGCCATTCACTGAACAAGAAAAGTTTGTAGAGAAGCAGATTGAAGGTTAGGGAGTGGGGGAGCAAGAATTCTGTTTACTTATGATAAATTCGAGATTAAAACTGCCATACATGTAAGTGGAAATGCTGAGTATTTTCAAGAGCTTGGAGAACAAAGAGCCCTGTTTGTGCTATATCTGTGCTATCCATTACAGTAGCTAATAGCTATACAGGGATGTTGAATACTTGAAATGTGACTAGTGTGACTGAGCAAATGAATTTTTAAAAAAATTTTTAAAGATTTATTTATTTACTTTATTTATCTTTCCCCTCCCCCAGATGGTTCTCTCATCTGTCTACTCGCCTTCTCCAGGAGGCACCGAGAACCGAACCCGGACCTCCCACATGAAAGGTGAGTGAGTGACCAACGGCCTGAGACATATTTGCTTCTTGTGGGCTGCAGCATCTGCTGGCTTATGGCATCTGCCCGTGGTGGGGGCAGCATCTGCTTGTCTTCTTTTAGGAGTCACCGGAATCTGAACCCAGGACCTCCCGTGTGGGAGGTGGACACCCAACTGGTTGAGCCACATCTGCTTCCTGAATTTTTAAATTTAATTAATTTAAATGTAAATAACTACCTGTAGCTAGTGACTACTGTTTTAGACAGCATAGATGTAGATAGAACTTTTTTTTTTATCATCACATAACACTCTATTAGACAGTGCGTGGTTCTTAAATCTATTAGACCTGATGAGATCACCTAGAGAATATATGTAGATAAAAAAGAGA
Source organism: Tolypeutes matacus (assembly GCA_026826555.1). Lineage (NCBI taxonomy): Eukaryota > Metazoa > Chordata > Mammalia > Cingulata > Chlamyphoridae > Tolypeutes > Tolypeutes matacus. Next base: position 59,377,637 of record JAKSZT010053887.1, read on the forward strand.
AGTGGGCCAAGGATTGAGCCTTGGGCTTCAACATTATTTAGAGGTCTGGAAAAGGAAGAGGAGTCAGAAAATAAGAGGTAATAGTCCTGGACTTCAAGTGATCATCTTATCACAAAGCCAAAAGAAAAAAAATGGTCCAAGAAAGACGGGCAAACAGAGAGAGAATTGTCCATTAGCCTTAGAGAGATGTAGGTTGTTGGGAACCTCATAAAGAGCTATTTCACAGACAAGGTGAGGGACAAAAGCCCAGCTGGAGTGGATTGAGGAGAGAAAAGATGGAAAGCAGTGAAGATAGTGAGTGTAAACAATTCTTTGGAGTGATATGACTATGAAGAGAAGCAGCATCTAGAGAGTTAATAGATTCCACCCACCCCCCTTCCCCCAGGTGATAATGTCAATGCATCTTATACCATGAAAAAATGATTCAGCAGAGAAGGAGAAATTGATGATGCAGGAAAGAGAGAAGATAACTGCAGGAATGAAGTCCTTAAGATGATAAGAGGGACCAAAACAAAAGTGTAGTTGTTGGCCTTGGAGAGGAGCAAGGACAGTCTTCCACTACAGCAGCAGGGCAAAGTACATAGGTGTTAACACAAGGAGATTGTTAGAATGGGTGGTGTGAAGATGAGGTAGTGTATGATGAAATTTAAACTGGACAAAAAGATGCAGATGCATCTACAATAACAATAATAACCACTACTATTTTTGAGCAAACAACTCTGGCCGTTCCCTCACAATATATGTTCTCTAAAGATTATAATCACACCAAGAAGGAAGGACTACTATGCTAGTTTTGGAGAAGTGGATATTGAGACCTAATTCAAAAGCAAGAAGTGGCAGATTTGAGGGAAGGAGTGGTGAAATCAAGAATTCTGTTTGCAGATGACAACATTGAGACTGACTTTTTAGACATTGAAATGAAAATGTTGAATAGGCAGTTGATAGTCAATTGTTTGGAGCTTGGAGAGAGTTTTGAGCCCATTTTCCTTTCCCTTTACCTCACTGCTACATACGAAGGATCAAGCTACAGAGGACAGAAAGCAGTAACTTGTCAACTCTTATATGGAAAATAAAAATGAAAAAGCATGGGCAGACCTGAATTTGCAGTGGGGTAAACTAAGGTTAAATGCCATAAAAATCTTTTGTTTTAGTTTAGCTTGATTTGGTCTTTTGTTAGTTTGTATGTTTGTTTTGAAATTTAATTAGGTTTCTTTCCCTAAAGGTCTTTAAAAAGGTCTCAGAACAAGACTTCAGCTTCTGGGAAGATGAAGTAGGCATAATTTCCCCCATTTCTCCTGTTAAATATAACTAAAAACCCTGGATATTAAATATAACATAAACATAAGAAGACTCTGAAAGGTGGAGAGAAGGCAAACTAGCTAAGGATATTAGGAACACGGGGTTGCATTCTCTGGGTTTTCTTTTTGTGACATATATATCCTAGATTTGGAGTTGAAGAAGTCAGCAACAGAGAACTGCCATCAGACACAGACAAAACAGCCTCCTGTATTAGTCACATAGAACTGACAAGACATATATATATATATGTAAATATGAAGAAATTTATTATAGGATTTGGCTAACATGGCTGAGGGGAATTGGCAAGCCTGAATTCCATAGCACAGGCCACAAGCTGGAAACTCAGTGAAGATGAAGTTGAATTTCCCATGAAAAGCTGGCTGGCTGAAGTAGAGATTGAAATTCTTCTTTCTGCCTGCTGAAATCCTCAGTTTTTGCTTTAAGGCCTCCAACTGATTGGACAAGAAGACTCCTCTCATTGCTCCTTTGATGATTGTAGATGCAATCACACATAGATGCAATCAACTGACTAATGACTAAAGTCCATATACAAAATACCCTTACATAACCATTAGACAAGGAATTGCTTGACCAAACATCTGAAAACACCATAAACTAGCCAAGTTGACACATGAATTGACACATGAAATTAAATATGGTTTAATTTGCCCTCCCCTTGCAAACTTGGCACCTATTCACATCTCCTTAAACCATATTTAATCTCTAAATAAAGACAATAACATAGTCATACTTTCACCTACCAGAATTCAGCTGCACTGCATACAACTGGAAATGCACTAACGCTTTTCCCAGAAGAGGATGCAAACCCTTGGGTCATATTCACTCTTAATCTTAATATCCTGTAACTTAAGTACTGTTACATAAAATTAATGGAACATATGTTATATAAGGGAATAAGAGAAGGAAGAAAACAAAGATATTTGCTTAATGAACATATACAAATATGTATATAACAAAATAAGGAAGAAATACGTATAACCATTAAAGTCCTTATTTCTGCCACCAGTCACATATGACCATAGGTCCTATTTATAATTACCTTCTTCTGCTAACCATTCCATATTTCCTTTACCCTCAGCAAACACCTAAACTGGCTATGGTTCTTTGCGGGGTGGAGTGACCTAAACCTTCATTCCTGAAGTATCTGGGCCATTAGCAGTCCTGCCTGGAATGGGTTGCTGTGGTTTCCATTGACTTTTAATCATGGGACATGGTAGTACTAAGAGACACCCTAAGGGATTTCTTGCATTCCAGGCATAGTTTTCGTTTTTTTGTTTTTAATCTCCATTGTATAATAGCAGTCCTACTTCCCCTTGACGATCAGGATCAATAAGCCAGCCAGTACAGTAACTCCCTTTTTTGCCTGTTGATTCAGAAGCATGAGGAGACCAAAGTAGACAGATGGCAACCTTAACTTCCAGTTAATGGAAGCATTGTTGTGTTCCCTGTGGAAGCACACCTCCTTTTGGAACTAAGACCTCTAATCTAGCAGAGCATAAGGTTTCAGGGACAGTAAGCAAAAATTTTCCTAGTGGATCACTAGGGGTTATAGTGAGTGGTGTCACATCCATTTCAACTCCTTCGTTCCCAGACGTGTGAATCCTGGCTATGGCAGAAATAGCACCATTTGTTGGAAAATGATTTTGAGACAATATAGCCTCCTGGAGAACACTGTTCCAGCCTTGCAAGGTATTGCCACCCAGTTGGCACCATATGGGAGTCTTCAAAGGCCATTCCATCATTCTGTCAATAAAGCTATTTCGGGATGGTAAGACCAGTGAATTCCACGAGCATGGTCCCATCCCCACACTTCATTTCTTGTGAAGTGGATTCCTTGATCAGAAACAATGGCATATGAAATACCATGATGGTAAATATTGCATTCTGGAAGCTCTTGGATGGAAGTTTTGGCAAAACAGTGCATGCAGGGAAGGCAAATCCTTAGCCAGATTAACTGTCCATTCTAGTATGAACAAAATTTTGCCGCTGCCATAATGGAAGTGGTCCAATGTGTCAACCTGCCACCAGGTAGCTGCCTGATCACCTCAGAAAATGGTGCCATATTGGGCATGGAGTGTATATCATGCAGATTGGGCACTCAGCAGCAGCTGTAGCCAGGTCAGTCTTGGAAAGTGGAAGTTCATGTTGCTGAGCCCTTGCATAACCTTCATCCCTACCACCAAGGCCACTTTGTTCATGAGCCCATTGGGCAATGACAAGAGTGGCTGGGGAAAGAGGCTGACTGGTATCCCTAAAACTGGTCATCCTATCCACTTAATTATTAAAATCCTCCAATACAGAGGTCACCTTTAGGCATGTAATCACATGGAATACAAATAACTTCATATTTTTTTACCCATTCCAAAAAGTCTGTCCATGTCCCTCTCCCCCAGACCTCTTTATCATCAACTTCCCAACCATGTTCCTTCTAAGTCCCTGACCACCCAGTAAAATCATTGGCCACAGCCCATGAATCAGTACGTGAATGCACCTCCAGACATTTCTCCTTCTGTATTAGTCAGCCAAAGGTGTGCTGATGCAAAATACCAGAAATCTGTTGGCTTCTATAAAGGGTATTTATTGGGGGTAGAAGCCCACAGTTACCAGGCCATAAAACTTAAGTTACTTCCCTCACCAAAGTCTATTGTCACGTGTTGGCGCAAGATGGCTGCCGATGTCTACAAGGGTTCAGGCTTCCTATGTTCCTCTCTTCCCAGAGCTTTCTTGTCTCCAGGCTCAGCTCCTCTGCTATCTCCACAAGTACAGCTGTAGACTATCAGGTGAATAGCTCTGTCTCCCCATGGCTTCTGCTGTGTCTAAGAGCTGTCTCTATTCCTCTGTGTTCTTCTCCTGTGTGTTCACTTCCTAGGCTCCAGTTTAAAACTCCACTCTAACAACGATGGGCAATGGCCATCCCAGGGAATGGAGAGGGCCTGCATCTGCAGGCAGGATCATCCCACCCACCATATCCATGGGATATAAGCCCTCTATCACTTGGAGTTGGAGTGGACATCACCATCCCAGTCGCCTCTGGATTGGGGGAAGAACTATGGACTAGAGTGGACTTGATGGTATTCTCTTGCTCACATATGGTGATTCTTGCAATGCAAGAAATTATAACAATGAGGTGGAGCCAGTGGCCACTTGACAGTTTTTTGGGTAGGGAGGGGATGAGCAGTTGAAATACAGGGGCTTCTTTGGGAGTTGGAGGTTGTCCTGAGTACTGTTGTGGCAATGGATGTAGGCCATTTTAAAACAGCACACACCACTCAGAACTGAGTGGGAGAGAGTGTGGTCTACAGTGTGAACTGTGGTCTATGGTTGGTGGCAAGGCTCCAGGAGGTGTAAGTTCATTGAGGTTGGTGGGCCACACTATGGGAGATGTTTGTGTTGGATGTGGTGGGAGGTGTGGGAGGTGGGCAACATGGGAATCCGAGTGGGTTCCGTATAATATTTTAGGTAATCTAAGCACCTCTTAAAATATATGTATATATATATATAAAAAATAACATTTTTGTAAGCAAATACACATATATGCATATATATTTATATATCATTTTACAAATGTTTGTATGTATTGTGAGAATTTTGATTTTTACCCATAATGGAAAAAAAAAAAAAAAAAAAGAAAAAAAAATCTTTCTTTTCTGGAACTTGAGAAAAATGTTACATATAGTATAAAAAGTAAAAATATTTGATAAATTAAAAAAAAATAAAATAAAATAAAATAAAATAAAACTCCACTCTAACTCTGTCCTTTTCCATGTCTTTCCATTTCTTGCTCAGTAGGTCCAATCAGTATAATTGCATCAATATAAAGGACCAATATGATATCGCATGGAAGGGAAAGGCAATCACGTCCTGTGAGGACCAGATTATTACATAGAGCAAGAGAGGTGATATACCCCTGAGATAGGACAGTTGAAGATGTATTGCTGGGCTTGACAACTGAAAGCAAACTGTTTCAGGTGATTTTACTAACAGGTATCGAGAACAAAACATCTGCCAGCTCAATAGCTGCATACCAGAAATCATGGGATGTGTTAATTTGCTCAAGCAATAATACCACATCTGGAGCAGTAGCTGCTCATAAATAGAGTCTCTAGTAAATAGAGACACAAAATCTTTATCAAAGTATTAACAGACAGAAGTCATCAATCTAGAAAAAGATCTATAATGACATAACCAAGTGGAGTTTATTCCAGGAAAGGATGGCTGTTTCAATATTTGGAAATAAATCAATATAATCCACCATATTAACAGGCTAAAGAAGAAAAATCACACAATCACATCAATTGATATAGAAAAGGCATTTGAAAACAATCAACATCAATTCTTTTTTAATATTTAAAATCTTTATTAACCCAAATTAGAATTATAAAAATGTTTATCTAAAAAGCATTTTGACATTCAAGTACAGAATTCAATACCCATTATTTTTTTAAAAAAACTTAATTTTAAAGATGTTTAGATTACAGAAAAGTTACGTCAAAAATATAGGGGGTTCCCATATACCCCATCCCCTCCCCCTTCCCCTCCCACACTTTCCCCCATTAACAACATCTTTCATTAGTGTGGTACTTTTTTTGTTGTTGCTTAAGTTCTTTTTTTCTTTCTTTCTTTTTTTAAAATGGAAATGCTTTATTTTTAAAGTAACTTTAGGTTACATAAATGTTACATTGAAAATATAAGGGATCCCATATACCATACCCCTTCCCCACACACACACTTTCCCCCATAACATCTTTCATTAGTGTGGTACATTTATTACAATTGATGAACACATAACACGAAGCATTGCTACTAACCATGGTCTATAGTTTACATTATGGTTTACACTTTGTACCACACAATTTTATAGGTTTTGACAAAATGTATAATAGCCTGTATTTGTCATTATAATATCATGCAGAACAATTCCAATGTTTCAAAAATGTCCAATGTTACACCTATTCTTCCCTTTCTCTCCCCTCAGAACCAATGGTGACCACTGTCTTTCTATCAGTGTTACAAGTTCTTCCATTACTAGAACAATAATAAGTCTACTTCAGTCATAGTTGCATTTCCCCCTTATGTTTGTACATTCCTCAATCTTGAGGATTTTGGGATGGTGATGCCCAACTCTGCTTCCAATTGAGAGGGGACTTAGATCCCATGGGGCAGATGGATGGAATTGTCTTGATTGCAGTTGTAGATACTCTGTTTTTTGGGAATGTTGTTGTCTATCATTATCCTTTTGTTAGTTGTCCTGGGTGAGTCCGATGAACTGGATAGTAGGTGTTGGCTGCAACTATGCTGGAATTCAGGGCTCAACCGACATATGAACAACTGGAAGATTCTGGGACATATATTTAATGCTAATTATAGGTTCAAATAAAAGGGGCAGAAGAACCATGTATAGGAAAATTATAAATGAATCTAACTCTGATACATTGGGGAGATAGGTTATCATATATTCCCACCTATGGGAAGCCAATATCCAGGATCGTCTGCCCTGCCTATGGTGTCTAGATGTCTCTAGAACCCTCAGAAGCACCCCTGCTTGAGGCACTGTTTGCTATGGCAGCCAGTGAGATCCTCCTGAGATGTGCATAAGCTTAACCTCTGGAATGACTTCTTGACTCACTTTGAAATCTCGCAGCCATAAGAACTCATTTGTATTAAATATTTCTCCCTTTTGGTCAAGGTCTTTTTCCAAATGCATTGCTAGTTGGCACTAAGTAATTGAAGTGTAACACTTCATGCAAATAATGACTCCCAGGAGAAAATTTCAATGAAACCTTTATTACCGGCCGGGGCGCACCCCCTAGTGAGAGTCACACCTAACGTCCAGTGACTGCAGTTTTTATAGAACTCCTTCCCCCGTGATCAATTCTTTTTGCATGCGCCAAAAGCAGGATGGTTTAATCATCATACATATTTCTATAGCAACCAAAAGCAGGATTGTTTTAATCATACATATTTCTATAGCAAAGCAAGCAAGCAATGTTTCAGAAGCTGATGTTTGCCGTTAGCGTTCCAGCAGGGAGGGGGAGTGGTTGATCTTTAGGGCTTCACGTGCTGATTCTTTTCAAACCCGGATGGGCACCTGGGTTTCCACCCGCAATTGTTAGAGGATTTTTCTACTGGGAATTTCCTGGTACTATTTTGCTTCCTTCTCAGTAATAATCCCTTGGTGCCAGGGAGGCCCATCCCTGAGACATGTCCCACACCAGGGGGAAGACCGTGAGCTTATATGCTGAGTTTGGCTTAGAGAGAGGCCACATTTGAGTAACTAGGAGGTTTTCAGGAAGTAACTCTTAGACAATTTATATTACTAGACTAAGTTTCAATTTTATAAGAATAAGGTTCATAAGTACAAGCATTAATATCATGGGCCTGGCATATTGGTCTGTCCTCTTTCACTTGGCAGTGCCTAGTACTCTAGAGATTCTTGCCACTTATTAGAGAATGTAACAGGACTCACCAGGATGGGAATTTAATATTTTGTTGGTTATTGTGTGGGTCTCCACCCACTGAGATAACACCCCATGACCACATGAACACATTCATAGTCCATAGAGATATGCCCCGGGTGCATCCTTCCCCACACAAACCCCTACCACCGATATCCTGCACCAGTAATCCTCCCCTTCCATAGGTGTAACTTTTCTGTAATCCAAAACATCCTCAAAAACAAAGCAAAAAAAAAAAAAAAATTCTTGCATTGTGCTTTTCTTCAATGTGAGATCTGTTATCTTTTATGTATGTTTACAATTTCTTCTGTATGTTTCCCCAGTGTCTTTTTTTTTTTTTTTTTTTTTCTACTTCATTTTCAAAAAAGATTTAGGTTACAGAAAAGTCACATAAAAAATACAGGGAATTCCCATGCTTACAATCAATGTTAAAACACATTTTAACATTGTCCTTTATTAATAACATCTTACATGAGTATGGTACATTTGTTACAACTGGTGAACAAATATTGAAGCATTGCTGCTAACCGTGGTCAACAGATTACATTGTTTTACATTTTGCATGGTAAATGTTACAGGTTTTGACTAAATGTATAATGGCCTGTATCCATCATTGCAAAATCATGCAGAACAATTCCAATGCCCTAAAAATTATGACCTATGTTCCACCTATTATTCCCTCTCCCTCCCCTCAGAACCTATGGTAACCACTAAGTTTCAGTTTTTCAAGAATAACATTCATAGTTACATGCATTAATATTGAGGGCTTGCCATATTGGTCTGTTTTATTTTATTAGGCACTGACTAGGTACTCAAGAGATTCTTGCCCTTCTATTTGAGAATGTAGAAGGACTCCCCAGGATGGGGGTTTAATATTTGTTGTTTATTGTGTGGGTCTCAACCCTCTGAGATTACACCCTATGACAAGATGAACACATTCATATTCCATAGAATCATGCCCTAGGTGCACCCTTTCCCACACATCCCCCCATCACTGACACCCTGCACCAGTAACCCTCCCCTGCCATACTTGCCAAAAGAACATTCCCACCATTGTAATTTTAACCACAGACCTATGCCTCCGCAGAGTTCACCTGTTCTTTCCTCCAGCCCTCCCCCCAGTTCCATGGATAGTCCAACCTACTCCCCAACCCTGCTCACCTTCACATTCCAGTACCATCAACCCCACTCACATCCCTGCACCACCATCACCCCCATTCACTGCCAAACCACCCCTTTCCACTTATTGTTTATGACCAGATTGAGCATCGGCTCACAACTCTCTACTTCCTTTCTTTCTCCTGGTTACCAATCTTCCAGACTCTATCTCTGTGAGTCTGCTCAATATACTTAGGTAATATCAGTAAGGACATACATTATTTGTCCTTTAGTGACTGGCTTACTTCATTCAGCATAAGGTCTTTGAGATTCATCCATGTTGTCGTGTGTGTCAATACTTCATTCCTTCTTACAGCTGAGTAATATTCCCTTATGTGTATATATGACATTTTGTTTATCCATTCATCTGTTGATGAACACTTGGGTTGCTTCCAACTTTTGGCTATGAACATTGGTGTGCATATATCTGTTCATGTCCCTGCTTTAAATTCTTCTGAGTATATACCTACTAGTGGGATTGCTAGATCATATGGCAATTCTAGTTAGCTTCCAGAGGAACAGCCAAACTGTCCTCCACAATGGCTCGACCATTCTACATTTCCACGAGCAGTGGATGAGGGTTCCCTTTCCTCCACATCCTCTCCAACACTTATAGTTTTCTGTTTTGTTTTTTTAATAGCCACCAGTCTAATAGGTATAAGATGATATCTCATTGTAGTTTTGAATAGAGAAATCCCTAAATAGCTGGTGATGTTGAACATCTTTTTCTATGCTTTTTAGCCATTTGTATTTCCTCTTTGGAAAGATGTCTACTAAAATCTCTTGCCCATTTTTTAAATGGGGTGTTTGTCTTTTTATTTTCAAGATGTAGAATTTCTTTATATATTCTGGATATCACTTATCAGATAAGGAGTTCTCAAATATTTTCTCCCATTGAGTAGGCTGCCTTCTCACTTTCTTGACACAATTCTTTGAAGCACAAATGTTTTTAATTTTGAGGAAGTCCCATTTATCCATTTTTTCTTTTGTTGCTTATGCTTTGGGTATAAAGTTTATGAAACCATTTCCTACTACAAGATGTCACCAATGCTCCCCTACATTATCTTCTAGGAGTTTTATGGTCTTGGCTCTTATATTTAGGTCTTTGATCCATCTTGAGTTAATTTTTGTATAGAGCGTGAGAAGGTGATCCTCTCTCATTTTTTAAGATATGGATATCCAGTTCTCCCAGCACCATTTGTAGAAGAAACTATTCTGTCCCAGTTGATTGGGCTTCGTGGCCTTGTTAAATATCAGTTGGCTTTATATGCATGGATCTATATCAGAACTCTCATTTCAGATCCATTGGTCAGTATGTCTATCCTTGTGCCAATGCCATGCAATTTTGACAATGTAGCTTTGTAGTATGCTTGATTCCTCCAATTTTGTTTTTCTTTTCAATATGTTTTTTGGCTATTTGGGGCCCCTTGCCCTTCCAAATAAATTTCATAATTGGCTTTTCTAGTTCAGTAAAAAATGCTTTTGTAATTTTTATTGGAATTATGTTAAATCTGTAAATCAATTTGGGTAGGACAGATATCTTAATGATATTTTGTCTTCCAATCCATGAACATGGAATCAACACCCATTCTTGATTTAAAAGAAAATACCTCTTAGAAAAATAGTTATAGAGGGAAACTTTCTCAACTTGACAAAGAGCATATACAAAAAACCTACATGTAACATTATACTTAATTGTGAAAGGCTTAATTCTCCTCTCCCAGCCCAAGAATGGGAACAAGGCAAAGACGTCCACTCTTATCACTCTTATTCAATATAGTACTAGAGTGCCATAGGGGAAAAAAGGAAATAAAAGGCATATAGATAAGAAAAGAACAAACAAAAGTGTCCCTATTTTCAAATTACTGACTTTCTACATAGAAAATTTCAAGGATCCCAAAATCATCAAGATTGAGGAATGCACAAACATAAGGGGGGAACGCCACTATGGACTAAAATAGACTTATTATTATTCTAGTAATGGAAGATATTGTAACATTGATATAAAGACAGTGGTCACCAGAGGTTCTGAGGAGAGGGAGAGGGAAGAATAAGTATAACATGGGGCATTTTTGGAACATTGGAATTGATCTGCATAAGATTGCAATGACAGATACAGGCCATTATACATTTTGTCAAAACCTATAAAATTTTGCAGTGCAAAGTGTAAACCATAATGTAAACTATAGACCATGGTTAGTAGCAATGCTTCAGTATGTGTTCATCAATTATAATAAATGTACCACATAAATGAAAGATGTTGTTAATGGGGAAAAGTGTGTGTGTGGGGGTGGAGTATATGGGAATCTCCTATATTTTCAAAGTAAAATTTATGTAATCTAAAGCTTCTTTAAAAACAAAATTAAAAAGAAAGAAAATTCCAAGGAATCTACAAATAACTTCTAGAACTAATAACTGAATTCACCAAGGTTAGAGGATACATGATGAACACCCATCAACTGTACTTCTATATACTAGCAATGAACACATGGACACTGAAATTAAAAACACTGTACCATTTATAATTGCTCAAAAAAAAGAGTTAGGGGTAAATCCAACAAAACATTTACAAGATTTATATGCTGTGAAAAGTGTCAAGATGGTGTAGATTTAAGTGGGCACTCACCATCTTTCTCATAAAAAACGACTGAATGGGGGCAAGATCCTGACCGAGTGAGCTGTTTTGGGAACCCACAGAGCAGGAAGCTTCAGGGCATCAGTCTGGAGAGAGCTGGACAAAGAGATTAATTGCTCAAGTTAAAACCGTGAGCTTTTGGCCCTGTGGCTGGAAACCGAGGATGGCTAAGCCCCACCCTCAAGGCAAAAAGCCGCTATGAGCCCTGACTCCTGCCAGCCATCCAGAGGGAGGGAGCAATAACAGAAAGGGAGCAGAGATAGACAGGCTCCTAATCAGCAGGAATCTACCCAACTGCAAAGAGTCAAAGCTGCCCAAGGGAAAGTGACTGGATAGCTTCCTGAAGAGCTAACAGAGCCAACGAGAAAATTTAGCTTAGGGGAGGAGTTTCTGCCTTGAATATATGAGGTCCCTAGTTCAATTCCCAGCTCCTTTTAAGAGTAGTGATCTACTGGGATACCAAATATCCAGCTGATACTTTAGGACATGGAGAACATAGACATTATTTCTGTATTGACTTCTCTTGGGTCTCTTATTTTTCCTAAAAAAAAATTACTTTTAAAAAATATTTAATTTAGTTTACTCACTAAAACTGGCTTCAAAACCTGAAAAGGGCAGGCTACAGGGTAACTGACTGATGAACACCAGCAGCCTGAGAAGCTCCTCGGGGGCCTAAGAGGGAAAACTGCTTTTTCTTAGTTTGTGTTTGCTTGCTTGCTTGTGTGTTTGTTTTTTGTTTTCTCTCCTCTTTCTCCCATCCCCCACCCCCCATTTTTTAATTAGGTGCTGTGGGCTTGTTTCTTGTTTGCTGTGTTTCCTCTTCCTTGATCTCCCCTTTTCTGTGTACACCAATTTTGTCTACCAATACTATCTCTTTTCCTTACTTCATCTTTCTATCTTCCGCTTTGTGTTGTTGTTCTTACATTCCACCTCTCTTTGTTTAGTGCTCAATTTTTCTGGTTTTTATTTCTATCTCATCTATCCTGTTTTCCTTCTTTTATTAACTTTTATTCTTTTGTCTTTTCTTTTCTCTTTCCCTCTCTCCTCATCATTCTGGCTTTTTATTCATTCTATATATTTTTCTCTATTTGGTTTCCCATTTTATTGTTGGTACTCCACTTTTTTATTCCTATTAACCTAGATGCTAAAATCCTCAACAAAATACTTGCTAACCACATTCAACAACATATCAAACGAATTATACACCATGACCAAGTGGGTTTCATCCTGGTTATGCAATGATGGCTCAACATAAGAAAATCAATCAATGTAACACACCACATAAACAGATGGAAAGAAAAAAATCACGTGATCATCTCTATAGATGCAGAAAAAGCATTTGAAAAAATACAGCTCCTTTCCTGATAAAAACACTGCAAATGATAGGAATAGAAGGAAACTTTCTGAACATGATAAAGAGTATATATGAAAAACCCACAGCTAACATCATCTTCAATGGTGAAATCCTAAAAGCTTTCCCTCTAAGATCGGGAACAAGACAAGGATGCCAACTACCAACGCTCCTATTTAACATTGTCTTAGAAGTACTTGCTCGAGCACTGAGACAAGAAAAGGGTATAAAAGGCATCCAAATTAGAAAGAAAGAAGTAAAAATTTCACTATTTGTAGACAACATGATCTTATATACATAGAAAGCCCTAAGAAATCTACAACAAAGCTTCTAGAACTTATAAAGGAGTTCAGTAAAGTCATAGGTTATAAGATCAATGCACAAAAATTAATAGCATTTCCATACACCAGTAATGAACAATCTGAGGAGGAAATCAAGAAAAAAAAATACCATTTACAATAATAACTAAAAGAATCAAATACCTAGGAATAAATTTAACTAAAGATGTAAGGGACTTATATACAGAAAACTACACAACACTGTTAAAGGAAATCAAAGAAGACTTAAATAAATGGAAGAATATTCCCTGTTCATGGATAGGAAGACTAAATATCATTAAGATGTCTATCCTACCCAAACTAATCTACAGATTTAATGCAATCACAATAAAAATCAACACAGCAGAATTGGAAAAGCTAACTACAAAATTTATTTGGAAGGGTAAGAGACCCCAAATCGCCAATGACATATTGAAAAAGAAAAACGAAATTGGAGGCATCACACTACCTGATTATAAAACATACTACAAAGCTACAGTCATCAAAACTGCATGGTATTGGCACAAGGATAGACATACCAACCAAGGGAACCGAATTGAGAGTTCTGATATAGATCCTTGCATATACAGTCATCTGATATTTGACAAGGCCACCAAACCAACTCAGTTAGGAGATAATGGCTTCTTCAACAAATGGTGCTTGGAGAACTGGATATCCATATCCAAAAGACTGAGAGAGGAAAGCCATCTCACACCTTATACAAAAAATAACTCAAGATGGATCAAAGACGTAAAAATAAGAGCCAAGAACATAAAGACCTTGGAAGATAATGTAGGAAAACATCTACAGGACCTTGTAATAGGAAATGGTTTCGTGAACTTCAGACCCAAAGCACAAGCAGCAAAAGAAAAAAATATATAAATGGGATCTCCTCAAAATTAAAAACGTTTGCAACTCAAAGGATGTTATCAAGAAAGTAAAAAGGCAGCCTACCCAATAGGAGAAAATATTTGGCAACAATATAGCTGATAGGAGCCTAATATCCTGCATATATAAAGAAATCCTACACCATGAAAGTAAAAAGACCAAAAAAAACCCAAAACAAAACGAAACAAAAAAAACATTTAAAAAATGGGCAGGTGACCTGAAAAGACACATCTCCAAGGAAGAAATACAAATGGCTAAAAAGTACAGGAAAAGATGCTCAACAGCACTAGCTATTATGGAAATACAAATCAAAACTACAATGAGATACCATCTTACAACCATTAGAATGACAGCTATTTAAAAAAACAGCAGACTATAAGTGTTAGAGAGGATGTGGAGGAATGGGAACCCTCATCCACTGCTGGTGGGAATGTAGAATGGTCCAGTCATTGTGGAGGGCAGTTTGGTGGTTCCTCAAAAAACTAACTATAGAACTTCCATATGATCTGGCAAGTCCACTGCTGGGTATATACCCAGAAGAATTGAAAGCAAAGACACGAACAGATATATGCACACCAATGTTCATAGCAGCATTATTTACTATTTCCAAAAGTTGACATCAACCCAGGTGCCCAACAACAGATGAATGGATAAACAAAATGTGGTACATACATACAATGGAATATTACTCAGCTGTAAGAAGGAATGAAGTGCTAACACATGGGATAACATGAATGAATCTTGAGGACCTTATGTTGATGAAGCAAGCCAGTATTGAAGGATGAACAGTACATGACCTCACTGATATGAATTAATTGAGCAGACTCAGAGAGCTATTGTCTGGAAGACAGGTTTACAAGAAACAGAAAGAGAGGAGAAGTTTGCGAGCCATCACCCAAATGTGTGTCATCTATGGTAAGGTGAAAGAGTGTAGTTGCATATTGAAGGGATGGGACACGAGGGTAGTGATATTATTGGGTTGGGTGGTGCAAGGTTGACAGGTGGGTACATTGGGAAGGGTGGGTTAGAAGGTTCAGGGTACTGGGGGGTGGGGAGGGTTGGGAAAGGGACCAGGTGAACCCTGGGGATTTGCAGGTATGTGGTTGAAAGTACAAAGGTGGGAATGCTCTTATGGCAATATGTCAAGGAGGGGTTATTGGTTTAGGGTGTTGGGTGGGGGAGCATTTGGGACAGGGTGCACTTGGAGCAGGCTTCCAAGGAGTGTGTGAGTGATCATTCTGTCATAATGTGTTTTAACAGTGGGTGGAGACCCACATAATGAGTGGGAAGGAGTTGGACTCCCATCCTTGGGAGGACCAATTTGTTCAGAAATAGACAGGCGAGAGCATGGGCGGTTCCTAATAGGGAAGGACAAACCAGTGTGTCAAGACCTCAGTTTTGTTGCAAGTAACTATGAATCTTGTCATCCAGAGAGTGAACCAGGTGGTCGCCATGGGCCCCAGGGGGAGGGGGACAGAGGAATAGAATAGATCAAACAGGGGGTGTAACCGTTGGCCAATCTGATGTAATTATGAATTCCAAAAATATAATTGGATAATGCTTGTAAACTGATCTGTTAATCTGGGCATGATTAGGTTATGATTAGGATGTTGAGCCCCACCCCTTGGTGGGTGGGGAATCAAATATAAAAGGCATGGCAAGAACAGTTTTGAGAAGCAGTCTTTTGAGAAGCAGCTTTGATGTTGGAAAGAAGGCCCCAGGAGAAGAGAAGCGAGCTGTTCACCTGATCGTCTACAACTGACCTTGTGGAGGAAACAGGAGCTAAACCCGGAGAGAAATGCAGCCCCGGGAAGAGAGGAACCCAAGAAGCCTGAACCCTGGCAAGCGACGGCAGCTGTCTTGCTCTAACACGTGGCAATGGACTGTGGTGAGAGAAGAAACTTAATGCTTTATGGCCTGGTATTTGTGGACTTCTACCCCAAGTAAATATCCTTTGTAAAGACCAACCCATTTTTGGTATTTCACATTAGCACCCCTTTGGCTGACTAACACAGGGGGCATTTAGTGGTCAGTAGAAATGATCTGCATGATCTCACAGTGATGGACACAGGACATGGTAAATATCATCAAAATTTATAAAAGTGTACAGTCTAAAATGTAAACCACAATGTAAACCATTGACTTTGCTGTAACCTAAAACTTTGAAAACAAAATGAAAAATTGTGAGACACTGGGGAATGAATGGGGGCAGGTGCCATGGTACAGACAGGACACCCGATATTGTGGTGATGCAAGGCAAAATGTCAAAAAAATATTTTTTTAAAAATATTTTTCATTTTAAAAAATAGCCTAATCTTTTAATTTTATCTTTAGGGTTTTTTTTTTTTTTTTTTTTTTTTTTTTTTAATGTATTTTATCTCTTATGTTTAAACTTACCATTATTATTTCATTTCCCTATTAATTGTATTTGGCTATAGTAATGGCTTCATCTTTGAAGAAGCTTTGGATCACAGAAGAGTTATAACTGGGGCAGGGGAGGATCATTGGTGTGGGGTGTCAGGGATGGGGGATGCATGGGAAGAAGTTCACCTGAGCACACTTATAAGGCATGTAAAAATGTTCAAATGTTCATGGGACATTGTACGTGGGTGGAGACTCACACAATAACTGAGAGAATACTGAATTCCCATCCTGGAAGGCTCTGACACATCTCTAAGAGAGCAGCGAACCTTTGCTCTAGAAGTTGAATCTTAGCCTACTGTTATGGGGTGCCTAAGGGTGGCCTCCTGAGAGCTTCCTTGTTGCTCAAATGTGGCCTCTCTCTAAGCCAAACTAAGCATATGAATGCATTACCTTCCACCCCTCACTGCCCCAGCATGGGACATGACTCCCAGGGATGAGACTCCCTGGCACCAAGGGATTGCTACCAGGCACCAACTAGCAATGCAACTGGAAAAAGACCTTGAATAAGAGGAGGAAAAGGTAAAGACAAATGAGTTTATATGGCTAAGAGACTTCAAAGTGAGTCAGGAGGTCATCACAGAGGCAAGGCTTACACACATCTCAGCAGGATCTCATAGACTGCCAAAGAGGATACTACCCCAAATAGTGGGGCTCCTTATGGCTCTGGAGACACCCATATCCTATGGTCAGGGTGGACAGCTCTGAGTTTGGTGCCTTGCCAGTGGGCCCTACTTTGGAGTTTGTGCTTCTAAGAATGACAGAGTTGAACTCAATTATGTCTTCCCTGCACATGGCTCATCTGTCCCTTTTATTTAATCCTGTACTTGGTGCTGGAGTTTATAGGTATCCGTCCAGAGACTTGAGTCTTTAGGCTGTCCATGTGTCAGCTGGGCCTGGAACCTCAGTGGAGTTGCAACACCTACTCTACAGCTCATTGGACTCACCCAGGACAACTGGCGAGGAGATGATGATGGACAACGGCCATCCCAGGGAATTGAGAGAGTCTGCAGCTGCAGGCAGGATAGTCCCATCCATCTTCCCCATGGGATATAAGCCCCCTCTCAATTGGTGGAGTGGACATCACCATCCCAGAATCCTCGGGATTGGGGAAAGAACTATGGACTAGAGTGGACTTAGTGGTATTCTACTATAGACATATTGTGATTCTAGCAATAGAAGAAATTACAACATTGATGTAGAGCCAGTGGCCACTGGATGCTCTGGGGGCAGGAAGAGGTAAAAACAATGAAAATATGGGGGCTTTTTCGGGACCTTGGAACCATCCTGAGTGACGTTGCAACAACAGATATAGGCCATTTTATATCATCACACAACATGCAGAACTGTGTGGGAGAGAGTGTAGACTACAATGTGATCCATGGTCCATGCTTAATGGCAAAGCCCCAGGATGCGTTTATCAGTTGCAATGAATGTGCCACACTAATGAAGGATGTTCATGTGGGAGGGTGTGGAAGGTGTGGGGAGTGGGGCATATGGGAATCACTATATCTTTTGTGTAACATTTATGTAATCTAAGTATCTTTTAAAAAATAATAATAAGATGCTATAAAAAACAATAAAAAAAAGGAATAATACAGAGATCCCTTTTCCCCTTTATCCAGTTTCCCCCAATGATAACATCTTGCAAAACTATACTAAGGGAAATGGGTGTGGCTCAAGCAATTGGGCTCCCGTCTTCCATATAGGAGGTCCAGGATTCAATTCCCGAGGCCTCCTTGTGAAAGGCAAACTGGCCTAAGTGGTGAGCAGGCCCGAGCAGAAAGCTGGCCCACATGGAGTGCTGGCCTGAGCGGAATGCTGGCCCATGCAGGAGTGCTGGCCCACACGAAATGCTGGCCCACACAGAGAGCTGGCGCAGCAAAATGATGCAACAAAAAGAGACATGGAGGAAAGACAGTAAGAGATGCAGCAGACCAGGGAGCTGAGGTGGCGCAAGAGATTGAGCACCTCTCTTCCTCTCTGGAAGTTCCCAGGATCGATTCCCGGTGCCACCTAAGGAGAAGACAAGCAGACACAGAAGAACACACAGAGAGCAGACAGTGAGCACCAAACAATGAAGGGTGGGGGGAATAAATAAGTAAATAAAGCTTTAAAAAATACCTATTAAAAAAAACTATACTAAAATATCACAACCAGATTATTGACATTAATAGTCAAGATACAGAATATTTCCATCACCACACAGATTCCTTGTGTTACCCTTCTTATAGCCTTTTATACCTGCACCTACTTCCCTCCTCTCCCCACCCATTCCTAACCCCTGCAACCAGTGATCTATTCTCCATTTCTATAATTTTGTCATTTCAAGAATGTTATATAAATGGAATTATACAGTATGTTACTTTTGAGATTGGCTCTTTTCACTCAGCGTAATTCTCTGGAGATATATCCATGTTGTTGCATGCAACAATAGTTGTCCTTTTATTTGCTGAGTAGTATTCTCTGGTATGGATGTACCACAGTTTGTTTAACCACTAATCTATTGAAGGACATCTTGACTGTTGACAGTTTTTGGCTATTATGAAAAAGTTCATTCATACACGGATTTTTGTGTGAACATAAATCTTTTCTCTGTGATAAATGGCCAGGATTGCAATGGCTGGGTTTTATGGTGGTTGCATGTGTGGTTTCTTTAGAAACTGCCATACTGTTTTCCCGAGTAGCTGTACCATTTTTCATCCCCACCAGTAATGTATGAGTGATCCATACCGGTGTTTAGTGTTATCTCTGTTTTTTAATTTTAGCCATTCTAATAAGTGTGTAAATGATAACTCATTGTGTCATTGTAGTTTGAATTTGCATTTCCCTAGTGACTACTGAACATCTTCTCATGTGCTTATTTCTCATCTGTATATCCTTTTCAGTGAAATGTCTGTCCAAGTCTTTTATCCATTTTCTAACTGATTTTTTTTTAATGCCGAGTTTTGAGAGTTCTTTATATCTTCTAGATACAAGGCCTTTGTCAGATATGTGGTGTGGCTGTTTGACATTATTTATGAATTCCAAAAAAAAAAGAGAGAAAAATTATGTTGGTAAACTGGTCTGTTCATCTAGGCATGATACCCTTTGATTGTATTAGATTCAGCTGAGATGTCTTTGATTAAATTATGTTAAGATTAGGGTTTAGATTCAACCACACCAGTAGGGTGCAACTCAGGTTAAGTCCCTGCCCCCTTGGTGGGCTGATATAAACAGGCACTCACTCAAGAAGACATGGAAAAGGAGAGAACTTGGTCATTTCAGTCCTGCCATGTGACAGAAAGAAGGCTCAAACAGCTAAAGCCCCGAGAAGAAAGAGGAGCCCTATGCCAGCCTACAGCTGAGAATGGAAGAAGCTGGGTCCACAGAGCCTTAAGGGGATGAAGGAAGGAGAGACCAGGCAGAGATTGTCTTCCATCTTGCTTCAACATGTGGCAACAGACTTTGGTGAAAAAGTACCTCTTATGGTACCTTGAGTTGGACTCTTTAGGGCCTTGTAACTGTAAACTTTTACCCCAAACAAATACCCTTTATAAAAGCTAACATATTTCTGGTACTTTGCATCAGCACCCTTTTGGCTGACTAATACATATGGTATGCCAATATTTTCTCCCACCCTATAGCTTGTCTTTTCATCCTCTTAGTAGTGTCTTTCACAGAGCAAAAGATTTTAATTTTGGTGAGGTTCAGTTTACCCAAGTTTCCTTTATGTATTGTTTTTTGGATTCGAGTCTAAAAAGAACTTTCTGCCTAGCTCTAAGTTCCAAAGATTTTCTCTTATTATTTCTCCTAAAATGTTATAGTTTTATGTTTTACATTTCGGTATGTGATCCATTTTGAGTTAATTTTTGTACAAAGACGGAGATTTAGGTTGAGGTTCATTTTTACTTATGAAGTCCAATTCAACCATTTGTTGAAAAGGCTACTTTTCCTCCATTCCAGTGCTTTTGTACCATTGTCAAAAATCATTTGGGCATATTTGGGTGTGTCTGTTTCTGAATTTTCTGTTCTGTTCTGTTATCTATGTGTCTTTCCTTCTGACAATACCACATAGTCTTGTTTACTATAGCTATATAATATGTTTTAAAGTCATGTAGACAGATCTTTCCCACTTTATTCTTCTTTCACAAAATGGTTTTAGCTATCCTAGTTTCTTTATATTCCCTTATAAATTTTGGAATAATATTGTATATATCTACAAATATATCTTGCTGGGATTTTGATAGGAATTGCACTAATCCTGTATATCAATTTGCGGAGAATTGACATCTTTACTATATTGAATCTTCCAATCCATGAATATACTGTTTATATTTTCTTTGATTTCTTTCATGAGTGTTTTGTAATTTTCAGCATATAAATCTTTTTAAAATATACTTTTTATGTTTTTAAAGATACTTAGATTACATAAATGTTACACAAAAAATATAGGGATTCCCATATGCCCTGCTCCCCACACCTCACACACCCTCCCATAAACAATATCCTTCATTAGTGTGGCACATTCATTGCAATTGATAGACGCATCCTGGGGCATTGCCACTGAGCATGGACCGTAGTGCACATTGTAGTTTACACACTCTCCCACACAATTCGGCAGGTTATGGCCTATATCAGTTGTTGCAATGTCATTCAGGATGATTTCCAAGTCACAATAAAGCCCCTGTATTACACCTGTTTTCCCTTCTCCCTGCCCCCAGAGCCTCCAGTGGCCACTGTTTCCACATCAGTGTTGTAATTTCTTCCATTGCTAGAATCACAATAAGTCTATAGTAAAATACCAGTAAGTCCATTTTATTCCATAGTTCATTCCCCAATCCTGAGGATTCTGGCATGGTGATGTCCACTCCACATCTAATGAGGGGGCTTCGATCCCATATAGCCGATGGATAGGACCCTCTTGCCTGCAGTTGTTGGCTCTCTCTTTTCCTTGGTATGGTGATTGTCAATCCTAACCTCCTTGTTAGCTGTCCTGGGTGAGTCCAATGAATAGGAGAGTAGGTGTTGCAACTCCACTGAGGCTCTGGGCCCAGCTGGCACATGGACAGCCCAAAGAGTCAAGTCTCTTGGATGTACACCTACCAACTCCAGAACGAAGTATAGATTCAAATAGAAGGGACAGATGAACCATGTGTAGGGAAGCCATAACTGAGTCCAACTCTGTCACTCTCAAGAACACAAACTCCAAAGTAGGGCCCACTGGCAAGGTACCACACTCTGGAGCCTTTTTCACTGACCATAGGACCTGGGTGTCTCCAGAGCCCTCAGGAGCCCCACTATTTGGGGTAGTAACTACTTTGGCTGTCTATGACATCCTGCTGAGATGTGCATAAGCATTACCTCTGGTATGACCTCCCAACTCACTTTGAAGTCTCTTAGCCATATAAACTCATTTGTCTTTACCTTTCTCCCTTTTATCTGGAGTCTGTTTCCAGTTGCAATGCTAGTTGGTGCTTGATAGTAATCCCTAAGTGCCAGGAAGTCTCATGCCCAGGAGTCATGTCCCATACTGGGGGGAAGGTAATGCATTTATATGCTGAGTTTGGCTTAGAGAGAAGCCACATTTGAGCAGCAAAGAGGCTCTTAGGAGGCAACTCTTAGGCACCCCACAACACTAGGCTAAGTTTCAATTTCAAAGCAAAGGCTCACAAGCACAGTCGTCAATATCAAAGACCATCAAAGACCATCGTCCTTTACCAGTCATTGCCCCTGCACTTGGTGGACTCTTGCTGCTCCATTAGAGAACGTGACAGAGCTCTCCAGGATGGGAATTCAGTATTCTTTCAGTTATTGTGTGAATCTCCACCCATTGTGACAATGTCCCATGAACATTTGAGCCTTATATACCTTATATGTATGTCCAGGTGAACTTCCTCCCATGTATCCCCCATTACTGATGTCCCACACCAACGATCCTCCCCTGCCCCAGTTGTAACACTTCTGTGATCCAAAGCTTCTTCAAAAATGAAGCCACTAAAATAGCCAAATACAATTAATAGGAAAATGAAATAATAATGATAGGTTTAAATATAAGAAATAAAATACATAAAAACTAAAAAAACTAAAAATAAAATTTAAAAATAATGAAAAATATTAAAAAAAATTTTTTTTGACATTTTGCCTTTCATCACTATGATTTATGTTGTCCTGTATGTACAGTGACATTTTCTTCCATTTATTCCCAGTGTCTTACTTTTCTTCATTTTGTTTTCAAAGAAGTTTTAGGTCACAGTAAAGTCACCTACAGAATAGAGGGGACTTCCATATACCTACTTCCTCCCCCTTTTCCTCTTCCCATATTAACACCTTTTTATATGTGGATGGTACAGTTGCTACAGCTGATATACAAATAGTGAAACATAGCTACTAACCATGGTCAATGGTTTACATTGTGGTTTACATTTTAGACTGTACACTTTCATAAATTTTGATGATATTTAACATGGCCTGTGTCCATCATTGTAAGATCATGTAGAACACTTCCATTGCCCACTAAATACCCCCTGTTCCATCTATTCTATTCATCCCTCCCTCTCTCCTCGGGGCCCCCGGACCACCCGGCTTCACTCCTTGGATGACAGGATTCATAGTTAATTGAAACAAAACTGAGGTCTTGACACACTGGTTTGTCCTCCCCTATTAGGAACCACCCATGCTCTTGAGAGACTCCCCCCCACCCCTCTGTTTGAGAACATATCGGTCCTCCCCAGGATGGGATTCCAACTCCTTCCTCCTCATGGGTCTCCACCTTCTGATACAAGACATTATGACAAAATGATCACTCGCACACGTCCTAGAAGCCTGCCCCAGGTGTGCCCTCTCCTGAATGTCCCCCATCCAACACCCTAAACCAGTAACCTTCCCTTGTCATATTGCCATAAGAGCGTCCCCACCTTTGTACTTTCAACCACATACCCACCAATCTCCAGTGTTCACCTGGTCCTTCCCCCAACCCTCTCCCCAGTTCCATGGACCATCCAACCTACCCTCCCCAATCTACCCACCTGTCAATCTTGCACTGCCCAACGCAATAATACCACTATACCACTATCATATCCCTCCACTACACAACTACACACTTCCACCTTATCATAGATTACACCCATATGGCATTGGATCACAACCTTCTTCTCCCTTTCTATTTCCTGTAAACCTATCTTCCAGACAAGAGCTCTCTGAGACTGCTTGATTTGCTTAATACATATCAGTGAGGTATTCACTCATCTGTTGATGGGCATTTGCATTGATTCCAACTTTTGGCAATAGTGAATAATGTTGCTATGAACATTGGTGTGCATATATCTGTTCGTGTCCTTGCTTTCAATTCTTCTGGGTATGTACCCAGCAGTGGAATTGCCGGATCATATGGAAGTTCTACAGTTAAAATTTTTTGAGGAACCACCAAACTGTCCTCCACAATGGCTGGACCATTCTACATTCCCACCAGCAGTGGATGAGGGTTCCCATTCCTCCACATCCTCTCCAACATTTGTAGTCCTCTGTTTTTTAAATAGCTACCAGTCTAATGGGTGTAAGGTGGTATATCATTGTAGCTTTGATTTACAATTCCCTAATAGCTAGTGATGTTGAGCATCTTTTCATGTGCTTTTTAGCCATTTGTATTTCTTCCTCAGAGAACTGTCTTTCCAAGTCACTTGCCCATTTTTTAAATGAGTTGTTGGCTTTTTATTTTCATGGTGTAGGATTTCTTTATATATGCTGGATATTACACTCCTATCAGATATATGGTTGCCAAATATTTTCTCCCATTGGGTAGGCTGCCTTTTTACTTTCTTGATAACCTCCTTTGAGGTGCAAAACTTTTTAATTTTGAGGAGATCCCATTTATCTATTTTTTCTTTCACTGCTAATGCCTTGGGTATGAAATTCATGAAATCATTTTCTATTACAAGGTCCTGAAGATGTTTCCCTACATTACTTCCAAAATCTTTATGGCCTTGGCTCTTATATTTAGATCTTTGATTCATCTTGAGTTGATTTTTGTATAAGCTGTAATATGGATATTCAGTTCTCCGAGCACCATTTTTTGAAGAGGCCATTGTCTTCCTGTTGAATGGACTTGGTGGCCTTGTCAAATTCAGATAACTGTATATGCGAGGATCTATATCAGAACTCTCAATTCGGTTCCATTGGTCGGTATGTCTATCCTTGTGCCGGTATGCACAAGGATAGACAAAATGCAGTTTTGACCACTGAAGTTTTGTAGTAGGTTTTAAAGTCAGGTAGTGTGATTCCTCTGATTTCATTCTTTTTCATTAAGTCTTTGGCTATTTGGTGCCTCTTGCCCTTCCAAATAAATTTCATAGTTAGTTTTTCCAATTCAGTAAAATATGCTGTGTTGATGTTTATTGTGATTGCATTAAATCTGTAGATTAGTCTGGGTAGGATAGACATCTTAATGATGTTTAGTCTTCCTATCCATGAACAGGGAACATTCTCCCACTTATTTAAATAAATGTGTTAACAGCGTTGTATAGTTTTCTGTGTATAAGTAATTTACATCTTTAGTTAAATTTATTCCTTGGTATTTGATTCTTTTAGTTACTATTGTAAATGGTATTTTTTTCTTGTGTTCCTCCTCAGATTGATCATTATTGGTGTACAGAAATGCTATTGATTTTTGTGCATTGATCTTATAACCTATGATTTTACTGAACTTATTTATAAGTTCTAGAAGTTTTGTTGTAGATTTTTTTCAGGGCTAGTTTCTATGTGTATGATCATGTCGTCTGCAAATAGTGAAATTTTTACTTCTTTCTTTCCAATTTGGATGCCTTTTATATCTTTTTTTTTCCTCAGTACTCAAGCAAATACTTCTACTTTTACAATGTTAAAAAGGAGCGGTGTTATTGTCAAGATGTTCTATTGGAGTAGGCCTGTTGGGATTTATACTGTTTGGGATGCACTGTGCTTCCTGCACATATACATCCATCTCCTTCAATAGGCTTGGGAAGTTTTTAGCCATTATTTCCTTCAACATTCCTTCTGTTCCCTTTCCCTTCTCTTTTCCCTCTGGGATGCCTGTAATGCATATGTTCATGCATTTTGTGTTGTTGTTTAAATCCCTAAGTCCCTGCTGAATATTTTCTTACTTTTTATTTATCTGTTCTGGATTTCAGATGTACTGTCTTCCACATCACTAATTCTTTCTTCTGCCTGTTCAAATCTGCTGTTATGTGATTTCAGTGTATTTTTTTTTTTTTAAGATTTTATTTATTTATTCATTTATCCCCCCCCCCCTTGCTGCTTGTGCTCGCTGGGTCAGCTAACCACGCCATGCGGGCGGGCTTGCCTTCACCAGGAGGCCCCGGAAACTGAACCCGGGGCTTCCCATATGGTAAACGGGAGCCCTACTGATTGAGCCACAGCTGCTTCCCTAGTGTATTTTTGATTTCTTGGATTGTGCCACTCAACACCATCATATCTGTTATCTTTTTATGTATGTTTACAATTTCCTCAGTACATTCTCCTAGTGTCTTCTTAATATCCTTAATCTCTTCCTTCACTTCATTATGTTGTTCCATGATATTTGTTTGGACAGCGTTGATTAGTTGATCGATGTTCTGCATCTCTTCCTGGTTTTTAGTTTGTTCATTCGACTGGTCCTTAGTATGGTTTGTAATTTTTTGTTGCCCTCTGGTCATCTTTTTATCTTGATGGGTTTCAGTTAATTGGCTTCTCTCTCTACTCTAGAGTTTTATTTAGCTGCTGATTTTGTGTGTGTGCTAAGTTTTCTCTTTTACACTTTGTTCTTCTTATTCTATTTCCTTGCTGTTTTCTATGTTCTCTTGAAGGAAATAGATTAGGATCAGAGAAAGCAAAAGAGGTAAGAAAAGAAAAAGGGTAATAGTAATAATAAAAGTTAGAAGAGGGACCGTATAAGACTTATTAAAATGAATATTTAACTCATGTAAGCAGTGTAGAGTTATAGGAATAAAAAGTGGAGTACCTACAATGAAATAGGAAACTGAATAGAGAAAAAGATATAGAATGATTTTTTAAAAACAATTTATTCATACATGAACATACATAAACTACAAGTGTTCAGTAAACATTGTGAACTTACAAAACAAACATGCATAACATCATACAGGGCTCCCACACATCACCCCACCACAAATACTTTGCACTGTTGTGAAACATTTGTTAACAAATTATGAAAGAACATCGTCAAAGAATTACTACTAACTATAGTCCATAACTTACTCCCCATATATATTTTTAAATGATTTATTTGCTTTTATCCATTTTTACCACCCCCCATTTTTGCTGTTTTTGTGTCCATTCGCTGGGCAACTCTCTGCATCCATTTCCTGCCCTCTCTTATCATCCTTCTCCTCCTGTCTTCACTGGGATTCGATCCTTGGAACCTCCGGTGTGGGAGAGAGGTGTCCTACCACCTTTGCCACCTTAGTTTCTGGTTTTTCGGTGTGTCTCCCTTGTGTCACTCTCCTGTTATGTCATCATCTTTCCATGTGGCTCACAGGGCCTGGCGGTGCACCTGCTCGTGGGGCCTGGTGGCCCGTGCGCCTTCTATATTTTTCTTTGATTTTTACCAGGAGGTCCCAGGGATAGAACCCAGGTCCCTCCATATGGGAGATGGACACCCAACCATTTGAGCCACATCCATCCCCTTGGTTAACCAAAGATACCTAGAGTTAGTCTTTTCCCATACAGGAGGATGGTCATATAATAAATCAGGCTTAGTTTATCACCAGCATTCTAAAAACCAGACCTAGGGAGAAAAACTAGGTCTGGGAATACATGCATGGTTTCTAATATAATGAATGTTTAGCCTGCCCTGATTATCACAAAATCAGGACAGCGAGAATATTCACATTAGAATGATTTGAAATGCCAGAATGATGAGGAGAGAGAGAAATAGAAATAGGACAGAAAGAAAAAATTAATAAAAAAAAAGAAAACAGACTAGACAAGATAGAAATAGAAACCAGAAAAGTTCAGGACTAAATAAAGAAAGATGGAATGTAAGAACCAAAACAGAAAGCAGAGGTAGAAAGATGAAGGAAGGAAAAGAGATAGCATCAGTATACACAGGAAATGGGAAATCAAGGAAGAAGCAGCACAGCAAAGAAGAAACAAGCTAGCAGCACCTAATTTAAAAAAAAGGGGGTGGGGGAGGAAAGAGGAAAGAAAAACAAGGAACAGAAAAAGCCAAACAAACACACAAGCAAGCAGTCAAACAAAACTAAGGAAGAACAGCATTCCTTCTTGGGCCCTTATGGAGCTTTTCAGGCTGCCTGTGTTCATCAACCAATTATACTGCAGCCTTCTCTCTGCAAGTTTTGAGGTGGGTTTTAGCGAGTAAACCAAGTTAAATTTTTTTTTTTTTACAGGAAACTTTTTTTTTTTTTTTGATAAGGGACCCAAAAGAAGCTACTACAAAAATAATGCCTATATTTTCCCTGTCCTAATATATCAGCTGGATGTTAGATCACTGCTCTTAGAGGAGCCGGGAATCGGGAATCGAACTAGGGATCTCGTATATTCAAGGTGGAAACTCCTCCCTTAAGCTAAACTTTCTCTTTGGGTCTGTTAGCTCTTCACAAAGCTATCCAGTCACTTTCCCTTGGGCAGGTTTGACTCTCCTAGGGCAGCAGGATCCCCCCTCCCCTCTCCTGGACAGGTTGAATTCTCTTTTGAAATTCAAATGGGACCCTGATGACTGAGTTCACTGCACAGAAATGATTCTCAACCCTCTTCTAGACCACCCCTTCCTCCCAGGGAACCCTATACGGGCTCTTGGAACTTATTAAGCGCTTCCTACTGCCTGGCTCCCCTAGAGGAGTTGAAATTTTGATAGTTTTCAGTGCAGAACTATTAAATTGGCTCACTCCGCCCTTTCACAGGCCAAGTTTGTATCCCAAGGCGTTTAGGTAAATCAGGCTTTCTCAGCAGATTCACCTCTCCGCTCTGCCTGGTGCCACCTCGAGCTGGCTGGTGTGCTCCCCAAAGCTCAAAGGAGGTCCAGGCAACCAAATCCACAAAAAGGAAACCCCTCTCTACCCTTCTTCAGAACCCTCCCACGCTCAGAGAATACTCCCTCTCACTGAGTGGCTGGCAGGAGTAGGGGCTCACCCTTTGCCCTGAGGGTAAGGCTTAGCCATCCGTGATTTCCAGGCACTTTGGGGCTAAAAACTCACAGTTTTATCTTGAGCAATCTATCTCACTGTCCAGTTCCCTCCAGATTGATGCCCCAAAGGCCCACACTCCATGGGCTCCCAGAACAGCTCCTCTATATTATTTCTTACTACTGTTAGGCTCCAAAGCTGGGCCTTTGGGGATAACCAGAGATGTAGAGAAAAAAAACTTTAACACAAGAGTTAGACAGAATTTATATTTATTATATCTGCAGACAGGAGCCAAGGTCAGTCTAAAGTGGCTCAGATCCAACTCCCTGTGTTGCAGTTTTACTCTTGCTTAAATACCTAAGTTAATACTTAGCATTTGCTTGATTATACATTAGCTTTTATGTATATGATGAACATACATAGCTAGTTATATAATTGTATGATTAGTATGTCCAAGAAATCACACTTGCACATATATTGCTTGATCAAAAAAGGGGCAGATAACTCCACCCCGGGGTGGGAAATTTACTATGTTAATTAAGCAAGTTGAAGTGAGGACAGCAAGGGGCTGCTTCTGTGCAGGTCCAGCCAACTGGTTAAAGCTGGTTTTCATACTTCATTGCTTCAACAGGATATTCTTGACCACAAGAAAGGGAATTTGGCACCAAGAGAGGATTGCATCTCATTACCTTTTAATTTACATATAATTCTTTCCTTTGTATCCTAGCAACAGGAAGAGAAACTAGTTACTTTCAGGTATTCAGTCATCTTACATCCATCATAATTGCATGTGAGTCTGCAGTGATCTCAAAGTAAAAAGTTTAAATGAATAAAACTGGAACAACACACATCTCTTTTGATTGTTTTATTCTGGCCCTCCTAAGGTCTAGGAGATGAACTTGATTGTGACACAGTTACTCGATGATTAAACAATCCAGTGCCTACATATTAAAGGGCATCACAGCCATCCTAGTAGAACAAGCCAGAAATCTACATGTCATCCTGACTTCTCCCTTTTCTTTCTCTCCCCAAAGCAATTATCAGCAAGTCCTGTCTGCTTTACCACCAAAATCTGCCTGCTTCTCCTTCCCTGCCTCTCCCATAATTTCTGGTAGCCAACAGCAAGTGCCAACTCTTGTGACAGCCTTGCAATTGTGTCTCTCCTATTTCATGGTGGCCCTATCCAAAACCACCCCTCACTTAGCCTGAGTAATCTTAAAACATATATATTGGATCACATCACTCCCATGTTTAAACCCTTCCAGTGGCTTCCCACTGCCTGTCACATGAAGTCCAAACTCTTACCTGTGGACTACAAGGCTCTGCATGGCCATGGCTGCTGCCTGTCCTCCAATACCATTCTTTCCACTTTCACTTGCTCCCCTCGCTTTAGCCAGTTCTCTAGTTCTTCAACCCAAGATCTTTCCTTCCTCAAGTTTGCATATGCTTTGCCCCTCCATCATGCCTGCCCTTTCTACAGGTCTCAATTACAAATTCACCTCTTCAGAGGATGCTTTCCTGAGCACCCTTTTTAAAATGGGTGCACCCTGTTGTTCTCTTCCTCAGGACCTTTTCGTTTCTTTCAGAGAATGTAAACCTCATAAGTGGAGAGACCCTATCTGTTCACTTATAACTGGTACCTATAAAAATGCTCGGTAATACATTTATTGAATGTTGAGTGAATGATGTCCCAACGCCAGTCCACCACACTTCAAGAAAGGATTTGGCAAACTTTTGGGGATTTGATTTATGAGACAGATACTTACTGAGGGTCTACTATGTATCAGACACTTTTATAGGCCACAGAGATAACAAGATAAAGTCTCTACATTCTTGGAATTTAGATTTGGTGGGGAATAAGATAAATAAGAATAAATAAATAGACAAGTAAATAATGAAATTTCACACAGAGGTGCTAGGAAGAAAATAAAGGAGAGTAACAGGCCAGAGAATCAGGTAGAGGAGATGTGTGTTCTTATCTACATCAAGAATGTTGGTTGGGGAGCCCTGGCTGAGCCATCAGCAGAACAAAGACAGCCAACCTCGTACAGATCTGGGGGGAAAGAGTACTAGGCAGAGGCTCACCAAGTGATGAGAACACATTAGGCAATGCTAAGGCTTGAGGAGCTGAGCCCAGAGGAGGAGAGGTCAGGCAGTGGCAACATTGCCAGGCCTCTTAGGTCATAGTGGGGATTTCCTTCTAAGGGTAATTGGGAAGCCTCTGGAGATTTAAGCAGGGGATGTTATCATTTGACTTTGATTTTTTTTTTTTTTAATCACTCTTACCTGCTCTGTCAAGAAGGGACTCTAGGACCCCAAGAGGAGTGGGAAGGGGCACATAGGCAGCTATGCAGCCATACTGATGGGGTGCTAAGTGACTGAGAGATACTAAGAGATGCTGGTGGCTTGGATCAAAGAGGTAGATGCAGACTTGAGGATGTCAAGAGTTTGCCATCGCTCTTTGGCAGGCTACAGGAGGGCAATGGATAAATCTGGCACAAAAATCTTAAAATACAATGGCCTTCTTCAGGGACTGGGGACCTTCTCATGTTCTCTTGCACTCTTAGCTGAGGCCGGTTTGAAGTCATTTGATTTGTTTCTCCAGGGATGCTTTTGCACTTTACCCACATCTGACCCAATCAGAGAGGAATGCATCGTGCCGAGGTAGCTGGGTCTCCCCACCCCCTTCCATTTTAGTGAAGGAAATCAATTTTTAAAACAGGGGAGGGAGTCTTTTCTGCCCTGAGAAGCTCTCACCACTTGAGCTGTTGGCATCCACTAATAAGATTAGTCAACGATAAACAGAAAGTGACCTGAAGAGTTTAAAGCATGAAACCAAAGAACCACCACAGACTTGGTTTCATCCCGCCCAGCGCTGGTCTCCGGGCGATCTGGGCGCTCGTGCACCTCACTGAGTTCCCCCAACCCCACCCTCACCCCACCCCAGCAGCAAAGCGCGAAAGGCCTGTCAGAATCCTACTGCCAGGAAACGCCGAGACACCCACGTGCAACCGGGACCCGCACCTGCTCTGCCCCGCGCTAATGCAAACGCTCCCGCGACGCTGAACTCGAACATCAGTTCTCCGAGGCCTAAATCAATCAATTCAGTCAAAGTTACTGAACCTCCCCTCCCCGCACGGGAGATAAAGGTTCAGCCATCCCTAAATAATGCACAGATCACTCACTTATCAGGAAGAGCAGCACAGGAGCTAACTTAGCTAAACCGGGGAAGCTGGTCCTGGTGGCTCAAAGTCCCGCCTTCCCCCGTTAGTGAGTGGCAGCTGGCTCTCCCAATGGGAGAGGAGAACAGTTCCCGGGGGCGGTGCTGCGGGGCTGGGACCAGACACCTGGAGTTGAAGGCTCACGCGCCCCACGCCACTCTTAATGCAAATTCCACTGCTCAAAAGGAAGGTTCAAAAAGCAAAGGTTGCGAAACAGCAGAGATTAATTGTAAAGCTTTTGACAGCAACACGAAGACTCTTTCCCGCAGAATGCCATGCCTTTGGAAAGTGATTGCTAAGGAATCTTCTTGAATAAAGACTGCTGTGACAGTTGGGAGGGCGCATCCTCAGCCGAAAATGAGAGGTGAGCAGAAAGCCCCGAGACAGCTATGCAAGAAATTCAATGTGGCTTTGAAATCTGGTATCAAAGCTGCCCCCCGAAGCTCTGCTCTACAACTTAGTGTGCCTCATGATATGATTGGATGAATTAATCCATGTAAAGTGTTGGCAGCAGCACCTGACACTAAACAAGAACTCAATAAAGACTAGCTATAGCTGTTAACATTCGTTCATGGGTTTCCTCTAAGGAATTACTGTACTCTCTGTATGTGTTTACATATGTCTGTCCTTATACGTCACGAACTTCTAGCAGATGGAGACTATGTCTTCCTTATCTCATGTATCCCAGAGCCTGGGACTTTCCTGTGCTCAGTAAAAGTTTGTGGTTTAAATTGAGTTGTTTACCTTCTCAGCACAAACATCTCAGGTGCATCACCTTGCAGAGGTGGTAGGAAGGAAAAGAGAGTGGTGAAAAGACATGAAATCTGAGTCTCCTCTGTCTTATAAATTATTGTAACTCCTTCAAAAAAAAAGAAGAGTATGTTCGGTTATTTCCATTTTATCAGGTGAAAACACTTAGGCACAGAAAAGTCACAGTAAGCAGATTGCCTAAGAAATGCTGATATTTAAACCAAAGTCCATTAAACTACAGAACTCTTGCTGTTAGCAATTCGAACCTACGACAGCCCCCACACAGCCCAGCTCTGAAGCACACACACCACAGTGCTTCTCTATGAAGCATTCTGCCTCTCCCGGCCCTCTCTTCGTCTCTCTTCCCCACAGCAAGGCATGTCAACACAGCATAACCCATCTTCTACAAGAGACCCCAAAGATTTCTCTTTTCACCTGCTCCCACACTTAACACATGCCTCAAAATGTAGCAGCCTCTGCTTTGTAACTTACACCTAAGGAACCTGCTCCCATTCTCTTTCCTGGTAAAACAAAGGCATTGAGGCCACAGGTTGCTCAGGCAAAGCGTGCATTGATTAGGTTCTCATAAAAATCAATCTCTGCTGAAAAGATTACACTTCGACTTTTAGAAATGTGGTGACCCAACACCTCCCTCACCTTGCTCCTCCTTCTCTAATATGTAACTAGGCTTAGCATGCTAGATTTAGACAAGCTGCCACACTCTACAGGACCTGGAAATAAGAGGAGGACTCCCAGCCCATAAAATGACAGGCAATAAGGTAAAGCAGCATTGTGTTCATTTTGAAACAGGCTTTGTAAAAATGAATATGGAGATTGTTTATATCAATGACTATGTAGAGGATTCTTGGGATGTTGGGTGTAGCGACATAAAAGCTACTTCTATTTGACTAGCCAATTGATAGTTCATTTGGCTGCTAAAAGTTGGGGTTTTAAGCATAATTGCTCTGTTTTCTTAGTCTCCAAAACTTTTTCTCAAGTGAATTTGCGTAACCATATTACCGAAGGTATGCGAAAAAAAAAATAATAAAGGATGATAAATGTGAATCTAATTGTGACAACTGATCTGGACTCTTCAAAGATGTCAGGGTATGAAAGACAAAAGAGATCTGTTCTAGGTTAAAGAAGACTAAGAAGACATAACAACTAAATGTAGTGAATGATCTTGGATTGAAACATGGAAGGAGGAAAAGAGCTAGAAGGGACAATATGGGGACAGTTGGAAAATTTTGAAAATTGGATGTATATTAGATAACATTATTGTATCAATGTTACATTCATTTACAAATATCATGAAATTCCCTTATGCTGCTTTAGAAATTGTGTGGTTGTGTGGTAAGACTTTTCTGGAGAAACAAGGAATTGTCTGATAGTGGAACCCACAACGAAAAGAACTGATGTGAAGTGCTGTATTTCTTAGCTTTGTGAATCTACCCAGACCTTGAAGGAAGTGGGCTAAGCACAGGACTGAGTGGCAGGAGACCTGGGTTCTCATTCTGGACATGCCAAGTAAAGTGCTTTGTGACAAAGACACACAAAAAATGAAGGGATTGTACTAAAATCTACTCTCTAAGGTCCCTTTAAGCTTCAAAACTCTGTGATTCAAGGTGCCCCTGGTCTTTTCCAAAGTTGGGTGCAAGATCATCTTTGGTTTGGCTTTTGGGGGCATGTGGTTTAGAAAAGAAGGGTATAAATTTCTCCTACCTGATTAACCAGTGGCTGCTGAAAATCTGCTCTTTAATTTAGCAGTGAAGGTTTAAGAACATCCACTTTGGGCTCCAATACTAGAGTATCTGCCATTTACTAACTGTATGGGGTTAAGTATGCCACTTAAACCTTTCTGAGCCCTGGTTTCCTCACCTGTAAATTGGAGATAATTTCACTTATCTTCACAGTGTTATTGTGAAGATTACTGGTGATGTGGTAGACCTCAATAGCTGTAGTAACCATTATATGGCACCAGCAATAATGGGATGATAATGATATGATTGAAGATGCATTTGTTTTATAGTCCTTTCACTGTTTATTGGCAGGTCACATATTTTATTTTCTTTAGTCTTTACAGTAACCCCATGTGTTACCTATTATAATACCCAATTTATAGGCAAAGAAACTAAGGCTCAGGGAAGTTAGGGGCCTTCCTGGGGCTCACCTAGGCTTTCTTTTTTTTTTTTTTTTTTCTGATGAACCCCATCTGACTTCCAAGCCACAAATTAAACACCACATTTTGTTTTGTGTTAAGGTTGAGCCACTTGCCTAATCTACCCTCCACATTTGATGAGCAACACATTTTAATTGGGTGAGGTATCTAATTTCTCTAACTTAAAATTATTAAACTCTAAATCGAGCTGGTCTTTTAAAAGTGCAGACTCATAGTCTGTGAAATGAATAAGAGAAAATGTTTGAAGATCTTCTGCCAGTTACTAGCCGTGTGGCCTTTGGACAAGTTATTTAACCTTTCCATATCAGTTTCCCCACAAGTAAAATGATGATTATAATCCCTATCTACAGGGCTGTGGAGAGAATTGAGTGAGTTATTACAAGCAAGCCACTAGAACCTAACCTTGGAGAGGGTAAGATCCTAAGTCCTCACTATTATCATTAGCTATTATGCACCTATCCTTGTGTCAACCACTTGGACATTAATTAGATTGAATGACAGTGGGGTCAACGGGGTTTATTCACACTTAGTTGTTTTCAGAAACTTCCCCTCTGACCAAATCTAATGCCAAAGCAACCCAAGACGTGGACTATGAAGATCAGTGTTTTTCATTTCACGCTGTTGGAGAAAGAAAAGTGGGGAGCAAGTAGACAGTGTCTTGGAGTTAAGAGAAGAAAATTAAACCTGAATTTAAAAAAAGAGGTTAAAAAGAAAAAAAAAGCAAAAAGGAAATGCTATCAAACAGTCATTTGGGATGATCACATTACTTGAAAGTTCTAAGAAATTCAAGAGACCTGCTTAGAATTGATGAGAACATCTATTTCTATTTCTATTTACCTGGCCAACTGGGTGAAATAGCTTTCTTGGGGGATTAAAATGGGGGAACTGCAGGCTCTGGTGGACAGCACCAGTGCTAACTCTGAGAAAGAAGTCAGGAAAACCAAACCAGAATAGTGACTCTAAGAACACTCTCAGGTCTCTACACACTTCAAAATGTTCCTAGTTCTTCACAGTTGTTATTTTTGTTATCCTTATAGCACGAGAATTGATCATAGAGGCAGGTCCAGAATTTCTATAGGAAGGACTTAGAAGGAACAATCTGGTTGGAAGAAAATGGGGTGGGAGCTCCAGAGAACTTCTGTCTTAGAAAATTAAATTTTATTTTTATCAGAATAATGTAGGAAAAGCTAACACTATTGTGACTTAGATTGTGCGTTTGGAGCATGATGGGGGAGGCTGATGGAGATTATGAGGAACCAAATCTGCTGCAGCTTGACCTTTATCCCAATTCCCATTTCCATAGCCCACTATTGGCATGGTCACTGGTGGGATTCTTAAAATGAGAAAAAAAGGAAAGATATGCTTATCTGATGAGGAGAGGGACAGAGAGCCAGCAGAGAAAGGACAGCCAGGGATGGAGTGGGAGGTAGCAGTCACTAAGACACGAAATTCATGGAGACTCTCTGTCACGAGGACAAAAAGCAGAGAGAGGGAAGAGACTGGGCAGGTATATCATGGCCCTGGGCATGGTGGTGGAGGGCTCCAAGGTCCTTCTATAGCCCCACCACAGATGAACAGCTGAGTAGGCTTTGCACTCTCAGGTTTTCTCCCTGAGGCATCTAAAAGATTTCTATCGGTAGGAGAGGAGAAAAAGGATTATGTAAGGTGGGTGGTGGGAAAAAGTACTTGGAATTGGTGGGTTTTGGTGGTTTGGCTTCAGCATCACAATGGACAAAATTCTATAGATAAATACAGTATTGTGTTTTCCCCCTAATTTGGAAAGCTTTTGAGACAAGATTTTTAAATGTTCTTGAATTTTGAAAGTCTGTTTCTGACCAATCAGGGATGCAGATGAACCAAGTAGTTAAAAGTATAGACTCTGGATTCAAGTCATTACTCTACTAGCAGTGAGACCTTAACCTAGACTAGTCATCCATAAAATGAAGATACCACTGGTGCTGTCATGAGAGTGCAGGAGCTGAATAACGGCACTCCAAAGATGTCCACACCCTGGTCCTCAAAACCCAGGAATAGGTCACTTTACGTGGCAAAGGAGACTTTGCACATGGGATTAAGGTTACAGGCCTTGACATGGGGAGATTATCCTGGATTATCCGGGAGATCCGATCTACTCGCATAAGTCGTTAAAAGCAGAGGATCAGAGATGAGAGGTGAGACGCACGTGACCTGCCCATTGCTGGCTATGAAAATGGAAGGAAGATGCCATTAGTCAAGGAATGTGGTGGCCTCTAAAGCTGAGAATGGCCCTCAGTTTACAGCCAAGAAGTAGATGGGGACCTTGGTCCTACAACCACAAGGAAGTGAATTCTACCATCAACTCCAGTTCTCCCCTGGAGGCTCCAGAAAGGAGCAGAGCCTGCTGACATCTTGATTTTAGTCCAGTGAGACCCATACCAGACTTCAGACCTTCAGAACTGTAAGATAATAAAATATGTTATTTACATCACCAAGTTTGTTGCAGTACCGTTAGAATACAAATACAAAGAGAAAAATAAGATAACCCACCTAAGGCATTGAACAGGATGCCAGGCATGTAGTAAAGATAAGTAATCAATATTAGGCCCTAGAGCTGTGTGTGCATTGCACCAGACATCATTATCCACATCAACGAACAGGGGAAGGGTAACTGATGGAGATTATGAGAGTGGTAGGTTAAAGCCCTGACAAGCCTGCCATTGTTTCCCTTACTGCTGAAATGGGTCATTACCTTCGGATAGGATGGAATTCTCTATACTTGAAAGCAGCTTGAGGAGAAGAAGAATTTGAAGACAAACTACCAACCAAGTGGATAGAACCCTATCCTGGCTTTGGATGTTGGAGCCACTGAATTTTAGATGTCTACTTATAATTTATAGGATAATTCAAAGATCTCTGGTGAAGGTCTGTTTCTGACCAATCAGAATGCAGACCATGTGTGTGTGTTTGAGTGTGTGAATGTGTGTATGAGAGAAGGAGAGAGAGAGAGAGAGAGAGAGAGAGATGTGCTTGTATATTATATATATATATATATTTATACATATACATATATACTTTTGGGTAGTATATATCATATCATCATATCATATCATATCATATCATATCATATCATATCATATCATATCATATCACCATATCCTATCATACATTTTTGGAATCAGCTCTGATGTCCTTTCTTTCAAGGAAGGAAGTAGTTGAGAGGGGTAGTCTGAATAGGTACTGCCTGTAATTAATTATGATTTAGTGGAAGGTGGGGGGCGGGTTGTAAACCTACAGATTCTTAATCCCTACTGCAGAGATTCCAACCCAATGGTGGATCCAGGGAGATGCCCACAACTCTGTATGTGTAATGAGCTCTAAAAGCAGATTCTGCTTTTAGAACCATTTGACTAGATACCTTCAAAGTCTCTGTCAGTATGGTTCTGTGATAATACTTTGTTGATTACGCTGTGAACTTTCTGATCTCTATCTTGGTTGGGGAATGAGGGGTCCTGGTTAATCAGCCATTCTACATGCTGGAGTTGGGGGAATTATAACCATCCCCCAATTCATAGAAAACCTGGAGCTCCCACAGGCAAAGTGGCTTGGATCACACTAAGTGAAAGAACAGGAACTGGAATCCAGACTGATCTGACCTATCTGTTCATTCATTTATTCAACCAAGTGCTGATTTATACCATACTCTTCATCTTAATTTTTAAGTTATGTTATTATTCATGAAATATTTTCCTTATAAAATATCTAATAATAAAAAGAAAGAGAAAAAAATACATTTCATCCTCCTCCTCCATTCTTCTTCTAAGGTCGTCATCTTGATATTTGTTCTTCAAGAAAATGTTCTATTAGCTATATACATATATGCACATATCAAAGAATACTTATGTTTAAGCCTTTCTTTTTTAAAAATTTAGTTTATACAGCCTCCTTTGCCATATAACAATAAGTTAGTACATAACAATCTCTGTCATTTTTAACTACTACATAGTATACTATACCGTGTGTTTGAATCTTTTTAAACATTTTCCTATTGATTGACATTTTGGTTATTCCCATATTTTTGCTATTACAAAAAAAACAAACTTGCTGCACTGAATGTTCTTTTACGTGCCTCTCTGTATGCATTACAGGATTTCTCCAGGATGGTTAGAAGGGTCTTTGCTGAGTTGAAGGAGATGAGTGATCTTACCTTTTCTACCTTGTTTTACTGTAACTACATGGAGCTGGGGTTGGGTGGGTATAATTTCCCTTAACCCAGAAATCTAGGTTCAACCTGCTAAAATTTTAGGTGCGAATCTTGAAACATATCCTTCCCTGGGTGTTGATGTGGATATATCAATGCTGGTCAGTGCATAATGTATAACATTGAAGCATTTTATGCCTTGGCAATGCCCAGGAGAGTTTCCTGCTCTTTGTTAACTAATGTCGCATTTGACCTCTCTTAGTGAAATAAATGACTATTTTTACGTTGGAAATTTCCTTGCTCAGCAGCAATTCTAATTCTCAATCCTGATTTTGAATGCTTAAAAAAAATTATATACCTATATCTATATATATGGAAAGGGATGTTTTGTTCTTTGCCTGGAACAAGCAGTCCCCGACTTTTTTCAGCATCAGTAATGTAGGGGAAATGATGGATGGCTCTCAAGTACTCATGTGATGGCTGTCACCTGCTGGAAGCACAGGGCATACTGTAAATGAGTAGTGAGGATACAGAACCAGCCTGTGGAGCCTGTAAAAAGTGCAAGCTGCAGACAAAAAGCTTGATGGGCAACTGAAATTGCCTGGGTGTTTCCCTGCCCTGTGTTTCAATCCCAACAGATCACTGGGACCTTGGCTTTCACTGTCTTCACTGCAGTGCTGAGTTCCTTCAAGTTTGGATATGACATTGGTGTGATCAACGCACCTCAACAGGTAAGTTCAACAAGTACAAGTTCTCTTTTGGGCAACTGCTATCAGTGACAGAAAGATATCACCTGTTCCTTGGACAAGGGGATAAAATGTGCTCACGTGGGGGACACCAGGTAATCTTGGCCTTCTGTCAGGTAAGAGGTGCATGTTTCCAAAGCTGATAACTTGGCCTTGACTCCTTAGTCAACAATCCTCACAGGAGAAGGGGGTTAATAAGTAATTCTTGAGCTCATTCTGCTATCTGCTGAGCTCACAGAAAATTCCAGCCAGGGATGTTTAAAGAGTTTACTGCAGCATTCATTCAACAGTTCCAAGCATATATGGATGGAAAACTCCAGGGAATAAGGGGAAATGAGAGAAGCATATGTTTCATTCAGTGTACAAACATTTATTAGACAGCTACTACTGTGCCCAGGCACTTTAACATACACTCTCTCCAGCTTTATCCTTCCAAAAATATTACAGTTCCTGTTTCCAGGCCAGATGAAAACCTTTAGGAGCCCTAAACACTAAAAAGGTTAGAGTTCTTTACCCCCATTCCTGTCTCCCATAGGAAATCCAAGCAAAATAATACAAAACTTTAGAATAACAGTCAAAAAAACCAACAAAGTTTGGATTGTCTTCTTGATGACTACTTGGATAGTTATTATTTTAAAGTATATCAAATAATTTCTAAAAATTTTCTCCTTATTTTGTGCACCACTACTCTGGTGTCCATTGGATAGACAGGAGAGGGATGTGATTTTTCCCAGCTCCCATGTCTGCAAGCCAGGGGGAGCAGGAGTTCGTTCCCCTCTGCTCTAACTCTATCAGATCCTTGAGGGCAGGACTGGTATCTTATTCCTCTTCCTATCGCCGGTGCCAAATACAACGACTGGCATGTAGAAGGGGCTTTGAAAGTGGTTAATGAATTACGAGGGTATGAGCACTCGTTGGGTGCCTTCTTATGAATCTGACATTGCCCCACTTCTCTTACACCATTAGACTCCAAGGAAGATGTAAGATCCTGCAGTGTGTGAATGTGTGAAATGTGTGCTGGCCACAGTTCATCACCTGAAAAGGGTTGCTCTTTGGGCCAAAACATGTTTTCATCATGAGTGCAGCTGACCTTGCCATGGCTGAGAGGAGAGGGGAACAGTGCTGGAGGATCAGGAGACCTGGACTGAGCCTTTCTTCTGTGGGTGATGATGACTATTTGCTGATGTTGTAGGCTGCCTGAAGTTTGGTTCAACTTCACCATGACCTGGAATTGGTAGAGTCCCTTCTCTTTTGGTGGAAGTCCTTTTCACATCCTTAGTTAAACTATCCTCTCCAGTCCCAGACAGAAAACTAGGCTAAGGACTCCCTATTCCTTCCATCCAAGGCCCAGAGCCAGAGGTAAAAACAGGGACCCTCCACTGGCATCAGATCAGTGCATTCCTAAGGCCCTTTCCCTTTGCATGTTTGAAGAGCTGCTTAAACAGGATTATGTAAGAATGGTCACTCAGATCTTTTATTTTTTATTAGCTGAAGGACATTTGTAATTATTTTAAGGTACTTGAAAATAACACTTTTTATGATTTTAAAACAAAACAGGCCTATTGCATAAAATATAAGAAAAATTCAACCATAATCCTACCACAAAGAAAAAACTGCTGAGAAAACCTTGGAGAATTTTTTCTAGACCTTGTTTATGCATATTATTTATATTGGGCATCTTCCTAATGAGGCAAATGTCTTTGTCAGGTTTTTTTTTTTTATCCTAAGAGGATGTCATATCTCCCCTCATTCAGCTGACTTTAGCACATAGAACTTTGCACAGCCTAGAAGAGCTATAATCCAGGTACTTGTGGGACAGTATCAGCCCAGGTTGCTGCCACTGAGTAGTGACCAAATCATCAGAGGAATGACACAGGTGGAAGATGGCCCAAAGGACATGCTTTTTCTCAGTTATACTTTGGTATGATATGAGCCTCTATGAGCACATTTTAAAATATGGCTCCATGAAACTTAGGTTTGAAAATTGTTCTTTCTTTTATACACTGAACTCTATGAGGACCCATAGGAGAAAGTTTCTTCAGGGCTCAGTATCTTCTCAAGGGCCATTGAGCTGTTTTAATCTTTAGAATTCATCAATCATGTACTTGATTGTTTTCCCTTTTTTGCACTGGCTGCTAGGAAATTCAGTGCTAAATTTATGTCTCACTTTGAGCAAGGATATGGTATCCAGCATTTGAATTTTGTATACCAACCTCATTCTTTCATTTTTATTTATTTATTTTTATTAATTAATTTATTTTTTATTGTGGGTAAAAATAAAAATGTTCACAATACATACCAATATTTGTAAAATGATATATAAATATATATGAGTATATGTGCATTTGCTTACAAAAATGTTATTTATATATATATAAATATATCCAACCTCATTCTTTGCCTCATCTTAAATTTCCCAATCTTTTTTCTTGTATGCATTTTTATACTTTTGTTAAAATATTTATATAACTCATTTAAATCCTTCTGTGCAGAAATCACACTTGTATGAAAATGTGTCTTTTTTAGCCTGCAGAATATTTTTATTTTGAATAGTTGCCAACATATAAAAATTGGAGAATTCTACAAAAAATCCATATTTCTGGCTTCTGTTAAAACATTAAAATTCATGCAACACCAGTCTCACATCTTCCCCCATTAGATGGGACAAATGCTCTCCTGCTTCACAATCCCACACTCCCTATTAATCCCCAATCTTTCTTCCAGTCATTGAGTTATTTCTTGCTTCCTTCACTTATTTGTTTCTGCCTGGTTGCCATTGCCACTGAAATTTGTGACCAATGTTTTATAGGATATGGTCAGCTATAAATAAATCTATCCATGTTTGTATAACTCACATAATTGGGATCATCCCTTTTAAATACCTAACATTAAGGAAAAATAAACAAAACCAATATATCTAGCATGTTTAAATATTGGAGTTATTTTTCTTTATTTCCTCAGATAATAGAATCCCATTATAGATGTGTGTTGGGTGTTCCACTGAATGACCGAAAGGCCACCCACAACTATACTATCAACAGCACAGAGGACCTGCCCACAGTTCCACACCCAGTGAACCCTATCCCAACCCCTTGGGCCGAGGAGGAGAGTATGGCATCTGCTGGCCTGATCACCATGTTCTGGTCGCTGTCTGTATCCAGCTTTGCAGTTGGTGGAATGATTGCATCATTCTTTGGTGGGTCGCTTGGGGACAAACTTGGAAGGTAGGCAAATTTTGTAAATAAGCATTAAACATAGAAACTTCAGTATATTGGTTTTGTCAGACTTTGTTTAGAAAGACAACATCTTTCCTTTTTTCGGATAGTTTTAGAGTTGTTTGTCCAATTCATGACCCTATCATGCAGGTCCATATTAGAACAAGTCAATGGAGAAAGCTGTTGCAACAACCTAGTTAATTGTGGCGGTGTTTACAGCAAAAGAGGGTTTGGTGTGTATTTCTAGATAAGTACTTTGATTCTCTGGCTTTGTAAGTTATAAAACATGTTAAGAAACCACTGCACAAATGGTAAAGTCAGGAACTCAATAGATGAGCCAAGGTTGGAGTTTTTAACTTGGGAGTTTACTGTTTGCTTTACCAAATCACTCCACTTCTCAATCGTCCAGGTTTTCATTGTTCAAATTAGAATTTAGCATTTGGATCCGCCAAGTCCTAAGGTCATGTCACTATCTCAAACTCTCAAGTGCCCAGTGTACTTAGCATGTGGCTTCCAGCTGCTATTGCTGCTATCTCAAAGCCTCAACCAGAGATGAAGCAAGTCGCGTCTCCTTTTCTGAACTCTGGTTTCTATTAGGTGTTTTGGATTAAAAGCATCTGTGGAACTCCTTTGTCCCCAAGTTTTACTTAATCATGTGACACACTGCTTTTAGGATTTCCCCCCTATATAAAGAGAAAATAAAATCAGAAAGTCAAATATTATTTCTTTTTTTAAAGATTTATTTTCTGCTCATTGAGCTCAACTTTTGTGCATTAATTACCTTTTTTTTCTGATTGTAAAAACAATATATGCTAAATATGAAAAATTTAGAAAAACACAAGAGCCTTTAAAGATGTAAGTAACTACTTAGGCAACTAGTTTAATAATTCTGGATTATAATTCATATTGTAATTTTTATCTACTTGTTAAAATTGTAATAACGTCTTTCTCTTGTACCAGAGCTTTTATATAATAAGACTATAAGAAGTTTTCTTAATTAAAGGATGGCATGGTAACCCAAATTTTATTCTCATTCTTATGTGAAAGGGACTTTCCTGTACCATAAAAGAAAAAGGTCAATTTCTTATGTATTTACCAACTTACTGGTGTTTAGTTGAACTTTAAATGAGAATCACTAATACAGAGTTCTTAAACATCATTTCAATTTGCAACAATTTGGCATAAACAGTGAATAGGGAATTTTCTAGATTAAATATTACTAAAGAAAATTAAGCAAAATTAAATCAAATTTAAGAACATGTACAAACCAATTTTTTTAGCAGTTATTGATGT
Source organism: Tolypeutes matacus (assembly GCA_026826555.1). NCBI lineage: Eukaryota > Metazoa > Chordata > Mammalia > Cingulata > Chlamyphoridae > Tolypeutes > Tolypeutes matacus. The sequence goes on from JAKSZT010053887.1 coordinate 59,421,879, forward strand.
TTTATACTTCTTCCCATCTCGAAGAAAAAGCTGAAATTATTATTTTCCCTCATTTAGAGATGAAACTCTGACAGGTCCAGTAATTTACACTAGAACATTTAATTAGTGTCTTAGTCCTAGAACCAGGAAGCAGATCATCTTAAGTCTTAGGATTTAGCATCAATAATAATCAGACCCCTAAACAATGCCAAATGACCATTTATCTAGTGGTCTATGGTAAACTAAAAGTGAGGCTTTTTCCAATTCTCAGGAGAAAAATTATCCTCCTTGAAAAACAGCCATAAAATTCATAATTTCAACTTCAAAATTAAGACAGGGCTCAATCTCTCCCATAAACTATGTTTTTCCTGGGGAGAATCATTGGAAGATGACAGGATTTTTCCTTATTGCCAAGGTAATTTCTCTACCAGTGAAAGATAAATAAGTAAAACTGTATTCCTTACATTATTGCTAAAGGAAGTCTTTGCTTGTACTCACACACTAGTAGATAGATGTCTATAGCCACTATGTAATAGTTTTGGGTTTGCAAGGTCAATTTTTCCAGGGGCTGTACACTTAAAATTTAATAACTATGTATGGGGCGAGGATGGGGGAGCAGAGCATGGTCTGGGCAACCCACACTACCATGAGTCAAGAAAGACATACATAGCTTGCCTTTGAATGCATGTCGAAACCTTTTTTTATCAAAAATGATGGAAATTTAATGGAACTCATTTAAATAAAGCATTAAGCTTTGATTTCACACAGAACAAGTCCTAGTGCTGTCACTTACTAGCTGTGTGAAAATTAGCAAGTTACTTATGTTCTCTAAAACATTTCCCCCCATCTGTAATGTGAGAAAAAAATAATACAACTCATGACATTATTGTGAGGATTAAATGAGAACAAATACAAAGTATTTAGCACAATGTCTGAAACACAGTAAGCAAGCAGCAAATACGGGCCTTTTTGGACGAGATGATGACAATGACGATGATGATAAAGCTTGTGATAACAGGAGTATTAAGAGTAAGGTTTAAAGAAATATATTTAGGTAGAATTAAGTTCCTTGCTCCATGATTAAGTTATTCTCATATATTTTAGATTACTTATTCTTGGCCAATTCTCATGTTTGAACAGAAGTTAAACGTCCTTTAAGTTGTATAAAGTGCCCCAGCGACCATTTTTGCTGGTAAGGATGAGGGACTTTAGAGGTATCTGACATCAAAAATCTTTACAGGCTATTTTTTTTTTGAAGACTTTTAGACTTTTAAACCTCCCTCCTCATGAGAACAGACTATTAGCTAGCTGCTAGCAACTTCTTAGGGTAAATTATTGAATTTTCCTGCTTTCTATCCTTGTATGCAGAAAAAGAACTTTACAGAAGTCAAAAGGGAGAGACATCCCTTAACTCTCTTTTCTAATCTAATCTGGGGCTGGCCAGCTTCTAAAACAGTCTATTTCCCCTGCCTTAAGGTAGTTGATAATTGTTTACAATTCATTTCCATCAAATGGTGTGTATAAGTTTCTTATTGCTGCTTTAACAAATGACTACAAATTCAATGGCTCAAAACATCACAAATTTACTCTCTTATAGTTCTGGAGGTCAGAAGTTGAAAATCAGTTTCACCAGGCTACAGTCAGGGTGTTAGTAGGGCTGGATCCTTCTGGAGGCCCTGAGCGGAGAATGTCTATCATCATTCCTTGCCTTTTTCCAGCATCTTGTGTGCACCTGTATTCCTTGTTTTGTGGTCCCTTCTTCCATCTTCAAAGTGCATCACTTCAATCTCTGCTTCTGTCATCATGTCACCTTCTCCTCTTCTGCAATAGTAGCTCCCTCTGCCCTCCTCTTAAAAGGACACTTGTGGTTATAACATTGGGTCCACCTGGGTAATTTAGACTAATCTCCTTATCTAATATCCCTAACTTATTCACATCTGCAAAATCCTTTTTGCCATAAAAAGCAATATATTCACAGCGTCTGGGAATTAGAACATGGAAATCTTAAAAGGGCATTTATTCAGCCTACCACCTGGGGGCAATCATTAGAGTATGAGATTATATAATTTTATTCTCCATTTTTTAAAAATTCTGGTCTTAAAGATTCATACTTAGAAAAAGCCCACCCAGCAACATTTGAAACATTTAAATAGAACTGTATTTTTTTCTGAGCTGCTAAAACAAATACCATACAATGGGTTGGATTAACAACAGGAATTTATCGACCCATGGTTTCAGTGGTAAGAAGGCTTGCATCTTCCCAGATCTGCATGTTGTGGCTGGCCGACAATCTTTGGGGCTCCGTGGCTTTTCTGTCACGTGGCAATGCACACAGTGGTATCATCTCCTTTCTCTTCCAGGTTCTCTTAACTTCCAGCTTCTGGCTGCTCCCCGTGGTTCCTACTTTGTGTCCAATTTCCTTTGCTTGTACAGTATTCCGCCATATTGGATTAAGGCCCAATCTCATTCATTCTGGGCACGAAATGAATACCAATTTGTGTTATTATAAGTAATAATTAATAACATCTTCAACAGTCCTTTTTACAGATGGGTTCATATCCACAAGACCAGAGGTTGGGACCTGAACATGCCTTTTGGGGGCATGACTCAATCCCAACAAGAGCATAACAAGGTGTTTACATTTCTTCATGAAACAAACATTTCCACACCTGTCCACTAAGATTCTTTTATGGCCTTATCATCATCTACTTTTTGTGTACCTCACCTTCCCATCACAGAAATAAAAGCATGAGATACTTGCATATATTTTCAATTTTCATATTTAATTTTGAAAATGATGTTTTTTTGCTAAGGTTAGTTTTATTATATAGTTCACATTGGTTGACTTTATTCATAGATCCTGGAAATATGCTGGCATATAACACAGTTATTACGATAAGGTTTAAAATAAAAGTATGTTTTAATTTACTTCCAAATAACTCACACAAAAGGAAAATTAATGTTGAAAGTTCCTCTCATTATCTACATCAACTAAAAACCTGTACCATTAAAAAACAACAAAGAAGTTAGGAATTTCAGATTATAACTACAGAATTTAATTTAGCTATCACTAAGCAAGTATTAGCTATAACAATCAACTTGTAGCAAACTTAGTTAACTCTTTGAAAGAGTGTCTGAAGTATGAAACTAGTCATCACCACAATTGAATCATCTCTAGAAAAGGTGAAGAGCAGGTATGTGCAACCAAGACTCTCCCATCATCAATATTACTTATTGTTACTTGAGTCCATAATTAAGTCAAATAGCACTCTTGGTTTAAGATTCCCTAACTAGCTTTTACAGCAAAATTAAAATAGTCACTCTTAGGTTAATATTTCAGCATGCTCTGAAAGCAAATACATTTATCAAGTTTAATGCTGAATTTATAATCCTTCCTTTTTAAAATTTCAGAATCAAAGCTTTGTGGGTAGCTAACTGTCTTGCGTTAATTGGAGCTCTCTTGATGGGGCTTTCGAAATTGGGACCATCTCACATTCTTATCATTTCAGGAAGAGGCATATCAGGACTCTATTGTGGTAAGTCTCTCTCTCCCTCTCTCTCTCTCACACACACACATCTTTGTCTGAAATTATTTTAAAGGCAGATGTAACATGCAAGGATTTTTTTTTTAGCCTAAGGTGGTGTCACATATGGGAAAGGTAATAGAACAAAGGCAAAGTCCTGGGTCAGAGCAGGTAGGGACCAGTAAATGGGACTGTGATGCTGTGTTCTTGTCCATGGCAATGACATTATTGCTAAGTGTAAGATCTCAGAAAATTACTTAACTCTGGCTCTCAGTTTTCTTATCACCTAAATGAAGATGATAATAACATATACCTCATGGAGTGGTTGTGAGAATGCATGTAAACTGTTCAAGATAGAATCGGACACATATTGAGGATTCAAGAGATGCCAGGTGTTATTACTTCTGTTTGGCAGTGAATGGTAGAAGACTGGCACATCCAGAACGCCAACTCTGCCCTTCAGGTCTACCTGGCTACTTGTGCTTCTTTATCTTGACACCCCAGGCTCATCTGTCAGTCCAGCTTCCCTGGCCCTGTCTGATTTCATACGTGGCTGAGTGAAATGGTAAAGTGGTGGTGACTGTAGCGAGAGAGAATCGGGCAGAAGCACATAGACAATTACTGACCAGGAGCTCAGAGTGGAATCATTCATTCTTGGAAACAGCTTTTCAAACTTCTCAAGGCAGCAAATCAGCAGAGGCATGAACAGAAGGAGCATCACTCAGTCTCTAAAACCAATCACCAAATCTTTAACCTCTAATGCCAAGGAAGCCCTGATTCTGACTGCTCTGGGCTGAGGTTTTAATCCATTGTCCTAAGTGGTAGGGGCCTTTCAAAGTACTAATATCCATGTGTCATGCTCAGTGCCCAATCTCCCCCAACAAACACACACACACTCAACACACACACGCACACACACACAAAATTTTCTGTAGTTTAATTACCAAAATAGCGGTGACCTCTAGTTTTGTGTGTGTGCCTGTATGTGTGCATGCATACATGTATGCATGATTGTTGGAGGGGCAGGGTGAGGGCACAAAATTTTGCATATATTATTTATAACATTTTACCTGTAGAAGAGAAAAGTGTTACAGGTGATCAGTTGAAGCACAAATCTAAAACACCCATGAGTTAATAATGTAATTGAACGTCTTTTTTCATTATTGTCAGTATAACTGAAGGTCAGAGTAGCTTTACAAGGTGAAGAATCAACACACACAGTAGAAAGAGCTTTGGATTCAGAGTGAATCAATTCTAGTACTGTCTTTTTCTGTCTCTTTCTGTCTGGCCTTTGATAACTTAACTCAGAACCTTGGTTTCCTCTCCTGTAAAATGCAGATAATAACCCCTCTCAGAGAAACCCAAATAATGATTCTTCTTTCTTTTCTTTCTATTTAAAAAAAAGACAGGGCAAAAAAAAATACTCAATTTTGGGGGCAAATTTGGAAATAAATACAATAAACATGTTGAGGAGCAACATATCTGTAGTATATTGGTACTCCAGAAAAACCTTTTAAAATTATGCCTGCCTCTAAGTATTAAAGCTGCTAAAAATTATAGGAAGTAAAATTTGGCTTCAGATCCGTGTGACTTCAGATCCGTGAGCTTATCCACATTATTCTGTTATTAAAGTATAGCACTGAGTATTTCACAAAGATAGTATAGCCTAGATTAGGGCCAAATAAATGGTTTTTTCATGTTTAAGATCAACAGGCCATATGTAGAGTCACATGTAAAATTCAGCAGAAATGTAGATGCCATATCATCAGGTAAATGTTCATGTGAGATATCAACAATTTGAAGCATTTTTTAACATATTGAAAACAGTTCCCAAATGAACCTTTTACATAGAGACCATCCATTTCCTTTGATAGGAAGTCTCTCTAAGAGGAAACCTCAAATAAATCTTACTTTAAATTTCTTAAGAAAATGCCAAATATTGAATTCACCCTTGACTTATTGATAGTCTCTGACCTTTTTATGCAATCAGCAAATGGCTGAGCATGCCACCATTTCCAACATGACTGATTATGTCTGCATTTAATAAAGCTGCAGAAGACAGACCTGCCTAGTGTGTTTCAATTTTTTAAATTCTTTTAATCAGCAAAAGACCTTCAAATAAAATCTATTCAGAAGCATAATATTTGGAAAGAATAAAAGAGCTGGGTTACTCTGTGTGGAGTGATTCGGGGAAGGGATCTCCAGAGTCCCTGATTCCTTAACTTCTTCCCGTCTATCCACACCCCCACAACCCTCTGGTCTTGAGGCATTGCCACATTGTGCAAACTCAAATAGAGTATGTAGCTCTCATGCCAAGGCTCTATTTCATGTGACCTTGGACAAGTCATTTCCCACCTCTATCAGGTGAAAAGGTTGGTCTACATATTTTCTAATTCCCTTTAATCTCATGAGTTTAGATTAAGAATTTTATCAAAGCAGTTTTCATTTTTTTTTTTCTGAAGATGATCTAAGGTATTATGATCTAAACGAAATAATACTTAAATAAGCTTTTAACTAATTAAGACAATGCTATGAAGGATTGCCAAATATATGACTAACCATTTCTTTCCACTCATATTTCCAACAACTTCATTTTGGGTTTTAACAACAAGTATTTTTTGTATAAATTGCTTCTGTGGCTGGACATAAGAGCTCTTCCTTCCAATGGACTCGGGGGGAGGGGGGGAGGGTGATTTCAGCCAAGATATTGACTGGGTTTACAGCAAATCATTATTACTGAGAGAGTCCTAGCTGTGCTTTAACTTTTATGTTCCTGTTTCTTGCAGGGCTAATATCAGGCGTGGTTCCAATGTACATTAGTGAAATTGCTCCAACCTCTCTCAGGGGCACTCTTGGCACCCTCCACCAGCTGGCCATCGTCACAGGCATTCTTATTAGTCAGGTAAAAACACCCCATTCCCTACTTCATCCATCGTCTCCCTCTCTGTCCGCTCTCACTATAGATCAGCACAAAGAGAAAAACCAAGTCTACCAGTGGTGGTAGAGGTGGTGTGGAGACCCGGGATTTTGCTCAAAGCTAAATTTTTTCACTCTCCACTTTTCTCCTTGGAGTTGTGGAGTGGGCCCTGGAGGTGACCTGATCAGCTTCCAGCTAGTCTTAAACGTCTGGAGCTATTCAAGAATTAAATTATTCTATTCAGATTTCAAGGAATGGGAAATTTCAAATATTTAGCAGACAGGATATTCTTCATTTTAAGAATCATAATTGGAAATCTAATATGTAAATGACAACCAAAGCAGCTCCTGTTTAGTGATTGGGGTTGTGCAGCCCTACTACCCTGTGGTCTCTCAGGGACTCCATGAAACTCAGCCCTGGGCTATTCAGGGGGCAGTCTGTAAGCCACCAGAGTAGGGATCACAAGCTGGTTCTCATCAGAGTAAGTGTCCTTTGTATGAATCCCCTTTCTATCTAAGTTCTCAGAAATAACTTTTAAACAAAGGTCCAAAGTTATTCATGATTTCAATATAGCATTATTCTATCTCATTGCCTGGAGAACACAGCTGTGTGTTCCTTTCTTATCAAATGTGTTTTTAAAAGTTTGTTTGAGTCCCATCTTACGTGTCCCAGTGGAATCCTTAAAATTGTTTTCATTAGTAGGTGAATTGTTTGTAAAACACATAAATCTAATTTAGTTTAAGTTAGGCACATTAGTTTCCATCTTTTGCATACCTGAACCAAAGCTGTTGGGAATTATTATTAAATAGCCTAGGTGCTTCTTCAACAAGTTGTTGCAAATGACAGCCTCAGAGTGTTTTGCAGTTGATATACTTCTTACCTACCCTTTCAGATTCTGGGCCTCCACTTTCTCCTCGGCAATCAGGATCTGTGGCAAGTCCTGCTTGGCCTGTCTGCTGTGCCAACTGTCCTACAGTCTCTGCTGCTCTTCTTCTGTCCAGAAAGCCCCAGATACCTTTACATCAAGAGAGATGATGAATTCAAAGCAAAGAATAGTAAGTATGGGGGGGGGGTGTTTGTTTTTTTTTCCTATTGTTTTGGAATTATCAGCTAGTGCAAAACTGTGCATGAATGGTTGCTCTTGAAATTGGTAGCAATGCCTTTCAAATGAAGACTGTAGTTTCATGAAGAAGAACATGTAAAATCACTTTAATGTGATTGTTCCATGCCATTTTGCACTCAAGCATTCATGCCAGCCCAAACCAGGACCCACATGAAGGATATTGGACTTAATCAGAGGTTTCTAAAAGACCCTTCCAGCTTTATGCTTCTATGAGAATATAAAGATCATGGTTTTCTTTGTCATAGAATGAAATTAAAAATATTCTGTTTTTTGTTAATGTTAATCAAAGAGCAGAATTTAATTGAACAAAGGTAATTTCCAAAACCCATGTTATTAATTAACCAAAAGGGCCGACAGAACTCCAGCTCTTTTTTTTTTTTTTTTAAGATTTTATTTATTTATTCATTTATCCCCCCCTTGCTGCTTGTGCTCGCTGGGTCAGCTAACCACGCCGTGCGGGCGGGCTTGCCTTCACCAGGAGGCCCCGGGAACCGAACCCGGGACCTCCCATATGGTAAACGGGAGCCCTACTGATTGAGCCACAGCCGCTTCCCAGAACTCCAGCTCTTTATTAACAAAATAAAACTAAATTTACTTTTGTTTTAACCTGAGTTAATTCACTGTGATCATTTTTGGGGACAGGCTTGAAAAAACTCAGAGGATCTGATGATGTCACCAAAGACATCACTGAGATGAGAAAAGAAAAGGAAGAAGCATCAAGTGAGCAGGAAGTCTCCATTATTAAACTCTTTACCAATTCCAACTACCAAAAGCCCACTATAGTAGCATTGATGCTCCACATGGCTCAGCAATTTTCTGGAATCAATGGAGTAAGTTTAAGAACTCCCTCTAACTCTTAAGAGCAAAGTGAAATTAGATATAGAGGGTAAGGGGTATAAGTTTAAGTAATTAACAGACATTTTAAAATGTTGGCATCACATGTCTTACTAAAACAAATATGTATCGAGAGCACATTAATTTTTTTTTGTTTTGCCTCAACTATTTTCTAAAACTAGCTTTAATTTTTTTAAATGTTTACAGTCAATGGTACTGTAAATCTATTGAGACAAAGGGGAAAAAGGCAAATGTCATGCTTAATACAAAAAAAAAAAAAAGGGAAAAGGAGAATAATTATACCCAAAACTCTAAATTACAAGGGGCTTCTAGAGTTGAGTATCAAATTTAGGCCCTTGATAGTCAGGGCAAAATGAATTCCATGGCTCATTACATCCTACCTAAAGGCAGTACACCAGATAGCCAACTTCCTGCCATTCAGCAGATTTTCATACCATTTGGGGAGACAGCACAAAAAATATACAACAGAGTGAACTGGCATGATGATGGTGAGGAAGGGTAGCTAAGGCACAACTGAAAAACATACTGAACAATAAAGTGGCTAGCATTCAGGTTTTGAATTGAAACCCCTATATTATATAGACTAGAATGGTTCTGCTTGCAATTAGGTACTGGGAAAATAATTTAAGCACTTTTAAGAAACTAGATAAAGAATATCACTTAACCTTGATCTTTGTTGTTTAAAATATGATTGAGTTTCTGCCATAGTGTACCAGGCCAATCCCAGATCCACAAGGGACACTGTGGGGGAGAATGATGGATAACCAGAGATTTGAGGGAGGCAAAGGAAGTAATTCTCATAAGTGGAGATGTGAGCCTCATTCTACAAGCCAGATACTGCTCTGCTATGACCTCTGTCCCTTTAAGTGGTCCACATAATGTTCATTTTTGTCTAACACTCTGCATTACTTTGGGACTCAGAAGACCAAAATGGTGTCTCTGTCTCCGCTCTGCCTATACATCTAATGGTATGATACTTAGTCTCCCTGAACCTCTCGGCCTGTTCTAACACAGTGCCTGACTTACAGAGGCATCCAGCAAATGCTGACTCTGAGGTTCATGGACAACCTAAAAACGGTGGGATAGTGCACTGCATGCTGTCAGCCACTACTCACCAAACACATAGTCTACGCAGTCCTCCTGTACCAGCCCTGTCTGCAGGAAAAGATGCCAGCAACAGGACATGTTATGTGGGAAAGGAAAGACAAAGGATGAGAGAATAACAGAATGACCTAAAATTCTATTATAAAAATAACAGGCAAGTAGGGACCATGTGAACCAGGTTCCTCTATCTCCACTGAGGCTAGTGGAAAATTTTGGATTAAATGAGATAGCAACCAGAACTATTATACATGCTGGTGGAAACATAAAATTAACACAACTTCTTTGAAAAATTGTTTGGCAGTGTTTATTAAGACAAGCATATACATACATCGTGGCCTAGCTATTTTACTCCTAAATAGAAATGTGTTTTTACTTCACCAAAAGAATTTTACTAGAATGCCCATAGCGGCACTTACCATAATCACTCTCAATGGCAGCTACCCAAATGCTGACCGATAGAATTGGTAAATGAATTGTGGGATATTAATACAATACAGTACTATATAGCAATGGAAATGAATATCTACAAATACATGCAACAATATGGATGATCTCACAAAAGTACTGTTAAAAAAAAGAAGCCAGACACAAAATAAAATATACGTTTATATAACGTGCAAGACTTATCAACATTTATCCACGGGGTTAGAAGTTGGGAGAGTAGCTTCCTCCACACCATGGGTTGGAGGACATATAAGGGATTTCTGGAGGGTGGGAAATTCTTTATTTCTTCACTTGGTACTAATTATACAGATGTGTTCAGTTTGTGAAAATTAATTGAGATTTACACCTCTGATATGTGCACTTTTGCATGTATGTTAGACTTTAACAAAAAGTTTAAAAATTGAAAAATTTAAAAGAAAGAAAATGCAAAATCAGAGTTTTCTGCTAAATATATGGAGAGACTTTTAAGCAATCAGAAGGTTTTGAATACTGAAGGAAGACTGGATTCTCCTTTCCTGGAAGGACAGGGGGGACAAAATCTCATTGAAGTTCCAGGTATGTAAAATATTTCTTGCTTTAAAGCCATCTGTAGTAGGTTCCTTGATTAAAGCTAAACTGATTTTACTTTTCAGATCTTTTACTACTCAACCAGCATTTTTCAGACAGCTGGAATCAGCCAGCCTGTTTATGCAACAATTGGAGTTGGTACTGTCAACACAGTTTTCACTGTTCTCTCTGTAAGTAAATACCCTAGATAAATACTCTACTTGTCCCCCAGTCCAGAAAAGGGGGGGAAATTTTTGATCTCAAGAGAGAGCAATGACTTGTTGTCCATGTGCAGTGGGTGTGTACAACCAAGAGGGTCATGAGAAGAGGTCCTGTTTGTGATAAGCCAACCACTGTGGCATCCCAGCAGATGGGGAGAAATAATGTCCACCTTGTCAGTTATGCCCATCTGCTGGGATGCCATTTTGTCACTGGCTTGTGAATAAATAACTCACTTGGGGCCACAGAGAAACTTCTCCTTGTGTAAATACCTGGGGTTCTTCTCCTTCACTGTGTACTTAAGCCCCTGGGAATCGGCCCACAGCTTGTCATTTCTATCAATACTAGCTCTTCAACCTAGGTTTCTCTCCTTCCATGATTCCTATGATTTTTTATGCCAATGTTTTTTGGGGAAAATATTTTTATTTTCAAATTCAATGGGATTTCTACCGAAATAACTAGAGGAAAATAAACAAGGTCCTTTCTAAGAAAGCCAAATTATCCCTATTCACAGATGATATGATCCTATAAATTGAAAATCCCAAAAAATCCACAAAAAAAAGCTACCAGAATTAATAAATGCATTCAGTTAAGTTGCAGGACACAAGATAAACACACAGAAGTCAGTTTGGTTACTACACACCAGTAATGAACAATCTGAAAAGGAAATCAAGAAAAAAATTTAATTACAATAGCACATAAAATAATCGAAATACGACTTGTACACTGACAACTATAAAATGTTGTTGAAAGAAATTAAAGAAGACCTAAAAACATGGAAAGATATCCTGTGTTTATAGATTTAATATTGTTCAGATGTCAATACTGCCCAAAGCAATCTACAAATTCAATGCAATACCTATCAAAATTCTAGCAGCCAGTTTTGCAGAAAAAGAAAAGCTGATCCTCAAATTCAAATGGAATTGCAAGGACTTGAATAGTCAAAACAATCCTGAATAAAGAAGAACAAAGTTGGAGGTCTCACCCTTTCTGATTTCAAAACTTACTAAAAAGCTACAGTAAGTAAAACAGTGTTGTTCTGGCATAAAGATGGACATTTAGACTGATGAAATAGACTGGAGACTCCAGAGATAAATCCACACATCTATGGCCACTTGACTTTCAACAAGGGTGCGAAATCCGTTCAATGGGCAAAAGAATAGTCTCTTGAATAAGTGGTGCTGGGACAACTGGAAATTCACATGCAAAAAAAAAAGAAGAATGTGAGTCCATACCTCTCAATATATACAAAAATTAATTCTAAATGGATCAATAAATTCTAAATATAAGAGCTAATACTATAAAAGTTTTGTAAGAACACATAGGAAAATATCTTTAGGACCTTATAGTAGACAGTAGATATTTAGATTTTATACCCAAAGCTTAAGAAACAACAACAAAAAAGATAAAATGGACTTCATCAAATTTAAAAATTTTTGTGTATCGCAGACATTATCAAGAAAGTGAACAGACCACTTATAGAATCGGAGAAAATATTTAGGAATCATATATCTGATAAGGGTTTAATATCCAGAATATATAAAGAACTCCTGCAACTCAACAACGAAAGGACAAAGAAGCCAATTTTTAAAATGGCCAAATGTTTGAACAGATATTTCTCCAAAGAAGATGTTCAAATGGTCAATAAGTATTTGAAAACATGCTCAATATCATTAGCCATTAAAAATGCAAATTAAACCTACAATGAGGCAGCAATTCACAATAACTAAGATAACTGGTGGTGTTTTTTTTTTTTTAAACTGAAAATAACAAGTGTTTATGAGGATGCAGAGAAATAGGAATCCTCCTTTCAATGAGGCTTTGTTATAATGTAAAATAGTAGAGCCACTGTGGAAAACAGTTTGGTGGTTCCTCAGTAAATTAAAGATAGAAGTACCATGTGACCTGACAATCCCACTCGTAGGTATTACCCAAAAGAATTGAAGCAGGGACTAGGACAGATATTGAACACCAATGTTCATGGCAGCATTATTCACAATAGCCAAAAGGTGGAAACAACCCAAGTGTCTATCAACATGTGAATGGACAAACAAAATATAGTTGCTTGTTTTTCATTCTCTGCACATGGACTTTTAACTATTATCTTAGGGTGGTCAATAAATTCCTAGATCAAAAAGCAGGTTTGTCCAGACCACATTAAACAGAGCTGAACCTTAGAAAGACAGATAACAAACAACAACGGAACCCCAATGGTTCTGTGGATATTCCTGTAGAGAAAATTCTTGCTCAAGCCAAAAGGCCACTCTAAATCCATGAAGGACTCTTGCTGGCATAAACTGCCTCTTGGAATAATATTTTTCACAAATTCTACCACCTGTTCAACATATTTTTCTGATACGGAGATTATAATTGAAACATTGTGTGTGTAATAGTGTTTGATACGTAAGGCATCAAGTTGACAAGATGGAGTACCTAATATCTGAGAACACATACAGGGGACACTAGCATACCCCAGCCCTTCCCTTGGCATGGAGTAGGAGGAGTTATTTTATTTAAAACAGTGTTTTTTTATTATCTTAAATATACTTTTTTAGAGTTCAACCTTTTTTTTCTGTGAAAACTTTCAAGCAGGGAGTGATAAAATGGGGGCAAAAATCAGCTCTAATCAGCTGTCTAACCCTCCAAGACAAAGATAATATTTAAAATTTTAAAATTATATTTATTTTTCTTTCTTTCTTTTTTAATTAGAGAAGCTGTTGGTTTAAAGAACAATGCAGAGTTCCCATATCCCTCTCTGACAGGCACAGCTTATACTATTAATTATAGCTTATATTTTACATCAATATTGTATACTCTTTGTGTTGTAAAGTTCTATGGTTTTTAAATTTTTATTCTGGTAACATATAATTATATTTGTTTTTGAAAAGTTGCTTTAAAGTCAAAACATACACAAGGACAGTCCCTCAGTCACCCAGTCGCCTTCTCCAAAGTTAACCAATATTAAGGAATTCTGTGTATCCTTTCAAATAAATATATGTAAATAGAAATATATGCTTATAATATATTGATGTTACACCAATTTGAAAGGAAGAAACTAAATGAGTATTCAGGAAAGAGAGACTTTCCCAACTCCATGCTGAATTATGGTCTCCATTCCATATTTACTCCAATTAATGGGCCTGTAGAAGAGATCCTATAATCTTGAGAGAGAAAACATGGAAAGAAATATGAAGAAAACTGGATGCAAGATGGACCTGGGGGAGAAGCAGTGGCCATCAAACTCTCGCTCATCACCTAGAATCCAGGTGGCACACACTGTCTGGAGTAAAGCTTAGGGCTATGGTTGGGCAGAAAACTCTAGTCACTGACAAGCAACAAATCTCCCCTGTCCCCACCCTACAGTGCTCATCCAGCTGGCTTCAAGGAGAGAGTCCAACTCAATTTCCAAGGCATTAGTTTCAGAGTTTATTATGAACATAAAAGTCTTCTCAATGAATAGCAGATAATTTTTCAGAAACAGAAGAAACAGATATAATAAAAGCCCTTGATCCTTAAGAAATGCGGCTATTTTTTTTTTTTTTTTTTTTTTTTTGGTAACTTAACACAGAGTCATCAAGTCAACATTAAAAGTCACAATGTACAAATAGATTTTATGAACCTGAGAACAGTTTTTTCTCCACTTCGTTCTCAAAAATGAAATGTGGGTATTGCTTCTCATCCTTCTCTGATGTAATTTGAAACTCTGATAAGAAGGTACCTCTGAGATGAATGGAGCTTTCACTGTAGGTGAAAAGAAATGTTTCCCAGATATTTTCAGAGCCAAAGCTCACTATAATAAGTATATTGGATTGCTATTGATTTACCAATAGATTGATGAGCCTAGGCAATTTACTCATCAAGGTAAGAAATTATCACTAGTAGTTCTCTTTGATACTCACCAACGTTTAGCAGGCAAAAGGTCTATCAACAAACTCTGGTCTGAGCTAACTGTAAATCTTAATCATTAATGCAAAGGCTCATAGACCCATAGGAATCAATGACATAGCTCCTGAATTTGGAAAAGAAAGCACTTTAATCCTTTGCTTCAAAGTCTATCTTTTCAAATGAATAGTTCACTTCCAGCAGCAGATATATTTAAATCACACCAGAAAAGCACAGACGTGACTCTTGGTAAAATGATTAAATTAAGCATGCTCTCAGATGAGTGGTTGTGAGTTGACTTTATTAGCAGTCAGAAAATTGGATGGGAATAGTTGATACCTAATTGATTGTATTGTTTCAGGTTTCTGTAGATAATTATAACAGGATCATTATCAGAAGAGAAATTAATGATATTTTTTTAATGCTGAAACTTTACATTTTAAATGTGCAGGAAATCTCTTGAGAGTGATCCAACATGTATAGCATCTGCACTTTGTAATAATACTAAAGTGGCAGTACAGCTATGGTTCTATCTCTAGAATGTCTTAATTCAACCACTGCGGCTTAGATAAGTAGATATTTGCTGATTACCTCTGTTGATTACCTCTGACCAGCTTGCCACCTTGGGCAAGAGTCAATGCTCCTCCTCAGAGTCTCATCTGTGAAATGGAATCATAGAACTGCCTCCCTCCAGGTTCTTTGGAAGAAAAGAACTATTTAAGTCTAAAGTCAGTATTTGGTGACTTATCAAACTACGAAAATATTTTTTTAACTTTCCTAGATATTCCTTGTGGAGAAGGCAGGGAGACGTTCTCTGTTTCTAATTGGAATGATTGGGATGTTTTTCTGTGCTATCTTCATGTCACTGGGACTTGTGCTACAGGTAAGTTTGGTATCAACACTGAGTTTTTTGGAGACCATATGATAGCACCTCTGTGTACAAGGTTAAAGTACTCTGTATGTCAAAAGCATTTGAAATTGACTTATGAAATGAAGCCAGGGAAGGGCATATCACACAAAGGAAATGTGTAAAGAAAAGGGGGACAACTAGTTTTTTAGGTTTGAAGACTGGACATTAGCATGTAAATTGTGCTTGTTACCCAGAGAGGCATTGTACACCTTGGTTGAGCCCAGCCCTGAGGTCAGCCACAACCATTTTCTAATCCCAGCTCTGCCACGTGGCTGCCTGCTTCACCTCGGGCAAGTACCTGAACCTCTGCTGAGCCCGGCAACTTCCTTACTATTTCACTGGATCGTCATACATCCAGTCCAACAACCTGGTATGAGCAAGAGCAAAGGCCAGGGGACTCTTGCTTCACCTTTTTCACAGGAAAATGGTTAAGCATCATATAAAGTCTCCATCCAGAGTATTTGCCCTAATGGTGCTCAAAAGGTTTAACCATGACTCAGACTAGAATAACTGTACTTGACTGAACATAAACACATCAGGAAGAGGGCTGTGTCACCTCTAAACTCAGTGTGAGGCTACTCAGCTAAAGGAAGACCCAGCCAATTATCTCAGTTCCAACTTTCTTTTTTTTTTTTTTCCCCTCAGCATAAGTTTGCTTGGATGAGTTACGTGAGCATGACAGCCATCTTCCTCTTTGTCAGTTTCCTTGAAATTGGGCCAGGCCCCATCCCCTGGTTCATGGTGGCTGAGTTTTTCAGCCAAGGACCACGCCCTGCTGCTTTAGCAATAGCTGCATTCAGCAACTGGACCTCCAATTTCATTGTAGCCCAGTGTTTCCCATACATTGAGGTAAGCAGCCCTATATTGTGCAAATTTACTGAACAGACATAGGGTCAAACAGCAGCTAATTGGAACTCTGTGTTTGTTCTCTGTCCAGGGCTTCTGTGGACCTTACGTATTTTTCTTCTTTGCTGGAGTGATCCTGCTCTTTACCCTGTTTACATTCTTTAAAGTTCCAGAAACCAAAGGAAAGTCCTTTGAAGAAATCGCGGCAGAATTCCGAAAGAAGAATGGTGGCTCGTCCCAAGGGCCAAAAGCTGAGGTAGAAATGGAGTTCCTTGGAGCTACAGAGACTGTGTAAAGACTACCTGCTTTTTGACATGAACAGAAATAGGAAAGAAACAATATTTTTAGAATGACTTATTGAGAATTTTATCTCAGTATCTTGAAGTATTATTTTACTTTTTAAAGACCTTTTATAGACTCTGGTCCTAAATTCCATCAACTATTACCAAAGAAAGTATTTTTTTAAGGTAGAGAATCTGTTGTGAGTCTCAATAATTAAGTAAATTTTTACTTAATTTTTTCCAACACTAATGGTCCTAGCCCTATTCTTTATTATGAGGTTCTCCTGAAGTTGAAGGGGTTTCAGTGTATCATATTATTGCTTCAGTAAGCACCTGACATAAAATCTGACATACAATTAATATGCACATATTTGGATTAAGTTGGAATTTTCTTACCCAAGGATCTCCTCCTGGAGGAGAGATGGCTAGTGGCAGTAAGATCCATGTTAAAATGGACAACTTTCCCATTTCTCCCATTCAGCTTTTTTCTTGAGGACCAGAATTTGTATTTTGTTTAAAATTTTATTTTTTTCTGTATTTTTATGGGTAAATGAATGATTTATTGTATATATTAAAATATATTTATAAAGAAAATTTTCCTTTACTTTTGGTAGGTTAGCAAAACCTTTCAGCACTCAGCAGAAAGATTTTAGTTTCTGTATTTAATAACAAATGGTTTTTACAATATTAAGCTCTAAAGATGTTTTACCGGGGCATATAGCTTGGAATATCAGTTAATATTAACATCTGTTGTAAAAACCATCTTAATTCCTTGTTGGTTTTCATTTTTCTTTTTAATTGAAAACAGCTGAGTGTTTTGGGCTGTGCTATAAAATACACTCAAGTAATGGTAAGTCAAGCGTTTTGCAAATCTCCTCAAACCCCAAATGAGTTAGATCAGTCTGATGTAGGGAAATTTGAAGTAAAGGATTGCTCTGTTAAAAAACATTTTCTGAACTACTATGTCTCAAAACAAGTTGAAAAGATAGGATTGGGAGGATTTCTGAGGGGAAAATGGTGGACTCCTGGAACTTCATGAATATTAATATGTTTCAAATGCTTCATTTCAAACTTGATAAAATCCCTATATGATTGTCCTGGAAAGACTGAGTTCTCAAACATAAACCAACAATCCCTTTGATATTCCATTCTATGTCTTAGGGGTATATACACAGATGCCATCTAACCTGTTCTGCCTATTTACTAACATTTACTTCACACTACCTATTGCCAGGCACTGCTCTAAGTGATTTTGCTTATGCAGGCAAATTGGAAATATACAGATGATTAGACACTTTAGCGTACAGTCAGTTTTACAATTATGGAAATATAGTTCTGATGGATACTAAAGGCTTAGCAGGGAGTTAAAATATCTCCGGGCTCTTTTCTCACAAAGTGGAGCATTGAATCAATTCATTTTTATGTTTGCTTGAATGTGCACTAGAGAAAGGCATCCTTCAAAAAGTATTTTGAATCAAACGAACCCTTTTTTTTTTCTTTTGCCAAAATTGTTTACATTTACATAATTTGGCAATCCAAACATGCTATTTCTTTTTACTCTGACTGATTTTTATTTCCTTTGGGCCAATTTGGGTTAAACAAATTTCACTTGGGATTTCAAGATACAATCAAAGTGAACATAAATATTTCAGTAGAACTTTGTCCAGTGAGCCCTGGACAAAAATGCAGGACTCAGTAGGAAGGAGCAGAAAAATGGCTTTCCTATATCTCTTGTTCTCATCTTCAGGGTATACTGATGGCCTCTGAGAAGACCAGAGTTATAAAGATAAAAGCATTTAGCATTTTTATAGATAAATGTGATTTAATCAAACCACTATTGCTCACATCATTTACTAAGGGAATAAAGCAGTAAAGATTTCTATAACAAATACCACCAAAACGTTTTTAAGTTCTAATTAGGTATTTTGATAGACCCACAGACAACAAAAATTCAGACACTGATGTTTTCTGCCTTTGGAAACATTTAAGTACCTTGCATTGTTTCCCTTTTACATTTTTTTCCTTGCAGACACATTTTATCCCTTTTTCTTAGAGTTGAAGAGAAACATTAAGGGGAAATAAGCTGATTAAGCTTCATAAAAGGATAAAATAACTCCTAGGTTTTCAATAGTATAGCTACAAATATAAATAATGTATATAAATAATAAATATATAAGTATATAAATAATAAACTTGGCACTAATTAGGTCGATTTAATCCTGGGGAAATTAAATGTGAGTTTGAATACTGTCATTTTTCTGAAAGTTTTCCTACTCTAATGTCCTTACAAATGTGGTTTTTCTCTTCGCTTGTTCTAAATATGAGGGTTAGCCTTTCTGGCCTAGCTCTTGCCCACTGTCAGGCCATGGTGAAAGGGTCTTATCTAACGTGTCCCTCCCACTTTCCTCCCCATGATCAGCACTGCGATAGGTGGTGTGGGAGGCAGGAAAGGCACTGCCCGCCACCTCAAGGTGCTCACAGATTAATGGGGAATTTCGGAGAACCGGGGTGTACGTGTCCCCACCTGCATCTTTTGCTTTCCATGGACCTGGCTTTGGAGCCCTCTTTTGTAAAATGGGCACAATAATATAACCTACCTCTGAGGGCTGTTGTGCAGACTAAGTGTAAAGTGCTGAGTATAGTACCGGGCACAGAGCAGATGCTCAATACCTGTTACATAGAACTAGTGTTCACGGATACGTTAGGATGGAGGGACATCATATACAAGATAGTTCCACATTTTTCTTTTGAAAGAAAGGGGTTTTGTAAATTCAAGACAAGATTTTCTCCTGTAAGAAACAATCTCACAACAAGAAAGGATGATAAGAATCAGGGTAGATATTAGGCTTTCTAATTCCCAAATCCAGTTTTGGTATTTCCAAGTAGGTTATATGAGCTTTTATTGTATTTTTTAAGTTTGCTTTTGCCCAAGTTAGGCTATTTTAAGGTGGGTGCTATATGTAATAGTATTTATTTGGAAATATTAGATAAAAAATGAAATGCTGTATATCATATTAAAATGAAATTTAGCAGGATGATAATCACAGAGAAAATAACAAACCTTCTATCTAACCCTCAAAACTGGCAAAGATGTTATATACATGTAAACTGGCTTGCTGGCATAAATTACTTCTTATTGCATATGTAGCAAATAAATAGTGTTAGGCAGTATCTTGTGCTTACAGGGTCCTAAGTATAAGTGCTGAATAAAGTGTAATATATATATATATATATATATATATATATATGTTTCATGACAATTCTATATCAGTGTCTTAGGAGAACAGGATTTTGCCAACCACTCTGAGCCATCTGCTTTCTAATTTGGTGCACATTAAAAGGAATTGTCATGAGAAGAAAATGGCTTTACTTTTTCAACAATATATATGTACACTACAGTTTCGTGCCAATAAATACATTTAAGAATGCTTAGTTGGCTTTATTTTTTTATACAAAATAACCACATTCAAGAAAATAGACATTGGTTTTCTGTATGTACTATTTTCCTTCTCACAGTATTTTCCCATCTCATTTTAGGGATAAAATGTGTTTTTTTAATCCAGTGGTTTGGATTATCTGTTAGTAGAAAAAACTAACCTGAAGGCTGAGTTAGAACGGTTGAAGAGGAATGAATGACCCTCTTTGATGAAAATTAAAATAATTTAACTCAGCAAATATTTAATCGCGTTCCTATTTCAAACAACACACTTTGTTAAAGTTCTGTAAAAGATATGAAGTTTAGAAAACATAGTCCTTACCCTGAATCACCTGCATTCTAATAAAGGGGTCAAGATCTGAAAACAAGTAGTTAGAGTAAAAAAAGAGAATAGAAAGAACAATATTTGACACTAGTTTTCAGATTTTTAAGCTGTGACATCAAATTTTTCTTCATGTGTTTAAATAGTTGCAAAGGATGTAATTATTCTGAATATAAGGTATACTGATATTTTAAAAGTTACTCTGTTCCTTAATATGCATCCAACAGAATTTAAATATAATAGTTTACTTACTGTCAACCATTTTTAAAAAATACATGTAGATTGTGGTAGATTAAATTATGTCCCTCCACATAAACATGTTCTTAGTCCTAATCCACATTCCTGCGAGTGTGAATCCATTTAACAGGACCTTTTGAAGATGTGATTTTTAGTTAAGGTGTAGCCAGCTGGAGGCCTTGTAAAGAGACGAAATGGAAGCTAGAAGTTAAAGAAGGCCACAAGGAGAAGCCAAAAGCCAGAAGTCAGTGGAAACTGGAAGAGCAGAAACAAGGAAAGAGAGATGGCCCTGTGATGGGACGTAGAGATGCAAGCCAAGGAACCGCAAGGATTGCAGCAAGCCAGCACCAGAACACTAAAAGAAATGAAATCATATAAAATATATCCCCTAAGCATAATAGAATTAAGCTAAAAATCAATAACAGAAAGATATCTGACAATACCAAGTGCAGGTGAAGAATATCCAGAAAAACTGGAACACTCATTCATTGCTGGTGGGAATGCAGAATGGTAGAACCACGTTGGAAAACAGCTTGGAAGTTTTTTATACAGTTTAACGTACATGTACCATATGACCAAGCAATCTCATACATAAATATTTCTCTAAAAGAAATGAAAATTTACATCCACACAAAAACTGGTACATGGATGTTTTTAGTGGCTTCATTTCATAATCATTGAATTCTAGGAACACCCAAATGTCCTTCCATGGAGAAATGGCTAAACATACTTTAGAATACCACTCTGCAATTAAAAAGAATGAACAACTGATATGTGCAACAACATTCATGAATCTCAAATATATTAGGCTAAGTGAACAATGCCAGACTCGAAACATTAAATAATCTATGATTCCTTTGATATGACATCTGGGAAAGTTAAAATTATAGGACTAGAAAACAGAGTAGTGGTTGCAAGGTGTTTGAAGTTAGATTTATAAAGGGGTAGTACTAAGGAATTATTGGGAGTGATAAAAATGTTCTTTATCTTGATAGTGAGTAAAGTTTACTAGACTATACATTGTCTAAACTCATAGAACTCTACAACAAAAAGGGTGAAATTGACTGTATGTAAATATTAAAAAGTAAATTTAAAAGCTTTTAAGAATTCAGATAAAATAAAAGGCAATGAACTTCCTCTCCCTTGTTCAGGTCACTTGTGAGATTTTTTTTCCATGTTTTATATCTATGGTTTGTCATCAAAATATGAATCAATAATGACTCACCTTTATTGAGTCTTTACAAGGCATTAAACAATTTAGCTTTTTATAGATACAACTCTTGTTACATTAATATTTCCTTGGTTTTTAATTTTACTAAATTACATTTTAACATTGATTCATCATTTAATAAAAGATAACCTTTTATTAAATTAAATAATTACAATGAAAATTACAATGGGCATAAATAGGTTGGGAAACACATATCTGACACTTAGGAAGCTTACAACTCATCTCAGGGGAACAGAATATGAGGAGGCACCAGAAAGGAGCCTATTGGTTCAAGGTTCCTCAAAGCTGTGGGCATCAGCCAGTGGGAATGAAAAGAGTCTGTTAAGTGAATGTTAAATGGGCTACCACTGAGATGGATTTTATGGAATACTATTGACTTTTCATATAACCATTCCATCCCCATACTCAATACTCCTGAATATCTGAAACCTAAGGAAACTGATCTTACCATAGAAATATATTTGTATATTTATTTAACATTAAATAAAATTATTCTAGTTGTTGGTAGATGAAACCATGGTTCTCGAGTTTGTACTTTGGTTAGGCAGCTTGCCTTAGGGATTAAACCCGGGACCTCATATATGGGAAGCTGGCACTCAACTGCTGAGCCACACCAGCTCCCCTGAGCAACTAAGTCTTGCTTATCCCATTAACTCTTGGTGATTTGGGACAGAAAAGGAATATGCCAATCATTAAATCCAGACATAATTTAAAAGCATAATCCTAAAATCTCCTCACAGCCTCTGAACTGACACTCAAATCCTTTCCAGAACTGCCAAGTACATTTGATTGTGTTTCAGCATCATTTTCACACCTCCTCTGTGGAGTCATTAATGAAATGGCCCAAAAAGAGAACACTGGAAGGGACACAAGGCTCAAAAATGTGCTAACTGAATCATAAATTTCTGAATTATAGAGAGCTAAATATAATGCTCATGGTTACCACCTTCCCTGTCTTACATACCTACCCACAGCTCTGAAGCAGAAAGCAAACCCATAATAACAATCTCAGGATACTGTGTAACTCTGAAGTTGAGATGAGGCTAAGAAGCTGAGGCTCTGTTGATTGTATCCATCTGTACTCAGAGCCTCTGACAACCAGTTCTGTTTTAGACTCATTCTCCAAGGACATTTTGTGTGTGTGTGTGTTTGTTTACCTCCTAACGTTATAGTTTAACTAATTCACTAATGACTAAGGTAATTTTAAAGACTGAGCAAGCCCCACTAGCTAAATTGGTGTTGCACTTCAGTTAACACGCAGAGGATGTCCACTGCCTCAGCTAGCTAATAATGCATTATAATTAATAGTACTTAGGAAAAGTGTCCTGTCAGCGGGACCCTGAGCTTGTTTTCCTAATGTGCCAAATGATCTCCATCAGGCCCTCTCTGTTTCACCCGAGAGGTAACTGGTGCTGTCCCTGCTCTGAGTCTTTCAAGTCTAAAAGTAATTAGGGTCCTAATCCCAAAATCCCACAGCACTTTTCTTCATTAGCAGTTTCTTGAACTGATGTGGGGAGTGCTTTGGTGATAAAAACAAATAAGTAACTTCTTATTTACTCACCTCCTGTTTAGCCCTGCATACACACATCTCTCTCAGCAGGAAGGTGTCAGCTGTATAAACCCAAGGGAGTCAGGAAATGATTCACCCACCCCATTATAGATTTCTTCATTTTCTTCCACTGACTCAAGCTCTTCTCTCCGACTTTTTAAAAAATTTAATTTACCTGTGTATAGGGTCTGCTATGTCCCATTATTCTCAGTTGGTGGTAAAAGGCCTATTGGGTATGTTGGAAAAACAATCCCGGATGTCCCATACTGTTACATCAACCAACAGTGCTGCATTGAATAAGAATGAGGTGATGGATGGCTCCTGGGGACAGATCAGTTCAGTGAGAGTCAAGTAAAACACATGCCAGCCAGGCCAGAAGTCCCAACCCCACCCCCCCATCATTATCTGTTAAATAAGAACACACATAGAAATATTTTTGGAAATTCGGTGACCATCCTCAAATTCACCTTCTTATCTTGTTGTAATTATGATGGTATAATCAAAGGTGTGTGGGGGGTGCATGTAGGATGTGAAATGAGCCATATATATACCGGAAAGCAAGTTACTGCTCTTGTTCTCTGCAATTGTATAAAATTTTACTTTTTATCAAATTAGAGATTAGACACAAAGAAAACCTCTGATAACTTTGGCATTGACTCACCTGGCATAGGGTGTAGTTGTGTAGTTTGCTGTTGTAGGATAGATAACGTGTGGATGTCATCAGTCAGTTTGGTTGATAGTGTCATTCAGGTCTTGTATATCCTTACTAATTTTCCATCTACTTGTTCTATCAATTACTGAAATTATAACTGTGAATTTGTGCACTGTGTAGCATGTGCCACCCTCATACACACTTCTCTCCAACATGTTTACCATTCAAAGCTCTGCTATCATTATCTTCACCATTTTAAACATAAGGCAACTAACTCACAGGATGCTTAAGTAAATTGCACAAGGACACTCATCTAATAAAAAGTAGATCTAGATTCAAACTGATGTAATTTGATGCCAGAGACCCTGCTCTTCACCCCCACAATATGCTGTTATCCTCTCTCGTCAATGAACTTTAAGACCAAGCATGGTGAGGCAATAACTTTATTTGATCTTTACAAGGTGTCTATGGCTCAAGTCATCTTCTAGGGAAACTCAAGCACCATCCCCAACTCCCCTCTCTCCCACCACTAACCCCCCTCAAGACAAACTCATCCTCCCCTCCAGGAGCACTGATGGGGACACTATGGGGCTACGTTGTTAAAAGTTGCAGCTTTCAGTCACCCAGAGAGCTGGTAAAAAGCCCTGCTGCATGAAGGGCTCATTGGGGTTATCACTCTTTTTCTAGCTTCTCTCGGTTCTTAGCTTCCTTAGCTTCTACCTCTTCCAGGATACTGGTGCGGATAGGTCTGACTCACTCCACTCGCAAGTGCCTCCCTGCCCTGAAGAGGCCTGTAGGTGGGGAGATAAGGCCAACACTGCCCTGAAGTTTAGCAATTTACATGTTGTGCTTTTTTTGCCATCAGAAAGGTAAGACCCCAAAGGTCAAGTACGGAGTATGCTCTTTGCAATGAAGACCTAATTTCTGTTTTGGCCTTAGACTACGAAGGCAAAAATTCCTCCTGGCGCACCTATATGCACTCTAGTTTAGCAAGGCCAGTATGCCTCTCAGGAGATGAGGTTAAACATACAGGAAATGCAATGTGTGCTTTCCTAGAATATGGCCTCTGTGTATAACTGTCTTGGGGAGACTTAATGGTTGGCTGCTGACTACCCCAGTTTTTATCAGAGGTAAACTCAAGCCTTAAGTTTCTCCATGGGAATTGAAATGGAAATCCTTATTCAGAACTTTGCTGAAGAAGTTTTGCTGTAGGCCTTGGAGAGTTTTTTTTTTTTTTTCAGACCTGTTTAGATTATGGCAAACATTTAAACAATTGAGGATAAGCCGAAATCTCAGGGAAGGTCAGGGCTTTTGGTATCTTGAAAGCAAGAAATGACCCACCACTCTCTTTAGTCTGTTGAGGAAAGACTGTGAGGTCTAAACTCCAAATGCAAAGCTGATATCCAGGTACTTCAAACACCAGCTCCCAAAGGCACGCAGATGAGGCAGCAAGGTGGCCTCCATCGTGCTGCATTTACCACAGTTCAGGGTCTCACTGGGCCTGGTGGGCACAGAAAGTCCATATGTAGGATCCCAGGGTTGCCGTGTAATATGGAGGTGAAAAACAGGGCCTCTGTGTCAAACTACCCTTTACTAGCTGCCAGTGACTTAACCTCTCAATCCCTCAGTTTTCTCTTTTTAAAAATGGTGATAGGGAAGCGGCTGTGGCTCAATCAGTAGGGCTCCCGTTTACCATATGGGAGGCCCCGGGTTCGGTTCCCAGGGCCTCCTGGTGAAGGCAAGCCCGCCCGCATGGCGTGGTTAGCTGACCCAGCGAGCACAAGCAGCAAGGGGGGGATAAATGAATAAATAAATAAAATCTTTAAAAAAAAAAAAAAAAAAATGGTGATGATCATAACAGTAACTATATTCAAGGGTTGTTATAAGGATTAAATGAGATAATATTTGAATAGTGATCAGATTAGTATCTGTCAACAGTTTCTGCTATGTGCGTGTTATTACAAAACTGATAAAAGACTGGCCTTAATAGTAGGGTGGTAAATTATTTCACAATGAGGAAATAGAGTTGTCAAGTCAACTGGAGGCTCATGCTGACCTGCTCTTGCCCCAGGGAAAGCCAACTTAACAGTGTTCTTGGTGACTATGCAAGGGAAGTTGTTATGATTTAAGTATCTAGTAGCATTAGACTCATTTCATTTTGGAGTGCAATGTTACTACTCTAGATATGTTTCATACATTTAACAGGCAAGGATTGTGGGCCTGGGGATCATCTGGTCATGACGTGGCTATTTTGCTTATCTCTGCACAAATCCATTGTAACAGCTGTAATAATAATAATAATAATAATGATGATGATGATGATGATGATGTTAGGATTTTGTGAACACTTGCCGTGTCCAGTATAAACAAAATTATTCTCATTTATTCCCCACAAGACTATTACAAGCACTATCACAGGTGAGGAAGCTAAGGTTTAGGGAGAGATGTATAGTCCCTCTGGGATTTTGCCCCTGCAGTTTCCTTGTCTGAAACACACATTTGCCAGTCACCTGGATCATTCCTCTTCATGCCTGAAGACCTGGCTCTAGTGTTCCCTTCTCTGAAAAGCAGACGCCAACTCGCCTCTCTGGAACCTCCTCTGGGCCAAGCACCCTTCCTCTATTCCCAGTTGTCCTCTGTATTACTTGGTAATGCACTCACCGCACCATATAAAATGTTCTCAGCTGTCTCCCCGACTAGGGCAGAGACTGTGCCTTGCTATGACTAAAACTTCCTTCCTACTCGAAGGTGCTCATTATCTGGCAAAAATAGTTATTCACTAGAATAACCACAGAGCCTGATATAGAGTAGTTGCTCACAATACTCGGAGAGTCACATATGATATGACGGGATGGTCCTGAGACCTGGGTTTGAGCCAGGCTGGCTTGAACAGATGATGCTGACTGTCAATGATAAAAGAGAAGTGGTTCCATGAGGACATAAGGAAGTTTGAGTTCAAATGAGCCAAAGAAACCAGCACTTCAAATTTGCTAAACTCATCTGAAAGTGAAAAACCCAAACACTTTTTCAAAGAAAAAAAAATGTATTTTTAAAAAGCTATCCTATACTATACCACTTAAAATTTTCCAGTGTAAATTTCTACAGAGTTCCAAGGTATTCTAGAAGTTTGGCACTAGAAATGATCCAACATGAATAATATCTCTAGGAATGAACTGCTCAGTCATATAACACAGCTTATATCTTGAAGGATGTGAAAATCCTGGACAGGAAGAGATAAGAAACTCACCACAGGATCAGCTGCTCCCCTTTGCCAAATGGCCACTGCACCAGCACCAGTGCACTCCCACCAGGCTCCACTCCCAGCCCAGATGCACTGATAACCTCTATTCATTCGCCCTGTGGCCCTCTGGTATTCACCTAAGTGCTTCAATTCAGTACTTCTTTTCTGCCATCTAAGAGCTTCATGGATTGTAAATCAATTAAAACTGGTCAGCACACAACTGACCAACCCCTGTTTAAACTCTGTTCCAAAGCGTAACTGTATCCATTAGTCCAAAATCTATCAAAAACTTTTCATACTAGGAAGCCCTTGGTGAGAATCTCTCAGTTGCAATCATATTTATTTCTCATAAGCATTGACAAGAACCTTAACAAAATGCAGCACAGTTCCTTTTGTCTTGTTTTCAATGTCTTCATTGCAGAGGGGTCTTTGTTAGAAGGCTGGCTTTGATAACCAGTGTCACAATCTAAAATTTGCCACAAATATTGGTTGTTTCAAGAGAAGCAAAGGAGAGTGGTTCTCAGTCTTCTGTTTTAAAAAAGTTTATTCTGAGGGCTGTTGGGATATTAATTTCTTTGTGGAATTCAGTAGAAGATTATGTGCTCATGTACTGATGCAAACCTGTCATTTCAAGTTGAGTTTGCCAATAACAGTTTCACTCTAGTACAAAATCAAAGTTTAAGTGTCTTTGTTCACATGCTTTCCAAATGTATTTCAGAGTCCACTTGTAGCACAGATAAGATGTGAATAATGCAATTTTGGATTTTATCCAGGGGACTCTGCACCTAAGGAGTGTGTTTATTTTGAGTTGTGAAAATCACCACTCCTGAGGCAGTCCATTTCTTTTAGACAGCTCTAAATATTGAAAACTACTTCATTAAATTGAACAGAAATCTACCTCCCTGAAATTTCTTCCATTTTCTGGTGGAAATACCTTCTACACAAAAGCTACAGGGGTCTAACAATCCAAAATGCCTCAGTAAACCATGACTTCCCTCTCAACGTGACCACTGCATGAACTGAGTATATGGTATGTACCAGGCACTCTTTTAAGTGCGTTTCTGACATTAAATTTTCTATCACAATAGCACTTCAAGGTGAGTACTTTTATTATCCCCATTTTACAGAGGAAACAGACACAGGGAGTTTGAGCAACTTGCCCAAAGTCAAACACACAAATAGTAAATGGGTGAAGGTAAGACTCAAATCTAGGCAGTCTAAATCCACTGACTAAACTGCTAAGATCTGTGCTATTGGATCACCTCTTGACAGTTTGAATTCCAACAGCAAAGGAAGTTTGAATTAAACAACATTTGAAGTCTTTTCCAACCATGAGAATCTATGGCACATGGACTACACATGCAATAAGAACATTTCCCCTTAACCACCCTTCCCGTGAAGTCTGGATTAGTTGCCTAATCCAGACTTAGTTAAAGTTTAGGGTCTTTAAAAAGCATATCCTTTAATTTTTATTGTATGTTGGTTTAAAATGAAAAGAATATAAATATTTAACAACAGAAGATTACTTAAATAAATTATGATCTGTTCACCCAATGGAATACAGGAAAGTGATACTGAAAAATAAAAGTTAATAATATGGAAATGCATTCTCAATATATTAAGTGAAAAATGAACAGTAAACTTACTTTTTGTATGTGAAAAGGAAAAGAAAAACAAATAAAAGGATAGGCACATAAACAGTAATGAAAGGATGTGTTATAGACCTAAATAGTAATAGTGTGTTTCTCTGTTTTAGAAGTAGACATGAATTTTAATTTTAAGTGAAATTTATTGTTTTCTATTTCATTTATATCTATATTCTAAATTTTCTACAATGAAAATGTATTACATTTGTAAAGGCAAAAATAAGGTTTTATTTTGCTAAACACAAAAAATTATTTGTATAAAATATTTAGAAAGGAATGGATGCAACTTCTATCTACATGCTCAATTATCTCTCTTTCCTAAAATTTTACTTCAAATACTATATGCGTGTGTAAGGGGTGGGGGCATTTTTGAAATAATTTCAAGATGAAAGCAAAAGCACAATACACCTTTATCATAGAAACTTGACTGACCTGTGATCAGAGGCGAATGTGCTAGCCCTAATCTCTACATGATTTTGTCTTTCTCCACTCATTGTAACAAAGGCATAACTCCCATGAAGTGATTAAAACATAGAAACATGCAATAACAGATCCTTCCCGATAACAAATGACTCTGAAAGGTAAAACAAGTACTCTTTGTGGAGATAAAAAATAAAATAAACAGGTATAGGGCAGTGATGGTTCTTAGCCTAGATATACATATAGTATGAGAGAAAATATTTGGAAACCACATAACCAATAAGGGTTTAATATCCAGAACACATAAAGAATTCCTACAACTCAAGAACAAAAAGACAAACAACCCAATTGAAAAATAAGTCAAAGATTTGAACAGACATTTCTCCATAGAAGATATACAAATGACTAATAAGCACATGAAAAAAATGTGCAACATTTGTCATTAGGGAAAAGCAAATCAAAACCACAGTGAGAAAACACCTCACACTCACTAGAATGGCTATTATTTAAAATATGAAAAATAACAAGTGCTGGTGAGGATGTGGAGAAATATACATACATACATTGTTCGTGGGAATGTAAAATGGTGCAGCTGCTCTGGAATACCTTTGGCGACTCCTCGAAAGTTAAAATAAAATTACCCTATGACCCAGCAACCCCATGCCTTGGTATATACTGAAAAGAATTGAAAGCAAAGATTTGAACATATATTTGCACACCGACGCTCACTGCAGGATTATTCACAATAGCAAAAAGTTGGAAGCAACCCAAGTTTCCATAAACATATGAGTAGACAAACAAAATGCAGTGTATCCATACAATGAAATATTACTGCGCCTTAAAAAGGAATGAAGTTCTGATACATGTCACTGCATGGTTGAACCTTGAACACATCATGTTGAGTGAAATAAGCCAGACACAAAAGGACAGATATTTATGATTCTACTTATAGGAAATAACTGGAATATGCAAATTCAAAGATAAAAAGTAGATTACAGGTTATCAAGGGTGGGCATTGGGGTGGAGAATGGGAGCTAATGTGTAACGGGTAGAAAGTCTCTGAGTTGGTGGAAAGGTTTCAGTTATGGACGGTGGTGATGGCAGCACAACATGGTGAATGTGATTAATGCCACTGAACTGTAGGCATGGGAGTGGTTGATATGTGAAGTTTTATGTGGTATATATGTTACCACAATTTAAAAAAGAGAGAGAAACTAGAGAAATACCTATTTTATGGAAGGAAATTATACACAAAAAATTTTAACAGGACGGAGGAGGTGTGAAGGAGAGTGTGCCTGTGAGTCAGTGAACACTGGCTCTTCTTCCTTCTCTTTGTGGGATGGGGTGGGGGTTATGCACAGGACTGGGAGAAGGAGCAAAACATGGTGCAGATGACATTCCAATAAGAGCATTGGGAGATGAGCATGTAATCTACTCCATCTCTCTGCACCTTTGAATCATATCAACAATAACCTGGAAGCACTTATTGTTATAGTACTTCCTTATAAGCCATAGAAACTCTCTGCATTAGAAAAGTACAATCTTTAAGAGAACCTTCTTTTCAACAGAAATTATTCTTGTTGAGAGATGGGTGTGCAATTACAAAACACAAAAGCATTTTTAAAATTACATCAATTGTAGCTTTACAGAAAAATAATGGAGAAAAATACAGAGTTTCCATATACCCTTCTCTCTCACACACATGGTAAAAGCATTTTTTGTAAAGACCACAAGAGAAAAAAGGCAGTAACTATCGAGGGTGAAAACATTAAGAACCATCACATAGTGAGAGAGATAAACCATCTGAAGATGTTGCCCACCCTAAGAAATGGTGCCTAAATGTCTAGTTGGTATGGATATAGGATATACTTGGTGTCCCATCTGGCTGTTGGGTAGTATCCTTGGTACTGGATTACAGACAGGGGCAATCTAATCATATACATGCAGCCTAACTGCTTGAGACTGGGATATACTAGGGTGATCTCAGAACACATGAAAAAATATTTATTAAGAACTACAAACAACAACCTGGATGAATCCCACAGGCTAATGTAGGCAAAAGAAAGCAGACACAAGATGGTTTAAAATGTATGATCCATTTCCATGATGCACAAAACCAGGGAAACCTAATTTATGTGCTCCCAACCAGAATAGTGGATTTTTAAAAAATGGGCAGTTGGTGGTGGGGTGGGCAGAGGGCTTAAGGTATTGACTCAGAAGACAAAAGGGGAGTTCTGGACTACTGATAATATGCTGTAACTTCATCTGGGTGATGATAATAAAGTGTATTCATTTGTAAAAGTTCATTGAGTTATTAAGTGTACACTTAAAATTTGTCCACATTTCTGTATGTTAGAATTTAGCTAGTTAAGAAAAAAAATAGAGAAACAAATTTCAAGTATTATTCAGCACTTCCCCAAAAAGAGACCACACGATATTTGGCAGCCTAAAGCATCCTGGTCACCACCTCATCACACTGACCAGGTTTGGGAACATTTTCCAGCCTTAGTCTCCTCATCTGTAAATGAAATGATAAAATGTAAAGCACCTGACACATTAACATGAATAAATGTACACTCTCAATCTCCACTTTCCTTTTGTAGGAAAGAGGGAGTACATTGAGTGATGAGCACAATTTATTCCTGTCACTGGTAAATACTCCTCTCCTCTGAATAATACTTTAGAATTAATGTGTGTAGCTGTCCTGAGAGCTATTGGCCACAGAGGATGGTGGACTGGAAACATCCCATCTCTAGATCACAGAAAGCTGAGGTCAGGCCCGACTGTGGTAAAGGCAGCTCATGACGTCCCAACGGAACATCCAACCAGCCTTCCTTTCAACATCTCCTCTTTCCACAGGCAACAGCTGATGGGCAGATTTTCTTGCAAAGTGCAGGGGAAGCTGATGCTGATCTCAATCTTATATGAGATTGTGTTTCCCCCATACCACTTCCCTTACCCTTTGTACAAATAATTCCCCAAAGCCCAGTTCCAAGCCGGCATTACTAGCCCAGGACAAAGCAACCTACAGCCCCCCCCCCCACATTCCCAACATTTAGCTTACCTGGAGAATTTCACAAAGCTCATCAGGGCATTTGAACTTTATATTCAAAGATGACGTTCTGATGATAAATTCTGGAATTTTTTAATAGAGTGACTGGAAGTTCCTGCTTGTGTGGTTGAGAGCCTGCTATATGCAAAATATCTACAGCCACAAATGCCCAAATTACTGATTACTCTTTTCCATACAGTGGTGGTGTAGCATGGACAGTGCCAGATCACCAGGGATTGCTGCATGCCAGGATGGCCTCTCTACCGCTCTCATTTCCTAGTTGCCAATGTCAATTATAGCCATCTTTTAGTTTGGCCTAGCATGGCCTAGCTGCTTTAGCTGCAGAAGATAGTACTAATAGGCCATTCATATAAGACATTGGGTCTCAACCATAGCTGCACATTAGGATCGCCTGTGAACTTTAAAAACCAATTACCGAAAAGGCAAATCAAAACCACAATAAGATACAATTTCACACCCATTAGAATAGCTGCTATTAAAAAATAGAAAATAATAAGTATTGGAGAGGATGCAGAGGAATAGGAACACTCATTCACTGCTGATGATTAAATGCTGATTTTACATTTAAAATGGTGCAGCTTCTATGGAAGACAGTTTAGCAATTCCTCAGAAAGCTAAGCATAAAACTACGATATGACCCAGAATCTCACTACTAAGTATATACTCAAAAGAACTGAGAGCAGGCACTGAAACAGATATTTGCACATCAGTGTTCATAGAAGCATTATTCACAGTTGTCAAAAATGGAAGCAATCCAAGTATCCATTAACTGGTGAATGGATAAATAAACTGTGGTATATACAGACAATGGAATATCATTCAGCCATAAAAAGGAATGAACTCCTGATGCATGCAACAATATGGATGAACCTGGAAGATATCGTGTTGAGTGAAATAATCCAGATACAAAAGGACAAATAGTGTATCATCTCACTGACTTGAAACAATTAGAAAAAGGAAATGCAAAAAGTCAGAATCTAGGGGAGTGAGTATACCTTAATGGTTGAGCTTCTGCTTCCCATGTATGAAGTCTTGGGTTCATTCCCCAGTACATCTTTAAAAAAAAAAGTCAGAATCTGGAATATAGGTTACCAGGGGATGGGGTGGGGATAGGGAAAGTGAAGTTAAGACTTAAAATATTTAGGGTTCCTAGTTGGAGTGATGGAAATGTTTTTAGGTAATAGTTGGTGGTGATAGTAGCACAACACTGTGAATGCAGTGAACAGCACTGAAATATATATCTGAATGCGATTAAAAGAGGAAATATTAGATTGTATATATGGTCACAGAATAAATTTTTTAAAAATCAGTGAAACTACAACACACAAACAGGGAATCCTAAGTTAAACCATGGACTTTAATTAATAATACAAATATTAAAAGTTCTATCATCAATTGTAACAAATGTTCCACACCAATGTAAGGTGTTGGTGGTGGGGTGGTGTATGGGAATGCTTATTTTCTGCCTGATTGTTCTCTAAATTCACAACTTCTTTAAGAAAAAAAATAAAGAATAAAAAAAAAATTAGGAAAAATAGCTAGAGGACAGGAAGAAACAACCTGGAGAAAAATCTTATAGGGTTTAGGACACCAGGGGAAGGCTGGACACCACCCAGAAGAGAGAGGCGCAAAGGAAAGGAATCATGATAGCAAAACTGTGAGTTAAAAACTGCAGCTGCAACTGCTGGCATCCTTCTCCACCCTATAGATGCTTTTGAATTCTCAAGCCTCAGGACCACCGGCTACAGACAAAAGGGACCCAGGGATCTACTTCCCCAGGAAAGGGGAGAGAGAAGGACACAGCCTAAGGCTGACTCAGCTTTTGACCCACAAATTTGGTCTGCTGTGTCCCAAGAACCCTTCCAGGCCAGGGGGCCAAGCCATTGTTTACCTTGGGAGCCGGTAAGGGACTTAAGAGATTTGACCCTCTCATTCTCACTCTCTACTGATCAGGACTGGTTGTTGAGAATGCAAAGAGGAGTGAAATTATTTCCTACTTGGGAAAAGGGAGGGGGCTGGCAGCAAAGGCTGGAGAACAGCCTCTGGGAAAGTTTGAGTTACTAGGCTCTTAGCCTCCAGGTAGGATCCTCTATCATACTGATCTGGCCTGTGTTGCAGCAAACTCACTCTGATCAGGCATTGAACTGAGAGGGCTGCCAAAGCGTGCCATCTGCTGGCAGAAAAGAAGTACACATGAGGAAATTAAAAGTAAATAAGTAAAAGTGGCTTTTTTAGGTCTTTATAGTCTCCCTTCCCAAGACCCTAGGAAGCAGGTCTGCAACCCAATACTGGGTCCAGAGACTAGTTTTGAGCAACAGGGACGATCATAAAGACCCAGAACAGGTCAAAGTAAGAAACAAAAAACAGCAATAACACACAGCCTCCCACCTCTAAATTCCTATGAAAGAGAGGGAAATTGAGCATCTGAATAAACTCACCATCCTAATCCTAACAGTGCCTAGAAAGCAGCAAAAGATTATGAACCAATGTCTTATATGAATGGCCTATAATGGAAAATGGAAAACATGGCTCAGAAGAGATGCAGGATTAAGACAGCTAATCAAAGAGATGCACACAAATTTCCAAAATCAAATTAATGAGCTGAAAAACAATATGGCTAAAGAGATAAATGAAATCAAGAAGACACTGAGTGAGTACAAAGAATTTGAAAAATTGAATACAAAAGTAACAGAGCTCATGGGAAGGAAAGACACAATAGGTGAGATCAAAAAAACATTAGAGGGGTAGCAGATGTGGTCAAGCAGTTGAGTATGTGAGGTCCCGGGTTTGGTCCACAGTGCCTCCTAAAACACACACACACACACACACACACACACACACACACACACAAAGCAAACAAATGAGAAAACCAACTCAGGGGAGCCAGTGTGGCTCAGTGGTTGAGCGCCAGCTTCCCACATATGAAATCTGGAGTTCAATCCCTGGCCCCAGTACCAAAAACAAACAAACAAACAAAAAACAAAATACATTAAGGCATACAACAGAAGACTTGAAATGACAGAAGAAAGAATAAGTGATACTAAAGACAGAACAGCTGAAATTGAAGAGAGAAAAGAGTGGAAAAAAATGAGCAGGGGCTTAGGGAGTTGAATGACAACATGAAATGTAACAACATATGTGTCATGGGAGTTCCAGAAGAAGAAAAGGGAAAAGGGGCAGAAAGATTATTTGAGGATATGAGAGCTGAAAATTTCCCAACTGTCACAAAAAAAATG
Organism: Tolypeutes matacus; assembly: GCA_026826555.1. Taxonomy (NCBI): domain Eukaryota; kingdom Metazoa; phylum Chordata; class Mammalia; order Cingulata; family Chlamyphoridae; genus Tolypeutes; species Tolypeutes matacus. Next base: position 59,457,552 of record JAKSZT010053887.1, read on the forward strand.
AACTTACATGTCCAACAAGTGCATCATACCCCAATCAGAATAAAACTGAATAGACCTACTAAGACACATACTACTCAGAACATCAAATGTCAAAGATAAAGAGAAAATTCTGAGAGCAGCAATGGAGAAACAAACCATCACATACAAAGGATGTCCAGTAAGACTTAGCACAGATATCTCATCAGAAACCATGGAGGTGAGAAGACAGTGGTATGATACAATTAGGATACTGAAAAAGAAAAACTACCAGCCATGAATTCATTATCCAGCCAAATTGTCCTTCAAATATGAAGGAAAGTTTAACATATTCACAAAAAAAAACAGAAACTAAGAGAGTTCATATAAAAAGAATCCACCTTTGCAGGAAATGTTAAAGGAAGATTTAAAGCCTGAAAGAAAAAGAAAGGAGAGAGAGGCTTGGAGGAGAGTATAGAAGAAAGAATGTTGCAAATATTCTTGCTATCCTGATTGTGTGATAATCAGGGTAGGCTAAACATTTGCTATATTAGAAACCATGCATGTGTCCCCAGACCTAGTTTTTCTCCCTAGGCTTTTAGAATGCTGGTGATAAACTAATCCTGATTTATTATATGACCATCCTGTATGGGAAATGCCTGTAACTCTAGGTATCTTTGGTCAACCTTAAGAGATATAGCATGGGATGGATGTGGCTCAAATGGTTGGGCATCCATCTCCCACATGGAGGGACCTGGGTTCTATCCCCGGGACCTCCCAGTAAAAATTAAAAAAAGAAAAATATAGAAGGCATGTGGGCCACTGGGCCCTGTAAGCATGTGCACTGTCAGTCCCCACAAGTTGGTGAGCCCCACAGGCCCTGCATGTGAGTGCACCGCCAGGCCCCATGAGCGAGTGTGCCGCCAAGCCCCACGAGTGGGTGCGCCATAATGCCCCATGAGCGGGTGAGCCCCCCAGGCCCCATGCATGGGTGCAACTCCAGGCCCCGTGAGTTCACAATGTTTACTGCACACTTATTGTTTATGTATGTTCATGTATGAATGATATACTTCAATAAATTGTTTTTAAAATTTTTTAAAAAAAGAAAGAATAGTAGAAAGGATAACCAAAAGAGAAAAAAGACAGATGAAAACAAGATATGACATATGAAAACCAAAGAATAAAAAAGTGGAAGTAAATAATGCATTTAACAATACCATTAAATGTGAATGGATTAAACTCCCCAATCAAAAGATACGGGCTTACAGAATGGACAAAAAACCACGAGCTATCCATATTCTGCTTAGAGGAGACTCACTTTAGACCCAGGGACACAAACTGGCTGAAAGTTAAAGATTAGAAAATGACAGTCTACAAAAACCATAACCAAAAAAAAAGAGCAGGAGTTGCTATACTACTATCAGAAAAAACAGACTTTAAATGCAAAAAAATTATGAGATACAGAAGGGCATTGTATATTAATAAAAGGGACAATCCACCAGGAAGAAATAACATCATAAACATCTAAGCACATAACCAGGGTGCCCAAAATACATGAGGCAAACTCTGGCAAAACTGAGGAAGAAATAGATATCTATACAATAATAGTTGGAGACCTCAACACACCACTCACATCATTAGAATAACTAGATAGAAGATCATCAAGGAAACTGAGAACTTGAATAATACGATAAATGAGTTAGCCCTAACAGACATATACAGAATGTTGCACCCAAACACAGCGGGTTACACATTCTTCTCAAGTGCTCATGGATCTTTCTGGAGGCTAGACCACATGTTAGGTCACAATGCAAGTCTCAATAAATATAAAAAGACTGAAATGATACAAAGCATCTTCACAAATGTGTGGAGGCTAAATAACATATTCCTAAATAATCAGTGGGTCAAAGAAGAAATTGTAAGTGAAATCAGTAAATATATTGAGACAAATGAAAAAGAGAACACAACTTACCAAAACTTATGGGATACAGCGAAGGCAGTCCTGAGAGCGAAATTTATGGCCCTAACCACCTATATTAAAAAGGAAGAGAGAGCTAAAATCAAAGAGCTAAGTGAACAACTGGAAAACCTAGTAAAAGAACAGCAAACGACTCCCAAAGCAAGGAGAATGAAAGAAATAGTAAAGATTAGAGAAGAAATAAATGAAATTGAAAAAAAAATAGAGGAAATCAACAAAATCAAAAGTTGGTTCTTTGAGAAGATCAATAAAATTGACAAACCCCTAGCTAGACTAACAAAGAAAAAAAGAAAGAAGACGCAAATAAATAAAATCAGAAGTGAAAGGGGTCGAAGTTATGACTCCACTGAAATAAAAAGGATCATAAGAGGATATTATGAGAAATTGTATGCTAACCAACTAGACAACCTAGATGAAATGGACAAATTCCTAGAAATGCTCAAACAATTTACACTTATGCTACAAGAAATACAAGAACTGAACAAACTCATCACATTTAAAGAGATCGAATCAGTTAATAACTTTAAATAAAGAAAAGTCCAGGACCAGATGGCTTCACAAGTGAATTCTACCAAACATTTCAAGAAGAATTAACACCCATTCTGTTTAAACTCTTTCAAAAAATTGAAGAGAGGAGAAAATTACCTAACATTTTATGGAGCCAACATCACCCTAATACCAACATATAAAGACACTACATAAAAAGAAAATTACAGACCAATCTCTCTAATGAACATAGATTCAAAAATTCTCAAAAAAAAACACTTGCAAATCAAATCCAACAGCATATCAAAAGACTTATACATCACGACCAAGTGGGATTTATTCCCGGTATGCAAGGGTGGTTCAACATAACAAAATCAATTAACGTAAGACATCAATTAACAGATTGAAGGGAAAAAAAACATATGATCATCTCAATCAATGTAGAAAAGGCAGTCAACAAAATCCAGCATCCTTTCTTGATAAAAAAAACTTTGAAAGATAGGAATAGAAGGAAAATTCCTCAATCTGATAAAAGGCATATATGAAAAACCTACAGCCAACATCATACTCACTGGGGAAAGCTGAAAGCTTTCCCTCTAAGATCAGAAACAAAATAAGGATGCCCACTGTCACCATTGTTATTCAACATTGGCTAGAAGTTCTAGCTAGAGCAATTACACATGGAAAAGAAAGCATCCAAATAGGAAAAGTGAAAGTAAAACTCTCACTATTTGCAGATGATATGATCCTTTATTTAGAAAATTCTGAAATGTCTACGACAAAGCTACTTGAGATCATAAATGACTTCAGCAAACTGGCAGGATACAAGATCAAAATGCAAAAATCAGTAATGTTTCTTTACACTAGTATGGAACAATCTGAGGAGGAAATTGGGGGGGGGGGGGGAAATCCATTTACAATAGGAAAAAAAGACTCAGATTCCTAAGACTCAGTTTAACCAAAGAAGTACAGGACTTACATGCAGGAAACTACAAAACAATGCTAAAGGAAATCAATGAAGATCAAAACAAATGGAAAGACATTTTGTGTTCATAGATTGGAAGACTAAATATCATGTAGATGTCAATCCTACCCAAACTGATTTATAAATTTAATGCAATACCAATAAAAATTCCAACAGCTTATTTTACAGAAATAGAAAAGGCAATTACCAAATTCATTTGGAAGGTAAAATGCACCCAAATAGTCAAAAGCATTCTAAATAAGAAGAGCAATGTGGGAGGAATTTCCCTGCTTGACCTTAAAATATGTTACAAAGCTACAGTGGTCAAACCAGCATGGTATTGGCATAAAGATAGACACATTTCTCAATGGAACAGAATTGAGAGTCTAGAAATAAACTACCACCTCTATGGCCAACTGGTTTTCAACAAACCTACCAAAGGCATGTTAATGGGACAAAACAATCTTTTCAACATGGTTGTGGGGGAACTGGATATCCATAACCAAAAGAATGAAAGAGGGCCCCTATCTCACTCCCTATACAAGAATGAACTCAAAATGGATCAAAGACTTAAAAATAAAAGGCAGGGCCATAAAACTATGAGAAGAAAATGTAGAGAAACATTTTAAAGACCTTGTGGTATGTGGCAGTTTATTAGACCTCACACCCAAAGCAGAGCAACAAAACAAAAAATAGATAAATGGGACCTCCTCAAAATTAAACTTTTGACCCTCACAGGACTTGGCCAAAAGGGTGAAAAGGCAGCCAATTTAATGGGAGAAAATATTTGGAAATCACTATCTGATAAGGGTTTAATATCCTTGATATATAAAGAGATGTTATAACTCAACCATAAAAAGACAAATGACCCAATTAAAAATGGACAAAAGACTTGAATAGACATTTGTCTAAAAAGAAATTCAAATGGTGAAGAAACAAATGAAAAAATGTTCAACTTCATCAGCAATTAGGGAAATGCAAATCAAAGCTACAATGAGATGTCATTTCACACTATTAGAATGGCCACTATTAAAAAGACAGAGAACTACAAGTGTTGGAGAGGATGTGGAGAGATAGGAACATTTATTCACTGTTGGTGTGGATGTAGAATGGTACAGCCACTGTAGAGGATTGTTTGGCAGTTCCTAAAGAAGTTGAATATTGATTTGCCATGTGACCCAGCAATACCACTACTGGATATATACCTAGCCGATGTTCATAGGAGCATTATTCACGATTGCCAAAAGCTGCCGATAAGCCAGGTGTCCATCAATGGGTGAATGGATAAACAAACTGTGGGATATTATGCAGCTGTAAGAAGAAATGAAGTCGTAAAGCATATGACCACATGGATGAACCTGGACGACATTAAGTGAAGCAGGCCAGATACAAAAAGACAAATATTATATGATTATATGATTGCACTACTATGAACTAAACATATTATGTAATCTCATGGAGTTAATAACTTGAATATGGGTCACCAGAAAATAGAATGAGTTTAGAGAATGGAAAGCTGAGGGTTAACTTGTGCAGAATTGGTAAAAATGATGTGTGGCAATCTTTGGAAATGAATAGAAAAGGTGAAAGCCCAACATAATGTTTATAACTAGCAGTACTATTATGTGGGTATGAAAGTGGTATAAAGGGAAAGTCTAAGGTCATGTATGTTATTAAAAGGAAAGCTAAAAAATATAACATGTGACTGTACAGCATAGTAAAACCACATATGAAATATGAATATGGGTAAAATTGCATATATAAGACCATCTTTCTCTGAAACTGAACAAATGTATGTTAATACTACAAGATGTTACTATCAGACAAAAAAAAACAAAACAAAACCCATTATGCTAAGTGAAAAAAACCAGACACAAAGCACTGCATATTGTATGATTCCATTTATATAAAACATAAATATAAATCAATTTATAAAGATGAAATTAGTATAGCGTTTATGTAGGGCTGAGGAAGGACTACTAAGGGGTGTGGAGTTTTTCTTTTTGGAGTAATACAATTGTTCTAAAATTTTTTTGTGGTGATGAATGCAAACATTGTGATTATTCTTAAAGCCATTATTATACACTTTGGATAGATTGTATGGTATGTATGTGAATATATCTCAACAAAACTGCTTAATGATGTGCAAGACTAGCCAGAAATAGTAGCTATGTACAGCAGGGGATGCATAGAGAGATTGAGAGATGAAGAATTTTGTTTGTCTGCTTTTTATTATTATTATTATTGAAATAATGAAAATGCTCTAATAATGACTGTACGTGATGAATGTACAACTATGTGATTATGGCAAATACCATTGATTGTACACTTTGGATGAATTGTATGCTTTATTAATATGTATCAATGAAATTGATTTGCTGAAAAAAAAAAAAACAATTACCCATGCTTGGGCTCTATGAAAACATTACCCACCTCCCCCAGAGATTCTGGCTTAATTGTTCTGGGATGAGACCGGTCATGGTTATATTTTAAAAGCTCCTCAGGTGAATCTAATGTGCAGGGAGGGTTCAGAATCACTGAATTAAGATGTCTGAAAAGGTATTCAGCAAAATATTAATACTGGGTCTCTCTGGCTGGTGGTCTTGCATGTGAATTCTGTTTTCTTTTTTGTGGGTTTTGTTATATATATTTTGAATCTTTTTTAAAAAAAGAAAATGTTTGAATTGCATTTCAAACAAAAAATCCTCAAAGAATTTTAATGAGCATTAAGTTAGATTCATATCCCCATTTTGGAATAAATTTGAGTTGAATTGTAGAAGTAATAAAGGACAATTCTCTTTCATAAAAATCAATGGGATCAATACAAACAACACACACACCAAAATTTGGGAGATCTAGCATGGCATCATGATTTAAAGAGATATTTTACAGTTCTCCCTACCTCAAAATAGCTTCACCAGAGTCAGAGAGTCAGAACCCTTTTCATTCCTTCTCCAAGTCAGGGACAATGATTCACCCTTTTATAAGTATTGGGGCCCGCTCAGACTCATCCATTCTGGGGACCAACCTTCACATAGGCAGGGATGATTTCAGAATCCTTTGCCTGACAAAGATTGGACTGAAAACCACTCATATGAGATGTTCTATTTGCTGACTTCACTTGCATAAATTTGGGGCCTATGCCTCCCAAGTACAGGTATGGTAGTCCTCTAGAGCCCCCTATCATGGGAAAACACTCCTTGGTGAAACATATATTATTTAGGGCGATTTTATATAAAATGGAGTATCTGTCTTAGTTTCTGATTGAACTGAATGCTTCTCACCTGCTTCTCTTCCCACTTCTCTACAAAATTCTTACCAATTTCTCTACAAAATTGACATCACCACTTATTATCCCATACTCATGTGCCTGTTCCAATGGGACAACCCCCTATGATGAAGAAGAATCTTGTCCAAAATGTCAATAATGCCAAGGTTAAAAAGCACTTGCTTATGTATGTAGAACCTCATAAAATATAAATGAGGTTGTACATATTTTTCTGAGTGTTACTTTTCTCACCTGTAAGATAGGACTAAAAATATCTTCAAGGTATTTTCTGGTTCTCAAAAATATAAATGATGTACTCTAGTATTATTGCTTAGTAAGCAGGTGATCTTGAGTATATCATTTATTGGACCTAGATTTTTAGGTGTATTTATCTTTCTACTACATTGCAATCCTGGTCCCTACTTGATTCCTGTGGTTCTTTGTGTATTCCTGCCTCTCCCTGTTTCTGAGTACGGCAACTGCACTCCTTAACCCTCATTTGTGCTGCTGGAATTCCTCACCTTCTCTGACCCCTAATACTATCTTCCCTTGTGTTATTCGTTGGCCTCTCCTGTCCCCTGGTTCTATGGAAGGCCCAAAGACTAGTGTTAGCCCATGAAATTCCTTCATGCATGTTATTTAGAATTTTATGTGCACTCTAGAATAAGTGTAGGTATATAACTCCTTTTTACAAAAGTATTACTTTTATTGTTTTCTTAATATTTATCATAGTAAAAACAAACAAACAAACAAAAAAAAACAACAGATAACAAGGAAAATTTAAAACAATCTCCAACCCTAGAAAATCTCTGCCATCATTTTCCTGTTTTTTCTCTACACACATATTTTTCCCTCAATTAAAAGGCATTATGATGTCAATAAATTGTAGATTGAGGATTTTGTAGGCTCCAGAAAATTATGCTCTTAAATTAATTCATTCTAGTGGGTATTAACCAGTTGTGAGGGGGACCTTTTGATTGACTCAGTTCAGTTAAGGGCCTTTGATTGGATTGCTTCTGCTGGGCATGACCCAGGGTGAGTCTTGGTCCTCTTGCTGGAGTACCAAGCAGAGAGAAAAGACCTAGGAGCTTAGAGAGGAACCCACAGAAGCTGAGAGAGGAAACCATGAGAGCAAGAAGCTGAAATCAACAGAATCTGGGAGAGAGAAAGTCACAGAAAGAGCAGCCAGAAGCTGAGGGCAAAGGAGGCTGGAGGAGAAGAAAGAGACAAGCAGATGCCACCATGTGCCTTCCCGTGTGACAGAGAAGTCCAGGACTGCCTGCAGCTTTGGGGAGAGAGCATTTCCTGATGCCTTGATTTAGACATTTTTCCCAGGGTTAAACCTGTAAGCTTGTAAGTTAATAAATCTCCATTGTAAAAGCCAACCCATTTCTGGTATATTTCCTAGGCATCTTTTAGAAAACTAAAACAGAAATTGGTACCAGGGGAGTGAGAAGCTGATATGCAAATACCAAAAATGTTTTTTTAAAAAGAGCTTTTAAAGTGGGTAAGGGGAAGGTTCTGGAAGAACTGTGAGATGCTTGAGAGAAAAGGCCTACATTGCTTTGTAGAGACTCTTGGCAGGAATATGTACCCTACAATTACTTCTGATGAAGCCTAGAACAAACTGATGAACATGTTATTACAAACTGGAAGAAAGGTGAACCTTGTTTTAAAGTGGCAGAAAACTTGGCAAAATTGTACTACTTTTTTTGTTTTCTTAATATAGATCATTGTTAAAACTTGAAAACAAATAGTCACAATCTTCCCCCACCACGGAAATCACTATGTCATATAGTCCCCAGTATAAGAATGCTCTTCTTTTACAAAGTGCTAAGAATCTGGTGATACACAAGAAAATTACAACTAATGTAACTTATGGATTTACGTTATTATTATTATTAACTCAGCTCTACTTATTATTAACTTATTATTAACAGTAATATTGCGTTATTTTTACAGCAATGGCAAAGAAGATACATCAATTCTAAGGGACAAAAATAGGGGTTATATGGGGCATGATAGTTCCTCTTGGAGTAATAAAAATATTCTAAAATTGACTGAGGTGATGACAGCACGACTGTGAGGAAATGAGAGCCACTGAGTATAAACTTTAAATGGATTGTACAAAGCATGGGATTGTATAACACAATGAATCCTGTGGTAGAAGATTCTGTGGTTAACAGAATATGAGAACGTTCTCTCATGAACTATACACCAAATGTAAGATATTGGCTATAGTTAGTAGTAATATTTTGATGATGCTCTTTTATAGTTTGTATAAATTTACAGTTTGTAACAATTGTTTCAAAACAATGCAAGGTTTTGGTGGTGGGATAATGCATGAGAGACCTGTATCATGTTTGTTTTATAAGTTCACAACTTTTACTATACACTTAATGTTTAAGTATTTTCACTTATGAATGATAAACTTCAATTTTAAAAAGATAAAAAAATTAGCATATTAGTTAGCCAAAGGGGTGCTGATGCAAAGTACCAGAATTCTGTTGGCTTTTATAAAGGGTCTTTATTTGGGATAGAAGCTTACAGTCACAAGGCCATAAAGAGTAAATTACTCCTCTCACCAATGTCTGTTGCTACGTGTTGGAGCAAGATGGCTGCTGGTCTCTGAGAGGGTTCAGCCTTCCTCTTCCCCTTAAGGCTCCATGGTCCCAGGCTGGGATAAGTCTTGTCTCTCTCCCCAGAGCTTGTTTCTTTCTGGGCTCAGATGCTCTGCTCTCTTCACAAGGTCAGCTGTATACTATCAGGCTCATTCTCCTCTCGGGGCCTCTGCTGTATGTAATGGAGCTTTCTCTCTTCCTCACTTATCTGCTTCTCTGTGTTCTTCTTCTCTGTTCATTTACTTCCTGGGACTCAGGCATCAAAACTCAAACTCTCTGCTTTGCTGTGTCATTTTCTCTGTGAGTCCTTGGTGGGTGGGGACTCAATATCCAACCGACATGGCCAAATCAAAACCTTGATCATAATTTAATCAAGTAAAAGTGAAACCTCTGAATCTAATACAATCTAATATGCCCAGAGGAACAGACCAGTTACAAACATAATCCAATATCTATTTTGGAATTCATAAATAATATCAAACTGCTACAGATAGCAACAAGTAAAATTTAAAACACTCTCCAACCCTAGAAGATCTCTGCCATCATTTTCTAGTCTTTTCTTCATGCATAAATTTTTATCTCCTGCTAAAAGGAATTATGGTGTCAATACAACTGTTTAATTTTTTTACTATTATAATACATTGGGACCTCTTTTTATGCCATTAAATATTCTTCTGTAGTACCATTCTTAATGGTGCCATAGTAATTCATTGCATGGTTGTATCAGAATTATTTTTACCAGTATTGTTGAACATTTAGGCTGCTTCCAATTTTTAACATTTATATACATGTCCTGCCAAACATTCTTAAAGCAAATCTTTGAGCATTCCTATGATGTTCTTAGAATAAATTCCTAGATGTAAAATACATGGATCCAACGACATGCAAAAGTTTAAGGATTTTGATACATAGTGTCAGATTAAATGAGAATTTTACCTCAAGTTGATGAATTCTGGGGGCAGTGGGCGTTGCTAAACCATGGATATCTTTTACCCAGGTTGACTTCTCGCTATGGGGCCCCTTATTGCATTTCTGTGAAACAAAATGCCAGAGTGAGGCTGGCAAATGGTGGTAATTAGTCAACAATTTACCACTACTGCAAACTAGCTCTGAATAATCCTGAAATTCAATTCCATTGACCTTGAGTGAAAGCCACATTGTATTAAACACACTATGGAGAAGATAAAGATTTAAAATGCTGTCTACCTTGAAGGAGCTTATCATTTTGTGTTAATACATCATTATTACCTAATACAAAATGTGATAAGTTCAATAAGAAAATTACAAGTGCAGTGGGAGGAAAAATATTTCTGAGTAGGATGTTAGAGAAGATTTCATGAAGGAATGGAATTTAATCTGCGCTTTGATGATGAGAAGGTCAGACTTTGGTGGTGGAGGGATGGCCACTTTGGTATGGAGACATAAAAAGCAAAACACCCAAGGGCAGAAAAGTATGTGACATTCATTAAAACAAGAACAGCAACAACAAAATAGTCAGCAATCGAAGTTTCTCCTGCGTTGGTTAATGTAAGGTAATGCTGGAAGATAGTCTGGGGAATTAGATTAGCATCAAACTTCAAACATCTTGCTAAGTTGTGGAAACTACTTGGGGGGAAAGAGAAGCTGATGGAGGTTTCTGAAAAGGGTAGAGGAATGTGCAGGAAGGTTATTCTATCATCAGTGAGGATCAAAGTGGCATCTGGCACAAGGAATTACTACCTAAACCTTTGTGAAAAGGAAATACGGTCCTGGAAAGGGAGAGGCAGACTGAGATAGGGAAAAATCATAACAGAAATGCTCAAGTTATGTAGAATGTAGTAATATAAGCAAGAATGGAATTAGTAAATATTTAAAAGCTTGACTTATAGGCTTTTTTCCCTTCACCCCAAATTTTCCATTAGTAGTCAATAGGTACTGTTTGCCTGTTTATTTAGCTTTATTTGAAAAGCACTAGCACCACCTGGTGATAAAAACTCAGATTGGCCCCAACAGTCCTGCATTTCAAAGTTTTTCCTTCCAATGTTTTACTTTGTAAAAATTCCAAATGTGCAGAGGAGCTGAAAGAATACTATAATGAACACCCCTAAGTCCTTCAGCTGTATTTACCAATGTTAATGTTCTGCCATATTTCCTTAATCTCTTTATCTTTATATGTGTATACAGGCTGAACCATCTGAGAGTAAGCTGCAAACACTAAAACACCTCTAATGAACTTCCTAAGAAAAAGGACATTCTCCTAAATAACCACAATACTATCACCTCACCTAAAAACTTGACAATGATTTTACATCATCTGAAATACTATATATATTCAAGTTTCTCCAATTTCACAAAAATATTTTTTAATTTGTTTTTTTAAACTCCAATATATAATCACATTTATGCTTTTCATTTGGTTATTATTTCTCTGAGGCCTCTTTTAATCTAGAACAATTCTCACTTTTTTTTTAACCTCCCATGACATTGACACTTTTTTTTTTTTAAGATTTTTTTTTTTTTTACTTTATTTTTCTTTATCCCCGCCTTCCCCCTGGTTGGTTCGCTCATCTGTCTGGTCACCTTCTCCAGGAGGCACCGGGAACTAAACCCAAGACCTTTCACATGAGAGCTCAGTGCCCAACGGACTGAGCCACACCCATTCCTGGTGGGCTACAGTAAGTGTCTGGGGCTTGTGGCCTTTGCTTGTCGTGGCAGGAGCGCAGTCTAGCTTTGTTGCAGCAGAGGCGGCGTTTAGCTCTTTTGTGGTGGTGTCTAGCTCTGTTGCCGTGGGAGGCAGTATCTGCTCGTCTTCTTTTAGGAGGCACCGACCGAAACCCGGGAACTCCCATGTGGTAGGTGGATGCCCAAGTGGTTGAGCCACATCCACTTCCCGACATTGACACTTTCGAAGCATCCAAGCCAGTTGTCTTGTAGAATGGTCCACATTCTGGATTTGTCTAATATGAATTTTACCCCCTGATTAAATTCATATTAAACATTTTTGGCAAGACCATTACATAGGTGATTTTATATGCTTTTCATTGCTTCACTTCAGGAGACACTCAATATCACACTGTCCCCCTATTAGTGTTGGTAAGTTTGGTTATGATGGTGACTGCAAAATTTCCCCTATATAATTAATTAGTCATGAGCGAGGTGTTACTTTGAGACAATGTGAATACTTTATTCTCCAACAAATTTTTATCCCCAAATTTTAGCATACATTGAAGATCTTTACTTGAAACAATTATTACATTGGGAACTACAAAATGATTTTCTATTTCTATCATTCCTTTGACATTTATTATTAAATATAAACTGAAACAAATGAACCTATCAATCAACCAGAGAAAATAATGGATTCAAGTAGATTTTGAAAGAATACTCTTTACAATCTTAGTGGGATATAGTCTACAAACAAAAAGAATTGCAAAATAATGTCAAATTTACTTTATTATTAGGAATCATATAGGTATTGTAATTATCAAACTATATTTTGTACATAGTAGAATAAAGCAAGTAAGTAAATATATTCCAGAAATTAGGCATCAAGATTTTCACTGTAAGAGAAATGAGAAACACTTAAAATAAGACCAGGTAAGGAAAATGCTATAATATCACATTTGAATTGGAAATATCAACATGAACTCGTGATTTAAGAAAAAAAAAATTATTCCTTAGCTTTGTCCACTAAAAGGACATGAAAGCAATGACATCCCAGTAGAAAGAGCACATCTAACACCCAGATGTTTGTTTTCCCTTTGCTTGCTATCATTTGCATATCTTCCTTAGTGAAGTGCCTATTCAAAACTTTTGACCATTTTTATTAGATTGTTTATCTTTCTTGTTATTGAGTTGTAGCAGTTCTTTATATGGTATCTATAATCTGGATACTAGTGATTATCAGATACAGTTTGCAGGAATATTTCCTCCCATTCTGTTGCTATACTATTTATTTTAGTAGTGTCTTATGATGAGCAGTTTTTAATTATGATGAAGTTCAATATATCCTATTTTTTTCTTTTATGATTATTGCTTTTCTGTGTCCTACTCAAAAAACAAACAAACAAACAAAAAAAAACTTTGCCTTCCACAAGTCACAAAGTCTTATGTTTCCTTCTAGAAGTTTTATAATTTTACTTTTTACATATGTCTATGATCTTTCTAAAATTAACCTTCTGTAATGATGTATTAGGCACTAAGGCTTGTATTTTCTACACAGATGTCCAATTCTAAGTTGTCCAGCATCATTTGTTGATAAGACTTTCCTTTCCATATGAGATTGATTTGGTATCTTTGTTGTAAATATAAAGATTGTAAAACTGTGGGTCTATTTCTCTCCATCTGGTCTACTGATCTATTTGTCAAACCAAATGCCAGTACCATAGTGTTTTCACTCTGTAGTTCTATAGTAGATTAAAAAAAAACAACACAATTTTTTGAAGTATATCATTCATACATGAACATACATAAACTGTAAGCGTTCAGTAAACGTCATGAACTTACAAAACAAACAGGCATAACATCATACAGGGCTCCCACACATCACCCCACCACCAAACACCCTGCATTGTTGTGAAAAATTTGTTAACAAATCATGAAATCGTCAAAGTATTACTACTAACTATAGCCCGTATTTTCCTCCCCTATACATTTTTCTAAGGATTTATTTATTTATTTATCTATTTACTTTTATCCATTTTTACCGCCCCCCTGCCTCAGTTTTTGCCATTTCTGTGTTCATTCACTGGGTAACTCCCTGTGTCCGTTTCCTGCCCTCTCTTCTCATCCTTCTCCTCCTGTCTTCACTGGGATTCGATCCTCGGAATCTCCCATGTGGGAAAGAGGTGTCCTACCTCCTGCGCCACCTTAGTTCCTGGTTTTCGGTGCATCTCATCTTGGTTCTCCCTTGTGTCATTCTCCTGTTACGTCATCATCTTACTGCGTAGCTCATGGGGCCTGGCAGCTCACCCGTGCACAGGGCCTGGTGGCCCATGCACCTTCTATATTTTTCTTTTTTTTCTTTTTACCGGGAGGTTCTGGGGATCAAATCCAGGTCCCTCCACATGGTAGACAGACACCCAACCACCCGAGCCACATCTGTTGCCCTGCTATATCTCTCAAGGTTGACCAAAGATACTCAAAGTTACAGTCTTTTCCCATACAGGATGATCATATAATAAATCAGACTTAGTTTATCACCAGCATTCTAAAAACCAGACCTAGGGAGAAAAACTAGGTCTAGGGACACATGCATGGTTTCTAATGTAGCGAATGTTTAGCCTACCCCGATTGCACAAAATCAGGACAGCAAGAATACTCTATAGTAGTTTTGAAGTTAGGAAGTAGTCCTCCAACTTTGTTCTTTTTCAAGATGCTTTGGACAATCTAAATCCTTTGCCTTTCCAAATAAATTTTAGAACAAGTTTGACAATTCTACAAAATATGTGGTGGGACTGTGATTGGGATTGTGTTGAATCTATAACCAGTTTGGGGAGAATTGACATTTAAAAAATACTGAGTTTTCCAATCCATGAACATGATATATATTTTCATATAAAGATATCCTTTAATTTCTCTCAGCAACATTTTTTAGTTATCAATGCAAAGCTCTTGAATGTCTTTTCTTAAATTTATTCCTAAATATTTTGTGTTTTTGATGCTATTTTAAGCGGAAATAGCTTTTTAAAAAATAATTTAAAAAAAATTTTTAAAGATACTCAGATTACACAAATGTTACAAAAAAATATAGGGATCCCCATATGCCCCACTCCCCACACCTCCCATACCCTCCCTCATAAACATCCTTCATTAGTGTGGCATATTCATTGCAATTGATAAATGCATCCTGGGGCATTGCCACTGAGCATTGACCATAGTTCACATAGTAGTCTACACTCTCTCCCACACAGTTCTGCATGTTATGGGACGATATAAAATGGCCTATATCTGTCGTTGCAATGTCATTCAGGACGATTCCCAAGTCCTGAAAAAGCCCCCATATTACAACTATTTTTCCCTCTTCCTTCCCCCAGAGCCTCCAATGGTCACTGACCCCACATCAATGTTGTAATTTCTTCCAATGCTAGAATCACAAAATGTCTACTAGAGATATTGTGATTCTAGCATTGGAATTAACTTTTAATTTTATTTTCCATGAGGTTAGGGCTAATATATAAAAATGCAATTGATATTCAGACATTAACATTGTTTCCTGAAACCTTAATAGTTATTTTGTAGATTCTTTAATATTTTTGTTAAAAACTGCTTTAATATTTTTATAAAAATATTTTTATAAAAACAATCATGACACTTGCAAAAGAGATAGGTTTTCTTCCTGCTCAATACCTTATTATTTTTCTTGCCTTATTGTAATGAGGAGACTCTTGGGTAGAATTAATAGAAGTAATGGGTGAGAGTGGGTATACTTGCTTAGTTCTTGATTTTAGGGGAAAACATTCAACATTCCACCATTAAGCAGGATTGTTAGCTGTGTGATTTTCATAGATACCATTTATCAGATTGAGGAATTCCTTTGTATTCTTAGTTTCTGAGAGTTTTTAATAGAAAATGAGTGTTGAATTTTTGTCAAATGATTTTCTGCATCTATTGAAATGACCATATAGTTTTCTTCCTTTTTTGTTAATATGGTGAGTTACATCGATTGATTTTCAAATGTTAAACTAATATTATATTTCTGGAATAAAACCCACTTGTCATGATGTATAATGCTTTTTACTGTATTTCTGGATTTGAGTTGCTAATGTTTTGTTAGGAATTTTTGAGTCTAAGTTTATGTATGGGATGTTGATTTGTAACTTTCAGCTGTTGTGTTAGGTTTGTGCTAGCCTCATAAAATGACTTGGGAAGTATTTACTCCTCCTCTAGGGTTTGTGTAATGTTGATTTTATATCTTCCTTAAGTGTTTGATGAATGTAAGTGAAACCATCTGGGCTGGGAGTTTTTGTTATGGGAAGGTTTTTGATAACTAATTCAATTTCCTTCATAGATATAGGGTTTGTTTATCTTTAAAAAAAATTATTTTATTTTTAGTTTTTTTTTTTTTTTTTGGAGGGGAGGACTAGTTCATCTTGGATTACTTTGTGTAAGTTTTCTTTTCCAATGAATTTTTCCATTTATATTTACTTGTGAAATTTGTTGCCATGAAGTAGTAAAAAAATATTCGCTTACTATCTGTGGCAGTTTGGCATTGTTATGAATTCCAAAAACAGATATTGGATTGAGTTAGTAATCTGGTCTGTTCCTCTGGGTGTATTAGATTGTATTAGATTCAGAGGTTTCACTTTTACTTGATTAAATTATGATTAAGATTTTCACTCAGCCACATCAGTAGGATATCAAGTCCCTGCCATCTTGGTGGGTAGGGACACACAGAGAAAATGACACAGCAGAGGAGAGAGTTTGAGTTTTGATGCTGGATCCCCAGGAAGTAAAAGCACAGAGAAGAACACAGAGAAGCAGATAAGTGAGGAAAGAGAGAAGGTTCATTAGACATGGCAGAGGCCCTGGGAAGAGAAATGCGCCATCCGCCTGATAGATTACAGCTGGCCTTGTGGATAGAATACAGCAGCTGAGCCCAGACAGAAACGAGCCCCAGGGAGAGAGATGAGCCCTCTAACCTACAGCTGAGAACGGAAGGTGCTGGGACCACAGAGCCTTAGGAAGAAGAGGAAGGCTGAACCCTCAGAGACTGGCAGCAATCTTGCTCCAACATGTGGCAACACGTGAGGGAAGTAACTTATGCTCTATGGTCTTGTGACTGTAAGCTTCTACCCCAAATAAAGACCCTTTATAAAAGCTAACAGATTTCTGGTACTTTGCATCAGCACCCCTTTGGCTGACAAATACCCTATCCTTCTAATTTTTAAGGAACTATAGTGATAATTTCTCACATATTCCAATATTGATAATTTGTGATCTCTTTTTCTTCATCATTCTAGAAAGGGGTCTATCAATTTTGTTTGTCTTTCCAAAGAACCAACTTTAGGCTTTAATAAATTTCTCCATTGTTTGTCTATTTTCTATTTTTATTGATTTCTATGCCTATATTATTTCCTTCCCTCTACTTATTTTGGGTTTACTTTGCTCTTCTTTCTCTGACTTAAAATTTTTTTTTTAATTCAAGAAGTTATAGGTTTACCAAAAAATCCTGTAAAAAAAATACAATGTTCCCATATTCCTTCCTATTATTAACACTTTGAATTAGTGTGGTACCTTTGTAACAACTGGTGAAAGAATATTAAAATTGTACTATTAACTATAGTCCATAGTTTAAATTGGAGTGTATTTGTTTCTGTAAACCACCCTATTTTTAGCATCTTGCATTAGTAGGGTACATTTGTTATAATTCACGAAAGAACACTTTTATAATTGCACTATTAACTATAGCCCATTGTTTACAATAGGGTTCACTGTGTTGTACAGTCCTAGTATTATCCTTTAATTTTTAATCTAATGACATATATACGATCTAAAATTTCCCCTTTGAAACACATTCACCTATATAATTTAGTGGTGTTAATTATACTCACAATATTGTGCTACCATCACCACCATCCTTTTCTAAAATTTTATAACCAATCAAAATGAAAATTCTGTGCCAATTAAGCATTAGCTCCCCTTTCCCCACTTCCAACCCAGCTCCTGGTTACCTATATTTTAGATTTTAACACTATGAGTTTGCTTATTCTAATTGTTTCAAATCAGTGAGATCATATAATATTTGTCCTTTTGTGTCTGGTTTATTTCACTCAGCATAATGTCTTCAACATTCATCCACATTGTTGCATGTAACAGGACTTTATTCATTTTTATGACTGAATAATATTCCATTGTATGTATATACCACATTTTGTTTATCCATTCATCGACTGAAGTACACTAGGGTTGCTTCCATCTTTAGGCAATTGTGATTAATGCTGCTATGAACATCAGTGTGCAAATATCTGTTCGAGTCCCTGCTTTCAATTCTTTTGGGTATATACCTAGTAGAGGGACTGCCATATCATATAAGTCTATACTTAGCTTTCTGAGGAACTGCCAAACAGTCTCCCACAGCAGCTGTACCATTTTACATTCCCACCAGTAGTGAATGAGTGTTCCTATTTTTCTGCATCCTTTCCAACACTTGTAATTTTCTGTTTGTTTTTTTTAAATAGTGGCCATCTAGTAGGTGTGAAATGATATCTCATTGTGGTTTTGATTTGTATATCCTCTTTGGAGAAATGTCTATTGAAGTTTGTTTTAGTTGGCCAAAGGGCTGCTGATGCAAGTACCAGAAATCTGTTGGCTTTTATAAAGGGAATTTATTTCGGGTAAAAGCTTATAGTTTCAAGGCCATGAAAAGTCCAAACCAAGGCAAGGGCAGAGGTGCTTTCTCACCAAAGTCAGCTACTGTTGATCCCGGTGTACTGCCACGTGGTGAAGCAAGATGACTGTCAGTCTCTGCCCAGGTTTTAGTCTTCCCCTCCAGGCTCACTCTTTCCTCCTGAGCTTCCTGGGCCCAGCCTCTTGAGGCTTCATGCTTACGCAATCTTGTAGTCCTCTCTCTCTCCTGGCATAGGGTTTGTTCTTTCCACACCTCTTATATCAGTCTCGGCTGTTCTACTCTTTTCCCAATTTCACCTGTAAGCTATTAGGCAAATGGCTAATCTCTCCCCAGGGTCTCAGCTGTTTGAACCTCATCACATGGCAGGATCAAAAATGGCAAGAGCTGGGAGAAGGTGTAGCCCAGTGTTTGAATGCCAGCTTCCCACATAGGATGTCCAGGGTTCAATCCCTGAACCCGGTACCATCAAAAAAAAAAAAAAAAAAAAAAAAAGGCAGAGCTCTCTCTTCCTATGTCTGAGTGAGTGTCTGTTTATATCAGACTCAGCAAGTGGATGGGGACTCAACCTGAGTCCTGCCTCATTGATGTAGTCCAATAAAAAGCCCTACAGCAATCTTAACAGGTAATCTAATCAAAGTCCCCTCAACTGAATTTAATGCAATCAAAGGGTATAACACCCAAAGGAACAGATTAGTTTACAAACATAATCTTTCTTTTTTGGGGATTCAAAGGCACAGTGTGATACAACTGCCCAACTGGAATGGATTAAAGAGAGAAAGGATGGCAAGTAGTGAAGACAGGGTTAACAATTCTTTGACTGGTTTTACTGTGAAGAGAAGCAGAAAAATAGAACAGCATCTAGTGAGTTAATGGAGTTTTTCTCCCCCCAGGTGATAATGTCAATGCATCTTATACCATGAAAAAATGATTCAGTAGAGAAGGAGAAATTGATGATGCAGGAAAGAAAGTAGACAACTGCAGGAATGAAGTCCTTGAGACAGTAAGAGAGACCAGAACAGAAGTGTAGGTATTGGCCTTGGAGAGGAACAAGAACAATCTTCCACTACAGCAGCAGGGCAAAGTACATAGGTGCCAATATAAGGAGATTGTTAGAATGGATGGTGTGAAGATGAGGTAGTATATGATGAAATTTAAACTGGAAAAAAAGATCCAGACGCATCTACAATAACAATAATAATCACTACCATTACTGAGCAAACAATACTTGCTACACATTCTCTCTATATATTTTCTAAAGGTTATAACGACACCAAGAAATAAGGATTACTATACCAGTTTTACAGACGGGGATATTGAGGCCCAAAGTCACATAAGCCAGAAGTGCCAGATTTGAGTGAAGGGAATGGGGAAATCAAGATTTCTGTTTGCAGATGACAATATTGAGACTGATCTATTAGACATTTAAATGAAGATGTTGAGTAGGCAGTTGATAGTCAATTGTTTGGAGTTTGGAGAGAGAACATGTTGAGCCCACATTTATTTAGCTTCTTAAATCATTTTCTTTTCTGTATACCTCAATGTTACACATCAAGGACCAAGGTACAGAGAATAGAAAGCAATAACTTCTCAACTCCTCTATGGACAAGAAATCAAGAAAATAAAAAAGAGTGTGCAAACTTGAATTTGAAGCAGGGAAATCTTAGGTTAAATGCCATAAAATTCTTCTGTTTTAGTTTAGTTTGATTTTGTCTTTCGTTTGTTAGTTTGTGTGTTTGTTTTGTAATTAATTAGGTTTCTTTCCCTAAGGGTCTTTAAGAAGTTCTTAGAACAAGTCTTCAGCTTCTGGGAAGGTTAAGTAGACATATTTTTCTTTATTCCTCCTGCTAAATATAAGTAAAAACCCTGGATAATATATATAAAATAAACATAAGAGGACTCTGAAAAGTGGAGAGAAAAAGGCAACCTGGCCAGGGACCATAGGACCCAAGGAAAAACACAGTGTTGTATTCCCTGGGTTTTATTTTTTGTTTCATATATTGCAGATTTGAAGTTGAAGAAGACAGCAAAACAGAAATGTCATCAGTAACAGGCAAAAAAACCCTGTATGAGTAAAACAACTCTGACAGGGTATGTGTGTGTGTATATGTGTATGTGTATAAAACTGTATATTAAAAGATTTATTATAGAAATTGACTCCCATTGCTATGGGGATTGGTAAGTCTGAATACCATAGCTCAGGCAACAAGTTGGAAACTCAATGAAGAAGAAGCTGGTAGGCTGAAGTAGAGATTGAAACTCTTCTTTCTGCCTGCTAAAATCCTCAGTTCTTTCTTTAAGGCCTCCAACTGATTAGATGAGAAGACTCCTCTCATTGCTGAAGACAATCTCCTTTGATGATTGTAGGTACAATCAGACATAGAGATGCAATCAACTGACAAATGATTGAAATCCATCTAGAAGATACCGTCACATAACAATCAGGTTGGGGCTTGCTTGAACAAACAACTGAACACTATATACTAGCCAAGCTGACATATGAAATTGACCATCACACCTCAAACCATACTTAACCTCTAAATAAAGACAATGACATATCCATACTTTCACCTAACAGAATTCAGCTGCACTACATACAACTGGAAACGCACTAATCCTTTTCACAAAAGAGGATGCAAGCCCTTGGATGATGCTCACTCTTATCCTTGATATCCTGTAACTTAAATATTATTACAATATATTTGGTTCATAGTAATGCAATCATACAGTATTTGTCCTTTCATGTCTGGCTTGCTTTGCTCACATATTGCATGATTCAAAAAAAAAATTATAGATATCCAGTACATTTAATTGAGAAATGTATGTATTTTCAATTATTAAATGTACAAAATAAAGTTAAAAAAATAAATATTATTACATAAAGTTAGTACAACTTATGTTCTATAAGGAAATAAGAGAGGGAAGAAAACAAAGATTGTTTAATGTATATATACAAACATATTCATAACAAAAAAGAAATATTCATAAACATTAATGGTCCCTATATCTGCAATTGGTCATGTGATCATATTTATAACAATCTTCTTCTGCTAACCATTCCATAGTCCCTTTACCATCGGCAAGCACCTAAGCTGGTCATGGTTCTTTGCCTGATGGGGCGACCCAAATCTTCATTCCTGAAGTGTCTGGGCCATTAATAGTCCTGCCTGGAATGGAGTGCTCTAGTTTCCATTGACTTTAATCACAGGGCACAGTTGTACTAAGAGATGCCCTAAGAGATCTGCAATCCAGGCATACATTTTTTTTTTTTTTACCTCCATTGTGTAGTAGCAGTCCTATTTCCCCTTGATAATCAGGATCAATAAGCCAGCCAGTACAGTTACTCCCTTCTTTGCCTGTTGATTCTACAGCATGAGAGGTCCAAAGCAGCCAGATGGCAGCCTTAACTTCCAGTTAATGGAATCATTGTTGTTTCTCTTCCTGGAAGCACTCCTCCATTTGGACCTAAGACCTCTAGATCAGCAGAGCATAAGGTTTCAAGGATAGGAAGCAAAATTTTTTCTAGTGGATCACTAGGGGTAATAGTTGAGTGGTGTCACATCCATTTCCACCCCTTCATTCCTGGACATGTGATTCTTGGCTATGGGAGTAACAGCACCATAGATTGGACAATGATTTAGAGACAGCAGAGCCTCCTAGAGAACACTGCCCCAGCCTTGCGAGGTATTGCTGCTCAGTTGGCATTGTACTTCAGTCTCCAAGGGCCACTCCATCATTCCATCAATATAATGACTTCAGGGTGAATGGGACATGGGAAGCCCAGTAAATTCCATGAACATGGGCCCATCTCCACATTTCATTTTCTGTGTATACTGGATTACTTGATCAGAAACACTGCTATACGCAATACCATCGTGGTAAATATGGCATTCTGTAACTCCATACATGGTAGTCTTGGTAAAAACATGCATAGCAGGGAAGGCAAATCCTTAACCAGAGTAAGTGTCTATTCCAGTAAGAACAAAATGTTGCCCCATCCATGATGGAAGTGCCCCAATATGTCAACCTGCCAGTAGGTAGCTGGCTGATCAACTTGGGAAATGGTGCCATATTGGACACTGAATGTTTGTCTCTGCTGTTGGCGGGTGGGACACTAAACATCAGGTGTAGCCAAGTCAGCCTTGGGAAGTGGAATTTCATGTTGCTGAGCCCTTTCATACCTTTATCCCTACCATTTTGACCATTTTGTTCATGAAAGAGTTGGGCAATGACAGGATGCCTGGGGAAAGAGGCTGACTGGTATCTATAGAATGGGTCAATCTATCTACTTAATTATTAAAATCTTCCTCTGCTGAGCATTCACATGGGATACAAATATCTTCATAATTTTGCCCATTCAGAAATGTCTGTCCACATACCTTTTCTCCAGACTTCTTTATTATCAATTTTCTAATCATTTTCCTTCCAAGTACTTATCACTCAGCCACACCACTGGCCACAGCCCATGAACCAGTATATAAATGCACCTCCAGCCATTTCTCCTTCCAAGAAAAATGAACAACCAGGTGCACTTCTGCCCACTGGAAGGAATCTCCTTCACAACCGATCCTTTTCTGGATGTCCCAGAAAGGAGCTGTAGGGTTGCAGCTATATACTTACAGGTAGTACCTGCATATTGTGTAGACTTGTCTGTAAACCAGGCCTGAGATTTCTCTTCCTCAGCCACCTGATCATAGGGAACTCCCCAAGAGGCTATAGCTGTAAGCTGGGAAAGAGAAGGTAATATGGCAGGAAGGGAGGCCATGGGCATTTGGGCCACTTCCTCACGTAACTCACTTGTGCCTTCAGGGCCTGCTCAAGCCTGATCTTGTATATACCTCTTCCATCTGATGATGAAGTGCTGCTGTGCATACCCAACTTTATGTTTTGGTGGGTCAGAAAACAACGAGTTTAGGTCTTTTGGTAACTTGGTGGCCCACAGTTAAGTGTTTGGTCTCTACTAAGGCCCAGTAGTAGAACAAAAGCTATTTCTCAAAAGAAGAGTAGTTCTCTGCAGAGTATGGCTGGACTTTGTTCTAAAATCCTAAGGGTCGGTACTGCGACTATCCTATAGGGGCCTGCTAAAGGCTTCAAATAGCTTCTTTTTGCCACTGACATTTCCAGCACTGCTTGATCATATGGCTGAAGTGGCAGAGCAGGTTGCACAGAAGCTTGGACCTGTTGCAGAGCCTCTTCTTGTCCCAGTGGTCATTTAAAACTAACACTTTTGGGGTCACTCAGTAAATGGATCAAAGTAGCACACACAGATGAATTAACTGCCTATTCATTTGTTTTGTCTCCTTTTTGGTTGATGCAACAGCTTATCCTTTCCCTAGAAGGGATATCTCAACATGACTCACACCACTGGACATCTAGAAATTTCACTGAAATGGAATTCAGTGAATGGAATTTTTAAAAATTTATCTCCTACCCACTGATATGCAAATGCCTTACCAGTAAGTCTAGAGAAGTTGCTACCTCTGCTCACTAGGACTAATCGGTATATTGTAATCAATGTGATGGATGAGTGTGCTGTCTTGTGGAAGGGAAAGGAGATCAAGTCTTCTGTGGATCAGATTATGACATAGGGCTAGAAAGCTGATATACCCCTGAGATAATACAGTTAAGGGGTATTGCTGGCCTTGACAACTGAAAGCATACTCTGGTTATCTTTACTAACAGATATGGAGAAAAAAGCACTTGCCAGATCATTAGTGACATGCCAGGTACCATGGGATTTGCTCAAGCAATGATACTATGTCTGGAGCAGCAGCTGATCATACACAGAGTCTCTCATAAACAGAGACACAAATCTTTATCAACATATTAGCAGATAGAATTCATCAATCTATAAAAAAAGAACTATATAACATGATCAAATGGGGTTTATTTCAGGAATGGAAGGCTGTTTCAATGTTTGGAAATTAATCAATATAATTTACCATATTAATAGTATAAAGGGGAAAAATCATACAATCATATCAGTTGATATGATTTTTTTTTTTTTAAATCCTCTTAGAAAAAGAGGATTAGGTAGGGTAGATAGGGGAACTTCCTCTCAAAAAATAAAAAGTAATATTATACTTAATTGTGAAAGACTTAATGCTTCCCCCTTAAAAGTGGAAACAGGGCAAAGATGTCCACTCTCATCACTCTTATTCAACATAGCACTAGAATTGTAGCAGTGCCAGAAGGCAACAAAACAAAACAAAAATGGAAATAAAAGGCATATAGATCAGAAAAAGACAAATAAAACTGTCCTTATTTTCAAATGACATGATTGTCTACCTAGAAAATTCCAAGGATTCTATGAAAAATTCCTAGAACTAAAAACTCCTTGAACACCCAAAAGTCAACTGTACTTCTATATATTAGCAATGAACACATAGGCACTGAAGTTAAAAATACAATACCAGATTGAGAGATGATACATGCTGTCATCAAGTAGCTCAGGCAGGGTGCAGCTCTCTTGCAAACTGGAAGAGAAGGCATAGAAGTAGTCTGAGGGAGCAATTTTGGGATCCCTGCAGACCAGGAAAGTGCCACACACGTCATTCATGAGGGACTGGGGATGCGGAGATGGAGAGGCCAAAGAGAAAACTGTGAGTTGATACCCTTATGGCTTGGAACTCCACCCATCCCCCATGCCAAGGTGAACAGCTTCAGTAAAACCTGCTGCTGAGAGGCCGATGGAGAGAGGAAAAGACCAGTTCCTCTCAGGGAAGAAGAAGGGTGTGGTAGAGGGTTGACTGTGTTTTCTCCTCAGGGATGTAACAACCATAATTCGCTAGCTCAGAAGAGATAGTGGAAATGCAGGATTCATTTCCGTGGAGGGGTTTGCTGAGAAGCGCCAGTTGCTGGCCAGTTGGGAAACTAGAGGAAGACTAGAATCTCTCCTGATTCTTTCCCAGGCAAAGTAGACCAGGTCAGGCCCCATGGGCAGCTCCCTGACACAGTTTTGACTACTTAAACAGGGCAATATTAAAGTTTTAGAAAAAAATTAAACTAGAAATCAAAGAAGCTGTGAAATAAAACCACTAGGCATGAGAGAGAAATTGATCAATAGAGCAAAATCATCAACATAAGCAGATGCCTAGGCAGCAACAAAAGATAAAAACCCACACTAAGAAACAGGAAGATATGGCCCACTCAAAGGAGAAAGCCAAGAACCCAGATGAGACTCAGGATTTAAGACAACTAATAAATGATGTTCAAACAAACATCCTTAATCAATTTAAGGAGATGAAGGAAAATGTGACTAAAGAGATAAAGGATTTTAAGGTGACACTGTGTGAGCATAAAGAACAACTTGAAAGTCTGCAAAAAAAAAGTAACACAGCTTATGGGAATGAAAGACACAATGTATGATATTAAAAATACATTAGAGACATAAAACAGCAGATTTGAAATGTTAGAAGAATGACTAAGCGAATTCAAAGACAGGATATTTGAAATTGAAAAGAGAAGAGAAGAGACAGAAACAAGAATGCAAAAAATTGAACATGGTCTCAGAGAAATGAATGACAATGTGAAATGCACAAACTTATGTGTTAAGGTATCCCAGAAAGAGAAGAGAATGGAAAAGGAGTACAAAGAATATATGAGGAAATACTGACTGAAAACTTTCCAACCCTTATGAAAGACATGAATATCAATATTCAAGAAGGACAAAGTACCCCAAATAGACTAAATCCTAATAGACCTATTCTGAGACATCTACTATTCAGACTGTCAAAGGCCAAAGACAAAGAGAGGATTTTGAGAGCAGCAAGAGAAAAGCAATGTATTAATTAAAAGGGAGACTTAATAAAACTAAGTGCTGATCTCTCTTCAGAAACCATGGTGGTGAGAAGGCAGTGGTATGATATTTTTAAGGTACTGAAAGAGAAAAACTGCCAGCCAAGAATTTTTTATCTAGAAAAACTATCTTTCATAAATGAAGGTGGTTTAAAGTCTTTACAGACAAATGAAAACTGATAGAATATGTCACCAAGAGACTGAATCTACAAGAGATATTAAAGGGTGTGTTACCATTCTCTAAGGGAGCAGCAACAGTCCCCCAAGTGCAGGGGCAATGACTGGTGAAGGAGGATGATCCACTGATGGGCCCTTGATATTGATGTCTACCCTTATGAGTCTTTGCTCTTGAAATTGAAACTTAGCCTATTGTTATGGGGTGCCTAAGGGTTGTCTCCTGAGATTCTCCTTGCTGCTCAAATGTGGCCTCTCTCTAAGCCAAACTCAGCATATGAATGCATTACCTTTCTCCCAGTGTGGGACATGACTTTCAGGTATGAGCCTCCCTGGCACCAAGGGATTGCTACTAAGCGCCAACTGGCAATGCGCCTGGAAAAAGACCTTGAATAAAAGGGGGAAAAGGTAAAGACAAATGAGTTTATAAGGCTAAAAGACTTCAAAATGAGTCGGGAGATCATCCCACAGGTAACACTTATGCACATCTCAGTAGGATCTCACAGAATTCCAAAGTGGATATCACCCCAAATAGTGTGGCTCCTGAGGGCTCTGGAGACACCCAGGTCCTATGTCATGGCGGATAGCTCCGGAGTTTGGTACCTTGCCAGTGGGCCCTACTTTGGAGTTTGTGCTCCTGAGAGTGACAGAGTTGGACTCAACTATGTCTTCCCTGCACATGGCTCATCTGTCCCTTCTATTCAAACCTATACTTGGTGCTGGAGATTGTAGGTGTATGTCCAGAGACTTGAGTCTTTGGGCTGTCCATGTGCCAGGTGGGCCTGCAACCTCAGTGGAGCAGCAACTCCTACTCTACAGCTCATTGGACTCACCCAGGACAACTGGTGGGGAGATGATGATGGACAACGGCCATCCCAGGGAATGGAGAGAGTCTGCAGCTGTAGGCAGGATAATCCCATCCATCTTCCCCATGGGATATAAACTTCCTCTCAATTGGAGGTGGAGTGGACATCACCATTCCAGACTCCTCAGGATGGGGAAAAGAGCTATGGACTAGAGTGGACTTACTGGTATTCTGCTATAGACATATTGTGATTCAAGCAATGGGAGAAATTACAACATTGATGTGGAGTCAGTGGCCACTGGAGGCTTTGGGGGCAGGGAGAGGAAAAGCAGTTGTAATACAGGGGCTTTTTCGGGACTTGGGAATTGTCCTGAGTGACATTGCAATGACAGATATAGGCCATTTTATTTTATATCATCATATAACATGCAGACTGTGTGGGAGAGAGTGTGGTCTACAACGTGAACTATGGTTCATGCTTAATGGCAAAACCCCAGGATGCATTTATCAATTGCAATTAATGTGCCAAACTAATGAAGGATGTTTATGTGGGAGGTTGTGGGAGGTGTGGGAGGTGGGGCGTATGTGTAACATTTATGTAATCTAAGGATCTTTTTAAAAAATTTAAAAATTTAAAAATTAAATAAAATTGTTTAACAATAAAAAAATAAATAAAATAAAATAAAAATTGAAAAAAATAAATAAATAAAGGGTGTGTTACAGCCTGATAGGAAAAGATAAGGGAGAGAGCCCTGGAGAAGAGTGGAGAAATGAATAACATAAATAAGATAAATTGAAAGGGTTAAAAGACAGACATAGTTAGATATGACAACAGAAAGCCAAGGGATAAAATGGATAATGTAAGTAATGCCTTTAAAGCAGTAACACTGAATGTTAATGGATTGAACTCACCAATTAAAAGACATAGACTAATAGAATGGATAAAAACATGAGCCATTTACTTGTTGTCTACAAAAGACTCACCATAGACACAAGGACACATCAGGCTGGAAGTGAAAGTTTGGAAAAAGATATTCCGCATGAATAGCAATACAAAAAGAGTAAGTGTAGCAATACTAATATTGGATAAAATAGATTTTAAATGCAAAACTGTTATAAGAGATGAAGTAGGTTACTATATATTAATAAAAGGGACAATTCACAAAAGAAGAAATAACAATAAATATTTATGCACCTAACATAGGTGCCACAAAGTACATGAGACACACTCTGGCAAAACTGAAATAAACACCTCTACAATAATAGCTGGATATTTCAACACTCCACTCTTGGCATTAGATAGAACATCTGGATACAAGATAAAAAACTGAGGGTTTGAAGAACATTAAAAATGCACTAGATCAAGGGTTCTTAACCAGGGGCCCATGGACACCCAAGTGGTCCATGGAGAGATTTCAGGAGGTCCTTGACCTTGAAACGAAAAATTATATAAAAAAACACAACATAATTCTTGTAGGGACATGTCGGTGCAGGTGTAATATATTTATTAAATAATACACAGCATAGCGTAGACTTAGTAAGAGGTCCATGGTTTTACTTGACTGGCAAAGGGGTCCGTGGAACAACAAAAAAAAAAGTTAAGAAGCCCTGCACTAGATCTGATAGACATTTATAAAGCATTACACCCCAAAAGAGCAGGATATACATTCTTCTCAAGTGCTCATGGATCTTTCTCCAGGATACACCATATGTTGTTGGGACATAAGTCAGATATCAATAAATTTTAAAACACTGAAATTATACAAAACATTTTCTCTGGTCACAATGGAATTAAGCTGGAAATTCATAACAGGCAGAAAAAAGGAAAATCTACAAACATATGGAGATTAAACAATACACTGTTAAATAATTAGTAAGTTAAAGAAGAAATTACAAGAGAATCAGTAAATACCTCAAGACAAATGAAAACGAGAACAGAACATACCAAAACTTATGGGATACAGCAAAGACAGTGCTGAGAAGTAAATTTATAGCCCTCAATGCTTATATTAAATCAGAAGAAAGAGGCAAAGGATGTGGCTCAAATGGTTCGGTCCCTGGTGCCTCCTAAAAACAACAACAACAAAAGCAAATAAATGAAAAAATCAACTCAGGGGAGCTGATATGGCTCAGTTGGTTGAGCTCTGGCTTCCCACATATGAGGTTTGGGGTTCAATCCCCAGCCCTGGAAGAAGAAGAAAGAAGAAGAAAGAAAGAAGGAAGAAGAAAAAAGAGCAAAGAGCTAAAATCAAATACCTGATTGCACACTTGGAGGTATTAAAAAAGAACAGTAAATCAATTCCAAAGCAAGCAGAAATAAATAAATAATAAAGATTAGAACAGATATAAATGAAATGGAGAGGAAAATAGAGAAAATCAACAGCACTAAAAGTTGGCTTTTTGAGAAGATCAACAAAATCGATAAAATCTTAGATTAACAAAGAAAAAAAGAGAGAAGATGCAAATAAAATCAGAAATGAGAAAGGTATATTTCCACTGACCCAGTAGAAATAAAAGAGATCATAAGAGGATATTATGAACCCACTGTATGCCAAAAAACTAGAAAACATTGATGAAATGGACAAATTTCTGTAAACACATAGACATACCACACTGAAGTAAAGAAATTGAAACGGTCATCAAAACCCTGCTCATATGAAAAGTCCAGGACTAAACAGCTTCACCAGTGAATTCTAGCAATCATTTAAAGAAGATCTATTACCAATCTTGCTCAAACTCTTCCAAAAATTTAAACAGGGAGGAATACTAACATATTCATTCTACTAAGCTAACATCACCCTAATACCAAAGCCAAGTAAAGATATTATAAAAAAAGAAAATTACAGACCAATTTCTTTAATGAATATGGATGCAAAAATCCTCAACAAAATACTTGCTATCCCAGTTCAAAAACACATAAAAAATATATATACATCATGATCAAGTAGGCTTTATACCAGGTATGCAAGGGTGGATCAACCTAAGAAATCAATCAGTGTAATACATCACATTAAGAAATTGAAGAAGAAAAATCACCTGATCATTTCAATTGATGCAGAAAAGGCACGTGAAAAAAATACAATGCCTTTCTTCATAAAAACACTCCAAAAGATAGGAATAAAAGGGAACTTTCTCAATATGATAAACTGCATATATGAAAAACCCACAGCTAACATTGTTCTTACTGGTGAAAGACTGAGAGCTTTCCCACTGAGATCAGGAATAAGACAAGGATGCCCACTCCCCACTGTTATTCAATATTGTGCTAGAAGTTCTAGCTAGAGCAATTAGGCAAGAAATAGAAATGAAAGTCACCCAAATAGGAAAGGAAGAAATAAAACTTTCATTATTTGCTGATGATATGATCCTATACTTAGAAAATCCTGAAAAATCCACAATTAGAACTTATAGACAATTTCAGCAATGTGGTGGGGTACAAGATTAATGTACAAAAGCCAATAGCATTTCTATACACTACTAATGAGCAATCTGAGGAGGAAGTCAGGGAAAAAATTCCATTTACAATAGCAACTAAAAGAAACAAATATTTAGGAATAATTTTACCAAGGACATAAAGGAAATGTATTCAGAAAACTATAAAATATTGCTAAAAGAAACCAATGATGATCTAAATAAATGGAAGAATATTCCATGTTCATGAGTTGGAAGACTAAATATCATTCAGATATCAATTCTATCCAAACTGATCTACAGATTTAATGCAATCCTGATAAAAATTCCAATATCCTTCTTTGTAGAATTGGAAAAGCCAATAATCAAATTCATCTGGAAGGGCCCCCGAATAGCCAAAAATATCTTTAAAAAGAAGAACAAAGTTGAAGGACTCTTACTTCCAGACTTTAGAGCATATTATCTAGCTACAGATGTAAAAACAGCATGAGCAGTTGAAATACAGGGGCTTCTTTGGGAGATAGAGGTTGTACTGAGTACCGTTGTGGCAACGGATGTAGGCCATTTTAAATCAGCACACACCACTCAGAACTGAGTGGGAAAGAGTGTGGTCTACGGTGTGAACTGTGGTCTATGGTTGGTGGCAAGGCTCCAGAATGTGTAAGTCCATTGAGGGTGGTGGGCCACACTTGTGGGAGATGTTTGTGTGGGATGTGGTGGGAGGTGTGGGAGGTGGGCAACATGGGAATCCCAGTGGGTTCTGTGTAATATTTTGGGTAATCTAAGCACCTCTTAAAATATATGTATATATATATATATATAAATAACATTTTTGTAAGCAAATACACATATATGCATATATATTTATATATCATTTTGCAAATGTTTGTATGTATTGTGAGAATTTTTATTTTTACCCACAATAAAAATCAATAAAAAATTAAAAAAAAAACTGCATGGTAGTGGCATAAAGATATACAGTCTGACCAATGGAATTGAATTGAGAGTTCGCAAATAGATCCTCACTTCTATGGTCAAGTGATTTTTGACAAAGACTGTCAAACCCACTCAGCTGGGTCAGAATAGCCTATTCAACAAATGATGCTGGTCAAACTAGATATCCATGCCTAAAAGAAAGAAAGAGGACACTTATTTCATACCTTTTATAAAAATTCAAAATAGTTCAAGGACCTAAATATAAAAACTAGAACCATAAAACTCTTAAAAGAAAATATAGGGAAATATCTTCAAGATCTTGTGCTTGGTGGTGGTTTATTGGACCTTACACCCAAAGCACAAGCAACAAAGGAAAAAGTAGATAAATGACTGCCTGAAAATTAAAAACTTTTGTTTTTCAAAAGCCTGAGCCAAGTGGGTGGAGATTCACACAATTACTGAAAGAATATTGAATTCCCATCCTGGAGAGCTCTGCCACAGTCTCTAATGGAACAACAATAATCCCCCAGGTACAAGGGCAATGACTAGTGAAGGAGGATGGTCCATTGGTGGGCCCTTGATATTGATGACTATGTTTATGAGTCTTTGCTCTTAAAATTGAAACTTAGCCTAGTATTGTAGGGTGCCTAAGAGTTACCTCCTGAGACCCTCCTTGTTGCTCAAATGTGGCCTCTCTCTAAGCCAAACTCAGTATATAAATGTGTTACATTTCCCTCAGCATGGGACATGGCTCCCAGGGATGAGCCTGTCTGGCCCCAAGGGATTACTACCAAGCACCAACTAGCAATGCAACTGGAAAAAGACCTGAGATAAAAGGGGAAAAAGGTAAAGAAAAATGAGTTTATATGGCTAAGACTTCAAAGTCAGTCTGGAGGTCATCCCAGAGGTAATGCTTATGCACGTCTCAGCAAGATCTCATAGATTGCCAAAGTAGATACTACCCCAAATAGTGGGCTCCTGAGGGCTATGGAGACACCCAGGTCCTATGGTCAAGTCAGATAGCTCTGGAGTTTGGTTCCTTGCCAGTGGGCTCTACTTTTGGGTTTGTGCTCCTGAGTGTGACAGAGTTGGACTCAGTTATGGCTTCCCTACACGTGGCTCACCTGTCCCTTCTATTTGAACCTATAGTTGGTGCTGGAGTTGGTAGGTATACGTCCAAGAGACTTAAATCTTTGGGTTGTCCATTTGCCAGCTGGGTCCTGAGCCTCAGCAGAGTTGTAACACTTACTCTCCAGTTCATAGGACTCATCCAGGACAACTAATAAGGAGGTGAGGATGGACAACCACTACACCAAGGAAATGAGAGAGCCTACAACTGCAAGCAAGAGAGTCTCATCTATTGGCTGTATGGGATCGAAGCCCCTGCTCAATTAGAGGTGGAATGGACATCACCATCCCAGAATCCTCAGGACTGGGGAATGAACTATGGACTAGAGTGGACTTACTTGTATTCTACTATAGATTTAATGTGATTCTAGCAATGAAAGAAATTATAACATTGATGTGGAGACAGTGGCCAATGGAGGCTCTGAGGGCAAGGAGAGGGAAAAACAGTTGTAATACGGGGGCATTTTGGGGACTTGAGAATTGTCCTGAATGACATTGCAATGACAGATATATGCCATTATATATCTTCCCATAACCTACAGAATTGTGTGGGAGAGAGTGTAAACTACAATGTAAACTATAATCCATGCTCAGTGGCAATGCTTCAAAATGTGTTTATCAATTGCAATGAATGTGCAACACTAATGAAGGATGTTGTCAATGTGGGAAAATGTGGCAGGTGTAGGGAGCGGGGCTTATGGGAATCCCTATGTTTTTAATGTAACATTTATGTAAACTAAGTATTTCTTAAATATATATATAAAGAACTAAGTCTTTTCTCACAATCATATTAACTCTTATTTACTGTTTCATTGTCACTTTGGTTAAATAGGGAACCAAATATTGTTTCACAGTAATCCATTTTCCTTTTCAACATAATGTTCAAACCTGGCAACTTCTGGCATTGTGCCTTCCCAAAATCAAACCTGTAAAAGGTATCTTTTTTATTTCCAATTATTGCAAAGGATTTGCTGTTTCACCTTGTTAAAAAAAAAAGTGCTAGAAATAGTTAAGTTCATTTGATATATTATGATTTCCATGGCAAGTATTATAAAAACTAAAAGGGATTTTCTAACTTCTGTTGGTTGAATTTGTTATCAGTGAAATATTACTCATACAAATATTCATAGATTGAATAAAATTCCTAAAGATTTAAAAAAAAAAAAAAAAAGACTTTGCCAAGAATGTAAAAAGGCAGCTTACTTAATGGGAAAAAATCTTTGGAAACCATATATCTGATAAGGGATTTTATCTCCATGGTATATAAAGAGATCACACAACTTAACAACAAAATGACAAGCAACCCCATTAAAAAATGGGCAAAAGAACTGAAGAGACATTTTTCCAAAGCGGAAATACAAATGGCCAAAAAAACAAAAGAAAAGATGTTCAACATTACTAGCTATTAAGGAAATGCAGATCAAAACTGCAATGAGATATCATCGCACACCATACAGAATGGCCATTATTAAAAGAATAGAAAACTTTAAATTCTGCAGAGGATGTGGAGAAATAGGAGCACTCCTTCACTATTGGTGAGACTGTAAAATGGTGCAACCTCTGTGGAAGATGATCTGGCAGTTCCTCAGGAAACTAAATATAGATTTGCCCGTATGGTCCAGAAATCCTGCTACTAGGAATATATTCAGAAGAGCTGAAAGCAAGGACACAGATATTTGCACCCTGATGTTCATAGTGGCATTATTCACAATTGCTAAAAGATGTGAACAACCTAAGTGTCTATCAACCAATGTATGGATTAACAAGATGTAGTATATTCATAGCATGGAATATTACTCAGCTGTAAGAAGAAATCAATTGGGGAAGCACTTGACAACATGGTGGAACCTTAAGGATAATATGTTGAGTGAAATATGTCAGACACAAAAGAATGAATATTGTATGGTCTCACAGATATGAACTAAATACAAGTAGACTTATGTAGTTGGGCTATGAATGGAGGTTGGGAGGAGATGGAATGTGGGATGAAAAGGTGGAGAAGATGCTTGATTTATGCAGAATGTTTAATGAGATCAAATGTACATATCTGGTAATAGTTGGACTTGATGGTAATAAATTATAATGAATGTAACACTTGATTTATGGATGTGATTGTTGCTGTGAGTAGTCTAGGAAGATTAATGTTAGTTGGAGGACAGCAGTAAGGTAAATATTGGGAATGTACAACAATGTACATGAGGATTGTGGTTAATATAAATACAGGAATGTGGTGATACATAGGAAAAATATAACAATGTAATGTAGGGACTATAGGTAACAACACTAATGTTTTTTAGCAAAAGCAAAGTCGGTACTATATTAATTCTAAAGGTAAATAAAAGATTAGGGGTTTGGTTTTGTGAGATATGAATATGATTAAGTATTTTTTTCTCTACATTTTTTTCATTAATAAGAAGATCTTGACTATGTCATTTAACTAATCAGTGTTCATCTCCATATCTTTATGAACATTAGAAGAACAACCGAGTTGGCAGTTGGAATTAGATGAAATAAAAGTTCCTAAAAAAGAACTTTTTAAGAGTAATGTTTCCATAACTTGTTGAGCTGACCTTTTCTGTTTTTTACTTTTGTGAATTTGAAATAAAGTTTTCAATAAAAAAATATAAAACTCATTATAATTGCTAAAAAATGAAAGAGGTGTAAATCCAACAAAACATATACGAGATTTATATTGCATGACATCACTGTATGACCTAAGCATATTGAACAGACTCAAAGAGATAAGAGTCTGGAAGATAGGTTACCAAGAGGCAGAAAGAGAGTTGAAAGTGATAAGCCGATGCTCAATCTGGGAAGAACCTATAAGGTGGAAGGGGTGGTTTGGCAGTGGATGGGGTGATGGTAGTGCAGGGATATGTGTGGGGTCACCAGTGCTGGAGTGTGAAGGTTAGCAGGATTGGGTGGGTGAATTGGACTATCCATAGAACTAGGGGAGGGTTGGAGGAAGGAACAGGTGAACTCTGGGGAGGTGGAGGTCTGTGGTTAAAAATATAATTGCGGGAATGTTCTTTTGGTAAATATGGCATGGAAGGGTCACTGGTGCTGGGTGGGGTATGTGTGGGAAGTGGTGAACCTAGGACATGCTTCTATGAAATATAATGTGTTTATCTTGTCATAGGGTGTTATCTCAGGGGGTGGAGACCCACACAATAAACAATAAAATATTAAACTCCCATCCTGGGGAGTCCTGCTACATTCTCAAATAGAGGAGCAAGAATCTCTCAAGTACATAGGCAGTGCCTAATAAGAGAAAACAGACCAATATGTCAATCCCTCAATATTAATGCATGTAACTAAGAAACTTATTCCTGTAAAATTGAAACAGCCTAGTAATAACTATTCCCTAAGAGTTGCCTACTGAAAACCTCCTTATTACTCAAATGTGGCTTCCCTCCAAGCCAAACTCAGCAAATAAATTTGCTACCTTCCCCCAGACATGGGGCATGACTCCTGGGGATAAGCCTCCCTGGCACCGAGAGATTAATACCAAGCACCAACCAGCAATGCATTTGGAAAAAGACCTGGACCAAAAGGGGGAAACATCAAATACAAAAGAGTTTTTATGGCTAAGAGATTTCAAAATGAGTCAGGAGGTCATTTCAGAGGTTACACTTATACATGTCTCAGGCAGATCTCCCTAACTGCCACTGTCAACAAAGCCTCAAATAGGGGGTGTCCCTGAGGGCTCTAGAGTCATCCAGACACTATAGGCAAGGCACACAATCCCTTGAAATCAGCATTCTATCAGTTGGCCTTACCTTGGAATATATGACAACCTATTTCCCCAATATAACAGAGTTAGACTCACTTATATTATCCCTACACATGATTCTTTTACCCCCTTTGTTTGAGCCTATAATTAGCACTATACCTGTTAAATATATGTCTCAGAGACTTAAATCTTAGGTCTCCTCATGTGCTAGTTAAGCCCTGAATCTCAGAAGAGTTGCGGACAACACCTACTCTCTAGTTCATTGGACTTGCCCAGAACAACTAACAAAATGATGATGATGGACAACCCCATCCCAAAACAGAAAGTATCTACAACTACAAGCAAAACAGTTTCTTCCATCTGCCCCGTAAGATCTAAGCCCCCTCTCAATCTGAGGCAGAGCAGGCATTACCACCCCCAAATCCTCAAGGTAGAGAAATGAAGAAACATAAGGGGGGAATGCAGCCATGGACAAAGTAAACTTACTAATATTGTAGTAATGGAAGAACATATAATATTGATATAAAGATAGTGGTTACAAACGATTCTGAAGGGAGGGGGAGAGAATAATGGGTGGGACATAAGGCATTGGATTTAAGTGTAGATCACAATGTAAACTACAGACCTTAACCAAGCAATGGAACAGAACAGAAAGCTCAGAAATAGACACATCCAAATATGCCCAACTGATTAAAAAATATTTTTTTTTATCTTTCCCACCCTGGAGATGGCTCCCTCATCTGGCTGCTCATGGTGTCTGCTCGTCATCTGCTCATTGTGTCCTATCATTGTCTGCTCATCTTCTTTAGGAGGTACCAGAAGCCAACCCTGGGACCTCCCATGTGGGAAGCGGGTGCCCAACTGCTAGAGCCACATCCACTCCCCACAACTGATTTTTTTTAAACAAAGGTGCAAAAGCAATTCACTGGAGGAAAGGTAGCCTTTTGAACAAATGGTGCTGAAGCAGTTGGACATCCAGAAGGAAAAATGAACCTCAACCTAAATTTTACCTTTGTACAAAAATGAACTTAAAATGGATCACAAACCTAAATGTAAACCATAAAACGACAGCATTTTAGAAAAAATAGGTGAAAACCTTTTGGGTTTAGAGCTAGGCAGAAAGTTCTTTTTAGACTCAACACCAAAAAATACAATCCATAAAGGAAAACTTGATAAACTGAACCTCACCAAAATTAAAATCCTTTGCTCTGTGAAAGACCCTGCTATCAGGATGCAAAGACAAACTATAGAGTGGGAGAAAATATTGGCATACCACCAAAATATATTTTGAATCTGCCTGCTTCTCCTTTCCTGCTACTCCAATAATTTCTGGTAGTCAACAGCAAGTGTCAACTCTTGTGACAGCCTTGCAATTGTGTCTCTCCTGTTTCATGTGACCTCATCCAAAACCACCCTTCACTTAGCCTGAGTAATCTTAAAACATATATATTAGATCATATCATTCCTATGTTTAAACCCTTCTGGTGGCTTCCCATGGCCTGTCACATGAAGTCCAAACTCTTACCTGTGGACTACAAGGCTCTGCATGGCAATGGCTGCTGCCTGTCCTCCAATACCACCATCTTTTCCACTTTCTCTTTCTCCCCTCGCTTTAGCCAGTTCTCTAGTTCTTCAGCCCAAGATCTTTCCTTCCTCAAGCCTTGCATATGCTTTGCCCCTCCATCCTACCTACCCTTTCTACAGGTCTCAGTTAAAAATTCACCTCTCTAGAGAATGCTTTCCTGAGCACCCTTTCTAAAGTGAGTGCCCCCTGTTGTTTTCTTCCTCAGGACCTTTTCAGAGAATGTAAACCCCATGAGTACAGAGACCCTATCTGTTAGTTCAGTTATAACTGGTACCTATAAAAATGCTCAGTAATACATTTATTGAATGCTAAGTGAATGAATATCCCAAAACCAGTCTGACACACTTCTTCTACTCACACCTCAAGAAAGGATAGGGCAGCCGTTTTGTATTTTGTTTATTAAACAGATACTTACTTCATTTAGCATAAAGTACTCGAGGTTCATTGATGTTGTTGCATGCATCAGTACTTCATTTCTTCATACAGCTGAATAATATCCCATAGTTATATATATATATACATCACATTTTGTTTATCCATTCATCAGTTGATGACACTTGGGTGGCTTCCACCTTTTGGCAATTGTGAATAATGTCACTATGAACATTTGTGTGCATATATCTGATTGTGTCCCTGCTTTCAGTTCTTCTGGGCATATACCTAGGATTAGCAGGATTGCTGGATCAAATGGCAATTCTCTGATTAGCTTCCTGAGGAACCACTAAACTGTCTTCCACAGCAGCTGCACCATTCTACATTCCCATCAGCAGTGAATGAGTGTTCCTATTTCTCCACATCCACTGCAACACTTGTTGATGTGAGTCCTCCAACTTTGTTCTCCTTTTTCAAGATGTTGTAGTTATTCTGGGGCTATTACCCTTCCAAATAAATTTGATAAATAGCTTTTCCATTTCTGGAAAAAAGGGCTGTTGGAATTCTTATTGGGATAAATTTTGTATTATTTCACTGATATGAACTAAGTATAATAAGCAAACTCATTGAGGTAGAAACTAGAATATAGATTACCTGGAGATAGAATAGGGATACAGATGGGGGAGATGATGCTTAATCTATGCACAGTTTATAATGAGGTTGATTGTAATGGTTAGGAAATGGACAGAGATGATGGTAGCACAACAGTGGAAGTGTAACTAACAGCACTGAAGTATGTCTGTGATCATAGTTGAAGAGGAAGCTTTGGGTTGTATTTGTTGCTAGAAGGAAAGCCAGAGGATGAAACGTGGGATTATATAACACAATGAACACTGTAGTGGTCGAGGATTGTGGTTAATGGTACAAATACAGGAATTTTCTATCAAGATCTATAACAGAGGGATATCACTTGTACAGGGTGCTGATAGTGGGGTGGTACATGGGGGAAAATGCATGTAAAGCAAAATATGGACTATAGTTAACATTAATATTTTAACATTCTTGCATTAATTGTAACAAAAGTACCACACCAATGTTAAGTGTCAAAAATGGGGAGGGGGATATTGGAATGTTGCATATTTTATTCTCAGAAAAATGTTATACATCACAGAAACAACCAAATTGCCTTGTCAGCTATATCATTTTACTCTGAGGTTTCTCTGAAAGTACATGCAGCCTGTTGCAGGTCAAAGCATCATCTTCAGAAAAAAAAAACAGAGAGAGAGAAGGAAGGGGGGGTGAGGGGGAGGAGGGGGAGTGGGGGCGGAGAACTTTATACAAGAAGCAAGGCAAGTATATAATTTATGCTCTACCTGTCAATTAAATAACCCTAGGCAGAAGGTAAAGATGGGATATGGTCAGGTGTCCTGATAGAAAGGACATTTAGAACATCTTGAATGATATACAGCTAGATACATCTATGGGATATAAATGCATCCAAAGCAGGTTTATTGTTATTGTAGTTATCTTGCATTAACTGAGGAATTTGTAACATTGATATAAAAAATAATTTTTAAATTAAAACAATATATGCATGGCATGACCTTATTAAAAATTGCTGCATAATACATTGACATGGTTTGAAAATCAAACACTTTAAAATATGCATTGAGAAGTACTGCTTTAACCACTGTCTCCCCTCCCTCCTTACCTCTTACCAGTCACCATTTTTACTTGTTTATTATGTATCCTTACAGTTTTTATTTAGGCATTTATGAATGTACTTATATAAATAATACTTACACATATAAATACATATATTCTTATTTACCCCTTTTCTTACATAAAGTTGTTATGCAATATTCATTATTCTGTACTTTTTTTTCCACTTATACATCTTAGAGCTCTTTCCATGTCAGTTTATAGGTACCTTTATATAACTGCATAATATTTCACTGGTGAATATACCATACTTTATTTAATCGGTCCTTGTGAGAGACTCTTGGCTTATTTCCAATCCTTTGCTATTATTAAAAATGCTAAATAAATAATAGTGATTTTATGTCATTTTGTAATTTTGATAGGTATAGCCAATTTGTCCTCCAAAGAATTAGCACCATTTTGCACTTCTAAAATAATGTGAGTACCAAGAGTCTGCTGTCAAATGTCAGGATATTGCTAATCTGACAAGTGAGGAACAATATCTCATTGCAGTTTTAATTAGTTTTCCTCTATTACTGAAGAGAAGCATCTTTGCATGTGTTTGTGATTCATTTATATTTCTTTCTCTGTGAAATATTTGTTCATGTCCTTTGACCATTTTCCTATTGGTAATAATACTAACAAGTATTTCACTTTTTCTTATATATATGTTATGTGTGTGTTCGTGTATGTATATTTCTATATGCATCAATATAAGACAAAATCTTCAATGGATGGGTAAGTGGGTGAAAATGAAACCTTTTAAAGTAAAAACATTTGTATTAGAATTAAAGTAATGTCCTATATAAAAAGAAACCCAGATATTTACTGAGGGCCTACTGTACATCAGGCACTCTTACAGGCCACACAGAAAGTCTCTACATTCTGTAGTTTACATGTGGTGGGGAAAGAGGTAAACAAGGATGAATAAATAGACTTGTAAATAATGAAGTTTTAGGCAGAGGTGCTAGGAAGAAAATAAAGCAGATTAACAGGCCAGAGATTGTGTGGTGTCTACTTTAAGAATGCTGCTGGGGAGCCCTCCCTGAGCCTTTAGCAGAAAGAAGAGGAGCCAGCCTCATACTCATCTAGGGGAAGAGAGTACTAGGCAGGGGCTCACCAAGTAATAGAAACACGTTACACAAGTTTGAGGCCAGAGGAGCTGAGCACCAGGGAGAAAAGTAAGAGAGAGAATAAGGCAGGGGTTACATCAAGTCAGGCCTCTTAGCTCACAGTACGGATTTCCTTCTGAGAATGATTGGGAAGCCTCTGTATACTTCTAAACAGGAGATGTTATCATCTGACTTTGACTTTTTTTTATCACTCTTGCCTGCTCTGTCAAAAAGGGACTGTACTTGGGTTCGGTTCCCAGTACCTCTTAAAGAAGACAAATAAACAACGAGTAGACAACAAGCAGACATTGAGGAAAATAAAAAAAGCAGACAATAAGCAAAAACAACAAGCAGACAACGAGCAAAAGCAAAAGAGAAGGGAGATGAGTGTGACAGAGTTGGACTCAGATGTGACTTCTCTACACATGCTTCTGTCCCTTTTATTTGAACCTATAGTTGGTGCTGGAGTTGGTAGGTGTACATCCAAGAGACTTTAATCTCTGCGCTGTTCATGTGCCAGCTGGGCCCAGAA
The DNA here is from genome assembly GCA_026826555.1 of Tolypeutes matacus. Lineage (NCBI taxonomy): Eukaryota > Metazoa > Chordata > Mammalia > Cingulata > Chlamyphoridae > Tolypeutes > Tolypeutes matacus. The sequence goes on from JAKSZT010053887.1 coordinate 59,499,435, forward strand.
CCTCAGCGGAGTTGCAACACCTACTCTCCAGTTCATTGGACTCATCCAGGACAACTAACAAGGAGGTGAGGATGGACAACCACCACACCAAGGAACCGAGGGTCTACAACTGCAAGCAAAAGAATCCCATCCATCAGCCACAGGGGATTGAAGCACCCTCTCAATTAGAGGCGGAGTGGGCATCACCATCCCAGAATTCTCAAGATTGGGGAATAAAATATGCACTAAGTAGACTTACTGGTATTCTTCTATAGACTTACTCTGATTCTAGCAATGGAAGAAATTATATCATTGATGTGGAGACAGTGGCCACTGGAGGTGCTGTAGTCAGGGAGAGGGGAAAAGAGGTGTAATATGGGGGCATTTTCAAGACTTGGAATTGACCTGAGTGACATTGCAATGATGTCATTATACAGGTCATTATATATCTTGCCATAACCTACAGAATTGAGTGGGAGAGAGTGTAAACTACAATGTAAACTATAGTCCATGCTTAGTGGCAATGCTCCAAAATGTGTTCACCAATTGCAATGAATGTACCACACTAATGAAAGAAGTTGTTAATGTGGGAAAAAGTGGGAGGTGTGGGGTGTGGGGCATATGGGAATCCCTTATATTTTTTTATGTAACATTTTATATAATCTAAGTATCTTTTAAAAATAAATACATACTTTAAAAAATAAAAATAAAAAAGTATTAAAAAAAACTAAAAACAACAACAAAAAAAATAGTAATCAAAACCATTCTCCATTAAGATAGAGGCAGTTAGTGAAATGGGCTACTAAATAGGGCTGCTTCTCAGCTGCATAGGCCAGCACAGCCAAACTGGTTTGTGGCCATTGTCTGTCTGATTGGTGCCTGTGCTTTACATTTCATTAAATATTTTGATGGGGGTCGGATGTGGCTCAACTGGTTGGGTGTCCATCTCCCATATGGAGTGGACCCGTGTTCGATCCCTGGGACCTCCCGGTAATTAAAAAACATAAAAATAAATAAATATTTTGAATATCATCCCTGTTTTTAGCAATAGTCTTTTATTGGGCAAAGGATACCCAAGTATCTCTGGGTAAATTCACCTTAAAAAGTCCCTATAAATGTAGAATGGTACAGCCACTGTGGAGGGCTGTTTGGCAGCTCCTAAGAAAGTTGAATATAGACTTGCCATGGGAACTGGCAATACCATTGCTAGGTATAAACCCAGAAGAACTGAGAGCAGTGACACAAACAGACATCTGCACACCGATGTTCATAGCAGCATTATTCATGATAGCCAAAAGTTGGAAACAACCCAGATGTTTATCAACTGATGAATGGATAAACAAATTGTGGTGTATACACACGATGGAATATTATGCAGCAGTAAGAAGAAATGAAGTTGTGAAACATATGACAACATGGATGAACTTGGAGGACATTATGTTGAATGAAGCAAGCCAGACACAAAAGGAAAAATACTGTATGATTGCCCTATTATGAACCAAATATATTATGTGAAATATAAATATATTATGTGAAACATGAATATGGGTAGCATTGCATATACAAGACCATTTTTCCTTGAAGCTGAACAAATATAAGTTAATACCACACAATGTTAACATCCGACAAAAAAAAAAAAAAAGACATTATACTAAGTGAAGGAGACCAGATACAGAGTACTACATAGTGTATGATTCCATTTATATAAAATGTAAATACAAATCAATTCATAAAGATGAAAGGAGATTAGTTGTTATATAAGTATGAGGAAGGAATGCTAAGGGGTTTGGAGCCTTTCTTTCTGGAGTAATGAAATTGTTCTAATATTTTTAAGTTGATGAATGTACAACATTGTGATTATACTAAAAGCCATTGATTATACATTTTGTATAGAATAGCCAGAAACAGCAGCTATGTACAGTGGGGGAAGCATAGAGAGATTGAAAGGTGTGGAATTTTCTTATTTGTTTGTCTGTTTCATTATTATTATTATTGAAATAATGAAAATGCTCTACTAATGATTGAAGTGATGAACGCACAACTAGTGATTATACCAAATACCACTGATTGTACACCTTGGATGATATGTACACTTTATTAATATGTATCAATAAAACTCATTTTTGAAAAAGAGGAAAAAAAGAGAAGGGAGAGGATGTGGCTCAAGCAGCTGAACGCCTGCCTCCCACATGGGAGGTCTCAGGTTCGGTTCCTGGGATCTCCTAAAGAAAAAACAGACAACAAGCTTTAGACAAGGAGCAAAAAACCCACAAAACAATGAGCAGACAATGAGCAAAAACAACAAGCAAAAACAATGAGAAAACAGATGAGGGAGCCATCTCAGGGTCGTGGAAAAGTAATTACAGGGCTATGGATGTAGCTCAGTGGTTGAGCACCTGCTTCCCATGTACGAGGTCACCAGTGCAATTCCTGGTACCTTCTAAAAATCAATCAATCAATCAATCAATCAATCAATCAGTCAGGGACTCTAGGACTCCACGGGGCATAGGGGGGGGGCAAGTAGGCAGCTATGCAGTCATACTGATGGTGTGCTAAGTGACTGAGAGATACTAAGAGATGTTGGTGGCTTGGATCAAAGAGGTAGATGCAGACTTGAGGATGTCAAGAGTTTGCCATCGCTCTTTGGCAGGCTACAGAAGGGCAATGAATAAATCTGACACAAAAATCTGAAAACACAATGGTCTTCTTCAGGGACTGTGACCTTCTCATGTTCTCTTGCACTCTTAGCTGAGGCCGGTTTGAAGTCATTTGATTTGTTTCTTCAGGGATGCTTTTGCACTTTACCCACATCTGACCCAATCAGAGAGGAATGCATCGTGCTGAGGTAGCTGGGTCTCCCCACCCCCCTCCATTTTAGTGAAGGAAATGAAATTTTAAAACAGGGGAGGGAGTTTTTTCTGCCCTGAGAAGCTCTCACCACTTGAGCTGTTGGCATCCACTAATAAGATTAGTCAACCATAAACAGAAAGTGACCTGAAGAGTTTAAAGCATGAAACCAAAAGAACCACCACAGACTTGGTTTCATCCCGCCCAGCGCTGGTCTCCGGGCGATCTGGGCGCTCGTGCACCTCACTGAGTTCCCCCAACCCCACCTTCACCCCACCCCAGCAGCAAAGCGCGAAAGGCCTGTCAGAATCCCACTGCCAGGAAACGCCGAGACACCCACGTGCAACCGGGACCCGCACCTGCTCTGCCCCGCGCTAATGCAAACGCTCCCGCGACGCTGAACTCGAACATCAGTTCTCCGAGGCCTAAATCAATCAATTCAGTCAAAGTTACTGAACCTCCCCTCCCCGCACGGGAGATAAAGGTTCAGCCATCCCTAAATAATGCACAGAGCACTCACTTATCAGGAAGAGCAGCACAGGAGCTATCTTAGCTAAACCGGGGAAGCTGGTCCTGGTGGCTCAAAGTCCCGCCTTTCCCCGTTAGTGAGTGGCAGCTGGCTCTCCCAATGGGAGAGGAGAACAGTTCCCGGGGGCGGCGCTGCGGGGCTGGGACCAGACACCTGGAGTTGAAGGCTCACGCGCCCCACGCCACTCTTAATGCAAATTCCACTGCTCAAAAGGAAGGTTCAAAAAGCGAAGGTTGCGAAACAGCAGAGATTAACCGTAACGTTTATGAAAGCGGCACAAACACCCTTTCCCGCAGAATGCCATACCTTTGGAAAATGATTGCTAAGGAATCTTCTCTCGAATATAGGCGACTATGACAGTTGGGAGGGCGCATCCTCAGCCGAAAATGAGATGTGAGCAGAAAGCCCCGAGACAGCTATGCAAGAAATTCAGTGTGGCTACCTGGACGCTTTAAAAGCTGCTTTCAAAGCTGCTCCCCACACAACAATGCAGTGTTAGTGATGGGTGGATGTATGATGATATCCATGTTTGTTTTGTAAGTTCACAACTTTTACTATACATTTACTGCTTATGTATGTTCATATATGAATGATATACTACAATAAAATTTTATATATATATTTTAAAAAGCCGATCCCCCAAGCTCTGCCCTACAGCATTGTGCATCTCAGGATATGATTGGATGAATTATTCCATGTAAAGTGTTGACAGCAGCACCTGACGCTGAGCAAGAACTCAATAAAGATGAGCATAGCTAATGTTAACATTCGCTCATGGGTTTCCTCTAAGGAATAACTATGTGTTTACCTATGTGTGTCTTTAGACATCATGAGCTCCTAGGAGATGGAGACTATGTCTTTCTTATCTCACGTATCCCAGAGCCTGGGACTTTGCTCTGCTCAATAAAAGTTTATGGTTTAAATTGAATTATTTACTTTCTCAAAGCAAACATCTCAAGTGCATCAAGGTGCACAGGTGGTAGGAATGAAAAGAAAGTGGTGAAAAGACATGAAATCTGAGTCTCCTCTATCCCTTCACTCTTCCACGGTGTGTTTCTTCAAAGTACCACTCCTTTTTTCTACTGTCCCTTACATTTCCTTTGCTGGGAACTGGATCCATTGAGCCTTAGTGGATCAATTTTGATCTCGCCTGGGACTCCACAGAGAAAGGCAAAGGCTCAAGCTATATGAGGCTCTTGACATACACTGAACCAATAATAATAGTAATAACAACGACCAGCATTTGCTGGACACTTATGTCTCATGATTGTAGTAGGAACTTCCACGTATTATCTGATTTAATCCTTCCAACAAAACAAACAGTATGTTCTGTTATTTCCTTTTTTTGAGGTGAAAAAACTAAGGCACAGAAAAGTCACAGTAAGCCACTTGCCTAAGTTCACAATACTAGTAAAATGTTGAAATTCAAACCCACAAGTCCATCACATTCCAAGGCTCTTGCAGGTAGCCACTCAAGTCTACCACAGCCGCGCACCCCACAGCCTGGCTCTAAAGCACACATTGCAGTGTTTCTCTATGAAGCAGAATGCAGTGGGCCTACCCTACCCCTCTCTTCGTCTCTCTTCCCCACAGAAAGGCATAGCAGCCCAGCATAACTCATCTTCTACAAAAGCCCCAAAGATTTCTCTTCTCACCTGACCCCCCTGCTGCCACATTTGACACATGTCTTTAAATGTAGCAGCCTCTGGTTTGTAACTTACACCTAAGGGACCTGCTCCCATTCTCTTTCCTGATAGAACAAAGGCATTGAAGCCACAGGTTGCTGAGGCAAAGTGCGTATTAATTAGATTTTCATCCATATTCAGCTTCTCTGCTAAAAAGATTAGACTTTGACTTTAGGGATGTGGTTGCCCCACACTTTCCTCACCTTGCTCCTCCTTTTCTAATGTGTAACTAACTAGGCTTCTGCAGTGCTTGATTCAGGCAAGCTAGGGCTGGGCAGCGGCATGTGCCACACCCTATAGTAATGAAGAAATTGCTGCAGCCTTACTCCCCCTCAGCAGAGACCCACAGCTTTAGGAGGATAACAGCTCCTCTCCTCCCCTTCAGCTAAGGCCCTCTTCTTTAAGAAGATAAGCTAAACTCGCACTTCTGCTTTTTAAACCCTGCCTGCCCACTTCCTTAAGGAATTTGCCTGCATAAAGTCCATATATAAACTTGTGAAAGCCAAAACTCGAGCTCAGACTTTAGGAACTGGATACTCCTCTGAGCCCACGCATAATAAAACTTTGTTCCTCTGCCTATCCGAGTGCCGCTTGGGTTTCTTATCCTCCAAGTTTCCTCGGCCGCAACAATAGGACCTGGAATTAGAGGAGGACCCCCAGCTCATTAAATGACGGAAGATAAGGTAAAGCAGCATTGTGTTAATTTTGAAACTGGCTTTGAAAAAATGAATATGAAACTTCTTTATGCCAATGAATATACAGAGGATTCTTGGGATGTTGGATGTAGCCACCAGAAACCCAAACTACTTCTCTTTGCCTTGCTAATTGATAGTTCATTTGGCTGCTAACAGTTGGGGTTTTAAGGATATTTGCTCTGTTTTCTGACTAGTCTCCACAACTTTTTCTTAAGTGATTCTGGGTGACCATACTACTGAAGGCATGTGCAAAAAAAAAAGTAGATAAACATGAATCTAACTAATCATGACAATGATCTGTATTCTTCAAAGATGTCAATGTATGAAAGACAAAAGAGATGGAAGGACTATTCTAGATTCAAGGAGACTAAGAAGACCTGACAACTAAATGCAATGAATGATCTTGGATTGGAACATGGAAGGAGGAAGTAAACAGCTAGAAGGGACAGTGTTGGGAGAATTGGGAAATTTTGAATATGGGCTGTATATTAGATAATATTATTGCACCAATGTTACATTCATTTACAACTATCTGAGATTCCCTTATGCTGCCTAAGGAATTGTGTGGTTATGTGGTAGGACTTTTCTGAAAACTCTGTGATTCAAGGTCTCTTCCACAGTGGGTGCAAGATCATCTTGGGTTTGACTTTTGAGGGCACATGGTTTAGAGAAGAAGGGTATAAGCTTCTCCTACCTGTTTAACCAGTGGCTGCTGAAAATCTGCTCTTTTATTTAGCAGTGGGGGTTTAAGAACATCCCCTCTGGGCTCCAATACTAGAGTATCTGCCATTTACTAGCTCTGTGGTGTTGGGAATGCTACTTAATCCTTTCTGAGCCCTGGTTTCATCACCTGTAAAATGGAGATAATTTCACATACTGCACAGTGTTATTGTGAAGATTACTGGTGATGTGTGAAAGGTGGATGTGGTAGACCTCAACAGCTGTAGTAACCATTATTTAGTACCAGCAGTAATGAGATGATAATGATGTGATTGAAGATGCATTTGTTTTATAGCCCTTTCACTGTTTATTGGCAGGTCACATATTTTATTTTCTTTAGTCTTTACAATAACCCCATGTGTTACCTATTATAATACCCAATTTATTGGCAAAGAAACTGAGGCTCAGAGAATTTAGGGGACTGCCTGGGACTCTCCTAGGCTTTCTTTTTCTTTTCTTTATTCTGATGAACCCCATCTGACTTCTAAGCCACAAATTAAACACCACATTTTGTTTTATGTTAAGGTTGAGCCACTTGCCTAATCTACCCTACCGCATTTGACCAGAAACACATATTTTAATCAGATGAGGAATCTAGTTTCTCTAACTTAAAATTATTAAGCTCTAAATCAAGGCGATCTTTTGCAAGTGCAGATTTCATTGTCTGTGAATGATTAAGAGAAAAGGTTTGAAGATCTCCTGCCACTTATTAGCTGTGTGGCCTTTGGACAAGTTACTTAACCTTTCTATATCAGTTTCCCCACAAGTAAAATGATGGTTGAAATCCTAATCTAGAGGGCAGTGGAGAGAATTGAGTGAGTTATTACAAGCAAACCACTTAGAACCTAACCTGGAGAGGGTAAGATCCTCTACCTCCTCACTATTATCATTAGCTATTATGCACCTATCCTTGTGTCAACCACTTGGACATTAATTAGATTGAATGAAAGTGGGTCAACGGGGTTTATTTACACTTAGTCGTTTTCAGAAACTTCCCCTCTTATAAACAAAACCTTCCTCTGAACAAATCTAATGCCAAAGCAACACGGGAGGTTGACTATATCAATACTTTTCATTTCACAATATTGGAGAAAGAAAAGATGAGGAGAAGGAGACTGTTTACATGGTGTTCAGAGAGAAAAATTAAATCTGAAAAGAAGAGGTAAAGAAAAAAAAAGCAAAAACGAAATGTAATCAAACAGTCCCAAGACTTAGATAATTGGGATGATCATATTACTTGAAAGTTCTAAGAAATTCAAGAGACCTACTTAGAATTGATGAAAACTTCTATTTCTATTTACCTGGCCAACTGCATGAAATAGCTTTCTTGGGGGATTAAAATGGGGGAACTGCTGGCTCTGGTGGACAGTACCAGTGCTAACTCTGAAAAAGAAGCCAGGAAAACCAGACCAGAACAGTGATTCTAAGAACATTCTGGGGTCTCTACACATTTCAAAATTTTCCTAGTTTCTTCTCAGATATTATTTTGTTATACTTATAACACGAGGCAGCTCCAGAATTTCTATGGGAAGGACTTAGAAGGAGCAATTTGGGTGAAAGAGAATGGGGTGGGAGCTCCAGACAACTTCTGTCTTTGAAAATTAAATTTTCTTTTTATCAAAGTCATGTAGGAACAGCTAATACTGTTTTGACTTAGATTGTGCATCTGGAGCATGATAGGGGAGGCTTATGGAGATTATGTGGAACCAAATCTGCTGCAGCTACCACCTTCACCCCCAATTCCCATTTCCATAGCCCACTATTGGCATGGTCACTGGATTCTTATAATGAGGAAAAAAAGGAACGATATGCTTATCCGATGAGGAGAGGTACAGAGAGGCAGCAGAGAAAGGGCAGCCAGGGATGGAGTGGGAGGTAGCAGTCACTAAGAGACGAAATGCATGGAGACTTTCTGCCACAAGGATGAAAAACAGAGAGAGGGAAGAGACTGGGCAGGTGTATCACGGCCCTGGGCATGGTGGTGGGAGGGCCCTGAGGTCCTTCTATAGCCCCACCACAGATGAACAGCTGAGTAGGCTTTACTCTTCTGTTTTTTTTTTTTTTTTTCCCCAAGACATATAAAAGATTTCTATAGGTAGGAGAGGAGAAAAAGGATTATGTAAGGTGGGTGGTGGGAAAAAGCACTTGGAATTGGTATGTTTTGGTGATTTGGCTTCAGCATCACAATGGACAAAATTCTATAGATTTTTCTAATTTTGAAACATTATGATTCTAGATTTTTAAAAATATGCTTCAATTTTGAAGGTCTATTTCTGACCAATTAGGGATGCAGGAGAACCACATGGTTAAAAGTATAGGCTCTGGATTCAAGTCATTACTCTACAGTTTTCTAGCAGTGAGACCTTAACCTAGACTAGTCATCCATAAAATGGAGATACCACTGGTGCTGTCATGAGAGTGCAGGAGCTGAATAATTGGCCTCCAAAGATGTCCACACCCGGGTCCTCAAAACCCAGGAATAGGTCACTTTACATGGCAAAGAAGAGTTTGCACAAAGGATTAAGGTTACAGGCCTTGACATGGGGGAGATTATCCTGGATTATTGGGGAGGCCCGATCTACTCACACAAGTCCTTAAAAGCAGAGGATCAGAGCTGAGAGGTGAGACACACGTGACCTGCCCATTGCTGGCTGTGAAAATGGAAGAAAGATGCCATTAGTCAAGGAATGCAGTTGCCTCTAAAGCTGAGAACGGCCCTTAGTTTACAGCCAAGAAGTAGATGGGGACCTTGGTACTACAACCACAAGGAACTGAATTCTACCATCAACTCCAATTCTCTCCTAGAGGCTCCAGAAAGGAGTGCAGCCTGCTGACATCTTGATTTTAGTCCAGTGAGACCCATCCCAGACTTCTGGCTTTAGAACTGTAAGATAATAAATGTTGTTATTTAAGCCACCAGGTTTATGGTAGTTTATTACAGTAGCAATAGAACACGAATACAAAGAGTAAATGAGATAACCCACCTAAAGCACTGAACAGGATGCTTGGCATGTACTAAAGGTAATCAATATTAGGTCCTGGAGCTGTGTGTGCATTGCACCAAACATCACATTATCCACATCAAAGAACTGGGGAGGGGTAACTGATGGATATTATGAGAGAGGTGGGTTAAAGCCTTAACAAGGGTCCTTATGGGTTCCCTCCCTGCTGAAAAGGATTACTACCCATGAATAGTTTGAAATTCTTTATACTTGGAAATAACTTGAAGAGAAGAAGGACTTGAGGACAAATGGCCAACCAAGTGGATATAACCCCATCCTGGCTTTGGATGTCTGAGCCACTGAGTTTTAGATGTCTACTTATAATTTATAGGATAATTCAAAGATCTCTGGTGATCACATCCCATATACAATATAGTGTATGTGTATATTATATATATTGAAATATATATACAGAGAGAGATGTGTTTGTATAGTATATATATTATATATGTATTTATGCATATCTGTATATATATACTTTGGGGTAATATATATCATATGTTTTTGGAGTCAGCTCTGATGTCTTTTCTTTGTGGGGAGGAAGTTGTTGAGAGGAGAAGTCTGCATAGGTGATACCTTTAATTAATTGTGAATTAGTGAAAAGAAAGGTAAACCTACAGATTCTTAATGCCTACTGTAGAGATCCCAATCCAGCGGTGGGTCTAGGGAAATGCCCACATGATCATCTCAATTGATGCAGAAAAGGCATTTGATAAAATCCAGCATCCTTTCTTTTTTTTTTTTTTTTTTTGTTTTTTTTTTTTTTT
>JAKSZT010053887.1:59510058-59528982 GCA_026826555.1 Tolypeutes matacus
AAACAATAAGTGTATAGTAAAAGTTGTGAACTTACAAAGCAAACATTCATAACATCATACAGGGGTCCCATACATCAGCCCTCCACCAACACCTTGCATTGTTGTGAGACATTTGTTACAAATTATGAAAGAATATTGTCAAAATCTTACTACTAATTATAGTCCTTATCTTACTTTTGGTGTATTTTTTCCCCTAACCCACCCTATTATTATTTTTAAAATATATTTTTATGACAGAGGTTGTAAACTTACAAAACAATCATGCACATGTGCAGAATTCCCAAACAACACCCCTCTATCAACACACCACAGCATGGTGGAACATTTGTTACAGATTATGAGATAATATCATCCAATTATTACCAGGTCCATAGTGTACATTTGGCATACATTTTCCACACTCCCCCATTATCAACACAGTACATCTTTGGCATACATGCAAGAATATTACATTATTACTGTTAACCACAGTCCATAGGTCACTCCAGTTGTATTTTTCTCATGCCTCTCCACATTCCCACCACCCTGCAATAGTGATGTACATCTGCTCTAGCTCACAAAGGATGCTCTTGCAGCTGTACCATCATCCACAATTCTCATCCACCTCTGGGTTTACTGTGCTATTCAGTCCCTAGATTATTCTCTAGCTGTCAATTGGCATTTACATCCCTAGACTACCCTTTTCAGCCACATCCCCATTTATAAACCAGCTGTTACTCACTATAATGTGTTACCATCAACTCTGTACACTTCCACACTTTTACAATAAAGCTAATTAAAACTTCTACAAACAATATCAGTAGTCCATCTCAGTCCTCCTCTTATCTCTTTTAAGAATCCACCACCTACCACCAGGTCTTGAAGATATTTTCCCACATTTTCTTCTAGAAGCTTTATGGTTCTTGCTTTTATACTTAGATTTTTTATTCATTTTGGCTTAATTTTTGTATAAAGTGTGAGATAGGGGTACTCTTTCCTTCTTTGGCTATGGATATCCACTTTTCTCAGCACCATTTGTTGAATGGACTGTTCTGCCTGAGCTGGGTGGGTTTGACAGGCTAGTCAAAAATCAATTAACCATAGATGTGAGGGTCTGTTTCTGAACCATCAATTCAGTTCTATTGGTCTATGTGTCTGTCTTTATGCCAGTACCATGCTGTTTTTTGTTTTTTTTTTAACCACTGTAACTATGTAATATGATTTAAAGTCCAGAGATGAGAGTCCTCCAACTTTGCTTTTCCTTTATGTTTCTGGCTATTCAGGATCCCTTATCCTTCCAAATAAATTTGATAATCATGTTTTCCATTTCTTTAAAAAATGCTGGTGAATTTTTTTATCAGGATTGCATTGAATCTGTTTATTAATTTCAGTAGAATTGACATCTTAATGATATTTAGTTTTCCAATCTATGAGCATGGAATGTTCTTCCAATTATTTAGGACTTTTTAAAATTTCTTTTAACAATGAGTTGTAGTTTTCTGAATACAAATGCTTTACATCTTTGGTTAAGTTTATTCCTAAATATTTGGGTGTTATCTGTCATATTTTATTTTCACCACTCTTTTGACACTTTTAGTTACTTCTATTGATATAATCTTCATTTCTATACTCTCTTCCAGGCCTCTCTTTCCTGTCTTTTCTTTTCAGGCTGTAGCACACCCTTTAGTATTTCCTGCAAGGCTGGTCTCTTGGTTACAAACTCTCTCACTTTCTGTTTATCTGTGAATATTCTAAACTCACCCTCATTTTTGAAAGACAATCTTGCCAGATATAAGATCCTTGGCTGGAAATTTTTCTCTTGCAGTATCTTAAATATATCATACCACTGTCTTCTTGCCTCCATGGTTTCTGATGAGAAATCAGCACTTAATCTTATTGGGTGTCCCTTATATGTTATGCATTGCTTTTCTCTTGGTGCTCTCAGAATTATCTCTTTCTCTTTGGCATTTGACATTCTGATTAGTATGTGTCTTGGAGCTGGTGTATTCAGATTTTTTCAGATGGGAGTATGTCATGCTTCTTGGACATGGATATCCATGTCCTTCAATAGGGTTGGGAAATTTTCTACCATTATTTCTTCAAATATTCCTTCTGGCCCTTTTCCCTTCTCTTCTCCTTCTGGGACACCCATGGCATGTATGTTTGCACATCTCTTGCTGTTGTTTAGTTCCCTGAGAACTTGCTCAAGTTTTCCCCATCTTTTCTTCATCTGTTCTTTTGTATGTCCACTTTCAGAGGCCATTTCTTCAAGCTCACCAATCCTTTCTTCTGCCTCCTCAAATCTGCTATTATATGAGTCCAGTGTATTTTTAATTTCATTTATTGCACCTCTCATTCCCGTAAGATCTGCTATTTTTCTATGTATGCATTCAAATTCTTCTTTTGTGCTCATCCAATGTCTTCTTAATATCCTTAATTTCTTTAGCCATCTCAGTGAATTTATTAAGGAGATTTGTTTGAACATCTATGATTAGTTGTCCCAATTCCTCAATTGTCATCTGGAGGCTTATCTTGTTCCTTTAACTGGGCCATATCTTCCTGTTTCTTGGTGTGGATTGTAATTTTTTGTTGTTGTCTTGGCATCTGGCTTACTAGAGTATTTATTCCAGGTGCAATTTGTCTCTTTAGTTTAGGGCTTCTTGCCCTTTCTCTCTTGCTGGTTGTGTAGTAGGAGCCAAAGATGTAGTTGTTGCTATAAGCTGTGGAGGCTCAAGCTGCCCTCAGTGCCCCAAGGACCAATGAAGCTTCTCCCAACTTTCTCCTTTGCCTGGAGTAGGGTTAGAGCCACAGCTGTGTGGAATAATCCAAGTCATGCAGGCTTAGACTGTAGTTGCACAGAGATATTGATGAAGCTTCACTTGCCTTTCTCCCTTGCCTGGGGCAAAGATGGAACTGCAGATGTGGGCAGCAATCTATGCAGTGCAGGTCCAAGATGACCACTGTTGCCCAGGTAGACTTCCAATTATTCAGTCTGTGCCAGCCAAATGTACCTGCAGTTACCTGAATAGGCTTTTGCAGGGCCCGCCAGCTTCCTCCCTGCTAGAGGTGGGGCCAAAGCCTAGGTTAGGGCGGCAGGCTAATCTCGGTGAAAGAAATCAGTCTCTATGGTCACCATGATTTTCAGTCAGTCCGGCTTCCCCTCATGCTGAGGGTGGAGTCAAAATGACGGCTACTGGCCTCCTTCAGACTTTGACAGGTTCAGTGTTCAGCTGTTCTTAGCGTTATACTTTAGCCAGCCGAACTGATTAATCAGTAGCTGACATTGGTGGCCAACCATCTCTTCCACCCCTGTGTTTGAGAAATGGAGCTTCCAATTCCTGCCACAGAATAGCTCCTGGGGTGGCTTGCACCACCAAAGTAGGATGATCACCAGCCTCCGCAGTGTGGTCTGTTATTTCCTGGAGAGGCTGGCACAGCTCCCCCCAGCTTCCTCCCTGTCCAAGGTGGGCCTGGGGCTCAGGCGATCTGATCTAGATGGAAAGAAGCCAATCCCTACCAGCACTGTGATTTTCAGTCAGCGCCACTTCCCCTCGAGTCAGGCGTGGAATTAAGATGGCAGCTACCCGCCTCTTTCTGACTTGGACAGGTTCAAACTTTAGCTGTTCTTAGGATTATACTTTAGCCTGCTGAATTTACTAATCAGTGGCTGAAGTTGGTACCCAACTGTCTTTCCTCCCTCATTTTTGGGAAGTGGAGCTTCCAATTCCAGCCGCAGAACAGCTCCCGAGGAGGCTTGTGCCACCAATGGAGGATGGGCACTGGCCTCCAGGACGTGGAGTGCTCTACTTATGAATCTTCTCTGCAGATGGGCAGTCTCCTCCTTACACTCTTTCAAGGATGCTGCAGGATGCACTTCTGGACTCCTGGAGCCCCCAAACAAGTCCTTTAGTTAGCTCTGGGTGATTACTAACTGCTCTGTAGCAGGAGCTGATTTTAGGAGCACCTTACTCTGCCGCCATCTTGCTGGTTGTCTCTCAATTGATTATTGATAATCCTGTCAAGTCCACTCAACTGGGACAAAAAAGTCTTCAACAAATAGTGCTGGGAGAACTTGATATCCATATCCATAAGAATGAAATAGGAACCCTATCTTATTCCCTATACAAGAATCAACTCAAAATGAATCAAAGACCTAAACATAAAAACCAGGACCATAAAACTCCTAGAGGATAATGTAGGGAAACATCTTCAAGACCTTGTAGTAGGTGGGGGTCTCTTACATCTTACCCCAAAGAACGAGCAACAAAAGGAAAAATAGATAAATGGGGCTTCCTCAAAATTAAACACTTTGGCACCTCAAAGGACTTTGTGAAGATGGTTAAAAAAAAGTCAGCGTATTCAATGGGATAAAATATTTGGAAATTACACATCCAATAAGGTTCTAATTTCTATGATATATAAAGAGACCCTACAACTCAACAATAAAAAGACAAATGACCCAATTTAAAAATGGGCAAAAGACCTAAATAGACACTTTTCTAAAGAAGATATACAAGTAGCAAAAAAAAACACATGAAAAAATGTTCAACATCACTCCTGGCTATTAAGGAAATACAAATAAAACCTACAATGAGATATCATTTACCCTACTGAAATGGCCACTATTTAAAAAAACAGAAAACTACAAGTGTTGGAGAGGATGGAGAGAGATGGGAATACTTATTCACTGTCAGTGGGAATGTAGAATGGTATAGGCACTGTGGCAGTTTGTTTGGCAGTTCCTAAAGAAGTTAGATACAGATTTCTAGGTGACCCAGCAATACCACTACTAGGTATATACACAGAAGATCTGAGAGTAGGTACACAAACAGACAAACAATATTCATCAATGTTCAATAGGGACATTATTCATAATTGCCAAAAGATGGAAACAATCCAGGTGTCCATCAAATGATGAATGGATAAACAAACTGAGGTATATACACATGATGGAATATTATTCGATGTAAGAAGAAATGAAATCGTGAAGTATATGACAACATGGATGAAACTGGAGGACATTATGTTGAGTGAAGCAAGCCAGGCACAAAAAGACAAATATTGTATGATTTCTCTATTAAGATCTAAATATAATGCACAAACTCATGGAGTTTACAGCTAGAATATAAGTCACCAGAAAAAAGAATGTGGCTAGAGAATGGAAAGCTGAAGTTTAATCTGTGCAGAATTGGTAAACCTTGTTTATAAATGTTTGGAAATGAATAGAAATGGTGGAAACACATGGAATTTGTAGCTAGCAGCACTAACATGTGGGTATGATAGTGGTTTCTTTTTTGTTGTATTTTTTTTTTTTTTTGGAGTAATGAAAATGCTCTAATAATGATTGAAGTGATGAATGAACAACTGTGATTATACCAAATGCCACTGATTGTATACTTTAGATAAATTGTATGGTTTATAGAACAACAACAAAATAGAGTGGGTTGAGGGAAAATGCACCAAATGTGAGATATGGACTATAATTAGTAGTAATACTTTGATGAAGCTCTTTTATAATTTGTAGCAAATATTTCACAAAAATGCAGGGTATTGGTTGGGTGAGGTATAGGAGCCTTGTTTGCATGTTTGTTTTGTAAGTTCACAACTTTTTCTATACACTTATTTTTTATGTATGTTCATGTATGAATGATAAAATTCAATAAAAAATTTTTTAATGAAAAAAAAAAACAAAAAAACACATGCTGCACTGAATATCCTTTTATGTGCCTCTCTGTATGCATGATAGGTTTTCCCTAGGACGGTTAGAAGGGTCTTTGCTGAGTTGAAGGGGATGAGTGCTCTGCCCTTTTCTACACTGCTTTACTGTAGCTACATGGAGATGGGTTTGGGTAGGTATAATATCCCTTAACCCAGAAATGCAGTTTCAACCTGCTAAAATTTTAGTTGCAAATCCTGAAACACACCCTTTCCTAGGTGTTGTAGTGGATTGTATAAATGCTGGCCGGTGTGTATTGTCCAACCCCTGAACATTTTTATAACATGGCATTGCCTAGGAGAGCTCCCTGCCTCTGTTGACTGAAGTCTTATTTGACCTCTCCCAGTGATATAACTGACTGTTTTTATGTTGGAAGTTTCCTTTGGTCAGCATCAATTCTAGTTCTCAGTCCTGATTTTGAATGCTTACACAATAAATTGTATGGTTTATAAACATGCCTGGAACAAGCTGTCCACAACTTTTTTTCAGCATTAGTAATGAGGGGAAATGATGGATGGCTCTCAAGTATTCGTGTAATGGCTCTCACCTGCTGGAAGCACAGGGCATACTGTAAATGAGTAGTGAGGATAGAGAACCAGCCTGTGGAGACTGTAAAAAGTACAAGCTGCAGACCAAAAGCATGATGGGCAACTGAAATTGCCTGGCTGTTTCCCTGCCCTGTGTTTCAATCCCAACAGATCACCTGGACCTTGGCTTTCAGTGTCGTCACTGCAGTCCTGAGTTCCTTCAGGTGTGGATATGACATTGGTGTGATCGATACATCTCAAGAGGCAAGTGAAACTGGCAACTGCTGTCAGTGACAGAAAGATATCACCTGTTTTTTGGACAAGGGGTAAAAGTTTATGTGGGGGATACCAAGTAATCTTGGCCTTCTGTCAGGTAAGAGGTGCATGTTTCCAGAGCTGATAACTTGGCCTTGATGCCTTAGTCCTCACAGGAGAAGAAGAGGGGTAATAAGTAATTCTTGAGCTGCTTCTGCTATCTGCTGAGCTCACAGAAAACTCCAGTCAGAATACCACGTGCCCAGGGATGTTTAAAGAAAAGGAGAGAGTTCATTGCAGCATTCATTCAATGGTTCCAAGCATATATGGATGAAAATTTCCAGGGAATAAGGGAAAATGAGAGAAGAATATGTTTCATTCAGTACACAAACATTTATTAGACACCTACCAACTATGCACCAGTGCTTTAACATACACTCTCTCCAGTTCTATCCTTTCAACTATATTAGAGTTCCTGTTTCCAGGCCGGATGAAAATCTTTAGGAGCCCTAAGCACCAGAAAGGTTAGAATTTTTTACCCCCATTCCTGTCTCCCATAGGAAATTCAAAGCAAAATAATACAAAACTTTAGAATGATATTCAAGAAACCCAACAAAGTTTGGGTTTTCTTCCTGATAACTATTTGGATGGTTATTATTTTTAAATTTATCAAATAATTTATAAAACTTTTCTTATTTATTTTCTGCACCCCTACCCTGGTGTCCAATGGATAGACAGAAGAGGGATGTGATTTTTTCCCAGCTCTGGCGTCTGCCAGCCAGGGGGACCGGTAGTTCATTCCCCTCTGCTCTAACTCTATCAGATTCTTGAGGGCAGGACGGGTATCTTGTTCCTCTTCCTATCGCCAGTGCCAAACAGTGACTGGCATGTAGAAGGGGCTTCATAAAGTGGTTAGTGAATGACGAGGGTATGAGCACTCATTGGGTGCCTTCTTATGAATCTGTCATTGCCCCACCTGCTTCTCTTACACCATTAGACTCCAAGGAAGATGTAAGATCCTGCAGTGTGTGAATGTGTGAAATGTGTGCTGGCCACAGTTCATCACCTGAAAAGTGTTGCTCTTTGGGCCAAAACATGTTCCTCAGTTTTCATCATGAGTGCAGCTGACCTTGCCATGGCTGAGAGGACAGGGGAACAGTGCTGGAGGGTCAGGAGACCTGGACTGAGCCTTTCTTCTGTGGTGATGATGACTATTTGTCGATGTTGTAGGTTGCCTGAAGTTTGGTTCAACTTTACCATGACCCGGAATTGGTAGAGTCCCTTCTCTTTTGGTGGAAGTCCTTTTCACATCCTTAGTTAAACTATCCTCTCCAGTCCCAGACAGAAAACTAGGCTAAGGACTCTTCTTTTCTAGTGGTATTTTATCTGACTTTGGTATTTTATCTGACTTTGGCATTAAGGTGATGTTAGCTTCATAGAATGAGTTAGGTAGCGTTCCCTTCTCTTCAATTTTTGGAAGACTTTGAGCAGGCTTGGTATAATTCTTCTTAGAATGATTTATAGACTTCACCTGTAAAGCCAACTGGTCTTGGGCTTTTCTTTTTTGGGAGGTTGTTTCAATCTCTGGTAATTGGTTTATTGAGGTCTTCTATTTCTTCTAGAGTAAGTGTAGGTTGTTTGTGTGTTTCTAGGAAATTGTCCATTTCATCTAAGTTGTCTAGTTTGTTAGTATACATTTGTTCATAGTATCCTCTTATGATCCTTTTTCATTTCTGTGGGGTTAGAAGTAATGTTCCCCTATCATTTCTGATTTTACTTATTTGCATCTTCTCTTTTTCTTTGTTCCTCTAGCTAAGGTTTGTTAATTTTATTGATCTTCTTCTCTTGGTTTTATTCATTCTCCTGTAGTTTTTTTTGTTGTTGTTGTTGTTGTTGTTCTCAATTTCATTTATTTCTAATTTTTAAGAATTTCTTTCCTTCTGCTTTCTTTGGGAATAGTTCACTACTCTTTTTCTATTTTCTCCAAGTGTGCAGTTTGGGTGTGCAGTTCGGTATTTGATTTGAGCTCTTTTTCCTTTTTTTAAAGATTTTATTTCTCACCTCCCCCCCATTGTTTGCACGCACTGTCTGCTCTCTGTGTCTATTCGTTGTGAGCTCTCTGTGTCTGGTTGTTTTCTTTTTAGGCGGCACTAGGAACTGAACTCGGGACCTCCCATGTGGGAGGGATGCACCCAATTGCTTGAGTCACCTCCGCTCCCTGGTTGTTGTATCTCTCATTGTGTTTCCTTGTTGTGTCTCCTCGTTGCATCATCTTGTTGTGTCAGCTTGCCGCCTTGCTCATCTTCTTTGGGAGGAACCGGGAACCAAACCTGGGACCTCCCATGTGGTAGGCAGGCACCCAACTATTTGAGCCACATCCGCTTCCCTCTTTCTTCCTTTTTAATGTGGGCATTTAGAGCTGTAAATTTCCCTCTCAGCAGTACCCTTTGCTGCATCTCATAAGTTTTGATATGTTATGTTCTTGTTTTCATTTATTTCAAGGTATTTATTGATTTCTTTTGCAATCTCTTGCTTGACACACTGATTGTTTAATAGTGTGCTTTAAAAAAATCTCTCTATATATTTGTGAAATTTCCAGTTCTCTGCCTGTTATTGATTTCCAGCTTCACTTCATTATGACCAGAGAAAGAGCTTTGTATAGTTTCAATCTTTTTAAATTTATTGAGTCTTGTTTTGTGACCCAACATGTGATCTATCCTGGAGAATGATCCATCAGCACTTGAGAAGACTGTATATCTTGCTGTTTTGGATGCAATGTTCTGTGTATGTGTGTTAGGTCTAGATCAGTTATCATATTATTCAAGTTCTCTGCTTTCTAATTAATCCTCTGTCTAGATGTTCTATCTATTAATGAGAGCAGTGTATTGAAGTCTCCAACTATTATTGTAGAGATGTGTAATTCTCTCTTCACTTTTGCCAGTGTTTGCCTCATATTTTGGGGCACCCTAGTTTGGTGGATAAATATTTATGATTGTTATTCTTTCTTGGTGGATTGCCCCTTTTATTAATATATAATGTCCTTCTTTTTCTCCTGTAACAGTTTTGCATAAAATCTCTTTTGTCTGATATTACTAAAGCTACCCCAGCTCTTTTTTGGTTCCTGTTTGCATGCAATATCTTTTCCCAACCTTTCAATTTCACCCTATTTGTATTCTTGGGTTTAAGGTGAATCTCTTGTAAAGAGCATATAAATGGCTCATGTTTTTTAATCCATCTAGCTAGTCTGTATCTCTTGATTGGGGAGTTTAATCTATTAACTATCAATGTTAAATTTACTTCAACTATCAATGCAATACTTCAACCATTTTGTCCTTTCACTTTCATATGTCACATCTTATTTGTGTCTCTTTTTACCCTTTTAATTACCTTTACTGATAATCTTCACTTCTACACTCTCCTCCAAGCCTTTCTCTCCTGTCTTTTTCCTTCCAGTCTGTAGAACTCCCTTCATTATTTCTTGTAGGGCAGAACTATTATTAATGAACTCTCTCAGTTTCTGTTTATTTGTGAATATTTTAAACTCTCCCTCATTTTTGAAGGACAGCTTTGCCAAATAAAGAATTTGTGGCTGGCACATTTTCTCTTTTGGTACCTTAAGTATCTCATACCACTGTCTTCTTGCCTCCATGGTCTCTGCTGAGAAATTGGCACTTAATCTTATTTCTGTCCATTTGTATGACACAAATCACTTTTCTTTTTCGGCCTTCCAGAGTCTCTCTTTATTTTTGGCATTTGACATTTTGAATAGGTTTCTCAGAGTAGGTCTATTTGGATTTATTCTAGTAATAGTATGACACAGTTCTTGGACATAGATATCTACATCTTTCATAAGAGTTAGGAAATTGTCAGCCATTATTTCCTCAAATATTCCTTCTGTGCCTTTTCCCTTCTCTTCTCCTTCTGGTACACCCATGATGCATATGTTTATGTTCTTCATGCCAGCATTCAATTCCCTGAGATCCTGCTATTTTTCTCAATTCCCTGAGACCCAGATGCTTTTGTCTATCTGTTCTTCAGTCTGTTCAGTTTCACATGCCCTGTCTTCTAACTCACTGATCCTTTCTTCTGCCTGTTCAAGTCTGCTGTTATATGCCTCTAATGTATTTTAATCACGTCTACTGTGTCTTTCATCCCCATAAGTTCTGTTATTTTTCTTTTCATGCTTTCGGATTCTTTTTTATGCTCACCCAGTGTCTTAATATCTCTAATCTTTTTAGCTTTATTTTCCTTCATCTCCTTGAATTAAGAGATCTGTTTGAACATCTTTGATTAGTTGTTTGAAATTCTGAGTCTTATCTGCAGTTTAATTCATTCCTTTGATTGGATCATATCTCCCTGTTTCTAAATATAGCTTATAATTATTTGCTGAATCTAGGCATCTGATTATCTTGATGTGTTTACTCTGATGTTTCTCTCCTTTGTCTAGGGTTTTATTGTTGATTGGATTTGTGTTACAACACTTATTTGATTCTTGATTCAACTTATTCTAGATCTTTAGAATTGCACCTTATAGCTGATCAAAACAGGGCCAGGGACCCATGAATGGGGCACAAACAGACCATAGTCCTAGGGAGAGGACAGGAAAGACACTAAGAAGCCTCTTTTTTGGTGCACTACTCTGGCCTTCCCAGAAGATGGCGCTCTTCAACAAATCTTTCCATGTAGTGAAGGAGTATATTTTTTCAACTTCCTCTGCACAGTATTGAAACAATGGCCACTAGAATCCCTTTTCCCAGCAGGCCAGAACTGTGACTCAGAGCAGGAATCTAGCAGTCCAAACTTGCCAATCAGAAACCACACTCGACCATGTCTGCCTTCTGTTCCAGGGGAGAAGGCCTTGGTTCCCCTCTCTGTCCATAGATCCAGCCATAGTCTGTTCCCAAGGCAAGCCTTGAGTGTGGGGAAATAGCACCAGTTCCTGCTGTGGTAGCAATTCACTCACAGTCACTGCAGCAGCTTCTCACACTCATCATCCTGCTCTTTCTTCAGTGCTACAAAGTCCCTAGCTTCTGAAGCCCCAGACCCATTAATTCAGGCAGCTTTTGCCTGTCTTGTAGCTATTTTCTTTAGGAGAAATGTGCCCTGAATCTCCCCATACCACCATCTTCCCTTGATTTCCCTGACCACTTTTTTATGATTACAAAAAAAAATGCCTATTGCATAAATTATAAGAAAAAAATCAACCATAATTCTAACACAAAGAGAAAACTACTGAGAACACTTTGGAGAAGTGTTCATGCATATTATTCATATAGGGCATCCTTCTAATCAGGTGAATGTCTTCATCAGACTACTTTTATCATAAGAGGATGTCAAGTCTTCCCCTCATTCAGTTGACCTTAGCACACATGACTTTGCACAGAGATACTTGTGGGACAGTGTCAGCCCAGGTCCCTGCCACTGAGCAGTGACCAAATCATCACTGAGAAGAATGACATAGGAGGAAGATGGCCCGAAGGACATGCTTTTTCTCAATTATACTTGGATATGATATTATTCTTTATGAGCACATTGTAAAATATGGCTCCATGAAACTTAGTTTTGAAAACTGTTCTTCCTTTTACACACTGGGCTTTCTGAGGACCCAAAGGAGGAAATTTCTTCAGAACTCAGTATGTTCTCAAGGACCACTGAGCTGTTTAAATCTTTGGAATTCATCACTCATGTCCATAATTTCTTCCCCTCTTTGCACTGGCTCTTAAGAAATTCAGTTCTAAATTTGTGGCTCACTTTGATCAAGATTAAGGCACATTTGAATTTTGTATATCAACTTTATTCTTGGCCTCATCTTAAATTTCCCAATCTTTTTTCTTCTATGCATTTTTGTACTTTTGTTAAAATATTTACATAACCAATTTAAATCAAACTGTGCAGAAGTCACACTAGTGTGAACATGTGTCTTTTTTAACCTGCAGCATATTTTCTATTTGAATAGTTGCCAACATGTAAAAATTGGAGAATTTTACATAAAAATCTAGTTTCTGGCTTCTGTTAAAAATTAAAGATCATGCAACATAAGCCTCATAATTGCATCTTCTCTTTTTAGATGGGACAAATTCTCTTCTGCTCCACAATCCTGATCACTCCCTATTAATCCCCAATTCTTTCCTCCAGCCATCAAGGTACTCCTTTCCTCATTCACTTATTTGTTCTGGTCTGGTTCCCACTGGCATTGAAATTTGTGACCACCATTTTATAGGATATGGTCAGCTGTAAAAAAATCTTTCCATTTGTATGTATATAACCCACAGAATTAGTTTGATCCTGTTCAAACACCTAAAAATACATTTTAAAGAAAAAACAAACAAAAACAAAATATCTAGCATGTTTTAAATATGAGATTATTTTTCTTTATTTTATATCCTCAGATAATAGAATCTCATTATAGATATGTGTGGGATGTTCCACTGGATGACCAAAAGGACACCAACATCTATGCTATCAACAGCACAGAGGACCTGCCCACAGTCCCACAACAAGTTAACCCAATCCCAAACCTTTGGGACGAGGAAGAGAGTATGGCATCTCTTCTCCTGATCATGCGCTGGACCCTGTCTGCATCCACCTTTACAATGGGTGGAATGATCACGTCATTCCTTGGTGGGTGGCTTGGGGACAAGATTGGAAGGTAAGCAAATTTTATAAATAAGCATTAAACATAGAAACTTTGGTATATTGGTTTTGTCAGACTTTGTTTAGAAAGATTACATCTTTCCTTTTG
This sequence comes from Tolypeutes matacus, assembly GCA_026826555.1. Taxonomy (NCBI): domain Eukaryota; kingdom Metazoa; phylum Chordata; class Mammalia; order Cingulata; family Chlamyphoridae; genus Tolypeutes; species Tolypeutes matacus. The sequence continues at coordinate 59,523,278 of JAKSZT010053887.1, forward strand.
TGGGGTATTTTTAGAGTTGGTTTTTCCAAATCATGACCCAATAATGTAGGAACATGTTAGACCTAGTAAATGGAGAAAGCTGTTGCAACAATCTAGTTATTTGGGTGGGGGTGGGGGTACAGTAAAAGTGGGTTAATGTGTATTTCTAGATAATTGCTTTGATTCTCTGGCTTTGTAACTTATAAAACATGTTAGAAACCCACTGCACAAATGGTTAAGTCAGGAACTCAACAAAAGAACCAAAATTGGCTTTTAAACTTGGGACTCTGCTATTTGCTTCACCAAAACATCTATTTAGACATCTAGTAGTCATTCAAATTAAAATTTAGCATTTGGATCAGCAAGTACTAAGGTCTTCTCAATATCTCAAACTCTCAATTGCCCAGTATGCTTAGCATGGAGCTTCTAGCTATTGCTGCTAGGAGAGATGAAGCAAGTGGTATCTCCATTTCTCAACTCTGGCTTCTATTAGATGTTTTGGAATAAAAACATTAGTGGAACTACTTTATCTACAAGTTTCATTTAATCATGTAACATACTGCTTTTGGGATTTCCCCTCTATATAGAGAAGAAATAAAATCAGAATATAAAATGACGATTTATTTCTTTACATTTATTTCTGACTCATTGAGCTCAACTTTTGTGCATTATCATTTTTTTTTCAATGATAAAAATAACATGGACCAAACATGGAAAATTTAGAAAAACAGAAAACCATTGAAGATGTAAATAATTATCTAGGCACCTAGTAATAATTCTGGATTACAATTCATTTACTAATTCCAGCTTCAAATTATAATTTTTATCTCTCTACTTGTTAAAATTCTGATAATTTCTTCTTTTCATACGAGCACTTTTATATAATAAGACTAAAAGAAGTTTTCTTAATTAAAGGATAGCATGGTAACCCAAATTTTATTCTTATCCTTATTTGAAAGGACTTGTAAAAGAAAATGGTCAATTTCTTACATTTTTACTAACTTCCTGGTGTTTAGTCAAACTTTAAATCAGAATCCCGAAAATACAGTTATTGAACATCATTTAAATTTGAACCAATTAGGCATAAGCAGTGAATGTGGACTTTTCTAGATTAATTATTACTAAAGAAAACTAAATTAAGCAAAATTAAATTAAATTAAAAAATATGTACTAACCAATTCTTTTAGCAGTTATTGATGTTTTATACTTCTTCTTATCCCTGAAGAAAAAGCTGAAATTATTGTTTTCCCTTATTTAGAGGTGAAATTCTGACAGGCCCAGTAATTTATACTAGAATATTTCCTTAGTGTCCTAGTTTTAGAACCAGGATGCAGATCCTCTTAAGTCTTAGGTTTTAGCATCAATAATAATCAGACCTCAAAACAAGGCCAAGTGACAATTTATCTAGTGGTCTATGGTGAGGTTTCTTCCAGTTCTCAGTAGAAAAATGATCATCCTTGAAAAACAGCCATAAAATTCATAATTTCAACTTCAAACTTAAGACAGTTCAATCTCTCTCATTAAACTATTTTTTTTACTAGGGAGAATCACTGGAAGATGACATGATTTTTCTTTATTGCCAGGGTAATTTCTCTACCAACTAAAATAAATAAGTAAAGGGTAGCGGATGTGACTCAAGCAGTTGAGCACCCACCTCCCACATGGAAGGTCCTGGGTTTCTGGTACCTCCTAAAGAAAAATGAGGAGACAATGAGCAAAAAATAGTGAAAAAAAAAAAAAAAACCCATTGAATTGTACACTTAAAATGTGTGAATTATAAGGTTTGTGAACTAAATTTCAAAAAAATTATTTAAAAAAATATAAAAATGCATTCCTTCCATTATTGCTAAAGGAGGTGTTTGCTTGTGCTTACACAATAGTAGATAGATATCTATAGCCACTGTTTAATAGTTTTGGGTTTGCAAGGTCAATTTTTCCAGGGGCTGTGCACTAATGATTTAATAACCATGCATGGTGGAGACAGACCATGGTCCGGGCAACCCACACTACCATGAGACAAGGAGGACATACATAGCTTGCCTTTGAATACATGTTCATCCTTTTCTATCAAAAATGGTAGAAATTTAATGGAACTCATTAAAATGAAACTTTAAGCGTTGGTTTCACACAAAACACATCCTAGTGCTGCCACTTACTGTGTGAAAATGAGCAAGTTGCTTGGAGTCTCTAAAACATTTTCCGCCATCTGCAATGTGAGAAAAAATAATACCTACTCATGACATTATTGTGAGGATTAAATGAGAACAAATACAAAGTCTTTAGCACAATGCCTGGAACACAGTAAGCAAGCAGCAAATATGGGCTTTTTTGGACGAGATGATGACGATGATGATGATGAAGCTTATGCTAACAGGAGTATTAAGAGCAACATTTAAAGAAACATGTTTAGGTAAAATTAAGTTTCTTGTTTCCTGAGTCAATTATTCTCATATATTTTAGATTAGTTATTCCTGGCTATTTCTCATGGTTGAACAGAAGTTAAAAGTCCTTTAAGTTGTATAAAGTGCTCCAGTGTCCACTTTTGCTGGTAAGGATGAGGGACTTTAGAGCTATCTGACACCAAAAATATTTACAGGCTATTTTTTTTTTTTTTTTTTGTGAAGACTTTTAGACTTTCTAAACCTCCCTCCCCATTAGAACAGACTATTAGCTAGCTGCTAGCAACTTCTTAGGGTAAATCATTGAATTTGCCTGCCTTCTATCCTTGTATGCAAAAAAAGAACTTTACAGAAGTCAAAAGAGAGAGACATCCCTTAACTCTCTTTTCTAATCTAATCTGGGGATGGCCAGCTTCTAAAACAGTCTATTTCCCCTGCCTTAAGGTAGTTGATAATTGTTTACAATTCATTTCCATCAAATGGTCTGTATTAGTTTCTTATTGCTGCTTTAACAAATGACCACAAATTCAATGGCTCAAAACATCACAAATTACTCTCTTACTGTTCTGAAGGTCAGAAGTTGAAAATCATCGCTTCTCGGCCTTTTGGCTAAGATCAAGTGTAGAAGTTGAAAATCAGTTTCACCAGGCTACAGTCAGGGTGTCAGTAAGGCTGGATCCTTCTGAAGGCCCTGAGCGGAGAATGTCTATCATCATTCCTTGCCTTTTTCCAGTATCTTGTGGGCACCTGTATTCCTTGGTTCATGGTTCCTTCTTCCATTTTCAAAGTGCGTCACTCCAATCTCTGCTTCTGTCATCATGTCACCTTCTCCTCTTCTTCAGTAGTATCTCCCTCTACCTCCATCTTAAAAGGCACTAGCGATTATATTATTGGGCCCAACTGGACAATCTAGGCTAATCTCCTTATCTAATATCCTTAACTTAATCACATCAGCAAAATCCCTTTTGCCATATAAGTAATAGTCTTACAGGGTCTGGGAATTGGGGCATGGAATCTTAGAAGGGCACTATTCAGCCCATGGTTTTTGGGCAATCATTGCAGTATAAGATTATATAATTTTATTCTCCATAAAAAGAAATTTGGTGTTAAATATACTTGCTTAGAAAAAGTCTACCCATCAAAGTTGAAACATTGAAATAGGACTGCATTTGTTTTCAAGCTGCTAAAACAAATACCATACAACACGTCAGAATAACAACAAGAATTTGTTGACCTATGGTTTCAGAGATAAGAAGGCTTGCCCCCTCCTGGATTTGCATGTTCTGCCTGGCCAACAATTTTTGGGGCTCCTTGGCTTTTCCATAACATGGCAATGCTCATGGTGGCGTCTTCTCCTTTCTTCTCCAGGTTCTATTAATTTTAGCTTCTGGCTGTGCTCTGTGGCTACTACTCTGTGTCCAATCACTTTGCTTATATGAGCTCAGCCATATTTGATTAAGGCCCACTCTCATTCAGTCTGGGCACAAACTGAATACCAATTTGTGTTATTATAAGTAATAACTAATAACATCTTCAACGGTCCTGTTTACAAATGGGTTCATATCCATAAGACCAGGAGTTGGGACCTGAACATACTTTCTGGGGGAACATGATTCAATCTCAACAAGAGCATAACAAGGTGTTTATACTTCTTCATGAAGCAAACATTTCCAGACCTGTCCACTCAGATTCTTTTATGGCCTTATCATCATCTACTTAACTTTTAAGGAGGTTTTGACTAACTCACTTTCCCATCATAGGAATAAAAATATCAGGTATCTGCAAATTTTTTCAATTTGTACATGTTTAATTTTGTAAAGGGTGTTTTTCTTGCTAACGTCAGCTTTAATATATAGCTCATGTTGGTTGACATTAATTCATAGATCTTGGAAATATGCTGGCATAAAACTTAATAATAATAATAATTCTCTATGGTAAGGCTTAGAGTAAAAATATATTTTAATTTACTACCAAATAATTCATACAAAAGAAAAATTAACATTGAAATTTCCTTTCATTACCTATATCTACTAAAAACCTGTACCATTAAAAAATAACAAGGAAATGAGGAATCACAGATTATACCTACAGAATTTAATTTAGTTATCACTAAGTATTATCTAAAACAACCTACTTGTAACAAACTTAGTTAACTGTTTGAAATAGTGTCTGAAGTGTTAATCTAGCCATCGCCACAATTGAATCGTCTCTATGGAACGGTGAAAAGCAGGCGTGTGCAACCAAGATTCTCCCATCATCAATATTATTTATTGTTAATGCTTTTGTCCATAATTAAGTCAAAGTAGCACCCTTGGTTTATGGTTCCCTAACTAGGTTTTACAGCAAAATTAAAATAGTCAGTCTTAGGTAAATATCTTAGCATGCTCTGAAGAAAATACATTTATCAAGTTTTTGGTGCTGAATTTATAACCCTTACTTTTTAAATTTTCAGAATCAAAGCTTTGTGGGTAGCTAACTGTCTCACATTCCTTGAACCTCTCTTGATGGGGCTTTTGAAATTTGGACCATCTCACATTCTTATCATTTCAGGAAGAGGCATATCAGGACTCTATTGTGGTAAGTCTCTCTCTCTCTCCCACACACATACATACACATCTTTGTCTGAAATTATTCTAAAGGCAAATGTGGTAACACGCAAGGATTTTTTTTTTTAGCCTAAGGTGGTGTCACAAATGGGAAAGGTAATAGAACAAAGTCAAAGCTCTGGGTCAGGGCGGTAGGAACCAGTAAATGGGATTGTGATGCTGTGTTCTTGTCCATAACAATGACATCATTGCTAAGTGTAAGATCTCAGACAAATTTAACTCTGGCTCTCAGTTTCCTCATCACTTAAATGAAGAAGATAATAACATATACCTCATGGAGTGGTTGTGAGAATGCATGTAAAATGTTCAAGATAGGATCGGACACATATTGAGGATTCAAGAGATGCCAGCTGTTATTACTTCTGTTTGGCAATGAATGGTAGAAGACTGGCACATTCAGAACCCCAAACTCTACCCTTCGGGTCTACCTGGCTACTTGTGCTTCTTTATCTTGACACCCCAGACCCATCTGTCAGTCCAGCTTCCCTGGCCCTGTCTGATTTCACATGTGGCTGAGTGAAATGGTAAAGTGGTGGTGACTGTAGCGAGAGAGAATCGGGCAGAAGCACATAGACAATTACTGACCAGGAGCTCAGAATGGAATCATTCATTCTTGGAAACAGCTTTTCAAACTTCCCAAGGCAACGAATCACCAGAGTCATGAACAGAAGGAGGGTCACTGAGTCTCTAAAACCAATCACCAAATCTTTAACCTCTAATG
>JAKSZT010053887.1:59528992-59614295 GCA_026826555.1 Tolypeutes matacus
CATGTGTCATGCTCAGTGCCCAATCTCCCCCAACAAACACACACACACTCAACACACACAAACACTATTTTCTGCTGTCTTAATTACAAATAGATATGACCTCTGGTTTCACGCCCATGTGTGTATGGCTATTTGGTGGGGCAGAGGCAAGAGCACAAAATTTTGCATAAAATATTTATAAAACTTTTACCTGTAAAAGAGAAAAGTGTTATAAGTGATCAGTTGAAGCACAACTCTAAAATGCCCTTAAGTTAATAACTTAATCGAATGTCTCTTCTGATTATTTTCAGTGTTAATACAAATAATTGAAAGTCAGGGTAGCTTTACAAGGTGAAAAATCAGTACACACAGTAGAAAGGGCTTTTGGATTCAGAGTGAATCAATTCTGGCTCTGTCTCTTTCTGTCTTGCCTTTGATATATTAATTAACTTTGAAATTTAGTTTCCTCTCCTGTAAAATGCAGATAATAACCCCTACCAGCGAGGCCTAAATCATGATTCTTCTTTCCATTTGAAAAAAGGAGAGGGTAAAAAATCATGCAATTTGGGGGGTAAATTTAAAAATAAATGCAATAAAAATATTGTGGAGCAGCCTATCACTAGCATATTTAAGTTACTTGTACTCCTGTACAATCTTTAAAATTATGTTTGGTTCTGAGCATATACTCTATCATGCTGAATTTTCAGTAATATCTTGCTTTTATTATTAAATATTTATAATACAAAAAAAAAATTATAGGAAACAGAATTTGGTTTCAGATCAATGTGATTTCAGACCTATGAGCTTATCCACACTATTGTTCTTAAAGTATATTAGTGGGTATTACACAACGATAGTAGAGCCTAGAAGAGGGCCAAATAAATATAGCGTGTTTTTTTTCATGTTTAATTTCAACAGGCCATATGTTAGAGTCCATGTAAAATTCAGCAGAAATACAAACGCCAAAGCCATCAGTGTAAAGGTTCATGTGAGATATTAAGAACAATTTGAAGCATTTTTTAAAATATTGAAAACATTTCCAAAAAGAGTTTTTTACACAAAGACCATCAATTTCATTTGAAAGGCAGTCTCTTTAAGATGAAGCTTCCAATAAACATTTTAAATTTCTTTTTAAAACGCCAAAAATTTAATTCACCTTGGACTTATTGATAGTCTCTGACCTTTTTATGCAATCAGCAAAGAGCTGAGCACGCCACCATTTCCAACAAGACTGATTACATCTGCATTTAAGAAAGCTGCAGAAGGCAGAACTGCCTAGTGCTTTTTTTTTTTTTTTTTTTTTTTTTTTGGTATTCCTTTAAGCAGCAAAAGACTTTCTTCAAATAAAATCTATTCTGAAAGAATAAGAAGCTGGGTTGCTCTGGGTGGAGTGATACAGAAAGGGATCTCCAGAGTCCCTGAGTTCCTTAACCTCTTCCCATCTATCCATATCCCCATCGCCCCCTGGTCTTGAGGCACCACCACATTGTGCAAACTCAAATCAAGCATGTAGTTCTCATGCCAAGGGACTATTTCCTGTGACCTTGGACAAGTTATTTCCTACCTCTATCAGGTAAAAAGGTTACTCTACATATTTTCTAATTCCCTTTAATCTCAATAGTCTAGGTTAAGAGTATTATCAAAGCATTTTTCGTGTCTTTTGTGAATTTGATCTAAGGTATTATGAACTAAATTAAATAATAACAGAGACTTTTAACTAATTAAGACAATGCTATGAAGAATTGCCAAATATTTGACTGATGATTTCTTTCTGTTCGTATTTCCAAATACAACTTCAATTGGGGTCTTATCAAAAAACATTCTTTGCTGGACAACAAGCAAGATGGCAGCAAAGTAAGGAGCTCCTAGAGTCAGCTCATGCTACGAGGCAATTAGTAATCACCCAGAGCTATCTAACGCACATGTTTGGGGGCTCCAGGAGACCACAAGAGCATCCTACAACATCCTTGAAAGAATGGAAGGAGGAGACTGCCCAGCTGCAGAGAAGATTAGTAAGTAGAGCACTCCACACCCCAGAGGCCAGTGCCCATCCTCCACTGGTGGCACAGGCTGCCTCGAGAGCTATTCCATGGCTGGAATTGGAAGCTCCACTTCCCAAAAACAAGGGAGGAAAGACAGTTGGGCACCAACTTCAGCTACTGAAAAATTTGGTAAGCTAAAGTATAATCTTAAGAACAGCTAAAATTTGAACCTGTGCAAGTCAGAAAGAGGCCAGTAGCCGCCATTTTAATTCTGCCCCTGGCATGAGGGGAAGTGGGGTGGACTGAAAATTCCAGTGCTGGTAGAACTGACTTCCTTCCAACCAGATCAGATTACAGCTCTAGCATAAGCCCCAGCCCCACTTCCAGCAGGGAGGAAGATGAGGGGACCTGTGCCAGATTCTCCAGGAAAATACAGGCCAAGCCACAGAAGCTGGTGCCCAGCCTCCACTGGTGGCCCAGGCTGCCTCAGGAGCTATTCTGTGGCTGGTGTTGGAAGCTTCATTTCCCAAAAACAGGGGATGAAGAGACGGTTGGCCACTGACTTCAGCTACTGATTAGTCAATTTGGCTGGCTAAAGTATAACCCTAAGAACAGCTAAAGTTTGAACCTGTCCAAGTCAGAAGGATGTCAGTAGTTGCCACTTTTACCCTGCCCGCAGCATGAGGGAAAGCCGGGCTAATTAAAAATCACAGTGATGGTTGGCTTGTTTCCTACATTCCAGGGTGACCTTCTATTCTTTCAGTTGCCATGGCCTTTAATTGAAACTCCATCATTTCTCCCTTTTTTATTAATTAAAGCTCATAGGAACCATTATATAAGCTGATACAAGGTGACCTCCTGTCACACTTGTCTTCTTCCATAGGCTCTTGTGACTGTGCCTGTCTTAGGTTGTTCTCCTCTGAGAATCTTACCCGTCATTGACTACCAGTCAAGCTTTTGAGCGTTGGGACTGGCTTTCTTCCACCCAGATCTGACTGCAGCCCTAGCCCCCTAGCCTAGGCTTCAGCCCCACCTCTGGCAGGGAGGAAGCTGGCATGACCTGCACCAGCCTCTCCAGGTAACTGCAGGTACATCGGCTGTCATAGACTGAAGAGTTGGAAGTCTACTGAGGCAAATGCTGTCATTTTGGTCCCGCATGGCATAGGTTGCTGCCCACACCTGAAGTTCTGTCTCTCTGCCCCATGTAGGGTAGGAAAGGGTGTGAAGTTTCATCAGTCTTTCTAGGCAACTAGAGTCTAGGCCTGCACAACTTGGATTATTACACAGAGCTGTGGTTCTGTCCCTACCCCTGGCAAAGGAGAAAGGTGAGAGAAGCTTCATTGGTCCCTGGGGCAACGTGGGCAGCTTGAGCCTCCACAGCTTAAAGCACCAACTATATCCTTGACTCCTTCTATACAACCAGCAAGGGAGAAAGGGCAAGAAAGCCCTAAAGAGAGAAACTGCACCCAGAATAAATACATCTAGTAAGCTAGATGCCAAGACACCCCCAAAAATTACAATCCATACCAAGAAACAGGAAGATATGGCCCAGTCAAAGGAAAGAGATAAGCCTCCAAATGACATAAAGGAGTTAAGGCAACTAAACATAGATGTTCAAACAAATCTCCTTAATAAATTCAATGAGATGGCTAAAGAGAGTAAGGATATTAAGAAGACATTGGATGAGCACAAAGAAGAATTTGAAAGCATACATAGAAAAACAGCAGATATTATGGGAATGAAAGGCACAATAAATGAAATTTAAAATACAATGGAATCATATAATAGCAGATTTGAGGAGGCAGAAGAAAGGATTGGTGAGCTTGAAGACATGGCCTCCAAAAGAGAACATACAAAAGAACAGATGAAGAAAAGAATGGAAAAATTGAACAAGGTATCAGGGAACTAAATGACAGCAAGAGACATGCAAACATATATGTCACTGGTTCCCCAGAAGGAGAAGAGAAAGGAAAAGAGGCAGAAGGAATATTTGAAGAAATAATGGTAGAAAATTTCCCAACTCTGTTGAAAGACATAGATATCTGTGTCCAAGAAGCACAATGTACTCCCATCCAAATAAATCTGAATAGACCAACTCCAAGACACATACTACTCAGAATGTTAAATGCCAAAGACAAAGAGAGAATTCTGAAAGCAGCAAGAGAAAAGCAATGCCTAACACATAAGGGATCCTCAATAAGATTAAGTGCCAATTTCTCATAAGAAACCATGGAGGCAAGAAGACAGTGGTATAATAAATTTAAGATATTACAAGAGAAAAATCTCCAGCCAAAAATCTTATATCTGGCAAGATTGTCTTTCAAAAATGAGAGCAAGTTTAGAATATTCACAGATAAACAGAAACTGAGAGAGTTTATAACAAAGGGTCCGGCCTTGCAGGAAATACTAAAGGATGTGCTACAATCTGAAAAGAAAAGATAGGAGAGAGGGGCTTGGAAGAGAGTCTAGAAATGAAGATTATATCTTTAAAAATAACTAACATCTCAAAAGAGTGATGAAAATAAAATATGACAAATAAAACCCAAAGGTCAAAAAGGGTGAAATAAGAACTGCGTTTACAGTAATAACTTTGAATGTTAATGGATTAAACTCCCCAATCAAAAGACACAGACTGGCAGAATGGGTAAAAAAATATGAGCCATCTATATGCTGTCTGCAAGAGACTCACCTTAGACCCAAGGATACCAATAGATTGAAAGTGAAAAGCCAGAAAAAGATATTCCATGCATGCAGTAACCAAAAAAAAAAAAAAAAAAAAAAAAGGAGCTTGAGTAGCATACTTATATCAGATGAAATAGACTTTAATAGATACTAATAATGCACAATCTGAAGAAGTCAGGAAAAAAATTCAATTTACAATAGCAACTAAAAGAATCAAATATTTAGGAATAAACTTAACCAAGGATGTAAAGCACTTGTATTCAGAATACCACAATGCACTGTTAAAAGAAAATTTTAAAAAGACGTAAATAATTGGGAAAAAAAAGACCTAAATAATTGGAAGAACATTCCATGCTCACGGATTGGAAGACTAAATATCATTAAGATGTCAATTCTACCCAAATTGATATACAGTTTCAATGCAATTCTGTAAAACTTCCACCAGCATTTAAAAAATAAATGGAAAACACAATTATCAAATTTATTTGGAAGGGTAAGATGTCTGAAATAGCCAGAAACATCTTAAAAAGGAAAAGCAAATTTGGAGGACTCTCACTTTTGGACTTTAAATCATATTACATAGCTACAGTGGTAAAAACAGCATGGTACTGGCATAAAGATGGAAACATGGACCAATGGAACTGAATTGATGGTTCAGAAACAGAGCCTCACATCTACGATTAAGTGATTTTTGGCAAGCCTGTCAAACCCACCCAGCTCGGGCAAAACTGTCCGTTCAACAAATGGTGCTGGGAGAACTGGATATCCATAGCCAAAAGAAAGAAAGAGAACCCCTATCTTATTCCCTATACAGGAATAGACTCAAAATGGATCAGAAACCTAAATATAAAAACAAGAACCATAAAGCTTCTAGAAGAAAATGTAGGAAAACATCTTCAAGACCTGGTGGTAGGTGGTGGATTCTTAGAGGAGATCAGAGGAAGACTGAGATGGACTACTGATGCTTAATGTATGTAGAAGTTTTAATTAACTTTACTGTAAAAGTGTAGAAATGTATAGGATTGATGGTAAGACATTATAGTGAGTAACAGCTGGTTTATAAATGGGAATATGGCTGGAATGGGTAGTCTAGGAATGTAAATGTAAGTTGAAAGAAAGCTAGAGAATAATCTAGGGACTGAATAACACAATAAACCAAGAAGTGAACGAGAATTGTGGTTGATGGTACAGATGCAAGAGTGTTCTTTGTGAGCTAGAGGAGATGTGCATCACTATTGCAGGGTGGTGAGAATGTGGAGAAGCATGGGAAAAATACAACTGGAGTGACGTATGGACAGTGGGTAGCAGCAATTCTATAATATTTATGCATCTATGCCAAAGATATACTGTGTTGATAATGGGGGAGCATGGAAAAAGTGTACCAAAAGTATGCTATGGACATGGTTAGTGGTAATAGTCTGATGATATTATCTCATAATCTGTAACAAATGTTCTACCATGGTGTGTGTGTTGATGGAGGGGTGTTGCATGGGAATTCTGCACATGTGCATGATTGTTTTGTAGGTTCACAACTTCTGTAATAAAAATATATTTAAAAAATAATAATAGGGTGGGTTGGGGGAAATATACACCAAATGTAAGATATGGACTATAGTTAGTAGTAAGATTTTGATGATATTCTCTCATAATTTGTGACAAATGTCTCACAACAATGCAATGTCAATGTGTTGGTGTTGGGTTGATGTTTGTGACCCCTTTACGATGTTATGCTTGATAACATTGTAAGTTCACAACTTTTACTATACACTTATTGTTTATGTATGTTCATGTAAAAATGATAATAATAATAATAGGGTGGGTTGGTGGAAAATACACTAAATGTAAGATACTTTGGTTAGTAGTAATATTTTGAGGATGTTCTTTCATCATTAGTTAAAAATGTTTCACAACAATGCAAGGTATTGGTGGTAGGGTGAGGTATGAGAGTCCTGTATGATGTTATGTATGTAAGTTTTGTAAGTTCACAACTATTACTATACACGTATTGTTTATGTATGTTTATGTATGAGTGATATACTTCAATAAATTGAAAATAAAAATAGAACTACTATATGACCCAGCAATCCCACTACTAGGTATATACCCGCAAAGAATTGAAAGCAGGGATTTGAACAGATATTTGTACAGTGATGCTCATAGCGAGATTATTCAAAGTTGTCAAAATATGGAAGCAACCCAAGTGTCCGTGAACTGATGAATGGTAAAATAAAGTGTGGTATGTACACACAATGGAATATTATTCAGCCATAAAAAGGAATGACGTCCTGATACATGCGACAACATGGATGGACTTTGAAGATATCATGTTGAGTGAAATAAGCCTGAAACAAAAGACAAATAATGCACCGTCTCACTGATATGAAATAATTAGAATAAGCAAGTTCATAGAGTCAGAATCTAGAATATAGTTTACCAGGGGATGGGGTGAGGTTAGGGAATGGAAAGTTAGGCATAAAATGTACATGGTTTCTATTTGAACGATGGAAATATTTTGGAAATGGATGGTAGTGATGTTAGCACAAACATTGTGAATGCAATTAACAGCAGCGAAATATTCATATCTGTATGTGACATAAGATATGTTAGATTGTATGTAAGGTAACAGAATAGAAATTTCTAAAAGAAACCATGAATTTGTACCACAAGGTGAACTCTAAGTTAAACCATGAACTATAATTAAGAATACAATTATAAAAATGTGTTGTCATTAATTGTAATAAATGCTCTACACCAATGCAAAGTGTTAACTGGGTGGAATATGGGAATCCTGTATTCTGTGCATGATTGTTCTGTAAAGTCTCAACTTCTCTAATAAAAAAGGGCACAAGGAAAAAAAAATTTCTTTGTTTCTATGACTGGACACAAAAGCCCCTCCTTCCAAATGTCTCAAGGGGGAATATGCAGCCAGGATATTGACTGTATTTATAGCAAATCATTAGTACTGAGATAATGCTGGCTATGCTTTAACTTATGTTTCTGTTTCATGCAGGGCTAATTTCAGGCCTGGTTCCAATGTACATTAGTGAAATTGCTCCAACCTCTCTCAAGGGCACTCTTGGTACCTTCCACCAGCTGGCCATCGTCACAGGCATTCTTATTAGTCAGGTAAAAACATCCCATCCCCTACTTTATCCATCCTATCTCTCTCTGTCTGTTCCAACTGTAGATCAGCACAAAGAGAAAAACCAATCCCACCAGTGGTGGTGGAGGTGGTGTGGAGACACAGGCTTTTTAGCTCAAAGCCAAATTATTACCACTCCCTGCTTTTCTCCTTGGAGTTGTGGAGTGGGCCCTGGAAGTGACCTGATGAGCCTCCAGCCAGTCTTAAACTTCTGGAGCTATTCTAGAAGCAAATTATTCTAGTCAGATTTCAAGGAATAGGAAATTTAAAGTATTTGGCAGCCAGAATATCCTTCATTTTAAGAATCATAGTTGGAAATCTAACATGTAAATGACAACCAAAGCAGCTCATGTTTGGTGAAAGGGGGTGTGCAGCCCTACTATCCTGTGATCTCTCAGGGACTCCAGGGAACTCAAGCCCTGGGCTATTCCAGGGACAGTCTGTAAGCCACTGGAGTAGGGATCACAAAGCTGGTTCTCATCAGAGTAACTGTCCTTTGTATGAATGGACATACATTTGTCGATTCATACAAATCTCTTTCTATCTAAGTTCTCAGAAAGAATTTTTAAACAAAGGTCCAAAGTTATTCATGATTTCAATATAGCATTATTCCATCTCATTGCCTGGAGAACACAGCTGTGTGTTTCTTTTGATATCAAATATGTTTCTTTCAATATCAAATATATTTTTAAAAGTTTGGTTGAATCCCATCTTAAATTTCCCAGTTGGAATTGGTAAAATTGTTTTATTAATTGATGAATTGTTTGTAAAACACCTGCCTCTAATTTAGTTAAGGTTAGACACACTAGTAAAAGTTTTCATCTTGTGTGTACCTGAACCAAAGCTGTTGGGAATTATTATTAAATAGCCTAGGTGCTTCTTCAACAAGTTGTTGCAAAAGGCAGCCCCAAAGTGTTTTGCAGTTGATGTGCTTCTTACCTACCCTTTCAGATTCTGGGCCTCCACTCTCTCCTCGGCAATAAGGATCTATGGCAAGTCCTATTTGGCCTGTCTGCTGTGCCAACTGTCCTACAGTCTCTGCTGCTCTTCTTCTGTCCAGAAAGCCCCAGATACCTTTACATCAAAGTGGCTGAGGAAGTCAAAGCAAAGGATAGTAAGTATGGGGGTTGTTTTTCTTTTTCCTATTGTTTTGGAATTGTCAGCAAATGCAAAACTGTGCATGAATGGTTGCTTGTGAAATTGGTAGCAATGCCTTTCTTCTTTTTTTTTTTTTCTTTCATAATTGAGGTTTTATTGTTTGTTTTGAATATCAGCACAGACATTATGAACAATTTGTTCACATTCTTAATGTATGTACCGAAACCTAAAAAGCCATGTAGTTGTTTTTCTAAAGTTGTTCCAGTGACTTTCCAGCTTAAAATTTGGAGGCAAGTTTTCCTTAAGAGGATATCAAGTATCATTATCTTCAAATGTCGATAAGCTGTTATATCTTGAAGTCCCACCAATTCACAATTTAATACCATATACACTACATACTCATACTTGCAATCTTTTATAGCACGTAACGAAGTTATTAGAAAAACTGGACGACCACGACCAAGGATGTTACAGAGTTCTGACAGGGAGAGCCAAGATTAGGGAGGGGTTTTAAGAAACACGTCTACTAAAAAACATGGGAATAGGAGTAATTTAAAATGTTCAACACATTAAACGCATGACTCCAAATCACCATTTAGTATGTGTCATATTACAGATATAAAAACTGCCAGCCCCCAGTGGAATGTTAAGTTCACACCCAAGACAGTCAAAGCCTCCCATCATTCAATAAACCACTATTTTCTGGTTCTACCAAAAAATAAACAACCAGCAAATGATTTCCCCTCTTTAAAAAAAGCATTTACACTTTTAAAAGGGGGGATGATAAATAAAATAATAAATAAATAAATAAAATTAAATAAAAGGGATGAGATGGGATTCCAATCTCCTTTTAAAAATATTTCTTCTAGATCTACTAAAAAACTTGAATTTACAAAATAGCTGATACAAATATTCCTCTGGATTGTCCAGGAAGGGAAAAACAGGGACCACTGATAAGACATGGTATATGGTATTAACCAGACTAAGCTTCTTTCTTTCCTGCTTCAACAGAGGCTGGACTCCCCTCGTTTTTGGTTTCTCCATTTTCTGTAGGTAAATCTTTAGTTTCTTGGTTAGCCACTTCAGCTTGTTTTCCCCTTGCTCCCCTTTTTCCTTTTGGTTGCACTTTTTTGTCTGAAGGTTTATCTTTTCCCGCTGCCTTTTTTGGCTTCACTTCCGCTTTCGCAGGAGCAGCTTTAGGGGATAGCCTCGCCCACCTCGTTTTGAGCTCCTCCTTCCGGCAGCTCTGGTCCAGCTGACCTTCCTCTTGGGCATCTTGGCGGTGCTGCAGTACACTGCACAACGAGAGCCTTCAGGAAGCGGGGCTGCTGGCCATTGACGCTCCTCCCGCCGCCCGAGCTGCTGGGACCAGCGAAGCAATGCCTTTCAAATGAAGGCAGTGGTTACATGAAGAAGAGCATGTAAAATCACTTTAGTATGGATGCTCCATGCCATTTCGCGCTCATAAGCATTCACTCCAGTCCAAACCAGAAACCCACGTGAAGGATATTGGACTTAATCACAGCTTTCTAAAAGACTCTTCCAACTTTATGCTTCTGAGAGACTAAGGATCATAGTTTTCTTTGTCATGGAATGAAACCAAATATTCTTTTTATAAATGTTAATCAAAGAGCAGAGTTTAACTGAACAAAAAGTAATTTCCAATACGCATGTGTATTAGTCAGCCAAAGGGGTGCTAATGTGAAATACCAAAAATGGGTTGGCCTTTATAAAGGGTATTTATTTGGGGTAGAAGTCCACAGATACCAGGCCATAAAGCGTTAGGTTTCTTCTCTCCCCACAGTCCATTGCCACGTGTTAGGGCAAGACAGTTGCCAGCGTTTACCAGGGTTCAGGCTTTTGGGGTTCCTCTCTTCCCGGGGCTGCGTTTCTCTCCGGGCTTAGCTCCTGTTTCCTCCACAAGGTCAGCTGTAGACGATCAGGCAAAGGGCTTGCTTCTCTTCTCCTGGGGCCTTCTTTCCAATATCAAAACTGCTTCTTAAAAGACTGCTTCAACTTTCCTTTGCCTTGCCTTTTATATTCAATTCCCCACCCACCAAGGGGGGGGCTCAATGCCCTAATCCTCACCTAATCATGCCCAGATTAACAGATCAGTTTACAAGCATGATTCAATTATATTTTTGGAATTCATAATTACATCAAACTGCCACACCATGTTATTAAGTAATCAAAAGGGCCAACAGAACTCTAGCTCTTTTATTAACAAAATAAAACTAAATTTATTTTTGTTTTAACCTCAGTTGATTCAATGTGATCATTTTGGGGACAGGCTTGAAAAGACTCAGAGGATCTGATGATGTCACCAAAGACATCACTGAAATGCGAAAAGAAAAGGAAAAAGCATCAAGTGAGCAGGAAGTCTCCATAATTAAACTCTTCACCAATTCCAGCTACCGAAAGCCCATTCTAGTAGCATTGATGCTCCACATGGCTCAGCAATTTTCTGGAATCAATGTAGTAAGTTTAACAACTCCCTCTAACTCTTCAGAGTAAAGTAAAGTTAGGTAGAGAGGGTAAGGGGTATACGTTTAAATAATTAACAGACATTTTAAAATGTTGGCATCACATGTCTTACTAAAACAAATATGTCTTGAGTGTGCATTAATTTTCTTTCTTCTGCCTCAACTACTTTCTAAAACTAGCTTCAACGTTTTTTAAATGTCTGAAATCATGGTGTTATAGATACATTAAGATGAAGGGGGAAAAGGCAAAAGTCATACTAAATAAAAAGAGAGAAAAGAGAATAATTATACCAAAAACTCTAAATTATAAGGCTCTTCTAAAATTGGGTATCAAATTTAGGACTTCTGATAACTGGGGCAAAAAGAATTCTATACCTCCCTATACCCTTAAAGGCAATATACCAGTTAGCAAGGTGCAAAGCTCAACCTCCTGCCATCCAACAGACTTTCGTACCATTTGGAGAGACAGCACATAGAATATACAACAGAGTGAATTGATGCTGAGTAAGGGTAGCTAGGGCATGATTGAAAAACATACTGAAAAATAAAGTAGCTAGCTTTCAAGTTTTGAATTGAAACCCCTACATTATATAGACTAGAATATATGTACTAACTATTAGGAACAGGAAAAAACTGTAAGCATAGTTAAGAAACTAGATAAAGAATATCACTTATCCCTTTTCATTGATGTTAAAAATGTGATTGGACTTCTGCCATAGTGTACCAGGCCAAAACCAGATCCACAAGGGACACTTTGAGTTAGAATGACCAATGGGCAGAGATTTGGGGAGGCAAAAAGGAGACGTGAACCGCATTTTACAAGCCAGATACTGCTCTGCTATGATCTCTGTCCCTTTAAGTGGTCCATAATGTTCATTTTTTTGTCTAATACTCTGCAGTACTTTGGGACTCAGAAGACCAAAATGGTGTCTTCTGTCTCCGCTCTGCCTATATATCTAATGGCATGATACTTAGTCTTCCTGAACCTCTCTGCCTCCTGTTCTAGCAAAGTGCCTGACTTACAGAGGCATCCACCAAATGCTGACTCTGAGGTTGATGGGCAACCTAAAAATGGTGGGATAGTGCACTGTGTGCTGTCAGCCACTACTCACCAAACACGTAGTCTACGCAGTCCTCCTGTACCAGCCATCTACAGGAAAAGGTGCCAGTAACAGGACATGTTTTGTAGGAAAGATAGATTGACAGAATGACCTAACTGCTTATTATAAACATAATGAAATAATAAAAGTTATTAGGGAATATGTGAACCAGGTTTCTCTATCTCCAATGAGACTAGTGGAAAACTTTGGATTAAATGTGATAGCATCTAGAACTCTTATACATGTTGGTGGACACATAAAATTGACACAACCTCTTAGGAAAATTGAGAGTATCTATCAAAGATGAACACATATACATACACTGTGACCTAGCAATTCTATTCCTAGATATAATATGTTTTTACTTTACCAAAAGAATTGTACTAAATGCCCATAGCAACACTATTCTTAATCACCCTCAATGGCAGCTACCCAAATGTGCAAAAATAGTAGAATTAGTAAATAAATTGTAGTATATCAATACCATACAAGACTATACAGCAATGATCAAATGAACAATCTACAAATACACACAATGATATAGATGATTCTCACAAAAGTAATGTTCAACAAAAGAAGCCAGACACAAAACATGTGGTTCCATCAGTATAAAGTACAAGACTAAGCAAAATTTACTTATGGCGTTAGAAGTGGGAGTGTAGTTTCATCCACACACCAGGTCAGAGAACATATAAGGGATTTCTGGAGGGCTGGAAATTATTTCTTCACTTGGTGCTGATTACATAGGTGTGTTCAGTTTATGAAAATTAACTGAGATTTACACTTCTGATATGTGCCTTTTACATATATGTTAGACTTTAGCAAAAAGTTAAAAACAATTGGAAATTTTAAAAGAACGAAAATGCAGTAGCAGAATTTTCTGCTAAATATAAGGAGAGACTTTTAAGCAATCAGAAGGTGCTGAACACTGAAGGAAGACTGGATTCTCTTTTCCTGGAAGGACAGGGTGGACAAAATCTCTTAAAGTTCTAGATACTTAAAATATTTCTTGCTTTAAAGTCATATGTAGTAGGTTCCTTGATTAAGACTAAACTGTTTTTACATTCCAGATATTTTACTACTCCACCAGACTTTTTCGAACAGCTGAAATCAGCCAACCTGATTATGCAACAGTTGGAGTTGGTACTGTCAATACAGTTTTCACTGTTCTCTTTGTAAGTAAATAGACTAGATAAATACTTTAATTGTCCCCCAGTCCAGAAAGGGGGGAAAAACTTGTGATCTCAAGAGGGATCAATGACTTGTTGTCCATGTGCAGTGAGTGTACAACCAAGAGGGTCATGGTGATTAGCACTATATGTATGATTAGGCATAACTAAAAAGATAGACACTATTTCTCCCCCATCTGCTGAGATCCCATTTAGTAACTGCCTTGTGAATTAACAATTCATTGTGGGACACAGAAGATCTTCTCATTGTGTAAATCGTTGGGTCTCTTCCTTCACCGTGTACTTAAGCCCCTGGGAATCAGCCCATTGCTTATCATTTCTATCAATATTGGCTCTTCTACCTAGGTTCCTCTCCTTCCATGATTCCCATGATTTTCTATCCTGATGGTTCTTGGGGAAAACTTTTTTTTTTTTCAAATTTAATGGGGTTTTTACTTAAATAACTAGAGGAAAATAAACAAGGTCTTTCTAAGAAGTCTAGTTATCCCTCTTCACAGATGACATGATTCTCTATATTGAAAATCCCAAAGAATCTATAAGAAAGCTCCTAGAACTAATAAATGATTTCAACACAGTTGCAGAATACAAGATAAACTCACAGAAGTCAGTTCAATTTTTATACACAACAATCTAAAAAGGAAATCAAGAAAACAATTTCATTTACAACATAAAAGAATCAAATATCCAGGAATAAATTTAAGCAAGGAAGTAAATGACTTATACACTGATGAATCTAAAACATTCTTGAAAGAAATTAAAGAAAACCTAAATAAATGGAAAGGCATCCACGTTCATGGATTGGAAAATGTAATAGTGTTAAGATGCCAATACTACCTAAAGCGATCTACAAATTCAATCCAAACCCTATCAAAATTCCAGCAGCCCCCCCCCCTTTTTTTTTTGTAGAAATGGAAAATCTCGCCCTCAAATTCATATGGAATTGCAAAGGGCTTGAAAAAGAACAAATTTGGAGGACTTGTGTTTCAATACTTACTACAAAGCTACAGTAAGTAAAATACTGTGGTTCTGTGGTAAAATAGACATTTAGACTGATGGAATAGAACTGAGACTCCAGAAGTAAATCCACACATCTATGGCTAGTTGACTTTCAACAAGGGTGCCAAGTCCATTCAATGGGCAAAAGAATGGTTTCTACAATAAATGATGCTGGGACAACTGGAAATCCAGAGGCAAAAATGAAAAGAATGTGGACCCATATCTCTCAACATATACAAAAATTAATTCTAAATGGATCAACAACCTAAATTTAAGAGCCAATACTATAAAACTCTTATAAGAAAACATAGGGAAATATCTTCAGGATTCTATAATAAGCAATAGATATTTCGATTTTATACCAAAAGCATAAGCAACAAATAAAATGAGATAAAATGGACTTCATCAAAATTAAAAACTTTTGCGCATCAAGGACATTATCAAGAAAGTGAACAGGCAACCTACAGAATGGGAGAAAATATCTGGAAACCATATATCTGATAAGGGTTTAATATCCAGATTATATAAAGAACTCCTACAACTCAATAACAAAAAGACAAACAATCCAATTTATAAAAAGTTCAAATATTTAGATAGACATTTCTCCAAAAAAAGATGTTAAATGGTCAATAAGTATATGAAAACATGCTCAACATCATTAGCCATTAAAGAAATGCATATTAAAACTACAATGAGATAGCATTCACATCAACTAGGATGGCTATTATTTTTTTAAAATTGAAAATAATAAGTGTTGGTGAACGCTCATACATGTTCGTTGCAATGTAAAATTGTATAGCCACTATGGAAAACAGTTTGGTGGTTCCTCAGAAAGTTAAACATAGAAGTACCATGTGACCTGAAATCCCACTCCTAGGTACTACCCAAAAGAATTGAAGCAGGGACTTGTAAAGGTATTAAACACCAATGTTTATTGCAGCATTATTCACAATAGCCAAAAGGTGGAAGCAACTCAAGTGTCTATCCACAGGTAAATGGACAAACAAAATGTAGTTGCTTGTTTTTCATTCTCTGCACACAGACTTTTTTTCAGGAGGTACCAGAGATTGAATCCAGAACCTCGTACATTCGAAGCAGGCACTCAACCACTTGAACTACAGCCGCTTTTCTCTGCACACAGACTTTTAACTATTCCTTTAGGGTGGTCAATAAATTACATCCTGGTTTCCTAGTCAAAAGCAGGTTTGTCCAGACCAAATTAAACAGTGCTGGACCTTAGAAAGAGAAGGATAAACAGATAACAACAGAACCCCAGTGGATCTGCAGATATTTCTTTAGAGATAATTTCTATTCAAGCCAAAAGGCCACTCTAAATCCATGAAGGCCTGTTATCTGGGATACAATCCAAGGGACTATTCGTATCCTTTTGCCTCCTGGGATAGAATTTTTAATAAATTCTACCATCTATGCAACATAGTTTTCTGATATGGAGATTATAATTAAAACACTTCGTGTGTAATAGGATTTGATATGTAAAGCATCAAGTTGACAAGATTGGAGAACCTAATATTTGAGAACAACTACAGGGGACACTTGCAGAATTTTCTTTTTGACTCCCTCTCCAAGCTCCACTCTGGGTGTAGAGTAGGAGTTATTTTATTTAAAACAGTGTTTTGGTTATTTTAAATATACTAAGAGTTCATCCGTTTTTTTCCTGTGAAAACTTTAAAGCAGGGGAGTGAAATAATTTTTTTAAAAATCGGTCCTAATCAATTCTCTAATTCTCCAGGGCTACCGATAACATTTATGGGTTTTTTCTTTCTTTTTTATTAGAGAAGTTGTGGTTTTACAGAAAAATCATGCAGAATGTACAGAATCCCCATATCCCTCCCTCACATGCACAACTTTTCCTATTATTAAGATTTTGCCTTAGTGTGGTATCTTTGTTAAAGTTAATGAAACAATATTATTATAATTAATTATTAACTATAGTCCATAGTTTACATTAGTATTATATATTCTTTGTGTTTTACAGTTATGTGGTTTTTAAAATTTTTATTCTCATAGCACAAATTACATTTGTTTCTGAAAAGTTGCTTTAAAGTTCAAAACATACAAGGACAGTCCCTCAGTCACCCAGTCTCCTTCTCCAAAGTTAACCAATATTAAGGAATTCTGAGTATCCTTCCAAATAAATATATACAAATAGAAATAAATGCTGATAATATATTGATGTTTCACCAATTTAGAAGGAACAAACTGAGTATTCAGGAATAGAGTGAGACTTTCCCAACTGCATGCTGAAGTTGAAATATAGAATGGTCTCCATTCTATATTTTCTTCAAATTAATGGGTCTGGAGAAGAGATCCTGTAATCTTGAGAGAGAAAACATGGAAAGAAATATGAAGAAAACTGGATGCAAGATGGACCTGGGGGAGAAGCAGTGGCCACCAAACTCTAGCTCATCCCCTAGAATCCAGGTGACACACACTGTCTGGGGTAAAGCTTAGGGCTATGGTTGGGCAGAAAACTCTAGTCACTGACAAGCAACAAATCTCCCCCATCCCTACCCTACAGTGCTTATCTAGCTGGCTTCAAGGAGAGTCCAACTCAATTTCCAAGGCGTGTAGTTTCAGAGTTTATTGTGAACATAAAAGTCTTCCCAATGAATAGGAGATAATTTTTCAGAAACAGAAGAAACCGATATAGTAAAAGCCTTTGATCCTGAAGAAATGCAGCTATTTTCTTGGCAGCTTAACGCACAGTCATCAAGTCAACATTGAAAGTCACAATGTACAGAGAAATTTTAATGTACAGATTGTTTTTTCCCACCTCTTTCTCAACAATGAAATTGTTGGTATTTGCTTCTCAAGCTATCTGAAATATGAATGTACCTCTGAGATGAAAGGGGCTTTCACTGTAGGTGTATTTTCAGAGCCAAAGCTCAATATACTAAGGGTATCATTGCTATACTGATAGATTGATGTGATTAGTCAATTTATTCAGCAAGGTGAGAAATTGTCACAGATAATCCTTTTTGTGACTCACCAGCCTTGAGCAGGCAAAAGGTCTATCAACAAACTCTGGTCTGAGCTAATTGTAAATCTTAACCATTAATGTAAAGGTCCAGAGACCCAAAGGAATCAATGACATAGCCAGTGAAATAGGATAAGAAAGACTTTAACCCTTTGCTAAAGGCTCTCTATTCAAATTAATAGTTCACATCCAGCAACAGGTACATTTAGCCACACCAGAAAAGCACAGACCTGAGGATTATGGTAAAATGATTAAATTAAGCCTGATGTCAGGTGAATGGTCATGAGTTGACTTTATTAGCAGTCAGAATATTGGATGGAAATAGTTAATACCTAATTGATTATATTATTTCAGGTTTCTGTGGTTAATTATAACAAGATAATTATCAGAAGAGAAATTTATGACGTTTTTATGCTGAACCTTCACATTTTAAATGTACAGGAAATCTGTTGGGAGTGATCCAAGATGTATAGCATCTGAACTTTGTACCCAAGGTGATAATCCTAGAGTGGCAGTACAGCTATGGTTCTACCTCTAGAAATGCCTAAACCACCCAATGTGACTCCTTTAAACAGGTGTTTGTTGATTTCCTCTGTTTACTGAGACCAGTTCTAGGCAAGAGTCACTGACCCTCCTTAGATCTCTCTTTGTGAAAAAGAATCATAGAACTGCTTCCTTCCAGGTACTTTGGAAGAAAAGAACTATTTAAGTCTAAAGTCAGCATTTGGTGACCTATCAAATTAAGCTTTTTTTTTTTTTAACTTCCATAGGTATTCCTTGTGGAGAAGGCAGGGAGACGGTCTCTGTTTCTAATCGGAATGACTGGGATGTTTTTCTGTGCTATCTTCATGTCACTGGGACTTGTGCTACTGGTAAGTTTGGTATCCACACTGAGCTTTTTGGTGATCATATGATAGCACCTATGTGTTCAAGGTTAAAGTACTCTTATGTCAGAAGCATTTGAAATTGACATGAAATGAAGAGAGGGAACTGGCATATCACACAAAGGAGAAATATAAAGAAAAGGGGAACAACTCGTTTCTTAGGATTGAAGACTGGACATTAGCACATAAATTGTGCTTGTTACCCAGAGAGGCAGTTTACAGCTTGGTTAGAGCTCAGCCCTGGGGTCAGCCACAACCATTTTCTAATCCCAGCTCTGCCCTGTGGCTGCCTGCTCCACTTCGGGCAAGTACCTGAACCTCTCCTGAGCCCAGCGCCTTCCTCTACTACTTCACAGGATAGTCATACATCCAGTCTGACAACCTGGTATGGGCAAGAGCAAAGGCAAGTGGACTCTTGCCTCACCTTTTACACAGGAAAATGGTTAAGCATCATATAAAGTCTCCATCCAGAGTATTTGCCCTCATGGTGCTCAAAAGATTTAAGCATGACTTAGACTAGAATAACTACTTGACTGAACATAAACACATCAGGAAGAGTGCTGTGTCACCTCTAAACTCAGTGGGAGGCTACTCAGCTAAAGAAAGACCCAGCCAATTATCCCAGTTCCAACTTTCTTTTTTTTCCCTCAGGATGAGTTTGCCTGGATGAGTTATGTGAGCATGACAGCCATCTTCCTCTTTGTCAGTTTCTTTGAAATTGGGCCAGGGCCCATCCCCTGGTTCATGGTGGCTGAGATTTTCAGTCAAGGACCACGCCCTGCTGCTTTAGCAATAGCTGCATTCAGCAACTGGACCTGCAATTTCATTGTAGCTCTGTCTCTGCCATATATTGAGGTAAGCAGCCTTATATTGTGCAAATTTACTGAACAGAGATAGGGTCAAACAGCTGCTAATTGGAACTCTGTGTTTGTTCTCTGTCCAGGACTTCTGTGGACCGTATCTATTTTTCCTCTTTGCTGGAATGGTCTTGCTCTTTGCCTTGTTTACATTCTTTAAAGTTCCAGAAATCAAAGGAAAGTCCTTCGAAGAAATCGCGGCAGAATTCCGAAAGAATGGTGGCTCATCTCAAGGGCCAAAAGCTGAGTTAGAAATGGAGTTCCTTGAAGCTACAGAGACTGTGTAAAGACTACCTGCTTTTCGACATGAACAGTAATAGGAAAGAAACCATATATTTTTAAAATAATGATTCTTTGAGAATTTTATTTTTACATCTTGAAGTATTATTTTTGCCATTTTATATATACATATATACTTTTTGTTTGTTTGTTTGTTTTTTTGAGGTACCCAGGACTAAGGATTGAAACCAGGACGTCATATGTGGGAAGCTGGCATTCAACCACTGAGCCACATTGGCTTCCCTGAGTTGGCTTTTTCATTTGTTTTGCTTGTTGTTCGTTTTTGTTTTTTCAGGAGGCCCCAGGAACAAAACCCAGGTCTTCCCATGTGGGAGGTGGGAGCTCAACAGCTTGAGCCACATCTGCTCCGAATATATTTTTTATGAAAGAAGTTGTGAACTTACAAAATAATCATGCATAATGTACAGAATTCCCATACATCACCCTTCCACCAACACCTTGCATTATTATGGAACATTTGTTACAGATTATGAAAGAACATCATTAAAAGATTACTACTAACTGTGGTCTATAGCTTACATCTGGTATACATTTTCCATACACCCCCCTATCTTTAACAGTATGTATTTAACACTATGTATTAGTTTTGTATATCTGTTATATAGTCATGAGAGAACACTCTCATATTTGTACTGTTAGCCACAGTCCATTTTCTCCTACATGGTTCACTGTGTTATACAGTCCCATACCTTATACAATCCATCCTAAGTGTACACTCAATGGCTCTCACTTTCATCACAGAGTTGTGCAGTCACTGCCTCAGTAAATTTTTGAACGTTTTCCTTATTCCAAAAGAAAAAACCCCATATCCCCGATTATTGACCCTTAACATTGATATAGTATCTTCTTTCACATTGATGCAAGAATATTATAAGATTGCCCTTAACTGTAGTCCATAAGTTATATTAATTGTATTTTTCCCATACATCAGCATATTCTTACTATCTCGTAATAGTGATGTACATTTGTTCTAGTTCATAGAACATCCTTGTATTTGTACTGTTCACCACAATCCTCATCCACCACCAGGTTCACTATATTATTTAGTTCTTAGATTATTCTCTAGATTTCTTTCATTTGATATTTATGTCCCTAGACTATCCCTTTCAGCCACAATCACATTTATAAACCAACCCTCTTAGTTATACTCACTATAATGTGTTACCATCACCTCTATTGATTTCCATTCTTTTACAGTCAAGCTAATTAAAAATTCTACATACATTAAATATCAGTACCACTTAGCCCTCATCCTATCTCCTAGTAACCTATACTCTAGATTTTAACTCCATGTGATTATTCTTCATATTTAGTTCATATCAGTGAGACCATACAATATTCATCCTTTTGTGTCTGGTGTATTTCACTCAACATAATACCTTCAAGGTTCATCCATGTTGTCATATGCATCCCAAGTTTATTTCTTCTTCCAGCTGAATAGCATTCCATTGTATATATATATACCACGTTTTGTTTATCTATTCATTGGTTCACGGCCATTTAAGTTGTTTCCATCTTTTAGCAATTGTGTATAATGCCACTATGAACATAAGTGTACTAATATCTGTTCACATCCTTGCTTTCAGTTCGAATGGATATGTTCCTAGTAATGGGACTGTTGGATCATACAACAGTTCTATATTCAGCTTCCTGAAGAAACACCAAAATGTCTTCCACAGAAGCTGCACCATTTTACAATCCCATCAACAGTGAAGGAGTGTTCCTATTTCTCTTCATCCTCTCCAGCACTTGTAGTTTTCTATTTTCTTAATAATAGCCATTCTGTAAGATGATAAGTGATATCTCATTGTAGTTTTGGTCTGATTTCCCTAAGAGCTAGTGATGTTGAGCATCTATTCATGTGTTTTATTGGTCATTTGTATTTCCTCTTTGGAAAACGTCTATTCAAGTCTTTTGCCCATTTTTAAATTGGGTTGCTTGCCTTTTTATGGCTGAGTCATGTGGTTTCTTCATATAACAAGGAGATCAACCCTTATCAGACATATGGCTTCTAATAAATTTCTCCTATTGAATAGACTGTCTGTTCACCTTAACAAATCATTTGAAGCACAAAAGTGTTTAATTTTTGAGGAGGTCCATTTATCTATTTTTTTCTCTGGATGCTCATGCTTTAGGTATAAGGTTCAATAAACCATCACCAAGCACAAGATATTGAAGATGTTTCTTAAATTTTCTTCTAGGAGTTTTATGGCTGTTGAATTTATATTTAGGTCCTTGATCCATTTTATTTTATTTTATTTATTTTTTTTTTAAAGAATATTTTTTAATCAAAGCAATAGTTTTTTGTTTTTGTTTTTTTTTCAGATTTTATTTATTTATTCATTTATCCCCCCCTTGCTGCTTGTGCTCGCTGGGTCAGCTAACCACGCCGCGCAGGCAGGCTTGCCTTCACCAGGAGGCCCCGGGAACCGAACCCGGGGCCTCCCATATGGTAAACGGGAGCCCTACTGATTGAGCCACAGCCGCTTCCCCCTTGATCCATTTTAAGTTAAATGTTGTATAAGGTGTGAGATAGGAGTCCTCTTTCTTTTAGATATAGCTATCCAGTTCTCCGAGCACCATCTGTTGAATAAGCTGGGTGGTTGGACAGCCTTGTTAAAAATCACTTGACCGTACACGTGATTGTTTCTGAACAATCAATTCAGTTCCGTTGGTCTATGTGTCTGTCTTTATGCCAGTACCATGCTGTTTTTACCACTGTGGCTAGGTAATAAGATTTAAAGTCCGGAAGTAAGAGTCGTCCATCTTCACTCTTCATTTTTAAGATGTTTCTGACGATTCAGGACCTCTTATCCTTCCAAATAAATTTGATAGTTGTGTTTTCCATTTCTTTAAAAAAAGCTGATGGAATTTTTATTGGGATTGCATTGAATCTGTATATCAATTTGGTAGAATTGACATGTAAACAATATTTAGTCTCCTAATCCATGAGTACGGAATGTTCTTCCATTTATTTAAGTCTTTTTTTTTAATGTTTTTTTTATTATTATTATTGGAGAAGTTGTGACCTTACAAACCAATCATGCACATGTGTGCAATTCCCATACAACATCCCTCCACCAACACACTACAGTGTTGTGGAACATTCGTTACAGATTATGAGATAATATCATCAAACTATTACTACTAACTATGGTCTATAGCATACATTTGGTATATTTTTCTATACCTCCCTATTATTAATATAGTACATCTTTGGCATTGATGCAAGAATATTACAGTTGCTGTTAACTATAGTCCAAGGGTTACATTAATTACATTTTTCCCATGGTTCTCTACATTCTTACCATCTTGCAACAGTGATGTACATTTGTTCTAGTTCATAGAAGAACATTCTTGTATTGTACTGTTAACCACAATCCTCATCCACCACCAGGTTCACTGTGTTATACGGTCCCTAGGTCTGTAATTTTCTTCATAATATCTTCATTTGGCTTTGGTATTAAGGTGACATTGGCTTCATAAAGTGAGTTTGATAGTGTTCCTTCCTGTTCAATTTTTTGGAAGAGTTTCAGCAAGATTGGGATTAGATCTTCTTTAATGATTAATAGAATTCACCTGTGAAGCCATCTGGTCCTGGGCTTTTCATTTTTAGGAGGTTTTTGATGACTGTTTCAATCTCTTGCGATTGGTTTGCTAAGGTCTTCTCTTTCTTTTAGGGTCAGTAGAGTGTTCATCTGTTTCTAGAAATTTCTCCATTTCGTCTATGTTGTCTAGTTTGTTGGCACAGTTGTTCATAGTATCCTCTTATGATCTCTCTTATTTTTATGGGTTCAGTTGGCCTGCTCTCATTTCTGATCTTATTTATTTGCATCTTCTCTCTTCTTTTCTTTGTTAGTTTAGCTAAGGATTTGTCACTTTTGTTTATCTTCTCAAAGAACCAAGTTTTGGTTTTGTTGATTCTCCCTATTGTTTTTGTTCTCAATTTCATTTATTATGCTCTAATCTTTATTTCAACCCTTCTGCTTGCTTTTGGGATTAGTTTGCTGTTCTTTTTCTAATTCCTTCAGTTGTGCAGTTAGGTCTTTGATTTTAGCCCTTTCTTCTTTTTTAATGTAAGCATTGAGGGCCATAAATTTCCCTTTCAGCACTGCCTTTACTGAACCCCGTAAGTTTTGATATCTTGTGTTCTCATTTTCATTTGTCTCAAGATATTTACTGATTTCCTTGCAATTTCTTCTTTGACGCACTGATTATTTAGAATGTATTAAATAATCTCCATATATGTGTGAATTTTCCCTTTTTCCACCTATTATTGATTTTCAGTTTCATTCCATTATGATCATAGAAAGTTCTTTGTAAAATTTCAGTCTTTTTAAATTTATTGAGATCTGACTTATGACCCAACATATGATCCATCCTGGAGAAAGCTCCATGAGCACTTGAGAAGAATGTATATTCTGCTGTTTTGGGGTATAATGTTCTATAAATGTCTGTTAGGTCTAGTTCATTTATCATATTATTCAAGCTCTCTGTTTCCTGATTTACTTTCTGTCCAGATGTTCTATCCAATGCTGAGAGTGGTGCATTGACGTCTCTAGCTATTATAGTAGAGTCTGCAGTTTTACTTTTGTGTGCCTTGTGTATTTTGGGGCACCTTTATTAGGCACATAAATATTTATTATTGTTTTTCTTCTTGGTAAATTGTCACTTTTATTAATATATAGTGACCATCTCCATCTCAGTTTTGCATTTAAAATCTATTTTGTCCAGGAAGTGGATGTAGCTCAGTTGTTGAGCACCTGCTTTCCATGTACAAAGTCTCAGGTTCAATCCCTGGTACTTCCTAAAAAAAAAAAAAAAATCTATTTTGTCTAATATTAGTATCACTACTCCATATCTTTTTTGGTTACTATTTGTGTGGAATATGTTTTTTCAACCTTTAAATATCAGCCTGACTGTGTCCTTGTGTCTTAGGTAGGTCTCTTGTAGACAGCCTATAGATCACTCATATTTTTTTATCTATTCTCTCAGTCTATGTCTTTTGATTGGGGAGCTCAATCTATTAACATTGTATTTTATTACTGACAGGCATTACTTAGTTCATCCATTTTATTCCTTGGTTTTCTGTTATCATAACTCACCATTGTTATCTTTTAACTCTTTTAGTTACCCTTACTTATAATCTTCATTTCGACACTCTTCTCCAAGCCTCTTGCCTTTGTCTTTTCCTTTTATGCTGCAGCAAACCCTTAAATATCTCTTGTAAATCTGGTCTTCTGGTGACAAACTCTCAATTTTTGTATGTGAAGGCATAAAATTCACCTTCATTTTTAAAAGACAATTTTACCTATCTGGCAAATTCTTGGCTGGCATTTTTTCTCTTTCAATACCTTACATATATCACACCACTGCCTTCTCACCTCCATGGTTTCTGATGAGAGATCAGCACTTGTTAGTGACATATTGCTCTTCTCTTGTTGCTTTCAGAATCCATTCTTTAGGGAAGCAGCTGTGGCTCAATCAGTAGGGCTCCCGTTTACCATATGGGAGGCCCCGGGTTCAGTTCCCGGAGCCTCCTGGTGAAGGCAAGCCCACCCGCACGGCGTGGTTAGCTGACCCAGCGAGCACAAGCAGCAAGGGGGGGATAAATGAATAAATAAATAAAATCTTTAAAAAAAAAAAAAAAAAAGAATCCATTCTTTATCTCTGGCATTTGGCATTCAAAATAGTAGGTGTCTTGGAGTGGGTCTATTCAGATTTATTCTATTTGAGGTATGTTGTCCTTCTTGAATATTGATATTCAAGTATTTCATAAGGGTTAGGAAAATTTCTGTCATTATTTCCCCAGATATTATTTCTGCCCCTTTTCCATTCTTTTCTCTTTCTGGCACACCTATAACATGTATGTTTATACATTTCACGCTGTCATTCAATTCCCTGAGACCCTGTTCAAAACTTTTTTTCATTCTTTTCTCTTTCTGTTCTTCTGTCTTTTCAAATTCAGATGCTCTGTCCTCCAATTCACTAATTCTTTGCTCAAGGGTGGGGGATAGGTGGCGTTCCCAGCCATGTGGGCAAGCAACTCATGGTTTTCCTTTTGGCCTCTTCATCTCTGTCCCCAGTCCCTACTGGATGATTCATGAAGCACTCTCCTGGTCTGCATAACCCCAAAGCAGGTTTCTTGGACAACTTCTGCCCTCTCTTCCCTGTTTTGTAAGACAGCTGCACTTTGCCTGACCTAGTCTGACACCACCTTCCAGGAACCTCAGTTAGACCATTTTTAAATGAAAAAGAAGATTAAGGGCAAATTCTATGGCCAGATTTTGGACTAGAGGGTTGTCAGATAAAATACAGGTGCCCAATTAAATTTGAATTTTAGATAAACAACCAGTAACTTCTTAGTGCAAGTATGTTCCGACTATCTCATGAGATTATGAAATTCAAATTTGACTGGGCATCTTGTATTTGCATTTGCTAAATATGGCAAACTTAGTAAAACTATAATTTTAAAAGCGTGGCATGGTACAATATTGACAAATTGACATAAGAGAATTAAAAACTCAGAAACAGACACACCTATCAAAAGTATTCAAAACTTGGTAAAGTAAGCATTTCAAACAAGAGGAAAGCATATAGCTCAATAAATGTTACTAAACATATATTTATTAGTTGTAATAAGTAGTTAAATACCTATCTCACAGTAACCAACAAAATTAGCTGTAAATAGAGAAAAGTGCTAAATTAAAAAAAACTAACCATAAAGAGACAAAAGAAAATTTAGACCAATGTTTTTCTAATCTTGGAGTGTGAAAGATCTTTCCATATATGAGCAAAGGAAAGCACAGCAAAGAAAAAAATCTGATAATTTTACTATCTAAACATTAAAAACTTCCATATATTTTTAAATTAAAAAGTAAATAAAGTGGAAAAAATTGCAACATATATGACAGTGTAAATTAATGTCTAAAAATGAGATGTCATTTTCTTTTCCTGTCAAATTGGTAAAGCTGTTATAAATGGTACAACCCAGGCTGACAAGAATGCTGAGGAAACAGGGTTTTCATTCACTGCTGATAGGAGCAATGAAAAAGAACTCACTCTATATATCAAAGCATTCAATTTCTTGTGACCCAGTAATTCTATTTACAGAAGGGTGGTCTAAGAAACTACTGAAAACATATATAGAGTTATTTGTAAGGATGTTGGTAACAGTGTTATTTAAAATAGCAAAAAAAAAAAAAAAGACTGAAAATAAAATATGATGAAATATTAAAATCCTGTGGAATCATAATATGGGAGAATATTAAATGACTTTGGAAAGTACTCATGATGTATTCAGTAAAAAGGTAGTTTGCCAAACAACATGCTCAGTATGATCTGAATTATTGTTAAACAAAACAAAATCAAAATTTCTGTTTATAACAAAACGTGTGAAAGAAAATTTACCTAAATATTAACATAAATATTGATCATCTCTGTGTGATAGGATTATGATTTTTATACTTCTTTATGCACCTATGCATTTCCCACAATTTTTTAAATAAATGGGTGTTAACATGGTATTTTTAAAAAGTCATTTTTTAAGGTTTTGAAGTGATTTCCAGTTCAGATCAAGATGAGGGAAACCAACTACAGCCTACCTACTAAAGACTCTAGATAAATTTTAAAAGTAACCACGTGAGGTCTCTGAAAAGTAAACAAAAGCAGGTAGATTGAGGAGTGGAGACCAAAACTTGGACAAGTGACCCCTATGAGAATGAGTTTTTTTTTTCCCACTGTTTGGTCTCACGGCTTTTTTTTTTTTTTTTTTTTTTTTTTTTTTTTTGAGCAGGCATGTGTCATATAAGATCAAGGCAGTGACATGAGAGGGAAAAAATTCCAATTAGAAACCTCATCTCTGACCAGGATAACTGGGAAATGAGCCTTTGTGGTCTGAAGAATTTAAGAAGAAATCCATGTGTATTGTTTGCTTCCTTTTTCTCTTCCAACTTTGCCCTATCATTCTAGTCAAGGACTGAGAAAAGGGATCCTGTAGGAGGGAATCTTGGAAAAGAAAAAGCTAGAAAAGAGGATTACTTAATTCTGTATATAAAACTTCACAGTCTACAAGCTCATCCCTCAGTGAGCATGTGTGGGAGACACACACAGTACCATGGCAAAGGTTTAAAACTGTAGTGATACTAGAACCACTGCCCACATAAGATAAGAGAGAACTTAGAGTATAAACTTAAAGGTGTTGATTGCCTGCTAAAGTAGCAAAAAATCAAGATTTGCCAGAAGATTTTAACAGGACCCAGAGTTTACACAACATACTATTCTACAGGCAGTCTAACATCTAAACTTACTCTACATTCAAGGAAGCAGGAAAATGTGGTCAATTCTCAAGAGAAAAGACAATCAACATGTGTCAACCCCAACATGACCCAGAAGTTGGAACTATCAAACTATGATTTTAAAGCAGCTATTACAATAGTGCTCCACAAAACAAAGGTAAACACACATAGGGGAAATGGAAGTTGGAAGTTCTCAGAAGAGATATAGAAACCAAAGTTTTCATATTTTTCAAAAGGAAATTCTTACAACTGAAAAATATAATATCTGAAATTTTTTAAAGTCGCTGATGGACTCAATAACAAATAGACATGACAGAGTAGAGTCAGTGAAATTGAATGTAGAGCTATAGAAACTAGAAGAACAGAAAGGAAAAAGACTGAAAAACAATGAGCAGTGCCTCTGGGACCAATAGAGGGTTAGCATTCATGTCAGGAATTGCAGAAGGCAAGGAGAAAAAGATTGTTGAGAAAAATATTTGAAGTAATAAGGACTAAAATTGTCCCAAATTTAGTAAAAAATAAATTTGTAAATACTCAGAACAGAATAAACTCATAGAAAACCACATGTGGTCATATAATAATTAAACTATTAAAAAGCAAAGATAAAAAAACAGGTTAAAAGTAAAACTATCGGGGACATATGTGGCTCAAGTGGTTGAGTGCCTGCTTCCCACATGGGAGGTCCCAGATTC
The DNA here is from genome assembly GCA_026826555.1 of Tolypeutes matacus. NCBI lineage: Eukaryota > Metazoa > Chordata > Mammalia > Cingulata > Chlamyphoridae > Tolypeutes > Tolypeutes matacus. Next base: position 59,557,673 of record JAKSZT010053887.1, read on the forward strand.
CGTTGCTGATGCTTCCTAAAAAAAAACAAAAACAAACAACAAGCAAAACAAGTGAAAAAAACAACTCAGCGTAGCTGATGTGGCTTAGCAGTTAAGTACTTCCCACATACGAGGTCCCAGGTTCAATCCCCAGCCCCGGTACCTCTAAAAAAAGAAAGAAAAGAAAGGAAAGGAAGGAAGGAAGGAAGGGAAGGAAAGGGAAGGAGGGAGGGAGGGAGGGAGGAAGGGAGGGAGGGAGGGAGGGAGGCGGAGAGAGAGGAAGGAAGGAAGGGAGGAAGGGAGGAAGGGAGGAAGGGAGGAAGGGAGGAAGGGAGGAAGGGAGGAAGGAAGGAAGGAAAAAATCATACCATGCAAACAATAAAAAAAGAGCGAGAGAGAGAAGAAAAAAAGCTAGAGTGGCTATATTAATATCAGAAAAGTAGACTTCAGGGCAACAAATATTATGAAAAATAAAGAGAGACATTATATAATGATAAAAGGGACAATTAATTGGGAAGAAATAACATTCTTAAATGTATGTGCACTTAATAACAGGATTTCAAAATACATGAAGAAAACCTGACGCAAATGAAAGAAATGAAAGGGAAAAAATAGACAAAGTCACAACCATAATTGGACACATAAACATCCCTTTCTCAGTAATCAATAGAAGAAGTAGATAAAAAACAACAAACAAACAAAAAAACCAGTAACGATATATAAAACCTGAACAAATTCCAAAGTGACCTAATTGACATTCACAGAACACTCTACCCCACAACAAAAGAATCCATGTTCTTTGCAAGTGCATATGTCACATTCACCAAGATAGACCCTATTTCAGGTCATAAGACATACCTTAACTAATTTAAGAGAAATGGAATCATATGAAATATGTTCTCTAAGCACAATGATATTAAGCTAGAAATCAATCACAAAAGATATCTGACAATACCAAGTGCTGGTGAAGAATATGCAGAACAACCAGACCACTCAGTTAGTTAGTGCCGGTGGGAATGCAGAATGGTAGAGCCACGTTGGAAAACAGCTTGGCAGTTTCTTACAAAGTTTAATATCAACACACCATATAGCCCAGGAATTTCATGCATAGGTATTTACCTAAGACAAATGAAAACTTACATCCACTCAAAAACTGGTAGATGGATGTTTATAGTGGTTGTATTTCATAAACATGAAATACTAGAAACACCCAAATGTCCTTCCACTGAAGAATGGATAATAAAACCTTAGACTAGCACACCACAATTAAAAAGAGCAACTGATCCAGGCAACAACATGGATGAATCTCAAATATATTAGGTGAAGTGAACAAAGCCAGATTCAAATGGTTACATAATCAGTGGTCCCTTTGATATGACATCTGGAAAAGGTAAAATTATAGGACTAGAAAACAGAGTAGTGGTTGCAAGGCATTTGGGGTTAGATTTATACAGGAGTAGCACTAGGGAATTATTGGGAGTGATAGAACTGTTCTTTTGTTTTGACTGGGAGAATGATTTACTGGATTATATATTTGTCTAAACTCATAGAATTAAACACCAAAAACAGTAATTTGACAGTATGTAAATATTAAAAATTAAATTTAAAAGCTTTTAAGAATTCAGATGAAATAAAAGGCAACAAACTTCCTTTCTCAGGTCACTTGAGAAGCAATTTTTTCCATGTTTTGTGTCTATGATCAGTCACTAATATGTGAATCAAAACCAAACCATGGGAAGCAGATATGGCTCAACCAGTTGGGTACCTGCCTACCACATGGAAGGTCTTGGGTTTGTGTCCTGGTGCCTCCTAAAGAAAACAAGCAGATGCCACTCCTTCTGCTGTATCCACCAGAAGGAGCAGATGCCTAAACAAGCAGATGTCACAAGCCAGCAGATGCCACAGGCCAGGGGGAGCAGATGTGGCTCAGGCCGTGGGCACTCGCCTCCCATGTGGGAAGTCCTGAGTTCGGTTCCCAGTGCCAACTGGAGAAGGTGAGCAAACAATGAGCAGACAGACGAGAGAACCATCTGGGGGAGTGGGAGGATAATTAAAAATAAATAAATAAATCTTTGAAAAAAACCACAAAAACAAACCAATTAAGTCTTCTATATACCATTAACTCAAGGTGATTTGGGAATATACCAATCATTAAATCCAGACATAATCCTAAAGCAAAATCTTAAAAGTTTCTCCACACAGCCTCTGAACTGACACTCAAAACCTTTCCAGAACTGCCAAGGACATTTGATTGCGTTTCAGCATCATTTCCACACCTCCTCTGGTGGAGCCATTAATGATCAGTGAAATGAACCAAAGAGAGACCACTGGAAGGGACAAGAGTCTCAAAAATGTGCTAACTGCATCACAAATTTCTGAATTATTGAGAGCTAAACATAATGTCCATGGTTACCACCTTCCCTTACCCACAGCTCTGAAGCAGAAAGTAAACCTATAATAACAATGCCAGGATACTGTGTAACTCTGAAGCAGTTGGGCTGAAGCTGACAAACTGGAGCTGTGTTGATTGTATCCATCAAATTCAAGTCAGGACCTTCTGTACGCCGAGCTGCTGACAATCAGTCTGGTTTAGACTAATTTCCCAAAGACACTGGTGGTTTTTCTTTTCTTTTTTTTTCTTTTTTTTACCTCCTAACGTTATGGTTTAACTAATTCACTAATGACTAAGGTAATTTTAAAGACTGAGCAAGCCCCACTAGCTAAATGGGTATTGCTCTTTAGTTAACACGCAGAGGATGTCCACTGCCTCAGTTAGCTAATCATGTATTATAATTAATAGTACTTAGGAAAAGTGTCCTGTCAGCGGGACCCTGAGCTTGTTTTCCTAATGTGCCAAATGATCTCCATCAGGCCCTCTCTGTTTCACCCGAGAGGTAATGGTGCTGTCCCTGCTCTGAGTCTTTCAAGTCTAAAAGTAATTAGGGTCCTAATCCCAAAATCTCACAGCACTTTTCTTCACTAAGAGTTTCTTGAAATGATGTGGGGAGTGCTTTGATGATGAAAACAAATAACCACTTTCTGATTACTCACCTCCTATTTAGCCCTGCACATACACATCTCTCTCAGGAGGAGGGCATCAGCAGGTGTAAGCCCAGGTGAGTCAGGAAATGATTCACCCATCCCATTATAGATTTCTTCATTTTCTTGCACTGACTCAAGGTTTTCTCCCTGATTTTTTAAAATTTCCCTGTGAATAGGATCTGCTTTGCCCCATTAGTCTCAGTTGATGCAAAAAGGCCTATTATGTATGTAGGGAAAACAATCCTGTATATGTTACAACATCTAACAACACTGCACTGGAATAAGAAATAGGTGATGGATGGTTCCTGAGGACAGAGCAGCTGAGTAAGAGTTAAGTAAAATGCATGCCAACCAGGCAAGTAGTCTCATCTTCATCGCACAACATTGCTGTTAAATAAGAACACACATAGAAATATTTTTGGAAATTCATCTTTCTGTCTTTGATGTTAAGTATGATGGAACAATCAAAAGGGGGGGAAAGTGAGATGAGCTATATATATATCGGAAAACAAGTCACTCTTGTTTTCTGCAAGTGTATAAATTTTACTTTTTATCAAATTAAAGATTAGATACAAAGAAAACCTCTGATAACTCTGCATTGAATCACCTGATGGAGAGTCTACTTGTGTAGTTTGCTGTTGTAGGGTAGATGTGCATGAATGCCAAAAGGTCAGTTTAGTGGATAGTGAGGTTCAAGTCTTGTATATCCTTACTGATTATTCATCTACTTATTCTATTGGTTACTGAAATTATAACTGTGGTTTTGTCTAGTTGTGTAGCCTGTGCACCCTCATAAACACTTGTTCCCGACATATTTACCATCCAATGGTCTACTATCATTATCAGCACCATTTTAAAAATGAGGTAGCAAACTCAAAGGATGGTTAAGTAAATTGCACAAGGCTACTCATCTAATAAAAGGTAGGACCTAGATTCAAACTGGTGTAGTTTGATTCCAGAATCCCTGATCTTCACCACACAATATGCTGTATCCTGTCTCATCAATGGCCTTTAAGACCAAGCAAGGTGAGGCCGTGACTTTATCTGACCTTTACAAGGTGTCTATAGCTCAAGCCGTCTTCTTGAGTAACTCAAGTATCACCCGTATCTCCACTCTCTCCCCAGGCCAAACCCACTCAACACAAACTCATCCTCCCCTCCAGGAGCACTGGCAGGGAACAGTATGGGACTAATGTTGCTAAAAGTTGCAGCTTTCAGTCAATAAGAGAGCTGGTTAAAAAAGCCCTTTCTGTTGCATGAAGGGCTCTTTGCGGTTATCACTCTTTTTTTAGCTTCTCTGAGTTCTTCGCTTCTTTTTTTAAAAAAGAAATCGATTTTTCTTTTTTTTTTGGGGGGGGGGCGCCGGGACCAACTATCACCAGCTGCCCTAGTAACAAAAATTATGCTTCCGAAATCTCTGGATGTTGATTCCACATGAAGAGCAAGCGAGGCGCCCTACGTGTGCCGCTCACGACAGAAGCCCTTTTTAAAAACAAATCAATTTTATTGATACATATTAATAAAGCATACAATTTATCCAAAGTGTACAATCAATGGTATTTGGCATAATCACATAGATGTGCATTCATCACTTCTGTCATTATTACAGCATTTTCATTATTTCAATAATAATAAACAAACAAACAAAAAACAAAATTCTTTACCTCTCAATCTCTCTCTGTTTCCCCTACTGTACATAGCAGCTATTTCTGGCTATTCTTGCCCAATTATTTATTTATTAAATAGTTTTATTGAGATGTATTCACATACTATACAATATATCCAAATTGTATAACATATGGCATTTTGTATAATCACAATGTTGTGCATTCATCACCACAAAAAATTTTAGAACCATTTCATTACTCTGAAAATAAAACTCCACACTCCTTAAGCATGCCTCCCCAGCCCTATATAACCACTAATTTAATGACATCTTTATCAATTGATTTATATTTACATTTTATATAAATGGAATCATACAATATGTTGCACAATATTTAGTTCATACTAGAGCAATTATACAGTATTTGCCCTTTTGTGTCTGGCTTGCTTCACTCATCATAATGTCCTCCAGGTTCATCCAAGTTGTCATATGCTTCACAACTTCATTTCTTAAACAGCTGCATAATATTCCATGGTGTAAATACACCACAGATGATTATCCATTCATTGGTTGATGGCGCCTGGGTTGTTTCCAACTTTTGATAATCATGAATAGTGCCTCTATGAACATTAGTATGCAGATGTCTGTTCATATCACAGCTCTCAGTTCTGGGTATATACCCAATAGTGGTATTGTGAGGTCACGTGGCAAATCTATATTCATCTTCTTTAGGAACTGCCAAACAGTCCTCCACAGTGGCTATACCATTCTACATTCCCACCAATAGTGAAGAAGTGTTCCTATCTCTCCACATCCTCTCGAACACTTGTAGCTCTCTGTCTTTAATGGTGGCCATTCTGATAGGTTTGAAATGATATCTCATTGTAGTTTTGATTTGCATTTCCCTAATCATTAGTGATATTGAACATTTTTTAATGTGTTGTTTTGCCATTTGTATTTCTTCTTTGGACAAATATCTATTGAAGTCTTTTGTCCATCTTTTAATCGGGTCATTTGTCTTTTTTTTTTTTTAATTTATTGAAATATATCACCCATGCATAAACATATATAAATAATAAGTGTATAGTAATAGTTGTGAACTTATAAAACACACATAACATCATACAGGGCCCTCATACCTCACCCTACCAACAATACCTTGCATTGTTGTGAAACATTTTTAACTAATGATTAAAGAGCATCCTCAAAATATTACTACCAACCAAAGTATCTTACATTTGGTGTATTTTTCCCCAATCCACCCTATTATTATTATTATATCATTTATATATGAACATAAGAAACAATAAGTGTATAATAAAAGTTGTGAACTTACAAAGCAAACATGTATAACATCATACTGGGTCCCATACATCAACCCACCACCAATACCTTGCATTATTGTAAGACATTTGTTACAAATGATGAAAGAATATTATCAAAATCTTACTACGAACTGTTGGAAAAGACACTAAGAGCAAGAGCATAAAGGGTTAAGCATTTAGAAAGCATGCTTGCTGGCAGAGAAACATTAGTAAATGTCTCCAAGGACACTGCATACTGCAGTCATCAGTAGGAGGAGGCAGAGCGGAATGTACTCACCACTAAGAAGTTATTGTCTGAATTCCTAAGAAAGATTGTCTAGGAACACAGAAACAGGCAGCGCTCTTACGTGCCAAGCAGAGGAACTAGCGAAGGACGCCCTACTTTTGTTATCAGCTTTGTAGTATAAAAAGCAGCTTCAGCCTAAATAAACTTGCCTGCATTCCACATGGAGTAAGGTCCCCTGATCCCAATCTCTCTTTGGATCATTCCTGGCATTGTCTACCTCCACGTTGAATTACAACAGCTAACTATAGTCCTTATCTTACATTTGGTGTATTTTTTCCCCAACCCACCCTATTATTATTTTTTAAATATATTTTTATTACAGAAGTTGTGAATTTACAAAACAATCATGCACATGTGCAGAATTCCCACACAACACCTCTCCATCGACACACACACGATGGTGGAACATTTGTTACAGATTATGAGATAATATCCTCAGGCTATTTCCAGGTCCACAGTGTACTTTGGCACACTTTTTCCATACTCCCCCATTATCAACACAGTACATCTTTGGCATAGATGAATGAATATTACATCATTACTGGTTTTTTTTCCAATAATTTTTTTAAAGATACTTTGATTACATAAATGTTACACATAAAAGATAGGGATTCCCACATGCCCCACTCCCCATACCCCCCACACCCTCCCACATAAACAACATCCTTCATTGGTGCAACACATTCATCACAATTGATGATAAATGCATCCTGAAGCATTGCCACTGAGCATGGACCACAGTTCACCCTGTAGTCCACACTCTCTCACACACAGTTCTGCATATTATGGGATGATATAAAATGGCCAACATCTGTCACTGCAATGCCATTCAGGATGACCCTCAAGTCCCAAAAAAAGCCCCCGTATCACAACTTCCCTTCCCTCTCCCCCCCCCCAGAGCCTGTGGCCACTGTCTCTACACCAATGTTGTAATTTCTTCCATTGCTAGAATCACAATATGTCCACAGTAGAATACCAGTAAGTCCACTCTAGTCCATAGTTCATTCCTCAATCCTGTGGACTCTGGGATGGTGATATCCACTCCACCTCTAATTGAGAGGGGGCTTCGATCTCACACAGCCAATGGATGGGACTCTCTTGCTTGCAGTTGTAGGCTCTCTTGTTTCCTTGGTATGGTGGTTCTCAATCCTCACCTCCTTGTGAGCTGTCCTGGGAGAGTCCAATGAACTGGAGAGTTGGTGTTGCAACTCTGCTGAGGCTCCGAAGCCAGCTGGCACATGGAAGCCCAAAGATTAGAGTCTCTTGGATGTACTCCTACAAGTTCCAGCACCAAGTATAAGTTTAAATAGAAGGGACAGATAAGTCATGTGTAGGGAAGCCATAACTGAGTCCAACTCTGTCACTCTCAGGAGCACAAACTCCAAAGTAGGGTCCACTGGCAGGGTACCAAACTCTGGAGCTATCTGCCCTGACCATAGTACCTGATTGTCTCCAGAGCCCTCAGAAGCCTACTTTTTGGGGTTAGTATCCACTTTGGCAGTCTGTGAGATCCTGCTGAAATGTGCGTAAGCGTTACCTCTGGGATGACTTCCTGACTTACTTTGAAATCTCTTAGCCATATAATCATTGCTGTTAACCACAGTTCATAGGTCACTCCAGCTGTATTTTCCCCATTGTTTCCCCACATTCCCACCACCCTGCAATAGTGATGTACATCTTCTCTAGTTCACAAAGGACACTCTTGCATCTGTACCATCAGGCACAATTCTCATCACCTCTGGGTTTACTGTGTTATTCAGTCCCTAGATTATTCTCTAGCTTTCTTTCAATTGGCATTTACATCGCTAGACTACCCTTTTCAGCCACATCCCCATTTATAAACCAGCTGTTACTCACTATAATGTGTTACCATCAACTCTGTATATTTCCACACTTCTACAATAAAGCTAATTAAAACTTCTACATACAATATCAGTAGTCCATCTCAGTCCTCCTCTTATCTCCTTTAAGAATCCACCACCTACCACCAGGTCTAGAAGATATTTTCCTACATTTTCTTCTGGAAGCTTTATGGTTCTTGCTTTTATATTTAGGTTTTTTATCCATTTTGAGTAACTTTTTGTATAACGTTTGAGATAGGGGTCCTCTTTCTTTCCTTGGCTATGGATATCCAGTTCTCCCAACACCATTTGTTGAAAGGACTCTTCTGCCCAAGCTGGGTGGATTTGACAGGCTTGTCAAAAAACACTTGACCATAGATGTGAGGGTTTGTTTCAGAACTATCATTTCAGTTCCATTGGTCTATGTGTCTGTCTTTATGCCAATACCATGCTGTTTCTACCACTGTAGCTATGTAATATGATTTAAAGTCCGGAAGTGAGAGTCCTCCAACTTCAGTTTTCCTTTTTAAGATGTTTCTGGCTATTCGGGACCCCTTGCCCTTCCAAATAAATTTGATATTCGTGTTTTCCATTTCTTTAAAAAATGCTGGTGGAATTTTTAATGGGATTGTATTAAATCTATATATCAATTTGGGTAGCATTGACATCCTAATGATATTTAATCTTCCAATCTGGGGGCATGGAATGTTCTTCCAATTATTTAGGTCTTCTTAAATTTCTTTTAACAATGAGTTGTAGTTTTCTGAATATAAGTGCTTTACATCCTTGGTTAAGTTTATTCCTAATTATTTGATTGCTTTAGTTGCTACTGTAAATGGATTTTTTTCCCCTGACTTCCTCCTCAGATTACACATTACTAGTGTCTTTTAAAGGCTTTTTTTTTTTTTTTTTTTTTTTTTTTTGATTACTGCATGTGTGGAATATCTTTTTCCAGCCTTTCACTTTCAATCTATTGGTATCCTTGTGTCTAATGTAAGTCTCTTGTAGAAAGCACATAGGTGGTCTTATTTTCTTATCCATTCTGGCAGCCTATGTCTTTTGATTGGGGAGTTTAATCCATTAACATTCAATGTTATTACTGTAAAGGCAGTTCTTATTTCACCCATTTTGACCTTTGGGTTTTATCTGTCATATTTTATTTTCACCACTCTTTTGAGACTTTTAGTTACTGTGATGGTTAGGCTAATGTGTCAACTCGGCCAGGTAATTGTATCCAGGTGTTTGGTCCAGCAAGCACTGGGCTAATTGTAATACAAGAGCATTTATGGACTTCGATCACTAGTGAGTTTACTGCGTGGATGGCTGAATACATCTGCATCAATCAGGGAGATTACATCATCAGTGGGTGATGCTTTTATCCAATCTGTTGAATGCCTTAAAAAGGGAAGTGATTTCAACGTTCAGAGAGAATTTCCTGGTTTGTCGTTGGACAGCCAACTTCTCCCAGAAACTCATCAAGGACCTTACATCGGATTTTCACCAGAGCCGCTGGTTTGCAGCCTGCCTGCGGAACCTGGACTTGTGCATCCCCACGGTCACATGAGAGACTCTTAAAATCTCATATTATTAACAGATATCTCCTGTTGATTCTGTTTCCTGAGAAAACCCTGACTAATACAGCTTGGTACCGGGAGTGGTTCTTGAGGAACAGTCTTAAACATGGGATGTCTGAGGTGGTTCTGGGAGTTTGTAATTGGCTTTCTACTCTAATTGGACTCAGGGGTACTAATGACTCCCTTTCCAATAATAAAGAGGTTGCTAACAGTCCATGGCCTGAGCTGGCAATAGAAATATGCAAAATAGCATCATTGGATTCCCCTACTTCCATGCTTATAAGAAGCAAGGATCTGGGTGAGAGTGTTTTCAACACCTTACCAGAATTTTGTGGAGTCAAAAAATATAATGATGTTGATGGCTCCTCCTAGATACTCTGGATACAGTTACAAAAGAAAGAGATGAGCTAAAGTCTTCAAATTTGAAACTTAAATGCCGCATGAATGGTATGAAAGTTTCTGCGTGTGCCTTGAAAGAAAATCTTGTCTCCTGTAGCCAGAGACTTGAGATATCTGAGAATCAAACCCAGACTCTCATTGTACAAGCAGCAGAATTACAGAGGAAACTAAAATCTCAACCTTGCAGGGTTTCTACAATTAAAGTGAAGGCTTTGATTGGAAAGGAGTGGAACCCAAGGATTGGAACAGAGACATATGGGATGATGATAATATTGGTGGGAACATTGGAACCATAAATTCTGCTGAGACTTTACCAGATAAATCTGTAATGGCCTGCCCTGTGGAGACCACACCTTGTCAACCTTGTATCATCCAGACTCCAGCCTGCCCCAGGGAGTCCAGACTTCCTTCCAGCCCTGAGGTAGGTACCAGCCAAATGGAAGCCTGCACTGCCCAGCCTCTGGCCTGCCCCAGGGAGTCTGGACCTCTCCCAGCCACGAGGCAGGTACCAGCCAATCTCCAGCATGCATGGCCCAACTTCCAGTCTGCCCTGAGGAATCTGTATTCCAGCCCCTGCCTGAAGAGATTAATCCTGTCTCACCAGAAGAAAATGCAAAGGAATGCCCTCAGGTCAATAGCCTGCAAGACATCTCTAATCCTTCTCCTTACCCACACCCCCTACCCCTCTTGTCTTCGAAACCCATTACTAGACTAAAATCACAACAAGCCCCCAAAGGTGAAATAGAAAGTGTGACCCATGAGGAAGTATGCTATACTCTGAAAGAACAGCATGACTTTTCCAACTTATATAGAAAGAAATCAGGGGAATATGTGTGGGAATGGATACTAAGGGTATGGGATAATGGTGGAAGGAATATAAAGTTGGATCAGGCTGAATTTATTGATATGGGCCCACTAAGCAGAAATTCTGGATTCAATGTTGTAGCTCAAGGGGTTAGAAAGGGCTCTAACAGTTTGTTTGGGTGGCTGACTGAAGCATGGACCAAACGATGGCCTATCATATCTGATGTTGAAATGCCTGATTTGCCGTGGTATACAGTAGACGAGGGGATTCAAAGACTTAGAGAGATTGGAATGCTAGAATGGGTTTACCATTTGAGACCTGCCCACCCACCCCAGGAATGTCCAGAGGACACACCTTTAACCAGGACTGTTAGGAATAAATTTGTAAGACTAATTCCATCTTCTCTGAAGAGCTCTATGGTTGCTCTTCTCTGCAGTTCAGATATTACTGTAGGGGGAGGCTGAAATGGAATTGGAATCCTTAAACATTATGGGGTTGATCGGATCTCAGTCTCGTAAAAGTCAAGTATCGGCAGTTAATCGGTCAAAGGCAAGTGGGTGTGGCTACCGCAATGAAAGACAGATTCAAAACAGCACACAGAATAGTCTGAGTCGCATGGAGTTATGGCATTGGCTAATAGATCAGGGGGTACCTAGAAGTGAAATACATGGGCAGTCTACTAAGTTTCTTCTGGATCCGTATAAGCAGAAGAGTTCTAGGTCAAGTGAACAAAATCCTAACTCAAATTACTGATGCAGAGAATCATGGCCCCTTAATCAATTCCCAGACTTGAGACATTTTACCGACCCAGAGCCCCTTGAATGAGGAGAATGCCAGGTCCCCTTGGGGAAGGGTCCTGTTAAACTGCCAAAAATTTACACTGTTAATCTTCCTCCCACGTTTCCCCAGGGAGACCTATGGCCTTTTGCCAGAGTAACTGTGCATTGGGAAAAAGGAAATGATCAGACATTTCAGGGATTATTAGTGACATTAATTCCAGGAGACACAAAACGTCACTATGGCCCACCAATCAGAGTAGGGGCTTATGGAGGTCAGGTGATTGATGGAGTTTTAGCTCAGGTCCATCTCACAGTGGGTCCAGTGGGTCCCCAGACCTGTTCTGTGGTTATTTCTCCAGTTCCAGAAGGCATAATTGGAATAAACATACTCAGTAACTGGAAGAATCCCCACATTGGATCCCTGACTTGTGGAGTGAGGGCTATTATGGTTGGAAAGGCCAAGTGGAAGCCTCTAGAACTGCCCCTGCCTAGCAAAATAGTAAATCAAAGGCAATACTGGATTCCTGGAGGTATTGCAGAGATTAGTGCCACCATCAAGGATTTGAAGGATGCAGGGGTGGTGATTCCCACCACATCCCCATTCAACTCTCCTATTTGGCCTGTGCAGAAAACAGATGGATCTTTGAGGATAACAGTAGATTATCGTAAATTTAACCAGGTGGTGACTCCAATTGCATCTGCTGTCCCAGATGTGGTATCATGGCTTGAGCAAATCAACACTTCCCCTGGTACCTGGTATGCAGCTGTTGATCTGGCAAATGCTTTTTTTTCCCCCTCAATTGCCATTAGTAAGGACCACCAGAAACAGTTTGCTTTCAGCTGGCAAGGCCAGCAGTATACCTTCATTGTCCTGCCTCAAGGGGATATCAACTCTCCAGCCCTATGTCATAATACTCCCTCCCATGAGACATCACACTGGTCCGTTATATTGATGATAACATGTTGATAAGATCTACTGAGCAAGAAGTAGCAAAGACTCTAGATTTATTGGTAAGGCATTTGCGTGAGAGAGGATGGGAGATATATCCAACAAAAATACAGGGTCCTTCCAGGGGAAAGGCAAGATGGCATCAGTTTAGGAGGGTACTCACTGACTAGCTCCCTGAGGATAGTGGATTGTGGACAGAGTCCTGCCTGGGGCTCTGTGCTGTGGGCGCACGGAGCGAGAAGCTTGGGACATCTATCTGCAGGCAGATCAACGGCGTGGACTCATCCGTAGAGATTCGTGAGTTTTAAGCCTGCCTGTGGTGGTTAACACAGATGGCTGAGCCCCATCCTTAAGGAATAAGGCTGGTTTGAGCTGCAACTCCTGCCCGGCAACCCAGTGACAAGGCCTGGTGAGAGGGAGTGGGAGGGCTCTGGCAAAGGGGTGAGGGAACTTTCTTCTCTGTGGATTTGGCTGCCTGGAACCCCTTGCAGCTTGGGTGAACAAAATAACTGGATAAAATCAACACCTGGCAGAGAGGAGGGGTAAATCTGCTGAGGAAGCTGATTTACCTAGCTGCCCAGGGATAAGCCCCAAACCCCACCAAGCTGGGGAGAGGGAGCATTCTCCAAGAGAGGAAGGGTTCTGACAGAAGGCAGAGAGGAGATTCTTTACCATTGATTTGGCTGCCTGGACCCCCTCATAGCTTTGGGGAGCAGATAAGCTGGCTTGAAGCAGCACCAGGCTGAGGGGAGAGGTGAATCTACTGAGGAAACCTGATTTACCCTGCAGCCTGGTGACCCTGAGGCTCGGCTCCAGAGCGGGTGGAGTCAGCCATTTTTATTGTTCTGCACTGACTAGCATCAGAGCTTCAGCTCCCCTGGGAAGGCCAGGAGGTGGGAAGTGCTTGATTAGTTTCTACGAGCCTAGTTAGAGTCCCCTCAGTGAAGGGGGTGGTCTAGAAGAAGACTTCTTTTGGGTCTCGTATTTCACCATAAAAAAAAAAAAAGAAGAAGAAGAAGAAGAAGAAGACAGTCATTTTAAAAAATGAAAAATGAATTATTCTTTTTAATTTAGTTTAATAGCTAAAATCTGCTTCAAAACCTGCAGATAGAACCCTGCAGGGAAATTGACTGATAAACACAAGCAGGCTGAGAGGTTCCACAAGGACCCAAGAAGGAACACTGTTCCTCCTTAGCTTTGTTTGACTGCTTGCCTGTGTGGTTGTTTGGTTTTTCTCTGTTTATTTGTTGTATCTAGCTTTTCTTTCCTCTTTCTTCCCCCCTTTCTTTTTTCTTTCATTTTTTAAAAATTAGGTGCTGTCAGCTTGTCTCTTCTTTGCTGTGCTTCTTCAGTGATTTCCCATTCTCTGTCTATATTGATTTTGTATCCCAAGCTATCTCTTATCCTTCCTTCATCTTTCTGCCTTCTGTTTTCTGTTGTGGTTCTTATATACCATGTTTTTTCATTTGCCCACAACTTAAGGGTGTCAATTTCTATACTATCTGTTTTTTTTTTTTTTAATTAATATTAACTTTTTCCTTACATCCCTTACTTTAGTCTTTCTCTCCCTCCTCATCATTCTAGCCTTCTAAGTGGGTTTCCCAGTCCATTGTAGGCACTCTATTTTTTTTCCTATTACTCTACACTGCCTACATGAGTGAAATATTTATTTCACTAAGACTTATTTGGGCCCTCTTCTAACTTTTATCAATATAACTCTTATCCTTCTTCCTTTCTCACATTGTTCGATTCCTCTGGCCCTAATCTTTTGCCTTCAAGGGAACATAGAAAGAAGCAAGGAAATAAAATAAGAAGAAAAAGTGTCAAAGAGAAAACTTAGCAAACACACAGAACCACCAGCTAAATAAAACTCTAGAGCAGAGAGAGAAGCTAATCAACTGAATAAACCCATCAAGATAAAATTATGACTAGAGGGCAAGAAAAAATTACAAACCACACTGAGAAACAGGAAGAAAGGACCAGTCCAATGAACAAACTAAAAACAAGGAAGAGATGTAGAACATTGAACAACTAATCAAAGCTTTCCAAACAAATATCAGGGACCAACTTAATGAAGTGAAGGAAGAGATTAAGGATATAAAGAAGACACTGGGAGAACATACTGAAGAAATTGCAAACATGCCTAAAAAGATAATGGATATGATGTTGAACAATGGCACAATCAAAGAAATCAAAAAGACGCTGGATTCACATAACAGCAGATTTGAACAGGCAGAGGAAAGAATTAGTGATATGGAAGACAATACAGCTGAAATCAAAGAGATAGTAGAACAGATAGACAAAAAGATAGAAAAAATCCAGCAGGAACTCAGGGATTGAACCGACAACGCAAAATGCACAAACATATGCATTATGGGCATCCCAGAAGGAGAAGACAAAGGAAAGGGAACAGAAAGAGTGTTGAAGGAAATAATGGCTGAAACTTCCCAAGCATATTGAGAGAGATGGATGTGCTGATCCAGGAAGCACAGCGCACCCCAAACAGTATAAATCCCAACAGGCCAATTTCAAGACATATACTTGTCAAAATGTCCAATGCTCAAGACAAAGAGAAAATACTCAAGGCAGCAAGAGAAAAGAGAACCATCACGTACAGGGGAAGCACAATAAGATTAAGTGCTGATTTCTCATCTGAAACCATGGAGGCAAGAAGACAGTGGTATGACATAGTCAAAGTACTAAAAGAAAAAAACTTCCAGCCACGAATTCTCTATCCAGCAAAACTGGCATTCAAAAATGATGGAGAGTTCAAAATATTCACAGATAAACAGAAATTAAGAGAATATGTCAATAAGAAACCTGCACTTCAAGAAATACTAAAGGAAGTTCTACAAGTTGAAAGGAAAAAACAAGGGAGAGAGAGTTGGAGGAGAGTTTAAAAACAACTAAAAAGACAAAAACAGAAACAAAACAACATATGACATAATATTAACCCAAAGAAAATATGGCTGAAGTAAGAAATTCATTGCAAGTAATAACACTGACTGTTAATGGATTAAATTCACCACTTACGAGACACAGATTGGCAGAATGGATAAGGAAATATGATCCATCTACATGCTGTCTACAAGAAACCCACCTTTGACCCAGGGATTCAAGGAGGCTGAGGGTGAATGGCTGGAAAACAATTTTACAAGCTAACAATAGCCAAAAATGGGCAGGAGTAGCTATTCTAATATCAGACAAAATAGACTTTAAATGCAAAACTATTGTAAGAGACAATGATGGACACTATATATTAGTAAAAGGGGTAATCTCTCAAGAAGAGAGAACAATCATAAACATTTATGCACCTAATCGGGGTGCCTCAAAATACATGAGGCAAACTCTGGAAAAACTAAGTGGAGAAATAAATGCCTCTACAATTATAGCAGGGGACTTTAATATGTCATTATCATCAGTAGATAGAGCTTCTAGATAGAGAATCAATAAAGAAACAAAGGTTCACAAAAATACTTTAGAGGGGGGGCAGATGTGGCTCAAATGATTGGGCGTCGTCTGCCATATGGAGGGACCTGGGTTCGATCCCTGGGACCTCCAAGTAAAATAAAAAAAATATATAGAGAGAAGGCACATGGGCTGCCAGGCTCTGTGTACGTGAGCCGCCAGGCCCCGGAAGCCATGCAGCAAGATGATGACGTAACAGGAGAGAGATGCAGGGGAGAGACAAGATGAGATGCTCCGAAAGCCAGGAACCAAGGTGACACAGGTGACAGAACACTGCTCTCCTACATTGGAGGTCCCCAATATCGAATCCTGGTGAAAACTGGAGGAGGAGGATGAGATGAGATGGCAGGAAACAGACACAGATTGCCCAGCGAATGGACACAAAAACAGCAAATGGGGAAGGGGGGGGTTTAAAATGGATAAAGTAAATAAATAAATCTTAAAAAAACAAAACAAAAAAAAAAAACATTAGAGGACCTGGACGTAATAGACATATATAGAACACTACACCCAAATACAGCAGGATTTACATTCTTCTGAGTGTACATGGATCATACTCCAAGATAGACCACATGCTAGGCCACAGAACAACTCTCAATGAATTTAGAAAGATTGAGATTATACAAAGTAATTTCTCTGACCACAATGGAAAGAAATTGGAAATCACTAAGGGCCAGAGAAACAGGTTACACACAAGGATATTGAAATTAAACAGCACACACTTAGAGAAACGGTGGGTCAAGGAGAAAATCTCAGAATAAATCAGTAATTGCCTTGAAACTAATGAAAATGACAACACAACATATCAAAACCTATGGGATGCAGCGAGAGCTGTCGTGAGAGGGAAGTTCATAGCCATAAATACATGTATTAAAAAAGAAGAAAGAGATAAAATTGAAGTCCTAACTGCACACTTGGAGGAATTGGAAAAACAACAACAAACTAAACTTAAAGGAAGTAGAAAGAAGGAAATAACAAAGATTAGACCAGAACTAAATGAAATAGACAATAAGAAAGCACTAGAAAAAAATAAACAAAACGAAAAGCTGGTTCTTCAAGAAGATCAATAAAATTGACAAACCCTTAGCCAGACTAACAAAGAAAAAAAGAGAACAGATGCAAATACACAAAATAAGGAATGAGCAAGGTGATATCACTACTGACCCCACAGAAATAAAGAGTATCATAAGAGGATACTTTGAAAAATTATATGCCAACAAGAATGATAATTTAGAGGAAATGGACACATTTCTAGAAACTCACAAACAGCATACATTGATGAAAGAAGAAATTGATGAACTCAACAGTCCAATTACAAGTAAAGAGTTAGACTCAGTCATCAAAAACCTCCCAACTAAGAAGAGCCCATGACCAGATGGCTAAACAGCTGAATTCTACCAAACATTCTGGAAAGAGCTAACACCAAAATTGCACAAGCTCTTCCAAAAAATAGAAGTAGAAGGAATATTGCCTATCTCATTCTATGATGCCAACATTACCCTAATACGAAAACCAAACAAAGATACCGCAAGAAAGGAAAATTACAGACCAATTTCTCTAATGAACCTAGATGCTAAAATCCTCAAGAAAATACTTGCTAATTGCATTCAACAACATATCAAAATGATTATACACCAACACCAAGTGGGTTTCATCCTGGGTATGCAAGGATGGTTCAATATAAGAAAGTCAATCAATGTAATACACCATATAAACAAATTGAAAGAAAAAAAATCACATGATCATCTCTATAGACGCAGAAAAAGCATTCGACAAAATACAGCACTCCTTTCTGATTAAACACTGCTAAAGACAGGAATAGAAGGAAACTTCCTGAATATGATAAAGGGTATATATGAAAAACCCAAAGCTAACATCATCTTCAATGGTGAAATCCTAAAAGCCTTCCCTCTGACATCGGGAACAAGACAAGGATGCCCACTATCACCACTCCTATTTAACATTGTCTTAGAAGTACTTGCTCGAGCACTGAGGCAAGAAAAGGATATAAAAGGCATCCAGATTTGAAAAGAAGTAAAAATTTCATTATTTGCAGATGACATGACCCAATACACAGAAAGCCCTGAGAAATCTACAACAAAGCTTCTAGAACTTATAAAGGAGTTCAGTAATGTCACAGCTATAAGATCAATGCTCAAAAATCAGTAAAATTTCTGTACACCAATAACAAGCAATCTGGGGAGGAGATTAAAAAAAAAAAAAAAACATTTACAATAGTAATGAAAAGAATCAAATACCTAGGAATAAATTTAACTAAAGATGTAAAGGTCTGAAATACAGAAAACTACACAACACTGTTAATGGAAATCAAAGAAGCCTTAAATAAATGGAAAAATATTCCCTGTTCATGGATAGGAAGACTAAACATCATCAAGATGTCTATCCTACCCAAACTAATCTACAGATTTAATGCAATCCCAATATAAATCAACACTATATTTTTTAAGGAACTGGAAAAACCAACCACAAAATATATTTGGAAAGGTAAGAGGCCCCGAATTGCCAAAGACATATTGAAAAAGGAAAATGAAGTTGAAGGTATCACATTACCTGACTTTAAAACATACTACAAAGCTACAGTGATCAAAACTGCATGGTATTGGCACAAGGATAGACAATGGAACGGAATTGATAGTTCTGATATAGATCCTTGCATACACAGTCATCTGATATTTGACAAAGCCACCAAGTCCACTCAGTTGGGAGAGAATGGCCTATTTAACAAGTGGTGCTTGGAGAACTGGATATCCATATCCAAAAGAATGAGAGAAGAATACCATCTCACACCTTATACAAAAATCAACTCAAGATGTAACAAAGATCTAAATATAAGAGCCAGAACCATAAAGACCTTGGAAGATAATGTAGGGAAGCATCTACAGGACCTTGTAATAGGAAATGGTTTCATGAACTTCAGACCCAAAGCACAAGCAGCAAAAGAAAAAAATAGATAAATGGGATCTCCTCAAAATTAAAAACTTCTGCACCTCAAAGGACATTATTAAGAAAATGAAAAGGCAGCCTACCCAATGGGAGAAAATATTTGGCAACCATATATCTGATAGGAGCCTAATATCCTGCATATATAAAGAAATCCTACCCCTCGAAAATAAAAGGAAAAACAACCCATTTAAAAAATGGGCGTGTGCTACCTATGGGCCAGGTGTGCATGAAATCTAGGTGGAGCTGCAACTCCTACCCTACAGCTCAATGGACTCATCCAAGTCACCCGGTGAGGAGACAACGATGGGCAATGGCCATCCCAGGGAATGGAGAGGGCCTGCATTTGCAGGCAGGATCATCCCACCCACCATATCCATGGGATATAAGCCCTCTCTCACTTGGAGTTGTAGTGGACATCACCATCCCAGTCTCCTCAGGATTGGGGGAAGAACTATGGACTAGAGTGGACTTGATGGTATTCTCTTGTTCACATATGGTGATTCTAGCAATGCAAGAAATTATAACAATGAAGTGGAGCCAGTGGCCACTTGACACTTTTGGGGTAGGGAGGGGATGAGCAGTTAAAATACAGGGGCTTCTTTGGGAGTTGGAGGTTGTCCTGAGTACTGTTGTGGCAACGGATGTAGGCCATTTTAAATCAGCACACACCACTCAGAACTGAGTGGGAGAGAGTGTGGTCTACAGTGTGAACTGTGGTCTATGGTTGGTGGCAAGGCTCCAGGATGTGTAAGTTCATTGAGGGTGGGCCACACTGTGGGAGATGTTTGTGTGGGATGTGGTGGGAGGTGTGGGAGGTGGGCAACATGGGAATCCCAGTGGGTTCCGTGTAATATTTTGGGTAATCTAAGCACCTCTTGAAATATACGTATATATATATATATATATATATATAAATAACATTTTTGTAAGCAAATACTACATATATGCATATATATTTATATATCATTTTGCAAATGTTTGTATGTATTGTGAGAATCTTGATTTTTACCCATAATTAAAAAAAAAGAAAAAAGGAAAAAGAAGAAAAAAAAAAATGGGCGGTGACCTGAAAAGACATTCACCAAGGAAGAAATACAAATGGCTAAAAAGCACAAGAAAAAGGGCTCGACATCAGTAGCTATCAGGGAAATGCAAATCAAAACTACAATGAGATACCATCTTACACCCATCAGAATGGCAGCTATTAAAAAAACAGCAGAATATAAGTGTTGGAGTGGATGTGGAGGAATAGGAACCCTCATCCACTACTGGTGGGATTGTGGAATGGTCCAGCCACTGTGGAGGGCAGTTTGGCGATTTCTCAGAAAAGTAACAATAGATCTTCCATATGATCCAGCGATTCCACTGCTGGGTATATACCCAGAAGATTTGAAAGCAAAGACACGAACAGATATATTCACACCAATGTTCATGGCCGCATTGTTCACAATTGCCAAAAGTTGGAATCAGCCCCTGTGCCCATCAACAGATGAATGGATAAGCAAAATGTGGTACATACATACAATGGAATATTACTCAGCTGTAAGAAGGAATAGAGTGCTAACACATGGAATAACATGGATGAATCTTGAAGACCTTATGTTGAGTGACGCAAGTCAGGCATTGAAGGATGAACAGTACATGACCTTACTGATTTGAATTGAGGAAAGTGAGCAGTCTCTGAGAACCATTGTCTGAAAGATAGGTTACCAAGGGAAAAAAAGAGAAGAGTAGGTTGTGAACCATCACCCAATGGACATATTCTATGGTAAAGTGATAGAGTATAGTTGCATATTGAAGGATAGGACAGGTGGGTAGTGATATTACTGGGTTTGGTTGTACAGGTTTAACAGGTGGGTAGATTAGGAAGGGCAGGTCAGAATACCCAGGGCATGTAACTATGAATCTTGTCATCCCATGAGTCAAGACAGGGGAGTGTCATATGCCCCAGGGGGATGGGAAGGAAGGAACAGAAAAGATCAAACAGGGTATTTAGTGGTCATGGGAAATGTTTTTCATTACCTTACAGTGATGGACACAGGACATGTTAAATATCATCAAAAATTATTAAACTGTACTGTCTAAATTGTCAACTATACTGTAAACCATTGACAATGTTTAGTAGCTATGTTTCTCTATCTGTATAACAGTTATAACAATGTTACCATCCACAAAAAAAGGGGGGTGGTTTAATATGGGGTGGGGAAGGGGGAGGGAGGTTGGGTATGTGGGAATCTCTAGTATTCCGTGTGTGACTTTGCTGCGACCTAAAACTTCTTTGAAAATTAAATGAAAAATTGGGAGACACTGGGGAATGAGAGGGGGAAGGTGCCATGGTACACACTGGACATCCAATAATGCAGTGATAAAAGGAAAAAAAATAATTTTAAAAAATAATCTTTTTTGTTTTTTCCCATTTTTTTTTTAATGTCCCAATCCATTAATTATATTTTATTTTTCGGGTTTTTTTTTTCTGAGTTTCCTTGTATTTTATCTCTTGCATTTAAGCTTATCATTATTATTTCATTTTCCTATTAATTGTATTTGGTTATTATATGGGCTTCATCTTCAAGGAAGGTTTAGATTACAGAAGGGTTACAATGGGGGCTGCAGAGGATCATTGGTGGGGAATGTCTGGGATGGGGAATTCATGGGAAGAAGTTCATCTGAATATACATGAAAGATATATAAAATTGTTCAAATGATCAAGGGATGGGGCATGGTCACAGTGGGTAGACAATCACTTAATAAATGAGGGAATCTGAATTCCCAGCCTGGAGAGCTCTGCCACATTCTCCAAGGGAACAGCAACAGTCCCCTGAGTGCAAAAGGGGATGGCCCATTGATGGGTTCTCGTTATTGATGACTAGGCTTATGAGTCTTTGCTCTTGTAATTGAAACTTAGTCTACTGTTATGGGGTGTCTAAGGGTTGCCACCTGAGTGCCTCCTTGTTGCTCAAATATGGCCTCTCTCTAAGCCAAACTCAGCATATGAATACATTACCTTCCCCCCACCGTGAGACATGACTCCCGAGGATGAGCCTCCCTGGCAATGAGGGATTAATACCAAGTGCCAACTGGCAACACGACTGGAAAAAAAACTTGAATAAAAGGGGGAAAAGGTAAAGACAAATGAGTTCATGTGACTAAGAGGCTACAAAGAGAGTCAGGAGGTCATCCCAGAGGTAACGCTTATGCACACCTCAGTACGATCTCATAGAACACCAAAGTGGATATCACCCCACACAGAGGGACTCCTGAGGGCTCTGGAGACACCCAGGTCCTATATAAGGGGGGATAGCCCCAGAGATTGATGCCTTATCAGTGGGCTATACTTTGGAATCTGTGCTCCTGAGAGTGACAGAGTTGGACTCAAATAAGTCCTCCCTGCACATGGTCCATCAGTCCCTTCTATTCAAACCTATATGTGATGCTGGAGTTTGTAGGTGTACTTCCAGGGACTGGAGCCTCTGGCCCTGCCCATGTGCCAGCTGTGCCTGGAATCTCAGTGGAGTTGCAACTCCTACTCTTCAGCTCAATGGACTCACCCAAGTCACCTGGTGAGGAGACGATGATGGACAACGGCCACCCAAGGGAATGGAGAGAGCCTTCAGCCGCAGGCAGGATAATCTCATCCATCGTATCCATGGGCTATAAGTCCACTTTCACTTGGAGGTGGAGTGGACATCACCATCCCAGTCCCCTCAGGATTGGGGGAAGAGCTATGGACTAGAGTGGACTTAATGGTATTCTGTTGTAGACATATTGTGATTCAAGCAACGGAAGAAATTTTAACAGTGAGGTGGAGCCAGTGGCCACTAGAGACTTTCAGGGCAGGGAGGGGAAGGGCAGTTGTAATACATGGGCTTTTTCAGTTGTAATACACTTGCCCTGAGTGATGTTGCAGCTACGGATATAGGCCATTTTACATCAGTATATACCATGCAGAAATGTGTGGGAAAGTGTGTGGTCTACAATGTGAACTATGGTCTATGCTTAGTGGCAAAGCCCCAGGATGTGTATATCCATTCCAGGTGATGTGCCACACTAATGAAAGATGTTTATGTGGGATATTGTGGGAGATGTGGGAGGTGGGGAACATGGGAATCCCTGTGGTTTTTGTGTGGCATTTGTGTAATCTAAGCATCTTTTAAAATATATATATATATAAAAATATTTATGTAAGCAAATGCACATATATGCATATATATTTATATATCATTTTACAAATATTGGTTTGTATTGTGAAAAATTTGATTTTTACCCACAATAAAATTTTTTTAAAAAATACAGGGTCCTTCCACCTCAGTGAAATTTCTAGGTGTCTAGTGGTATGGGGCCTGTCAAGATATCCCTTCTAAAGTAAAGGATAAGCTGTTGCACCTGGCCCCTCCTATGACCAAAAAGAGGCACAATGCTTAGTTGGCCTCTTTGGATTTTAGAGACAACACATTCCTCATTTGGGTGTGCTATTCCGGCCCATTTACCGAGTGACCAGAAAAGCTGCTAGTTTTGATTGGGGACTGGAACAAGAGGAAGCCCTGCGACAGGTCCAGGCTGCTGTGCAAGCTGCACTACCACTTGGACCATATGATCCAGCAGATCCAATGGTGCTGGAAGTTTCAGTGGCAAGTAGAGATACTGTCTGGAGCCTTTGGCAGACCCCTATAGGGGAATCACAACACGACCCTTAGGATTTTGTAGCAAAGTCTTGCTATCCTCTGCAGATAACTACTCCCCTTTTGAGAAGCAGCTTTTGGCTTGCTACTGGGCTTTAGTAGAGACTGAAAGCTTAACCATGGGCCATCAAGTTACCATGAGACCTGAGTTGCCTATCATGAGCTGGATATTGTCTGACCTACCAAACCATAAAGTTGGGCATGCACAGCAGCACTCAATAATTGTATATACGAAATAGGGCTCGAGCAGGTCCTGAGGGCACAAGTAAGTTACATGAGGAAGTAGCCCAAATGTCCATGGTCACCACCCCTGCCATGGTACCTTCTCTTTCCCAGCCCACAGCTTTGGCCTCTTGGGGATTCCCTTACAATCAGTTGACTGAGGATGGGAAAACTTGGGCCTGGTTTACAGATGGTTCTGCACGATATGCAGGTACCACCCAAAAGTGGACAGCTGCGGCACTGCAGCCCTTTTCTGAGACACTCTTGAAGGATAGCAGTGAGGGCAAATCCTCCAGTGGGCAGAGCTTCGAGCAGTGCATCTAGTTCTTCATTTTGCTTGGAAGAAGAAATGGCCAGAGGTGCGTTTGTACCTGATTCATGAGCTGTTGCCGATGGTTTGGCTGGATGGTCAGGGACTTGGAAGGAACATGATTGGAAAATTGGTGACAAGGAGGTCTGGGGAAGAGCTATGTGGATAGAACTTTCTGAGTGGACAAAAAACATGAACATATTTGTGTCCCACATGAATGCTCACCAGAGGGTGACTTCGGCAGAGGAAGAGTTTAATAATCAAGTGGATAAGATGACGCGCTCTTTGGCTAATGCTCAGCCTCTTTCCCCAGCCACTCCTGTCATTGCCCAATGGGCTCATGAACAAAGTGGCCATGGAGGTCGGAATGGAATTTATGCATGGGCTCAGCAGCATGGACTTCCCTTCACCAAGG
This sequence comes from Tolypeutes matacus, assembly GCA_026826555.1. NCBI lineage: Eukaryota > Metazoa > Chordata > Mammalia > Cingulata > Chlamyphoridae > Tolypeutes > Tolypeutes matacus. The sequence continues at coordinate 59,582,316 of JAKSZT010053887.1, forward strand.
CTGACATGGCTACAGCCACTGCTGAATGCCCAATCTGCCAGCACCAGAGATCACACTCAGCCCGATATGGCACCATTCCTCGAGGTGACCAGTCTGCTACCTGGTGGCGGGTTGACTACATTGGGCCACTTCCACCATGGAAGGAGCAGCGATTTGTTTTAACTGGAATAGACACATACTCTGGCTATGGGTTTGCATTTCCAGCATGCAATGCTTCTTCCAAAACTACCATCCGTGGACTTACTGAATGTCTTATCTACCACCATGGCATTCCACACAGCATTGCTTCTGATCAAGGGACCCATCTTACAGCAAATGATGTGCAGGACTGGGCACATGCCCATGGAATTCACTGGTCTTACCATGTTCTCCATCACCCTGAAGCAGCTGGATTGATAGAATGGTGGAATGGCTTTTTGAAGACTCGATTACTGCACCAACTAGGTGGCAATACCTTGCAGGGCTGGGGCAATGTTCTTCAGGAGGCTGTGTATGCTCTGAATCAGCATCCTCTCTGTGGTGCTGTTTCTTCCATAACCAGGATTCATGGGTCCAGGAATCAAGGGGTGGAAATGGGAGTGGCACCACTCACTATTACCCCTAGTAATCCACTAGGAAATTTTTGCTTCCTGTCCCTGCAACCTTAAGCTCTGCTGGTCTACAGGTTTTAGACCCAAAAGGATAAGTGCTGCCACCTGGGAACATAACAATGATTCCATTGAACTGGAAGTTAAGACTGCCATCTGGCCACTTTGGGCTCCTCTTACCTGTGAATCAACAGACAAAGAAGGGAATTAGTGTACTGGCTGGGTGATTGATCCTGACTATCAAGGGGAAATAGGACTACATCTACATAATGGGGGTAAAGAAGAGTTTGTCTGGAATGCAGGGGATCCTCTAGGGCTTCTCCTAGTACTGCCATGCCCTGTGATTAAAGTCAATGGAAAACTGCAAGAAACCAATTCAAGCAGGACTAACAATGGCCCAGAATCTTCAGGAATGAAAGTTTGGGTCACCCCACCAGGCAAAGAACCACAGCCAGCTGAAGTGTTTGCTGAAGGTAATGGGAACATGGAATAGGTAGTGGAAGAAGGTAGTGATAAATATGAACTTTGACCATGTGACCAGTTACAGAAATGAGGACTGTAATAGTCATGAACCCTTCTTCCTTGTTTCATTATGAGTATGATTGTATATGTACACAAAGCGAATTTCTTGTTTTCTTCCTCAACCTTTTCCCCTATCATATGAAAAGTTGTATTAATTCCACGTCATAATATTTAAGGATGTCAAGTTTAAGCAAGGACTTGCACCCTATTTCTGTGGGGAATTAATGCATTTCCAGTTGTACACAGGGGAGTTGAACATTGTTAGGCAGAAATATATATGTATGCTTGTCTGTGATTGTTTTTACTTAGAGACTAAGTATGGTTTAGGGTAATGTGTATGACTGCCGAGTTGACAAGGGGTGGACTGTGATGGTTAGGCTAATGTGTCAATTCGGCCAGGTAATTGTGTCCAGGTGTCTGGTCCAGCAAACACTGGGCTAATTGTAATACAAGAGCATTTACGGACTTCAATCACCAGGGATTTTACTGCGTGGATGGCTGATTACCTCTGCATCAATCAGGGAGATTACATCATCAGTGGGTGACACTTTTATCCAATCTGTTGAGTGCCTTAAAAAGGGAAGTGATTTCAACGTTCAGAGAGAATTTCCCAGTTCATCGTTGGACAGCCACTTCTCCCAGAAACTCATCAAGGACCTTTCATCAGACTTTCACCAGAGCTTCTGGTTTGCAGCCTGCCTGTAGAACCTGGACTTGTGCATCCCCACGGTCACATGAGAGACTCTTAAAATCTCATATTATTGACAGATATCTCCTGTTGATGCTGTTTCTCGAGAGAACCCTGATTAATACAGTTACTTTTACTGATATAATCTTCATTTGGAGACTCTCCTCCAAGCCTCTCTCTCCTGTCTTTTGTTTTCAGATGGTAGCACACTCTTTAGTATTTCCTGCAAAGCGGTCTCTTGGTTACAAACTTTCTCAGTTTATGTTTATCTGTGAATATTCTAAACTCACCCTCATTTTTGAAAGACAATCTTGTCAGATATAAGATTCTTGGCTGGAGGTTTTTCTCTTGCAGTATCTTAAATATATCATGCCACTGTTTTCTGCCTCCATGATTTCTGATGAGAAATCAGCACTTAATCTTATTGGGGCAAGCTTTTCTCTTGCTGCTCTCAGAATTCTCTTTGTCTTTTGCATTTGACATTATGATTAGTATGTGTCTTGGAGTTGATCTATTCAGATTTATTTGGATAGGAGTACATTATGCTTATTGGACATGGATACCCATGTCCTTCAATAGGGTTGGGAAATTTTCTACCATTAATTTTTCAAATATTCCTTCTGCCCCTTTTCCCTTCTCTTCTCCTTCTGGGACACCATGACATGTATGTTTGCATGTCTCTTGCTGTCATTTAGTTCCCTGAGACATTGTTCAATTTTTTCCACTATTTTCTTCATCTATTCTTTTGTATGTTGGCTTTCAGAAGGCATTTCTTCAAGCTTACCAATCCTTTCTTCTGCCTCCTCAAATCTGCTATTATATGATTCCAGTGTATTTTTAATTTCATTTATTGTACCTTTCATTTCCATAAGATCTGCTATTTTTCTATGTTTGCTTTCAAATTCTTCTTTGTGCTCATCCAGTGTCTTCTTAATATCCTTAATCTCTTTAGCCATCTCATTGAATTTATTAAGGAGATTTGTTTGAACATCTATGATTAGTTGTCTCAACTCCTTTATGTCATCTGGAGGCTTATCTTGTTCCTTTAATTGGGCCATATCTTCCTGTTTCTTGGTGTGGATTGTAATTTTTTGTTGTTGTCTTGGCATCTAGCTTACTAGATGTATTTATTCTGGGTGCAGTTTCTCTCTTTAGTTTAGGGCTTTCTTGCCCTTTCTCCCTTGCTGGTTGTGTAGTAGGAGCCAAGGATGTTGGTGCTGTAAGTTTTGGAGGCTAAAGCTGCCCGCGTTGCCCAAGGGACCAATGAATCTTCTCTCAACTCTCGCCTTTGCCAGGGGTAGGGACAGAGCCACAACTGTTTGTAATAATACAAGTCATGCAGGCCTCGACTCTAGTTGCCCAGAGAGACTAATGAAGCTTCACGCCCCTTTCTCCTCTGCATTGGACAGAGATGTCGCAGCAGGTATGGGCAGCAATCTATGCCATGCAGATCCAAAATGTCCACAGTTGTCCAAGTACACTTCTGACTATTCAGTCTGTACCAGCCAAATGTACCTGCAATGACTCAGAGAGGCTGGTACAGTGTCTGCCAGCCCCCTTCCTGCTAAGGTAGAGCTGAAGCCTAGGCCAGGGCTGCAGTCCAATCTGGATGAAAGAAGCCAATCCCTACCATCACTGTAATTTTTAGTCAGCCTGGTTTCCCCTCATGCTGAGGGCAGAGTAAAAATGGCAGCTACCGGTCTCTTTCTGAAGTGGACAGATTCAAACTTTAGCTGTTCTTAGGGTTATACTTTTGCCAGCCGAATTGACTAATCAGTATCTGGAATCAGTGGCCATGTGTCTTTACCACCCCTGTTTTGGGGAAATGGAGCTTCCAACTCCAGCCGCAGAATAGCTCCTGAGGCAGCTTGCGCTGCCAGAGTAGGATGATCACCAGCCTCTGTGGTGTGGCATGTATTTTCCCAGAGAGGCTGGTGCAGGTCCCACCAGCTTCCTTCCTGCCAAAGGTGAGGCTGGGGCTTGTGCTACAGCTGCAATCTGATCTGGATGGAAAGAAGCTGGTCCCTAGCAGCACTATGATTTTCAGTCCATCCTGCTTCCCCTCATGCCAGGGGCGGAGTTTAAATGGAAGCTACCGGCCTCTTTCTGACTTGGACAGGTTCAAACTTTAGCTGTTCTTAGGATTATACTTTAGCCCGCCAAATTTACTAATCAGTAGCTGAATTTGGTGCCCAATTGTCTCTTCCTCCCCCCGTTTTTAAGAAACGGAACTTCCAATTCCAGCTGCAGAATAGCTCCCGAGGCGGCTTGTGCTGACAGTGGAGGATGGGATTCGGCCTCTGTGATGTAGCGTGCTCTACTTCCAAATCTTCTCTGCAGATGGGCAATCTCCTCCTTCCATTCTTTCAAGCATATTGCAGGATGCTCTTCTGGTCTCCTGGAGCCCCCAAACAGGTGTTTTAGATAGCTCTGAGTGATTACTAACTGCCCTGTAGTACGAGCTGACTCTAGGGGCTCCTTACTCTGCAGCCATCTTGCTGGTTCAAAGGGTCATTTGTCTTTTTACTGTTGAGTTGCAACATCTCTTTATATATCATGGATCTTAAATCCTTATCAGACACATGATTTCCAAATATTTTCTCCCATTGAGTCAGCTACCTTTTCATTCTTTGGACAAAGTCTTTGAGGGGAAAAAATGTTTAATTTTGAGGAGATCCCATTTATTTTTTCTGGTTGCACTTGCTTTGGATGTAAAATCCAAGAGACCACCCCCTACCACAAGGTCTTTAAGATGTTTCCCTACATTTTCTTCTATGGTCCTAGCTTTTATATTTACGCCTTTGATCCATTTTGAGCTGATTCTTGTACAGGGAGTGAGATAGGGGTCCTCTTTCATTTTATTGGTTATAGATATCAAGTTCTCCCAGCACCATTTGTTGAAGAAACTGTTTTGTTCCATTAACATAGACTTGGTAGGTTTGTCAAAAACCAGTTGGCTGGCGGATGTGGCTCAAATGGTTGGGTGTCTGTCTGCCATATGGAGAGACCTGGGTTCGATCCCTGGGACCTCCCGCTAAAATGAAAAAAAAAAAAAAAAAAAAAAGAAAACAGTTGGCTGTAGAGGTAAAGGATTATTTCTGAACTCTCAATTCTGTTCCACTGATCAATGCATCTATCTTTATGCCAGTACCTTGCTGTTTTGACTACTGTAGCTTTGTAATATGCTTCAAGGTCAGGCAGTAAAATTCCTCCCATGCTGCTCTTCTTTCTTAGAACTCTTTTAGCTATTCAGTTGCAATTTCCCTTCCAAATGAATTTGGTAATTGCCTTCTCTATTTCTGTAAAGTAGGCTGTTGGAATTTTGATTGGTATTGCATTGAATCTATAAATCAGTTTGGGTAGGATTGACATCTTCACGATATTTAGTCTTCCAATCCATGAACACAGAATGTTTTTCCATTTGTTTAGGTATTTATTGATTTCTTTTAGAATTTTTTGTAGTTTTCTACATATAGGTACTGTAGTTCTTTGGTTAAACTGAGTCCTAGGTATTTGAGTCTTTTTGTTGCTATTGTAAATGGAATTTTCCCCCGATTTCCACCTCAAATTGTTCAACACCAGTTTACAAAACATTACTGATTTTTGCATGCTGATCTTGTATTCTGCCACATTGCTGAATTCATTTATTACCTCAAGTAGATTTGTTGTAGACATTTCAGAATTTTCTAAATATAGGCTCATGTTATCTGCAAATAGTGAGAGTTTTACTTCCTCTTTTCCCATTTGGATGCCTTTAATTTTTTTCTTGTATAATTACTCTAGCTAGACTTCTAATACAACATTGAATACTGAGTGACAGTGGGCATCTTTGTCTTGTTTCCAATCTTAGAGGGAAAACTTTCAACTTTTCCCCATTGAGTAGGATGTTGGCTGTGGGCTTTTCATATATGCCTTTTATCATACTAAGGAATTATCCTTCTATTTCTCTTTCAAAGTGTTTTTATAAAGAAAGTATGCTGAATTTTTTCGAATACCTTTTCTGCACAGATTTAGTGATCATGTGATTTTTTTCCCTTCAATTTGTTAATGTGGTGTATTACATTGATTGATTTTCTTATGTTAAACCAGCCTTGCATACCAGGAATAAATCCCACGTGTTTGTGATGAATAAGTTTTTTGATATGCTGTTGGACTCAATATGCAAGTATTTTGTTGAGAATTTTTGCATTTATGTTCATTAGAGAAGATGGTCTGTAATTTTCTTTACTTGTAGTGTCTTTATCTGGCTTTAGTATTAGGGTGATGTGAGCTTCATAAAATGTGTTGGATAATTTTCCCTCCTCTTCAATTTTTTGGAAGAGTTTAAACAGGATTGGTGTTAATTCTTTTTGAAATGCTTGGTAGAATTCACTTGTGCAGCCATCTTATCCTGGACTTTTCTTTGCTGGGAGATTTTTGATGATGTATTCAATCTCTTTAAATGTGATTGGTTTGTTAAGTTCTTGTATTTCTTGTAGCGTCAGTGTCGGTTGTTTGTACATTCCTAGGAATTTGACCATATCACCTAGGTTGTCTAGTTTGTGCATACAGTTTCTCATAATATCCTCATATGATCCATTTTAATCTCTGTGGGGTCAGACTTCTCTCCCCACTTCCCTTCATTTCTTATTTGTATTTATTTGCATCTTCTCTCTTTTTTTCTTTGTTAGGCTAGCTAGGAGTTTGTCAATTTTATTGATCTTCTCAAAGAACCATCTTTTGGTTTTGTTGATTTTCTCTATTGTTTTTTTTTTGTTGTTGTTGTTGTTGTTGTTCTCAATTTCATTTATTTTTGCTCTAATCTTTATTATTTCTTTCCTTCTGCATACTCTGGGAGTGGTTTGCTGTTCTTTTCCTGGTTTCTCCTAGTGCTCAGTTAGATCTTTGATTTTAGCTCTTCTTTTTTAATATAGGCATTTAGGGCTATAAATTCCCCTCTCAAGACTGTCTTTATTGTATACCATAATTTTTGATAAGTTATGTTCTCGTTTTCATTTGTCTCACTATATTTACTGATTTCACTCGCAATTTCTTCTTTGACCCACAATGTGTTCAGCCTGTACACATTGTGAATATACCTCTTTCTTGTCTATTACTGATTTCCAGTTTCATTCCATTTTTATCTGAGAAGGTGCTTTGTATAATTTCAGTCTTTTTTTATATATTGAGAGCTGCATTGTGACCTAACATATGGTCTATCCTGGAGGAGATCCATGGGCACTTGAAAAGGATGTATAACCCATTGTGTTTGGATGCAACATCCTGTATATGTCTGTTAGGCCTAACTCATTTATCACTTTGTTCAATTTCTCTGTTTCCTTCTTGATCTTCTGTCTAGTTGGTCTATCTAATGATATAACAACCAATGTTGTTGAACTCTCCAGTGATTACTGTAGAGGTGACTATTTCTTCCTTCAGTTTTGCCAGAGTTTGCCTCATGTATTTTGGGGCACTCTGATTAGGTTTCTAGAAATTTATGATAGTTATATCTTCCTGGGGGATTGTCCCTTTCATTAATACATAGTGGCCTTCAGTATTTCTTATAACTTTATTGCGTTTAAAGTCTGTTTTGTCCAATATTAGTATAGCTACCTCTGCTCCTTTTTGGATAATATTTGCATGGAGTATCTTTTTCCAACCTTTCACTTTCAGCTGATTTGTATCCCTGGGTCTAAGGTGAGTGTCTTCAAAAAAAAAAAAAAAAAAAAAGATACTTAGATTACATAAAATGTTACATAAAAAAAATATAAGGATTCTCATATGCCCCACTCCCCAGACCTCCCACTTTTCCCCACATTAACAACTTCTTTCATTAGTGTGGTACATTCATTGCAATTGATGAACACATTTTGGAGCATTGCCACTAAGCATGGATTATAGTTTACATTGTATTTTACACTCTCTCCCACTCAATTCCATAGGTTATGGCAGGATATATAATCGCCTGTATCTGTCATTGCAATGTCATTCAGGTCAATTCCAAGTCCTGAAAATGCCCCCATATTACACCTCTTTTTCCCTCTCTCTGACTTTAGCACCCTCCAGTGGTCACTGTCTCCACATCCATGATATAATTTCTTCCATTGCTAGAATCACAATAAGTCTATAGTAGAATACCAGTAAGTCAATTCTAGTCCATATTTTAATCCCCAATCTTGAGGATTCTGGGATGGTGATACCCACTCCACCTCTAATTGAGAGGGGACTCAATCCCATATGGCTGATGGATGGAACTCTCTTGCTTGTAGTTGTAGATTCTCTCAGTTCCTTGGTGTGGTGGTTATCCATTCTCACCTCCTTGTTAATTGTCCTGGGTGAGTCCAATGAACTGGAGAGTAGATGTTGCAACTCCACTGAGGCTCAGGGCCCAGCTGGCACATGGACAGCTCAGAGATTTAAGTCTCTTGGACGTACATAAGGTGAGTCTCTTGTAAGCAACATATGGATGGCTTGTGTTTTTTTATCCTTTCTGTCAGCCTATATCTTTTGATTGGGGAATTTAATCCATTCACATTCAGTGATATTACTATAAATGCATTATTTACTTCCACCATTTTATTATTTGGTTTTCATATGTCATATCTTATTTTCATCTGCCTTTTCACTCTTTTGGTTACCCTTTCTGCTATTCTTTCTTCTATACTCTCTTCCAAACCCCTATCTCCTGTCTTTTTCTTTCAGGCTCTAAGAGTTACCTTAATATTTCCTGCAACGGTTGATTCTTTTTTACAAACTCTCTCATTTTCTGTTTGTTTGCGAATATTTTATACTCACCTTCATATTTGAAGGACAATTTTGCTGGATAAAGAATTCTTGGCCAGCAGTTTTTCTCTTTCAGTATACTAATTGTATCATGCCACTTTCTTCTCACTTCCGTGGTTTCTGATGAGAAATCCATGATAAGTCTTACTAGGCATCCCTTGTATGTGATGGTTTGCCTCTCCCTTGCTGCTCTCAAAATTTTCTCTTTAATTTTAATGTTTGACATTCTGAGTAGTATGTGTCTTTGAGTAGGTCTATTTGGATTTATTCTGATTGGGGTATGCTGTGCTTCTTGGACATGTAAGTTCCTTTCTTTCATGAGAGTTGGGAAATTTTCAGCTATTATTTTCTCAAATACTCTTTCTGCCCCTTTTCCCTTCTCTTCTCCTTCTGGAACTCCCATGACATCTGTGTTGTTCTGTTTCATGTTGTCATTCAATTCCCTGAGCCCCTGCTCAATTTTCCCATTCTTTTCTCTCTTTGTTATTTTCTGTCTTCAATTTCAGCTGTTCTGTCTTCAGTATCACTTATTTTTTCTTCTATCATTTCAAGTCTGCTGTTATATGCCTGTAATGTGTTTTTGATCTCACCTATTGTGTCTTTCATTCCCATGAGTTCTGTTACTTTCCTATTCAGGTTTTCAAATTCTTCTTTGTGCTAGCTCAGTGCCATCTTGATGTCATTTATCTCTTTGGCCATATTGTCTTTCAATTCATTAATACAATTTTGGAAAATTGTGCACATCTTGTTAGTTAGTTGTCTCAAATCCTGCATCTCCTCTGGGGCTTTGATATAGTCCTTTTCTTGGGCCATGTCTTCCATTTTCTTAGTATGGCTCATAATTTTTTGCTGATGTCTAGGCATGTGATTATGATGGAGAGTTTACTCAGATGCTCAATTTCTCTCTTTTGTAGGGATTTAGTGGCAGGAGGCTGTGTGTTACTATTGTTCTTTGATTCTTTTTTTTTTTCTTTGTGGGTAAAAATCAAATTTTTCACAATACAAACCAATATTTGTAAAATGATATATAAATATATATGCAGATATGTGCATTTGCCTACATAAATGTTATATATATATATATATTTAAAGATGCTTAGACTACATAAGTTCTTTGATTCTTGATTTAACCTGGGTCTTTATGATTGTCCTTGTTAGTTGCTCAAAACTGGGCTCTGACCCATTAATGGGTTGCAATTCCGCTTCCTAGGGCCTTGGGGAAGGAGGCTATAAAGGCCAGAAAAATCCTCTTATTTACTTTTAATTTCCTCACGTGCACTTCCTTGATCTGCCAGAAGATGGCATGCTTTGGCAGTCCTCTCAGTTGGTTGCCTGGTAGGTGTGTGTTTGCTGCAACAAAGGTAGGATCAATATGATATAGGTTCCTGCCTGGGGTCTAAGAGCCTTATAATTCAAACTTTCTCAAAGACAGTTCTCCAATCTTCGCTGGCAAATTTCTCACTTTTCCCGGGTAGGATATAATTCCACTCCCCTCTGCTTCTTCAACAATCAGTCCCAGTTAGGAGATAGGGAGTTTGAGGGTCGAATCTCTTTAGTCTCAGATATCTTTATTCCTGAGCTGACTCCTAAGGCAAACAATGACACGGCCCCACCAGGCCTGGAAGGGCTGGTGGGACACAACAGACCAAATTTGTGGGTCAAGAGCTGAGTCAGCCTTAAGCTGTGTCCCTCTATCTCTCCTTTCCTGGGGAGGTGGATTCCTGGGCCCCCTTTGTCTGTAGCTACCAGCCCAAAGGCCCAAGTATTCAAAAGTGTCATTAGTGTGGAGGAGGATGCTAGCAGTTGCAGCTGCCCTTTTAAACTCACAGTTTTGCCTTCATAATTCTTTTTCTTTGTCCATCTTTCTTCTGGGCAGTGTCAAACCTTTCCCTTGTGTCCTAAACCCTGGAAGATTTTTTTCCAAGCCATTTCTGCCTGTCCTCTAGCTGTTTTTCTGGGGGAAAAGAGAGTCCTGTGTCTTTCTAGTTGGTCATCTTTCCGGAAGTGATCTCAGTTCTTAGCTTCTTTAGCTTCATTTTCTTCCAGGATGCTGATGTGGATAGGTCTGAATCACTCCTCTTGCAAGTGCCTCCCTGCCCTGAAGAGGCCTGTAGGTAGGGAGATAAGGCCAACACTACTTTGAAGTTTAGCAATTTACCTATTCCTGCTTCTTTTTGCCATCAGAGTGGTAAGACCCCAAACATCAAGACTAGAGTGTGTGCTTTGAGGAAGGGGCAATGAAGACCTAATTTCATATTTGGCCTTAGGCTACAAAGGCAAAAAATTCCTCCTGGCTCACCTACATTCACCCTAGTTTAGCAAGGCCAGTATGTCTCATAGGAGTTGAGGTTAAACTTAACAAGAAGTATGATGTGCTCTTTTCTAAAATATTGCCTCTGTGTATAGCTGTCTTGGGGAAACTTAATGATTGGCTGCTGGCCACCCCAGTTTTCATCAGAGATAAACCCAAGCTGTAAGATTCTCTATGGGAATGGAACTGTAAATCTTTATTCAGAACTTTGCTGAAGAACTGTTCTGCTGTAGGCCTCAGAGATTTATTTTTCAGAACTGTTTAGATTAGGGATATCTCAAGAAAGGTCAGGGCTTTTTGTATCTTGAAAGCAAGAGATGACCCACCACTCTCTTTAGTCTGTTGAGGAAGGACTGTGAGGTCTAAACTCCAAATGCAAAGCTGATACACAGGCACTTCAAAACCAGCTCCCAAAAGCATGCAGATGAGCCAGCAAGGTGGCCTCCATCTTGCTGCATTTATCACATTTCATGGTCTGACTAGGCCTGTTGGGCTCAGAAAGCTAGTCTGTAGGATCCCAGAGTTGCCGTGTAATATGGAGATAAAAGATACACAGGGCCTCTGTGTCAAACTACCCTTTACTAACTGCCAGTGACTTAACCTCCCAATCCCTGTTTTCTCTTTTTAAAACTGGTGATGATCATAATAGTAACTATATTCAAGGGTTGTTATAAGGACTAAATGAGTTAATATGTGAATAATGATCAGATTAGTATCTAGCCATAGTTTCTGCTATGTGAATGTTATTACAAAACTGATAAGAGAGTGGTCTTCATACCAAAGTGGTAAATTATTTTACAATGAGAAAATAGAGTTATTAGGCAACTGGAGACTCATGTTGACCTGATCTTGCCCCAGGGAAAGCCAACTTAACACGGTTCTCTGTGAATATATAATGTCAGCAAGCAAGGGAAGTTGTTATGATTTATGTATCTAACAGCATTAGATTCATATCGTTTTGCATTGGACTGTTCCTACTCTAGATATGTTTCATATATTTATCAGGCAATAATTGTGGCCTGGGGAGTCATCTGTTCACTATATGACTATTTTGCTTATCTCTGCACAAATCCATTGTAACAGCTGTAATAATAATAATGTTACGATTTTGTGAACACTTCCCGTGTCCATTATAAACATAATTATTCTCATTTATTCCCCACAAGACTCTTATAAGCACTATCACAGGTGAGGAAGCTGAGGTTTAGAGAGAGATGTATAGTCCCTCTGGGATTTTGCCCCTGCAGTTTCCTTGTCTGAAACACACATTTGCCAGTCACCTGGATCATTCCTCTTCACAAGACCTGGCTCTAGTGTTCCCTCTTCCGAAAAGCAGACTCCAACTCGCCTCTCTGGAACCTCCTCTGGGCCAGGCACCCTTCCTCTATTCCTAATTGTCCTCTGTATTACTTGGTAATGCACTCACTGCACCATATAAAATGTTCTCAGCTGTCTCCCCCACTAGAGCACTTCCTACTCAAAGGTGCTCATTATCTGGCAGAAATAGTTATTCACTAGAATAACCACAGAGCCTGATATAGAGTAGTTGCTCACAATACTTGGAGAGTCACACATGATATGACGTTATGGTCCTGAGACTTCTGTTTGAGCCAGGCTGGCTTGAACAGATGATGCTGACCTTCAATGATAAAAGAGAAGTGGTTCCATGAGGACATAAGGAAGTTTCTGAGTTCAAATGAGCCAAAGAAACCAGAACTTCAAATTTGCTAAACTCATCTGAAAGTGAAAAACCAAAACACTTTTTCAAAGAAAAGAAATGTATTTAAAAGCTTTCCTAAACTACACCACAAAATTTTCCAATATAATTTTTTTAAAAGTTCCAAGGTATTCTAGTAGTTTGGCACTAGAAATGATCCAATTTGAGCAATACCTCTAAGAATGAACTGCTCAATCATATAACATAGATTGTATCTTGTAGGATCTGAAAATCTTGCACAGCAAGAGATAAGAAACTCACCACAGGATCAGCTGCTCCCCTTTGCCAAATGGCCACTGTACCAGCACCAGTACACTCCCACCAGGCTCCACTCCCAGCCCAGATGCACTGATAACCTCTGTTTATTAGCCTTGTGGCCTTCACCTAAGTGCATCATTCAGTAGTCATTCTTTTCTGCTATCTAAGGGCTGTTTCCATCAGTCCAAAATCTTTCATAAAGAATCACACTAGGAAGCCCTTGGTGAGAATCTCTCAGTAGCAATCACACTTATTTCACTCAAGCATTGGAAAGAACCTTAACAAAATACAGCATGGTTCTTTTTTTTTTTTTTTTAAAGATTTATTTATTTATTTATTTACTTTTATCTATTTTAATCCCTCATCCCTCCTCCATTGTAGCTGTTTTGTGTACATTCACTGGGCAATTCTCTGTGTCTGTTTCCTGCCCTCTCTTCTCATCCTTCTCCTCCTGTCTTCATCAGGATTCGATCCTGGTAACCTCCAATATGGTAGAAAGGTGTCCTACCACCTGTGCCACCTTAGTTCCTGTCTTTTTTTTTTTCAATGAATTCATTGCACAGGGGTCTTTGGTAGAAGGCTGGCTTTGATGGCCAGTGTCATAATTTAAAATTTGCCACAAATATTGATCGTTTCAAGAGCAATAAAGGAGAATGGTCCTCAATCTTCTGTCATAGAGTAAAGTTTAATTTGAGGATCATGGGAATATTAACTCCTTTGTGGAATTCAGTGCAAGATTATATGCTCATGTTCTTACACAAATCTATAATTTCAAGTTGAGTTTGCATTAACAGTTCCACTGTAGTTAGATATCAAAGTTTGTGTCCTTTGTTTTTGTGCTTTGCAAATGCATTTCAGAGTCCACTTGTAGCACAGATAAGCTCTGAATCATGCAATTTTGGACTTTATCCAGGGAACTCTGCACCTAAGGTGTGTGATTATTTTGAGTTGTGAAAATCACCATTCCTGAGGCAGTCCATTTCTTTTAGACAACTCTGAATGTTGAAAACTACTTCATTAAATTGAACAGAATTCTGCCTCCCTGAAATTTCTTCCATTTCCAGGTGGGAACACCTATGCAAAATCTATGGGGGTCTTATTTCTGACTAACATAAAGAATGACTTTCTAACAGTCCAAAACGCCTCAGTTAACCATGACTTCCCTCTCAATATGACCATTGCCTGAACTCAGTATACGGTATGTACCAGGTACTCTTTTAAGTGCTTTTCTGACATTAAATCTTCTATCACAATAGCACTTTGAGGTGGGTACTTTTATTATCCCCATTTTATAGATGAAACAGGCACAGAGAGTTTGAACAACTTGCCCAAAATCAAATACACAGATAGTAAATGGGTGGAGCCAGAACTCAAATCCAGGCAGTCTAAATCCATTGCCCATACTGCTAAGACCATGGCTATTGGATCACTGTTTGACAGGATGCATTCCAACAGTAAAAAGAGGTTTGAATAAAACAGCATTTGAAATATTTTCCAACCATGAGAATCTATGGTCCATGGAATGCTCATGCAATAAGAACATTTCTCCTTAATCACCCTTTCCCCAAAGTCTGGATTAGTTGCCTATTATGTACTTCCTTAGATGCTTGTACTTCTTCTATTACTGAACTTACCCAACTATATTATAATTATTTAATTTTCTTTTTCCCACATAAAACTAAACTTCCTCAAAATAAGGACCACTGCTGTCTTCTTTATCATTGTATATTGAGTACATAGTAGAGTACCTGATGCAAAGTGGCCAGTCAATAAATATCTTTTGGAGAAATGAATAAAAGATATAATAAACCCATGGTAACATCCCATTCTAAAGAATTTAAATTTTGGCAAGTCTTAGTGAGAACTAGATCTAGAATGAAAACTGGTAGGAAATAGACACATTCATACTAAAAATGTAGGGTCTTTAAAAAAACATATCCCTTAATGCTTATTGTATGTTAGTTACTAAAATGAAAAGAATATAAATAATAAACAAGAGAAGATTACTTAAATAAATTATGATCTGTTCATCCAATAGAATACTGGAAAATAATTGTTAATGATATGGAAATGCACTCTTAATATATTACGTTTTAAAAAATGAACCAGCAAACTCACTTTTTGCATGTGAAAAGGAAAAGAAAAACAAAAACAAATAAAAGGGATAGGCACGTAAATAGTAATGAAAGATGAGTTAATAGCCCTAAATATTAATAGGGCTTTTTTCTGTTGTAGAATTAGAGACAACTTTTAATTTTTTATAGGTGTAATTATTTTTTTCTATTTCATTTATCTCTATTTTCTAAATTTTCTACAATGAATATGTATTACATTTGTAAAGGGGGAAACAAGGTTTTATTTTGCTAAACACAAAAGACTTATTTGTATAAAATATTTAGAAAGGAATGGATGTAACTTTTATCCACATGCTCAATTATCTCTTCTTCCTAATAATTTACTTCAAATAATATAAACATGTGTAAGGGGTAAAGGGTGGGGGCATTTAAGAAATACTTTCAAGGTGAAAACAAAAGGACAGTAGACCACTGTCATCTAATCTTGACTGACATGTGATCAGAAGCTAATATACTCAACCTAATCGCTACATGATTTTGTCTTTCTCTAACAAATGCATAACTCCCATGAAGTGATTAAAGCATACAAACAAGCAATAACAAATTACTAAATACTGTTTTCCACAGAGTGGAAAGGACAAGGGATTGCTGCATGCCAGGTGACCTCTCTATCACTCTCATTTCCTAGTTGCCAATGTCAACTACAGTGGTACCTTGGTACTAGTCATTAATTGGTTCTGGGAGGTGCAAAAAGTACCAAAAATGATGAGTATACCAAATAAATTTTCCCATAAGGAATAATGTAAATAAATTTAATGAGTTCCCAAACCAAAGACAATGCACATTTTTAAGGCAACATGTAAAAAGATACGGTTGTATATCATTACTCTGCATGAGAAATAAACTTAAAAATTAATAAATACTTAGATTAAATAAAATTAAAACTTCATTTTACCTGTACTAAGAAGAGTCCATGGCCTAATGGGATGGTAGGAGGAAAGTGGTGAGGAGAAGAGGTTACATGGAGTGTTGCTTGGAAAGAGAAGTAGAACATTGGGCACTTGCACTTCAGGTGTTCTTTCTCTTTTCTGCCTTTTTTCAGCTTGCACCACAGGCTCTGACACACTTTGTCACCTTCACTAAAATCTTATCCAATGAGGATTGCTTCCGTCTTCTTTTCAGAATTCCTCAAAAGTGTGAAATGGTTTGGTCATTCAATAAATTCACATTTCTACTTGCCAGAGCTTTGTCCATTGGTACATCTCCACAAAGTTTTGAACTTCTGCCCATTTTGCACATATTTCTTTTATCAAGGAACTGGGGACATCCTCCCTTATCTCCTTCTCACGTGAAGAAATCTCTTCAGCCACCTCTTGTTGCTGCTCCTTCTGTAGTTCCTGCAGCTCCTCGGTGCTGAGCTCTTCACGATGTTCTTCCACTAATTCCTCAAAATCAGCAGCATCAACCTCCAGACCCATGGAGTGGCCCAAAGATTCAATATCCTGCACAACTGGACCCTTTGTACCTTCAGACTTGAGGTTACCTCAAACCTTTGAAGTCTCTCTCACTCACAGCTTCTGGCCACAAATTCTTCCATGCCAAATTCATGCCGGTCCTCTTTTTAAAATGATCAAACCAGCCACTTATTATGCCATCCTAATGTGCCTGTTCCAATGGGACAGGCCCCCTGAGACATAGAAGAATCTGGTCCAAAATGTCAGTAATACTAAGAAGACCTCAGAAAACATAAATCAAGTCATACATATTTTTCTGAGTGTTACCTTCCTCACCTGTAAGATGGACTAAAAATATCTTCAATTTATTTTCTGGTCCTCAAAAATATAAATAGCATTCTCAAGATCCTGCTTAGTATACAATAATACTAAATATTGGACCTAGATGCTTAAAAGTGTAGTTATGCTTCTATGACATTGCAATTCTGATCCCTGCTTGATTCCAGGCCTCTCCTCTGTGTATTCCTGCCTCTCTGTTCTTGAGTATGGTGTCTGCACTCCTTAAACCTCAATTCTGCTGCCAGGGTTCCTCACCTTCTCTGACCTCTAGTGTTAGTGGAATGCTTTCGGTTCTGGGCTTCTAGGTTCTTGGCTGTGTCGCATAAAAGAATTTAAAGACATGCCATAGGGTAGAAAAGGGAGTAAACCGTTTATTCAGAAACAAGAAAAGAAAAACACTACACAACCCTAGAAATGATTGAATGCATGCTGCAGGGTAAGGATGCTCACGTGGGGCCCCCACTTAGGCCTTTTAAAACCTTTCCTCCTCTCCTTTCCTAATGTTGTCTGCTGTTCTGATTGGTTGCCCCACCTGTTAGGGATCAGGGGGCCAATAGTGAGGCCTTTTGTTTGGAGCTATCTGGGACTTCCCTTTTACCCCGGAAAGAGTTCCAAATGGGACCTCTTGGTCAGGATCGCTGCAGGATCTTCCAGCTTTGTTTTTCGTAGCAGCCTTCCCTCAGGGGATTTCTGGGTGGGGTCTTACAGCCACATTCTTTTCCAGGTTCTAGCTGCCTTCTCTCTTTCCCTGTACTAACCTGACTTGCTAATACTGTCTTCCCTTATGTTATCCTTTGGCCTCTCCTGTCCTGTTTCTGTGGAAGGCCCAAAAAGTAGCGTTAGCCCCTGAAATTACTTCAAGCACGGCTGAATTTTATGTGCACACTAGTTTAAGAGTAGGGATATAATTCCTTTTTCAAAAAGCACTACTTTTATTGTTTTCTTAATACAGATCATAGTTAAAACTTTTTAAAAAATGGATAGCAACAAGGAAAATTCAAAACAATCTCCAACTCTAGTACATTTCTGCCATCATTTTCCCATCTTTTAGAGAAAATATATTTTTCTTCTTCTATTAAAAGTCATTATGAAAAAAACCCTTGTATTTTAATGACTTCAATCAATAAAGTAGCCTCCCTGGCTCCAAGGGATTACTACCAAGCACCAAGTAGCAGTGCAACTGGAAAAAGGCCTTAACCAAAAGGGGGAAAAGGTAAAGACAAATGAGTTTATATGGCTAAGAGATTTCAAAGTGAGTCGCGGGGTCATTCCAGAGGTTATGCTTATGCATGTCTCAGCAGGGTCTCATTTACTTCCAAAGTAGGTACTACCCCAAATAGCAGGGCTCCTGAGAGCTCTGGAGACAGCCAGACACTATAGTCAGGGCAGACAGCTCAAGACACCAGTGGGCCCTACTTCGGAATCTATGCTGTCCAGTGTGACAGAGTTGAACTCTGTTGTGGTTTCCCTACACATGGCTCTTCTGTCCTTCTATTTGAACCTATAATTAGTACTAGAGTTGGTATGTGTATGTCCAAGAGACTTAAATCTTTGGGCTGTCCATGTGCCAGCTGGGCCCTGAATCTCAATGGCATTGCAACACCTACTCTCCAGTTCATTGGTCTCACCCAGGACAACTAAAATGGAGGTGATGATGGACAACTACCATACCAAGGAACCAAGAGAGTCTACAACTGCAAGCAAGAGAGTCCCACCAGTCAGCCCCATGGGATCGCAGCCCCCTCTCAATTAGAGGTGGAGTGGAATCACCATCCCAGAGTCTCAGGATTAGGGAATGAACTATGGACTAAAGGAGACTTACTGGTATTCTACTATAGACTTATTGTGATTCTAACAATGGAAGAAATTATATCATTGATATGGAGGCAGTGGCCCCTGGGGGTTCTAGGGACATGGAGAGGGAAAAACAGGTGTAATGTGGGGACATTTTCAGGACTTGGGAATTGTCCTGAACGACATTGCAACGATAGATGCAGGCCATTATATATATATTGCCATAACCTACAGAATTAGGTGGGACAGAGTGTAAACTACAATGTAAACTGTAATCCATGCTTAGTGGCAATGCTCCAAAATGTGTTCATCACTTGCAATGAATGTACCTCACTAATGAAGGATGTTGTTAATGGGGCAAATATGGGAGGTATGGGGAGCGGGACATATGGGAATCCCCTATATTTTTTTATGTGACATTTGTGCAATCTAAGTATCTTTAAAAAAAATTTTTTTTAAATCAAGTGTATTTCTTGCTCAAAAAAGGCATTATGATGTCAATACTATTGCGTAAATTTTTCCCACTTAATACATTTGAGGGAGTTGGAGGCAAGATGGCATCGGTTTAGGAGGGCACTCACTGACTTGCTCTCTGTGAGGATGGCTGATTGGGGACAGGGTCCTGCCCGGTGGTCTCTGCTGTGGGCGCACAGAGCGAGAAGCTTGGGACATCTGTCTTGAGGCAGCTCGACGGTGTGGATTGCTCAGTAGAGATTCATGAGTTTTAACCCTGCCTGTGGAGGTTAATACAGACGGCTAAATGAAAAATCCAAAAAATAAAAATAAAACAAATAATACAGACAGCTGAGCCCCACCCTCAGGAAAAAAGGCTGGTTTGAGCCGTGACTCCCGCCGGCAACCCGGTGAGAGGGAGTGTTTTCTGAGAGTGGGAGGGTTCTGGAAAAGGGTTGAGAGCAGTTTCCTTTCTGTGGATTTGGCTGCCTGGAACCCCTTCCAGCTTTGGGGAACAAAATAACTGGCTTGAATCTTCACTAGGCAGAAGGGAGTGGTGAATCTGCTGAGGAAGTTGATTTACCCAGCTGCCCAGGGATAAGCCCCAACTCCCACCGCCGGCAACCCGGTGAGAGAGAGCATTCTCCAAGAGTGGGAGGGTTCTGACAGAAGGTGGAGAGAGGTTTCCTTTCTGTGGATTTGGCTGCCTGGACCCCCTCATAACTTTGGGGAGCAGATAAGCCGGCTTGAAGCAGCGCCAGGCTGAGGGGAGAGGAGAATCTACTGAGGAAGCCCGATTTACGCAGCAGTCTGGTGACACTGAGGCTTGGCTCCAGAGGGTGCGGAGTCAGCCAATTTTATCATACTGCACGGACAAGCATCAGAGCTTCAGCTACCCTGGGGAGACCAGGAAGTGGGAAGTTCTTGATTAGTTTCCACAAGCATAGTTAGGGTCCCCTTGGTGAAGGGGGTGGTCTAGAAGAGGACTTCTTTTGGGGCCCTTATTTCACCAAAAAAGAAGTCACTTTAAAAAATAAAAAATGAATTTTTCTTTTTAATTTAGTTTAATACAATTGATTGATAAACACAAGCAGGCTGAGAGGTTCCACAAGGGCCCAAGAAGGAACACTGCTCTCCCTTAAATTTGTTTGACTGCTTGCTTGTGTGGTTGTTTGGTTTTTCTCTGTTTATTTGTTGTCTCTTGCTTTTCTTTCCTCTTTTCTCCCTCCCTTCTTTTTTCTTACATTGTTTTTTTTAATTAGCTGCTGCTAGCTTGTCTCTCCTTTGATGTGCTTCTTCTTCTGTGATTTCCCATTCTCTGTCTATATTGATTTTGTATCCCAAGCTATCTCTTTTACTTCCTTCATTTTTCTGCCTTCTGCTTCCTGTTGTGGTTCTTACATACCACATTTTTTCATTAGCCCACAAATTAAGGGCGTCAATTTCTATTCTATCTATTCTGTTTTCTGCTTTTTAAATTAATATTAACTTTTTCCTTTCAGCCCTTTCTTTACTCTTTCTCACCCTCCTCATCATTCTTGCCTTCTAAATCATTTTATATATATATTCCTCTATTTGGTTTCCCAGTCCATTGTAGGTACTCCACTTTTTTCCTATTACTCTACACTGCCTACATAAGCTAAATATTCATTTCACTAAGTCTTATTTGGCCCCTCTTCTAACTTTTATCAATATTACTATTATCCTTATTCCTTTCTCACATCGTTCGATTCCTCTGGCCCTAATCTTTTGCCTTCAAGGGAACATAGAAAGAAGCAAGGAAATAAAATAAAAAGAAAAAGTGTCAAAGAGAAAATTTAACACATACACAGAACCACCAGCTAAATAAAACTCTAGAACAGAGAGAGAAGCTAATCAACTGAATAAACCCATCAAGATAAACCAATGACTAGAGGGAAACAAAAAATTACAAACCACACTGAGAAACAGGAAGATGTGGACCAGTCCAATGAACAAACTAAAAACCAGGAAGAGATGCAGAACATCGAGCAACTATTCAAAGCTTTCCAAACAAATATCATGGACCAACTTAATGAAGTGAAGGAAGAGATTAAGGATATTAAGAAGACACCGAGAGAACATACTGAAGAAATTGTAAACATACAAAAAGATAACAGATATGATGGTGATCAATGGCACAATCCAAGAAATCAAAAGACACTGGATTCACATGACAGCAGATTTGAACAGGCAGAAGAAAGAATTAGTGATGTGGAAGACAATATATCTGAAATCAAACAGATAGTAGAACAGATAGACAAAAAGATAGAAAAAATCCAGCAGGGACTCAGGGATTTAACTGACAACACAAAACGCACAAACATATGCATTATGGGCATCCCAGAAGGAGAAGAGAAGGGAAAGGGAACGGAAGGAATGTTGAAGGAAATAGTGGCTGAAAACTTCCCAAGCCTATTGAGAGAGATGGATGGGCAGATCCAGGAGGCACAGCGCATCTCAAGCAGTATAAATCCCAACAGGCCAACTCCAAGACATATACTTGTCAAAATGTCCAATGTTCAAGACAAAGAGAAAATACTCAAGGCAGCAAGAGAAAAGAGAACCATCATGTACGGGGGAAACACAATAAGATTAAGTGCTGATTTCTCATCTGAAACCATGGAGGCAAGAAGACAGTGGTATGACATAGTCAAAGTACTAAAAGAAAAAAACTTCCAGCCACGAATTCTCTAACCAGCAAAACTGGCATTCAAAAATGATGGAGAGTTCAAAATATTCACAGATAAACAGAAATTAAGAGAGTATGTCAATAAGAAACCTGCACTTCAAGAAATACTAAAGGAAGTTCTACAAGTTGAAAGGAAAAAACAAGGGAGAAAGAGTTGGAGGAGAGTTTAAAAACAACTAAAAAGACAAAAACAGAAACAAAACAACATATGACATACATTAATCCAAAGAAAATATGGCTGAAGTAAGAAATTCATTGCAAGTAATAACACTGAATGTTAATGGATTAAATTCATCATTCAAGAGACACAGATTGGCAGAATGGATAAGGAAATATGATCCATTTATATGCTGTCTACAAGAGACCCACCTTCGACCCAGAGATACAAGGAGGCTGAAAGTGAATGGCTAGAAAACAATTTTACAAGCTAACAATAGCCAAAAATGGGCAGGAGTAGCTATTCTAATATCAGACAAACTAGACTTTAAATGCAAAATTATTCTAAGAGACAATGATGGACACTATATATTAGTAAAAGGGGTAATCTCTCAAGAAGAGAGAACAATCATAAACATTTATGCACATAATCTGGTGCCTCAAAATACATGAGGCAAACTCTGGAAAAAAATAAGTGGAGAATAAATGCCTTTACAATTATAGTAGGGGGTTTTAATACACCTTTATCATAATTAGACAGAACATCTAGACAGAGAATCAATAAAGAAACAAAGCCTCTGAAGAATACATTAGAGGAACTGGACCTAATAGACATACACAGAACACTACACCCAAATACAGCAGGATTTAATTCTCGGGTGCACATGGATCATACTCCAAGATAGACCACATGCTAGGCCACAGAACAACTATCAATGAATGCAGACAGATTGAGATTATGCAAAGTAATTTCCCTGACCACAATGGAATGAAATTGGAAATAATTAAGGGCCAGAGAAACAGATTAAGCACAAAGATATGGAAGTTAAACAACACACTCTTAGACAAACAGTGGGTCAGGGAGGAAATCTCAAAAGAAATCAGTCACAACCTTGAAACTAATGAAAATGATAACACAACATATCAAAACTTATGGGATGCAGTGAAAGCTGTCCTGAGAGGGAAGTTCATAGGCATAAATACATATATTAAAAAAGAATAAAGAGCTAAAATTGAAGACCTAACTGCACACTTGGAAGAATTGGAAAAACAACAACAAACTAAACCTAAAGGAAGTAGAAAGAAGGAAATAACAAAGATTAGAGTAGAACTAAATGAAATAGACAATAAGAAAGCACTAGAATAAATACACAAAACCAAAAGCTTCAAGAAGATCAATAAAATAGCCAAACCCTTAGCAGACCAACAAAAAAAAAAGAGAACAGATGCAAATACACAAAACAAGGAATGAGCAAGGTGATATCACTACTGACCCCACAGAAATAAGGAGTATCTTAAGAGGATACTTTGAAAAATTATTTGCCAACAAGAATGATAATTGAGAGGAAACGGACAAGTTTCTAGAAACTCACAAACAGCATACATTGATGAAAGAAGAAATTGATGAACTCAACAGTCCAATTACAATTAAATTACAAGTAAAGAGATAGAATCAGTCATCAAAACCTCCCAACTAAGAAGAGTACAGATGTCTTCACAGCTGAATTCTACAAACATTCCGGAAAGAACTAACAACAAAATTGCTTAAGCTCTTCCAAAAAATAGAAGGAGAAGAATGTTGCCTAACTCATTCTATGATGCCAACATTATCCCAATACCAAAACCAAACAAAGATACCACAAGAAAGGAAAATTACAGACCAATTTCTCTAATGAACCTAGATGCTAAAATCTTCAAGAAAATACTTGCTAATCGCATTCAACAACATATCAAAAGTGGATTTCATCCTGGGTATGCTAGGATGGTTCAATATAGGAAAGTCAATCAATGTAATACACCATATAAACAAATTGAAAGAGAAAAATCACATGATCATCTCTATAGATGCAGAAAAAGCATTTGACAAAATACAGCACTCCTTTCTGATTAAACACTGCAAAAGACAGGAATAGAAGGAAACTTCCTGAATATGATAAAGGGTATATATGAAAAACCCAAAGCTAACATCATCTTCAATGGTGAAATCCTAAAAGCCTTCCCTCTGACATCGGGAACAAGACAAGGATGCCCACTATCACCACTCCCATTTAACATTGTCTTAGAAGTACTTGCTCGAGCACTGAGGCAAGAAAAGGATATAAAAGGCATCCAGATTGGAAAAGAAGTAAAAATTTCATTATTTGCAGATGACATGACCCAATACACAGAAAGCCCTGAGAAATCTACAACAAAGCTTCTAGAACTTATAAAGGCATTCAGTAATGTCACAGCTATAAGATCAATGCCCAATAATCAGTAGCATTTCTGTACACCAATAACAAGCAATCTGAGGAGGATATCAAGAAAAAAATAACATTTACAATAGTAACTAAAAGAATCAAATACCTAGGAATAAATTTAACTAAAGATATAAAGGACTTATATACAGAAAAATACACAACACTTTTAAGGAAATCAAAGAAGACTTAAATAAATAGAAGAATATTCCCTGTTCATGGACAGGAAGACTAAACATCATCAAGATGTCTATCCTACCCAAACTAATCTACAGATTTAATGCAATCCCAATATAAATCAACACTGTATTTTTTAAGGAACTGGAAAAACTAACCACAAAATATATTTGGAAAGGTAAGAGGCCCCGAATTGCCAAAGATATATTGAAAAAGGAAAATGAAGTTGGAGGTATCACATAACCTGACTTTAAAATACTACAAAGCTACAGTGATCAAAACTGCATGGTATTGGCATAAGGATGGACAATGGAACCGAACTGAGAGTTCTGATATAGATCCTCACATATACAGTCATCTGATATTCGACAAGGCCACCAAGCCCACTCAGTTGGGAGAGAATGGCCTCTTTAACAAGTGGTGCTTGGAGAACTGGGTATCCATATCCAAAAGAATGAGAGGGGAATACCATCTCACACCTTACACAAAAATCAACTCAAGGTGGATCAAAGATCTAAATATAAGAGCCAGAACCATAAAGACCTTGGAAGATAATGTAGGGAAGCATCTACAGGACCTGGTAATAGGAAGTGGTTTCATGAACTTCACAGCCAATGCACGAGCAGCAAGAGAAAAAATAGATAAATGGTATCTCCTCAAAATTAAAAACTCCTGCACTTCAAAGGACATTATTAAGAAAATAAAAAGACAGCCTCCCGAATGGGAGAAAATATTTGGCAACCATATATCTGATAGGAGCCTAATATCCTGCATATACAAAGAAATCCTACACCTTGAAAATAAAAAGACAAACAACCCAATTTAAAAATGGTCATGTGACCTGAAAAGACACTTCACCAAGGAAGAAATACAAATGGCTAAAAAGCACATGAAAAAATCCTCGACATTGCTAGCTATTACGGAAATGCAAATCAAAACTACAATGAGATACCATCTTACACCCATCAGAATGGCAGCTATTAAAAAAACAGCAGAATATAAGTGTTGGAGAGGGTGTGGAGGTATAGGAACCCTCATCCACTCCTGGTGGGATTGTGGAATGGCCCAGCCACTGAGGAGGACAGTTTGGCGGTTTCTCAGAAAAGTAACAATAGATCTTCTGTATGATCCAGCGATTCCACTGCTGGGTATATACCCAGAAGAATTGAAAGCAAAGACATGAGCAGATATATGCACACCAATGTTCATAGCAGCATTGTTCTCAATTGCCAAAGGTTGGAATCAGCCCCGGTGCCCATCAACAGAAGAATGGATAAACAAAATGTGGTACATACATACAATGGAATATTACTCAGCTGTAAGAAGGAATAAAGTGCTAACACATGGAATAACATGGATGAGTTTTGAAGACCTTATGTTGAGTGATGCAAGCCAGGCATTGAAGGATGAGCAGTATATGACCTCACTGATTTGAATTGAGGTAAGTGAGCAGTCTCTGAGAACCATTGTCTGAAAGATAGGTTAACAAGGGAGAGAAAGAGAAGATTGTGAGCCATCACCCATATGGACATAATCTATGGTAAAGTGATAGAGTATAGTTGCATATTGAGGGATAGGACAGGTGGGTAGTGATATTACGGGGTTTGGTGGTGCAGGGTTGACAGGTGGGTAGATTAGGAAGGGCAGGTTAGAATACTCAGGATACTGGGGGGAGAGATGGGAGGGGGACTAGGTGAAAATGGGATTTGTGGTTATGATTTGAAAATGCAGGAGTGGGAATGCTCTTATGGCAGTATGACAAGTTAGTGTCACTGGTTTAGGGTGTAGGTTGGGGGAGCATTTAGGAAGGGGTGCATCTGGAGTAGGCTTCTGGTGAGTGTGTGAGTGTTCATCCTGTCATAATGTGTTGTGTTGGGGAGTGGAGACCCACACAGTGAGTGGGAAGGAGATGGACCCCCATCTTTGGGAGGACCGATTCACCCAGAAACAGACAGGTGGGTGTCTCTTAGGTGCAAGGGTGGATCCTAATAGGAGAAGATAATCAGCATGTCAAGACCTCTTGTTGCATGTAACTATGAATCTTGTCATCCAATGAGTCAAGACAGGGGAGTGTCAATGTGCCCCACGGGGATTGGGAAGAAGGAATAGAAAAGATCAAACGGGGGTATTAGTGGTCATGGGAAATGTTTTTCATTACCTTACAGTAATGGACACAGGAC
Source organism: Tolypeutes matacus (assembly GCA_026826555.1). Classification (NCBI taxonomy): domain Eukaryota; kingdom Metazoa; phylum Chordata; class Mammalia; order Cingulata; family Chlamyphoridae; genus Tolypeutes; species Tolypeutes matacus. The sequence continues at coordinate 59,608,736 of JAKSZT010053887.1, forward strand.
ATGGTAAATATCATTAAAAATTATTAAACTGTACCATCTATATTGTAAACTATACTGTAAACCATTGACAATGTTTAGTAGCTATGTTTCACTATCTGTATAACAGTTATAACAATGCTACCATCCACATAAAAACGGTTTTAATATGGGGTGAGGAAAGCAGAAGGAGGTTGGGCATATGAGAGTCTCTAGTATTCTGTGTGTGTGACTTTGCTGTGACCTAAAACTTCTTTAAAAATTAAATGAAAAATTGGGAGACATTGGGGAGTGAGAGGAGGCAGGTGCCACAGTACATACTGGACACCCGATAATGCAGTGATAAAAGGAAAAATCTTAAAGACATTTAAAAAATTTTTTTTTGTTTTTTCCCATTTTCTGAATATCCCAATCCTTTAATTTTATTTTATTTCTAGTGGTTTTTTTTAAGGTTTCCATTTATTTTATCTTATATTTAAACTTATCTTTATTATTTCATTTTCCTATTAATTGTATTTGGCTATTATATGGGCTTCATCTTCAAGGAAGGTTTGGATCACAGAAGGGTTACAGAGGAGGCAGGAGAGGATCATTAGTGGGGGGTGTCTGGGATGGGGGTTTCATGGGAGGAAGTTCACCTGAATATACATGAAAGATATATAAAATTGTTCAAATGATCAAGGGGTGGGGTATGGTCACAGTGGATAGACAATCACTCAATAAATGAGGGAATACTGAATTCCCAGCCTGGAGAGCTCTGCCACATTCTCCAATAGAGTAGCAACAGTCCCCCAAGTGCAGGGGCAGTGTCTGACAAGGGAGGATGGTCCACTGATAGTTTCTTGTAATTGATGACTAGCCTTAAGAGTCTTTGCTCTTGTAATTGAAACTTAGCCTACTGTTATGGGGTGCCTAAGGCTTGCCAACTGAGAGCCTCCTTTTTTTTTTTTTTTTTTTTAAAGATTTTATTTATTTATTCATTTATCCCCCCCCTTGCTGCTTGTGCTCACTGGGTCAGCTAACCACGCCGTGCGGGCGGGCTTGCCTTCACCAGGAGGCCCCGGGAACCGAACCCGGGGCCTCCCATATGGTAAACGGGAGCCCTACTGATTGAGCCACAGCCGCTTCCCCTGAGAGCCTCCTTGTTGCTCAAATATGGCCTCTCTCTAAGCCAAACTCAGCATATGAATACATTATCTTCCCGCCAGCGTGGGACATGACTCCCGAGGATGAGCCTCCCTGGCAATGACGGATTAATACCAAGTGCCAACTGGCAACACGACTGGAAAAAGACCTTGAATAAAAGGGGGAAAAGGTAAAGACAAATGAGTTCATGTGGCTAAGAGACTTCAAAGAGAGTCGGGAGGTCATCCCAGAGGTAACGCTTACACACACCTCAGTAGGATTTCATAGAACACCGAAGTGGATATCACCCCACACAGAGGGGCTCCTGAGGGCTCTGGAGACACCCAGGTCCTATATAAGGGGGATTATCTCCAGAGATTGATGCCTTATCAGTGGGCTCTACTTTGGAATCTGTGCTCCTGAGAGTGACACCGTTGGGCTCAAATAAGTCCTCCCTGCACATGGTCCATCAGTCCCTTCTATTCAAACCTATATGTGATGCTGGAGTTTGTAGGTGTACTTCCAGAGACTGGAGCCTCTGGCCTGCCCATGTGCTAGCTGTGCCTGGAATCTCGGTAGAGCTGAAACTCCTACTCTACATCTCAATGGACTCACCCAAGTCACCTGGTGAGGAGACGATGATGGACAATGGTCATCCCAGGGAATGTAGAGACTGGAGCTGCAGGCAGGATAATCTCATCCACCATATCCGTGGGATATAAGCCCCCTCTCACTTGGAGGTGGAGTGGACATCATCATCCCAAACTCCTCAGGATTAGGGGAAGTGCTGTGGACTAGAGTGGACTTAATGGTATTCTGTTGTAGACATATTGTGATTCAAGCAATGGAAGAAATTACAACAGTGAGGTGGAGCCAGTGGCCAGTGGATGCTTTTGGGGCAGGGAAGGGAAAAGCAGTTGTAATACAGGTGCTTTTTCAGGACTTGGGAATTATCCTGAGTGACATTACAATGACAGATATAGGCCATTTTACATCAGCATATAACATGCAGATCTATGTGGGAGAGAGTGTGGTCTACAATGTGAACTATGGTCCATGCTTAGTGGCAAAGCCCCAGGATGTGTATATCCATTGCAGGTGATGAGCCACACTAATGAAAGATGTTTATGTGGGATGTTATGGGAGGTGTGGAACATGGGAATCCCTATAATTTTTGTGTAACATATATGTAATCTAAGGATCTTTTAAAATATTTTTTAAAAAACATTGAAAAAATAATAATAATAATACATTTGAAACCTCTTTCTGTACCACTAAATATTCTTCTCTAGTACCATCTTTAATGGCACCATAGTAATTCATTGTATGGATGTAACAGAATTATTTTGAACAGTATTGTTGGACGTAGAGGCTGCTTCCAATTTTTAGCTTTTATAAACATGTCCTGCCAAACATTCTTAAAGCAAATTTTTGAGCATTCCTATGATGCTCTTATAATAAATTCCTAGATATAGAATATATGGGTCCAATGACATGCAAAAGTTTAAGCATTTTGATATATAATGTCAGATTAAATGAGAATTTTACCTCAAGTTGATGAGTTTTGGGGGAAGTGGGGGTTGCTAAACCATGTATATCTTTCACCTAGGTTGATTTCTCACTATGGTTGCCCCTTACTGCATTTCTGTGAAACAAAATGCCAGAGTAAGGCTGGCAATTGGTTGTAATTAGTCAACAATTTACCACTGTGGCAAACTAGCTCTGAATAATCCTGAAAATTCAATTCCATTGACCTTGAGTGAAAGTCACATAGTATTAAACATACTATGGAGACTATAAAGATTTAAAATGCTGCCTACCTTGAAGGAGCTTATCATTTGTGTTAATACATCATTATTACCTAATACAAAATGTGGTAAGTTCAATAAGAAAATTACAAGTGCAGTGGGAAGAATAATATTCTGAATAGGATGTTTGGGGAAGATTTCATGAAGGAATGGAATTTAATCTGAGCTTTGATAATGAGTAAGGAAAAACTTTGACTGATAGTGGAGGGATGGCCACTTTGGGAATGGAGACATAAGAAGCAAAACACTCAAGGGCAAGAAAATATGTGACATTTTTTTGAAAACACACAACAAAATAGTAAGCAATCAAAGTTTCTCCCGTGTTGGTTAATGTAAGGCAATGCTGGAAGATAGGCTGGGGAATTAGTTTAGTATCAAACTTCAAACACTTTGCTAAGTTGTGGAAACTATTTGAGAGAAAAGAGAAGCTGATGGAGGTTTCTGAAAAGGGTAGAGGAATGTTAAGGAAGGTTATTCTATCATCAGTGAGGATCAAAGTGGCATCTGGCACAGGGAATTACTACCTAAGCCTTTGTGAGAAGGAAATACGGTCCTGGAAAGGGAGAGGCAGACTAAGACAGGGAAAAATCATAGCAGAAATGCTCCAAGTCATGTAGAATTAAATAATGTAAGCAAGAGCGGAATTAGTAAAACTTTAGAAGCTTGACTTATAGACTTTGTTCCCTTCACCCCAAATTTTCCGTTAATAGTCAACAGGTACTGTTTGCCTGGTTATTTAGCTTTATTTGAAAAGCACTAGCACCACCTGGTGACAAAAACTCAGATTGGCCCCAGCAGTCCAGCATTTCAACATTTTTCCTTCGAACTTTTTACTTTGAAAAAATTCCAAATGTGAAGAAGAGTTGGAAGAATACTATAATGAACACCTCTAAGTCATTCAGCTATATTTACTAACTGTTAATGTTCTGCCACATTTCCTTCATCTCTTTATTTTTATACGTGTATATAGGCTGAACCATTTGAGAGTAAGTTGCAGACACTAAAACACTTCACCTCTAAAATTCTCAGCATGAACTTCCTAAGAAAAAGGACATTCTCCTAAATAACCATAATACTACAATACTATCACCTCACCTAAAAACTTGACAATGATTTTCCATCATCTAAAATGCTATATATATTCAAGTTTCTCCAGTTGTCATAATTTTTACATGTTTTTTTAAGTTAGTATTTTTTTTTTTATTGTGGGTAAAAATCAAATTTTTCACAATACAAACCAATATTTGTAAAATGATATATAAATATATATGTACATATGTGCATTTGCTTACACAAATGTTATTTTTATATACATATTTTAAAAGATACTTAGATTACATAAATGTTACACAAAAATTACAGGGATTCCCATGTTCCCCACTTCCCACACCTCCCATAACATCCCACATAAACATCTTTCATTAGTGTGGCTCATCACCTGCAATGGACATACACATCCTGGGGCTTTGCCACCGCATAGACCACAGTTCACATCGTAGACCACACACTCACCCACAGTTCTGCATGGTATAGGCTGATGTAAAATAGCCTATATCCATTGCCACAGCGTCACTCAGGACAACCCCCAAGTCCTGAAAAAGCCTCTGTATTACAACTACCCTTCCCCTCCCAGCCCCGAAAGTGTCTAGTGGCCACTGGCTCCATCTCACTGTTATAATTTCTTCCATTGCTTGAATCACAATATCTCTTAGCCACATGAACTCATTTGTCTTTACCTTTTCCCCCTTTTATTCAATGAGTCTCTTAGCCACATGAACTCATTTGTCTTTACCTTTTCCCCCTTTTATTCAAGGTCTTTTTCCAGTCGTGTTGCAAGTTGGCACTTGGTATTAATCCCTCGTTGCCAGGGAGGCTCATTCCCGGGAGTCATGTCCCACGCTGGGGGGAAGGTAATGCATTCATATGCTGTGTTTGGCTTAGAGCGAGGCCACATTTGAGCAACAAGGAGGCTCTCAGTTGGCAAGCCTTAGGCACCCCATAACAGTAGGCTAAATTTCAATTACAAGAGCAAAGACTCATAAGGTTAGTCATCAATAACAAGAACCCATCAGTGGGCCATCCTCTTCTGCCAGACATTGCCCCTGCACTCAGGGGACTGTTGCTGCTCCCTTGGAGAATGTGGCAGAGCTCTCCAGGCTGGGAATTCAGTATTCCCTCAATTATTGAGTGATTGTCTACCCACTGTGACCATGCTCCATCCCTTGATCATTTGAACAATTTTACATATCTTTCATGTATATTCTTAGGTTTTATTATTTTCTTATTTTATTTTATTTTATTTTTTATATATACATATATTTTAAGAGGTGCTTAGATTACCTAAAATATTACACGGAACCCACTGGGATTCCCATGTTGCCCACCTCCCACACCTCCCACCACATCCAACACAAACATCTCCCATAGTGTGGCCCACCAACCTCAATGAACTTACACCTCCTGGAGCCTTGCCACCAACCATAGACCAATGTTTATAGCGGCATTGTTCACCATTGCCAAAAGTTGGAATCAGCCCCAGTGCCCATCAACAGACGAATGGATAAGCAAAATGTGGCACATACATACAATGGAATATTACTCAGCGGTAAGAAGGAACAAAGTGCTAACACATGGAATAACGTGGATGAATC
>JAKSZT010053887.1:59619295-59823784 GCA_026826555.1 Tolypeutes matacus
GAAGGGACCCTAGCTGGGCCCGTGGAAATTAATCAAGCACGTCCCACTTTCCGGACTCCCCAGGTTATCTGAAGCTCTGATGTTAGTCAGTGAGGAGTGCTAAAGATGGCAGATTCCGCCCCTTCTGGCGCCGAGCTCCAGCGTCACCGGGCTGCTCAGTAAATCAATTTGAGTGCAGATTCGCGTCTGCTCTCAGCCTAATGGTGCTTCAGGTCGGCTTATCTGCTCCCCTAAGCTATGGGGCGGTGCAGGCAGCCAGATGGATGTCTAAAAATATAAAATACCCTTCCCTGTCTTCCAACCGAACCCTCCCTTTTTTGGGAAGTGTCCCTTCCTCCTGGCTCCGCAGTGGCCCGGGTCTTATCCCTGGGTGGCTAGGGAAATCAGCTGCATTGCCCGACCAAAATCCCCCCTCCGGTTCACTGGGTGCTGATTAGCTCGTTTGCTCTATTCACACAAGGTCCAAGGGGCGCCAGGCAGCCAGATCCCCAGAAAATAAAACTTTCTCGCCCCGCCCGCGGCTCCAAATGGCCGTTTTATTTTTTTTTCCCTAACCGCGGGGCTCAGCCACCTGTGCCAACCTCCACCGGCAGCCTCAAAACTCACGAATCTCCACCGTTCGGTCCACGCCACCGATCAGCACAGATAGATGTCCCAAGCCTCTCACTCCACGCGTGCACAGCACAGACCCCCGGGCAGGACCCCGTCCCCAATCCTCCTTGCTCTGGGAGCTTGCAGTGTGCGTCCTCCTACACTAACGCCATCTTGGCCGCCTCCTCTCTTGCTTGTCTCTTCTTTGCTCTACTTCTTCTTCAGTGATTTCCCATTCTCTGTCTATATTGATTTTGTATCCCATGCTATCTCTTTTCCTTCCTTCATCTTTCTGCCTTCTGTTGTGGTTCTTACATACCACATTTTTTTCATTAGCCCACAACTTAAGAGTGTCAATTTTTATTCTATCTATTTTGTTTTCTTCTTCTTCTTTTCTTAATATTGACTTTTTCTTTTCAGCCCTTTCTTACTCTTGCTCTCCCTCCTCATCATTATAGCCTTCTAAATCATTATATATATATTCCTCTATTTGGTTTCCCAGTCCATTGTAGGTACTCCACTTTTTTTCCTATTACTCTACATTGCCTACATGAGCTAAATATTCATTTCACTAAGTCTTATTTGGCCCCTCTTCTGACTTTTATCAATATTACTATTATCCTTATTCCTTTCTCACATCGTTCGATTCCTCTGGCCCTAATCTTTTGCCTTCAAGGTAACATAGAAAGAAGCAAGGAATTAAAATAAGAAGAAAAAGTGTCAAAGAGAAAACTTAACACATACACAGCACCACCAGCTAAATAAAACTCTAGAGCAGAGAGAGAAGCTAATCAACTGAATAAACCCATCAAGATAAAATGATGATTAGAGGGCAAAAAAAAATTACAAACCATACTGAGAAACAGGAAGACATGGACCATTCCAACGAACAAACTGAAAACAAGGAAGAGATGCAGAACATTGAACAACTAATCAAAGCTTTCCAAACAAATATCATGAACCAACTTAATGAAGTGAAGGAAGAGATTAAGAATATAAAGAAGACACTGGGAGAACATACTGAAAAAATTGTAAACACACTCAAAAAGATAGTGGATATGATGGAGATCAATAGCACATTCCAAAAAATAAAAAAGATGCTGGATTCATATAACAGCAGATTTGAAAGGCAGAAGAAAGAATTAGTGATGTGGAAGACAATATATCTGAAATCAAACAGATAGTAGAACAGATAGACAAAAAAATAGAAAAAATCCAGCAGGGACTCAGGGATTTAACCGACAACACAAAATGCACAAACATACATATTATGGGCATCCCAGAAGGAGAAGAGATGGAAAGGGAACAGAAGGAGTGTTGAAGGAAATAATGGCTGAAAACTTCCCAAGCCTATTGAGAGAGATGGATGTGCAGATCCAGGAAGCACAGCACACCCGAAATAGTATAAATCTCAACAGGCCCACTCCAAGACATATACTTGTCAAATTTTCCAATGTTCAAGCCAAAGAGAAAATACTCAAGGTAGTAAGAGAAAAGGGAACCATCACATACAAGGAAAGCACAATAAGATTAAATGTTGATTTCTTATCTGAAACCATGGAGGCAAGAAGACAGTGGTATGACATAGTCAAAGTACTAATAAAAAAAAGATGTTCCCAGCTATGAATTCTCCAACCAGCAAAACTGGCATTCAAAAATGATGGAGAGTTCAAAATATTCACAGATAAACAGAAATTAAGAGTATGTCAATAGGAAACCTGCACTGCAAGAAATACTAAAGGAAGTTCTACAAGTTGAAAGGAAAAAACAAGGGAGAAAGAGTTGGAGGAGAGTTTAAAAACAACTAAAAAGACAAAAACAGAAACAAAACAACATATGACATGCATTAACCCAAAGAAAATATGGCTGAAGTAAGAAATTCATTGCAAGTGATAACACTGACTGTTAATGGATTAAATTCATCACTCAAGAGACACAGATTGGCAGAATGGATAAGGAAATATGATCCATCTACATGCTGTCTACAAGAAACCCACCTTCGACCCAGGGATTCAAGGAGGCTGAGGGTGAATGGCTGAAAAACAATTTTACAAGCTAACAATAGCCAAAAATGGGCAGGAGTAGCTGTTCTAATATCAGACAAACTAGACTTTAAATGCAAAACTATTGTAAGAGACAATGATGGACACTATATATTAGTAAAAGGGGTAATCTCTCAAGAAGAGAGAACAATCATAAACATTTATGCACCTAATCGGGGTGCCTCAAAATACATGAGGCAAACTCTGGAAAAACTAAGTGGAGAAATAAATGCATCTACAATTATAGCAGGGGACTTTAATATGCCATTATCATAATTAGACAGAACATCTAGACAGAGAATCAATAAAGAAACAAAGGCTCTCAACAATACATTAGAAGACCTGGACTTAATAGACATATATAGAACACTACACCCAAATACAGCAGGATTTACATTCTTCTCGGGTGCACATGGATCATACTCCAAGATAGACCACATGCTAGGCCACAGAACAACTCTCAATGAATTCAGAAAGATTGAGATTATACAAAGTAATTTCTCTGACCACAATGGAATGAAATTGGAAATCACTAAGGGCCAGAGAAACACGTTAGGCACAAGGATATGGAAACTAAACAACATACTCTTAGAGAAACTGTAGGTCAGGGAGGAAATCTCAAAAGAAATCAGTAATTACCTGAAACTAATGAAAACGGCAACACAACATATCAAAACCTATGGTTCTTCCTTATCAAAAAAAAAAAAAAAAAAAAAAAAAAAACCTATGGGATGCATTGAAAGCTGTCCTGAGAGGGATGTTCATAGCCATAAATATATGTATTAAAAAAGAAGAAAGAGCTAAAATTGAAGACCTAACTGCACACTTGGAGGAACTGGAAAAACAACAACAAACTAAACCTAAAGGAAGTAGAAAGAAGGAAATAACAAAGATTAGAGTAGAACTAAATGAAATAGAGAATTAGAAAGACTAGAAAAAATAAACAAAATGAAAAGCTGGTTCTTCAAGAAGATCAATAAAATTGACAAACCCTTAGCCAGACTAACAAAGAAAAAAAGAGAACAGATGCAAACACACAAAATAAGGAATGAGCAAGGTGATATCACTACTGACCCCACAGAAATAAAGAGTATCATAAGAGGATACTTTGAAAAATTATATGCCAACAAGAATGATAATTTAGAGGAAATGGACAAGTTTCTAGAAACTCACAGTGTACATTGATGAAAGAAGAAATTGATGAACTCAACACTCCAATTACAAGTAAAGAGATAGACTCAGTCATCATAAACCTCCCAACTAAGAAGAGCCCAGGACCAGATGGCTTCACAGCTGAATTCTACCAAACATTCTGGAAAGAGTTAACACCAATATTGCTTAAGCTCTTCCAAAAAATAGAAGTATAAGGAATATTGCCTAACTCATTCTACGATGCCAACATTATCCTAATACGAAAATCAAACAAAGATACCACAAGAAAAGAAAATTAAAGACCAATTTCTCTAATGAACCTAGATGCTAAAATCCTCAAGAAAATATTTGCTAATCGCATTCAACAACATATCAAAAGGATTATACACCATCACCAAGTGGGTTTCATCCCATGTATACAAGGATGGTTCAATATAAGAAAGTCAATCAATGTAATACACCACATAAACAAAGAGAAAGAAAAAAATCACATGATCATCTCTATAGATGCAGAAAAAGCATTCGACACAATACAGCACTCTTTCCTGATAAAAACACTGCAAAAGATAGGAATAGAAGGAAACTTTCTGAATTTGATAAAGGGTATATATGAAAAACCCAAAGCTAACATCATCTTCAATGGTGAAATCTTAAAAGCCTTCCCTCTGACATCGGGAACAAGACAAGGATACCCACTATCACCACTCCTATTTAACATTGTCTTAGAAGTACTTGCTCGAGCACTGAGGCAAGAAAAAGATATAAAAGGCATCCAGATCGGAAAAGAAGTAAAAATTTCATTATTTGCAGACAACATGATACTATACATAGAAAGCCCTGAGAAATCTACAACAAAGCTTCTAGAACTTATAAAGGAGTTCAGGAAAGTTGCAGGCTATAAGATCAATGCCCAATAATCAGTAGCATTTCTTTACAACAATAACGAGCAATCTGAAGAGAAAAAAAACTAAAGATGTAAAGAAGTTATATATAGAAAACTACACAACACTGTTAATGGAAATCAAAGAAGACTTAAATAAATGGAAAAAGATTCCCTTTTCATGGATAGGAAGACTAAACATCATCAAGATGTCTATCCTACCCAAACTAATCTACAGATTTAATGCAATCCAAATATAAATCAACACTATATATTTTAAGGAACTGGAAAAACTAACCACAAAATATATTTGGAAAGGTAAGAGGCCCCGAATTGCCAAAGATATATTGAAAAAGAAAAATGAAGTTGGAGGTATCACATAACCTGACTTTAAAACATACTACAAAGCTTCAGTGATCAAAACTGCACGATATTGGCACAAGGATAGACCTACTGACCAATGGAACCGGATTGAGAGTTCTGATATAGATCCTCGCATATACAATCATCTGATATTCGACAAGACCACGAAGCCCACTCAGTTGGGAGAGAAAGGCCTCTTTAACAAGTGGTACTTGGAGAACTGGGTATCCATATCCAAAAGAATGAGAGAAGAATACCATCTCACAACTTATACAAAAATCAACTCAAGATGGATCAAAGATCTAAATATAGGAGCCAGAACCATAAAGACCTTGGAAGATAATGTAGGGAAGCATCTACAGGACCTGGTAATAGGAAATGATTTCATGAACTTCACAGCCAATGCACGAGCAGCAAGAGAAAAAATAAATAAATGGTATCTCCTCAAAATTAAAAACTCCTGCACCTCAAAGGACGTTATTAAGAAAATAAAAAAGCAGCTTACCAAATGGGAGAAAATATTTGGCAACCATATATCTGATAGGAGCCTAATATCCTGCATATATAAAGAAATCCTACACCTTGAAAATAAAAAGACAAACAACCCATTTAAAAAATGGGTATGTGACCTGAATAGACACTTCACCAAGGAAGAAATACAAATGGCTAAAAAGCACATGAAAAAAATGGCTTGACATCGCTAGCTATTATGGAAATGCAAATCAAAACTACAATGAGATACCATCTTACACCCATCAGAATGGCAGCTATTAAAAAAAACAGCAGAATATAAGTGTTGGAGAGGATGTGGAGGAATAGGAACCCTCATCCACTGCTGGTGGAATTGTGGAATGGTCCAGCCACTGTGGAGGACAGTTTGGCGATTCCTCAGAAAAGTAACAATAGATCTTCTGTATGATCCAGCGATTCCACTGCTGGGTATATACCCAGAAGAATTGAAAGCAAAGACATGAACAGATATATGCACACCAATGTTCATAGCAGCATTGTTCACAATTGCCAAAAGTTGGAATCAGCCCCAGTGCCCATCAACAGATGAATGGATAAGCAAAATGTGGTACATATATACAATGGAATATTACTCACCTGTAAGAAGGAATAAAGTGCTAACACATGGAATAACATGGATGAATCTTGAAGACCTTATGTTGAGTGAAGCAAGACAGGCATTGAAGGATGAACCGTTTATGACCTCACTGATTTGAATTGAGGAAAGTGAGCAGTCTCCGAGAACCATTGTGTGAAAGATAGGTTAACAAGGGAGAGAAAGAGAAGAGTAGGTTGTGAGCCATAACTCATATGGACATAATATATGGTAAAGTGATAGAGTATAGTTGCATATTGAAGGATAGGACAGGTGGGTAGTGATATTACTGGGTTTGGTGGTGCACGGTTGACAGGCGGGTAGATTAGGAAGGACAGGATAGAATACCCAGGGCATGTAACTATGAATCTTGTCATCCCATGAGTAAGGACAGGGGAGTATCATGTGCCCCAGGGGGATGGGGAAGAAGGGACAGAAAAGATCAAATGGGGTATTTAGTCGTCATGGGAAATGTTTTTCATTACTTTACAGTAATGGACACAGGACATGGTAAATATCATCAAAAATTATTAAACTGTACTGTCTAAATTGTAAACTATACTGTAAACCATTGACAATGTTTAGTTGCTGTATTTCACTGTCTGTATAACAGTTATAACAATGCTACCATCCATACACACACACACAAAGGTTTTAATATGGGGTGGGGAGGGGGCAGAGAGGTTGAGTATGTGGGAGTCTCTAGTATTCCGTGTGTGACTTTGCTGTGACCTAAAACTTCTTTGAAAACTAAATGAAAATTTGGGAGACATGGGGAATGAGAGGGGGAAGGTGTCACGGTACACACTGAACATATGATAATGCATTGATAAGTGGGAAAAAAAAATTAAAAAAAAATTTTTTTCCCATTTTTTTGAATGTCCCAATCCAGTAATTATAAATATATATATATATTTAACTTTATTTTGTATATTTAATAATTGAAAATATAAACAATTAAAAACTAAAAAGTAAACACAGATGAATAAATATATACATTTCTCAATTAAATGTAATGGATACATGTAAATTTTTTTTTAATCAAACAATATATTACACAATATATTTAGTTCATAGTAACGCATTCATACAGTATTTGTCCTTTTGTATCTGGCTTGCTTCACTCAGCATAATGTCCTCCAGGTTCATCCATGTTGCCATATGCTTTATGACTTCATTTCTTCTTACAGCTGCATAATATTCCATCGTGTGAATATACCACAGTTTGTTTATCATTTCATCTGTTGATGGATACCTGGGTTGTTTCCAACTTTTGGCAATGGTGAATAATGTGGCTATGAACATCGGTGTGCAGATGTCTGTTCGTGTCACTGCTCTCAGTTCTTCTGATATACCCAGTAGTAGTATTGCAGGGTCACATGGGAAGTCTATATTCAACTTCTTTAGGAACTGCCAAACAGTCCTTCATAGTGGTTGTACCATCCTGCATTCCCACCAACACTGAAGAAGTGTTCCTATCTCTCCACATCCTCTTCAACACTTGTAGTTCTCTGTCTTTTTAATAGTGGCCATTCTGATAGGTGTGAAATGATATCTCATTGTAGTTTTGATTTGCATTTCCCTAATCATGAGCGATGTTGAGCATTTCTTCATGTGTTTTTTTGCCATTTGTATTTCTTCTTCGGAGAAATGTCTATTCAAGTCTTTGGCCCATTTTTTAATTGGGTCATTTGTCTTTTCATTGTTGAGTTGTAACATCTCTTTATATATCCTGGATATTAAACCCTTATCAGATATGTGATTTCCAAATATTTTTCCCATTGAGTTGGCTGCCTTTTCACCCTTCTGACAAAGTCCTGTGAGGTGCAAAAGTTTTTAATTTTGAGGAGGTCCCATTTACCTACTTTTTCTTTTGTTGCACGTGCTTTGGGTGTAAGGTCCAAAAAACTACCACCTATATAAGGTCTTGAAGATGTTTCCCTACATTTTCTTCTAGTAGTTTTATGGTCCTGGCTTTTATATTTAGATCTTTGATCCATTTTGAGTTGATTCTTGTATAGTGGGTGAGATAGGGGTCCTCTTTCATTCTTTTGGTTATAGATATCCAGTTCTTCCAACACCATTTGTTGAAGAGACTGTGTTTTCCCATCAGTTTGGGCTTGGTAGGTTTGTCAAAAACCAGTTGACTGTATAGGTGAGGGTATATTTCTGGATTCTCAATTCTATTCCACTGATTGATGTGTCTATCTTTATGCCAGTACCATGCTGTTTTGACCACTGTAGCTTTGTAATATGTTTCAAGGTCAGACAGTGAAATTCCTCCCACATTGCTCTTCTTTTTTAGAATACTTTTGGCTATTCGGGTGCACTTACCCTTCCAGATGAATTTGGTAATTGCCTTCTCTAATTCTGTAAAGTAAGCTGTTCGGGTTTTGATTGGTATTGCATTGAATCTATAAATCAGTTTGGGCAAGATTGACATCTTCACGATATTTATTCTTCCAATCCATGAACACGGAATGTCTTTCCATTTGTTTAGGTCTTTTTAAATTTCTTTTAGCATTGTTTTGTAGTTTTCTGCATATAGGTCCTGTACTTCTTTGGTTAAATTAACTCCTAGGTATTTGAGTCTTTTTGTTGCTATTGAAAATTGAATTTTCCTACTGATTTCCTCCTCAGATTGTTCAGTACTAGTGTACAAAAACATTACTGATTTTTGCGTGTTGATCTTGTATCCTGCCACTTTGTTGAACTCATTTATTAGTTCAAGTAGCTTTGTTGTGGATACTTCAGGATTTTCTAAATACAGGATCATGTCATCCGCAAACAGTGAGAGTTTTACTTCCTCTTTTCCTTTCTGGACACCTTTAATTTTTTTGTCTTGTCTAATTGCCCTAGCTAGGACTTCTAGTACAATGTTGAATAACAATGGTGACAGTGGGCATCCTTGTCTTGTTCCTGCTTTTAGGGGGAAAGCTTTCAACCTTTCCCCATTGAGTATGATGTTGGCTATGGGTTTTTCATATATGCCTTTTATCATATTGAGGAATTTTCCTTTTATTCCTATCTTTTGAAGTATTTTTATCAAAAAAGGATGCTGGATTTTGTCGAATGCTTTTTCTGCATCTATTGAGATGATCATGTGTTTTTTTTCCTTCAATTGTTAATGTGGTGTATTACATTGATTGATTTTCTTATGTTGAACCAGTCTTGCATACCAGGAATAAATCCCACTTGGTTGTGATGTACAAGTCTTTTGATATGCTGTTGGATTCGATTTGCAAGTATTTTGTTGAGAATTTTTGCATCTATGTTCATTAGAGAGATTGGTCTGTAATTTTCTTTTCTTGTGGAATCTTTATCTGGCTTTGGTATTAGGGTAATGTGAGCTTCATAAAATGTGTTGGGTAGTTTTCTGTCCTCTTCAATTTTTTGGAAGAGTTTAAACAGGATTGGTGTTAATTCTTTTAGAAATGCTTGGTAGAATTCACCTGTGAAGCCATCTGGTCCTGGACTTTTCTTTGCTGGGAGATTTTTGATGATGGATTCAATCTCCTTAATTGTGATTGGTTTGTTAAGTTCTTGTATTTCTTGTTGTGTCAGTGTAGGTTGGTTATGAGTTTCTAGAAGTTTGTCCATTTCATCCAGGTTGTCTAGTTTGTTGGCATATAGTTTCTCATAATATCCTCTTATGATTCTTTTTATTTCTGTGAGGTCACTTGTAATTCCCCCCCTTTCATTTCTGATTGTATTTATTCGCATCTTCTCTCTTTTTTTCTTTGTTCGTCTAGTGAGGGGTTTGTCAATTTTATTGATCTTCTCAAAGAACCAGCTTTTGGTTTTGTTGATTTTCTCTATTGTTTTTCTGTTCTCATTTTCACTTATTTCTGCTCTAATCTTTATTATTTCTTTCCTTCTGCTTGCTTTGGGATTGGTTTGCTGTTCTTTTTTTTAGTTTTCAAGTTGTTCAGTTAAATTTTTGAGTTTAGCTCTTTCTTGTTTTTTAATATAGGCATTTAGGGCTATAAATTTCCCTCTCAAGACTGCCTTCGCTGTATCCCATAAGTTTTGATACATTGTGTTCTCATTTTCAGTTGTCTCAATATATTTACTGATTTCACTTGCAATTTCTTCTTTGACCCACTGATTATTTAGGAGTGTGTTGTTCAGTCTCCACACATTTGCAAATTTACTTTTTCCCGGTCTGTTATTGATTTCTAGTTCCATTCCATTATGATCTGAGAAGGTACTTTGTATAATTTCAATCTTTTTATATTTATTGAGAGCTGTATTGTGACCTAACATGTGGTCTATCCTGGAGAAAGATCCATGGGCACTTGAGAAGAATGTATAATCCGCTGAGTTTGGATGCAGTGTTCTGTATATGTCTGTTAGGTCTAACTTGTTTATCATATTGTTCAAGTTCTCTGTTTCCTTGTTGATCTTCTGTCTAGTTGTTGTTTCTAATGATCACATCTAATGATGTGAGAGGGTTGTTGAAGTCTCCAATGATTATTGTAGAAATGTTTATTTCTCCCTTCAGTTTTGCCAGAGTTTGTCTCATATATTTTGGGGCACCCTGGTTAGGTCCATAGATATTTATGACTGTTATATCTTCCTGGAGGATCGTCCCTTTTATTAATATATAATGCCTTCCACATCTCTTATCACTTTTTTGCATTTGAAGTCTGTTTTGTCTGATATTAGTATAGCTACCCCTGGTCTTTTCTGTTTACTATTTGCGTGGAGTATCTTTTTCCAACCTTTTAGTTTCAGCCAGTTTGTATCCTTGGGTATGAGGTGAGTTTCTTGTAAGCAGCATATGGATGGCTCATGTTTTTTTATCCATTCTGTCAGCGTGTATCTTTTGATTGGGGAATTTAATCCATTCACATTCAATGATATTGCTGAAAATGCACTATTTATTTCCTCTATTGTATTCTTTGGTTTTCATATGTCATCTTATTTTTGTCTCTCTTTTTACTCTTTTGGTTATCCTTTCTGCTATTCTTTCTTCTATACTCTCCTCCAAGCCTATCTCTCCTGTCTTTTTCTTTCAGGTTCTAAGGCTTCCTTTAATATTTCCTGCAAAGGTGGATTCTTTTTTGCAAACTCTCTGAGTTTCTGTTTGTTTGTGAATATTTTATACTCACCTTCATATTTGAAGGACAATTTTGCTGGATAAAGAATTCTCGGCTGGCAGTTTTTCTCTTTCAGTTTCCTAATTGTATCATACCACTGTCTGTCTTCTTGCCTGCATGGTTTCTGAAGAGAAATCTGCACTAAGTCTTACTGGACGTCCTTTGTACGTGATCGTTTGTTTCTCTCTTGCTGCTCTGAGAATTTTGTCTTTATCTTTTACATTTGACATTCTGAATAATATGTGTCTTGGCGTAGGTCTATTTGAATTTATTCTCATTGGGGTACAGTGTGCTTCTTGGACATGTAAATTCATTTCTTTCAAGAGAGTTGGGAAATTTTCAGCTATTATTTCCTCAAATACTCTTTCTGCCCCTTTTCCTTTCTCTTCCCCTTCTGGAACTCCCATGACACATATGTTCTTGCGTTTTGTGTTGTCATTCAACTCTCTGAGCCCCTGCTCAATTTTTTCCATTCTTTTCTCTCTCTGTTCTTTCCTCTCTTCAATTTTAGCTGCTCTGTCTTCGGTATCACTTATTCTTTCTTCTATCATTTCGAGTCTGCTGTTGTATGCCTCAAATGTACTTTTTACTTCACCTATTGTGTCTTTCATTCCCATGAACTCCGTTACTTTTCTGTTCAGGATTTCAAATTCTTCTTTGCGTTTGCTCAATGACTTCTTAATGTCATTTATCTCTTTAACTATATTCTCTTTCATCTCATTAATTTGATTTTGGAAATTTGTGCTCATCTCACTGATCAGTTCTCTCAAATTCTGCATCTCTTCTGGGACTTTGCTGTATTCCTTTTCTTGGGCCATGTCTTCTATTTTCTTAGTATGGCTCGTAATTTTTTGCTGGTGCTTAGGCATCTGGTTAGTTTGTATTTTACTTAGATGCTCTATCTCATTCTCTTTTATGGGGTTTTAGTGGCAGGAGGTGTGAGTAACCACAGCTCTTTGATTTTTGGCTCAACCTTGATGTTAGGATTGTTCTGTTGGTTGCTTAAAACTGGGCACTGGACCCAGTAATTGGGCCTTGGGCAGGGAGGCTATAGAGGCCAGGAAAAGCCTCTCTTATTAATTTTCTTATGTGCACTTCCTTGGTCTGCCAGGAGATGGCGCTTGTTGGCAGCTCTCAATTCAATGCCTGGTTGGAGCGTTATTTGTTGTGACACAGACCAGATCACTGTGATAGAGTTTCCTGTCTGGGGGCTAAGAGCCCTGTGATTCAAACTTTCTGAGACAGTTCTCTAGACTTCTCTCTGTAGCACCCCCCTTTTCCCAGCTAGGAAATATTTCCACTCCGTTCTGAATCCTCAACAATCAGTCCCTGTTAGTAGAGGAGGAGATTGGGAGGTTTGTATATCTTTAGCCCCTTGCAGGCTCCAAGGCAAACAATGGCGCAGCCCCACCCGGCCTGGAAGGGCTCTCGGGACAGGGCAGACCAAACCTGGGAGTCCAAAGCAGGGTCAGCTCCAGGCTCTCTCTTCCCTCTCCCGTGGAGTCCTCAACAATTAGTCCAAGTTAGAAGAGAGGGAGGTTGTGAGGGTCGGATTTCTCCATTCCTTTCTAGGCTCCCAGGGCAAACCACCATGTGGAAGGGTCCGTGGGGCTCCGCAGCCCAAATTTCAGGTCAAAACCTGAGTCAGCCTAAGGCTGTGTCCCTCTCTCTCCCCTTTCCAGGAGTGGTAGATCCCTGGAGCCCCCTTTGTCTGTGGTCACAGGCCCAGAGGCCCGAGAATTCTGAAGAGTGTGGGGGAGGGTGCCGGCAGCTCCAGAAGCTGCTACTTGCAACTCACGGTTCTGTTGTCACGATTTCCCTCTTCTTTCCCTCTCTCCTCTCGGTGGTGTGCAGCCTTCACCTGCTGTCCTAAACCCTAGAAGATCTTTTTCGGGGCTGTTTCAGCTTGTCCTCTAGCTATTTTTCTGGAGAAGAGATTCCCGTGTCTTACTAGTTCGTCATCTTCCCGGAAGTCCCGTTTATTATATTTTATTTTTAGTTTTTTTTTCCTGAGTGTCCTTGTATTTTATCTTGCATTTAAGCATATCATTATTATTTCATTTTCCTATTAATTGTATTTGGTTGTTATATGGGCTTCATCTTCAAGGAAGGTTTAGATCACAGAAGGGTTACAATGGGGGCTGCAGAGGATCATTGGTGGGGGGTGTCTGAGATGGGGGATTCATGGGAGTAAGTTCATCTGAGAGTCGGGAGGTCATCCCAGAGGTAACTCTTACGCACAGCTCAGTAGGAGCTCATAGAACATCTAAGTGCCTATCACCCCACTCAGTGGGGTTCCTGAGAGCTCTGGAGACACCCTGGTCCTATATAAAGGGGGATAGCCCCAGAGACTGATGCCTTATCAGTGGGTTCTATTTTGGAATCTGTGCTCCTGAGAGTGACAGAATTAGACTCAAATAAGTCCTCCCTGCACATGGTTCACCAGTCCCTTCTATTCAAACCTACATGTGATGCTGGAGTTTCTTAGGTATACTTCCAGAGACTGGAGCCTCCCGCCTACCTATGTGCCAGGTGTGCATGAAATCTAGGTGGAGCTGCAACTCCTACCCTACAGCTCAATGGACTCATCCAAGTCACCTGGAGAGGAGACAACGATGGGAAATGGCCATCCCAGGGAATGGAGAGGGCCTGCATCTGCAGGCAGGATCATCCCACCCACCATATCCATGGGATATAAGCCCTCTCTCTCTTGGAGTTGGAGTGGACATCACCATCCCAGTCCCCTCTGGATTGGGGGAAGAACTATGGACTAGAGTGGACTTGATGGTATTCTCTTGTTCACATATGGTGATTCTAGCAATGCAAGAAATTATAACAATGAGGTGGAGCCAGTGGCCACTTGACACTTTTGGGGTAAGGAGGGGACGAGCAGTTGAAATACAGTGGCTTCTTTGGGAGTGGAGGTTGTCCTGAGTACTGTTGTGGCAACGGATGTAGGCCATTTTAAATCAGCACACACCACTCAGAACTGAGTGGGAGAGAGTGTGGTCTACAGTGTGAACTGTGGTCTATGGTTGGTGGCAAGGCTCCAGGATGTGTAAGTTCATTGAGGGTGGTGGGCCACACTGTGGGAGATGTTTGTGTGGGATGTGGTGGGAGGTGTGGGAGGTGGGCAACATGGGAATCCCAGTGGGTTCCGTGTAATATTTTGGGTAATCTAAGCACCTCTTAAAATATATGTATATATATATATATAAACAACATTTTTGTGAGCAAATACACATATATGCATATATATTTATATATCATTTTGCAAATGTTTGTATGTATTGTGAGAATTTTGATTTTTACCCATAATGAAAAAAAAAAAAGAAGAGACAAGCTAGCAGTACCTAATTTAAAAAAAAAACAATGAAAGAAAAAAGAAGGGGGGGAGGAAAGAGGAAAGAAAAGCAAGAGACAACAAATAAACAGAGAAAAACCAAACAACCACACAAGCAAGCAGTCAAACAAATCTAAGGAAGAGCAGTGTTCCTTCTTGGGCCCTCTCAGCCTGCTTGTGTTTATCAATCAATTGTATTAAACTAAATTAAAAAGAAAACTTCATTTTTTATTTTTTAAAGTGACTTTTTTTTTTTTTTTTGGTGAAATAAGAGACCCAAAAGAAATCCTCTTCTAGACCACCCCCTTCACCAAGGGGACCCTAACTAGGCTCGTGGAAACTAATCAAGCACTTCCCCCTTCCTGGCCCCCCCAGGGGAGCTGAAGCTCTGAAGCTTGTCAGTACAATTAGCTGACTCCACCCCCTCCGGAGCTGAGCCTCAGTGTCACTGGGCTGCAGGGTAAATCAGGCTTCCTCAGTAGATTTGCCTCTCCCCTCAGCCTGGCGCTGCTTCAAGCTGGCTTATCTGTCCCCAAAGCTATGAGAGGGTCCAGGCAACTAAATCGACGATAAAGAAACCCCTCTCAGCCTTCTGTCAGAGCCCTCCCTCTCTCGGAGAATGCTCCCTCTCCCCGGCTTGGCGGGAATTGGGGCTTATCCCTGGGCAGCTAGGTAAGTCAACTTCCTCAGCAGATTTACCCCTCCCCTCTGCCGGCTATTGATTCTATCCAGCTATTTTGTTTACCCAAGCTGCAAGGGGTTCCAGGCAGCCAAATCCACAGAGAGGAAAGCTCTCTCATCCCTTTGCCAGAGCCCTCCCACTCTCGGAGAACGCTCCCTCTCACTGGGCCCTGTCACCAGGTTGCTGGGCGGTAGTCATGGCTCAAACCGGCCTTTTTTTTTTTTTCCCTGAGGGTGGGGCTCAGCCGTCTGTGTTAACCACCACAGGCAGGCTTAAAACTCACGAATCTCTACCAATCAGACCACGCCGTTGATCTGCGTGCAGATAGATGTCCCAAGCTTCTCGCTCCGTGCGCCCACAGCACAGACCCCCGGGCAGGACCCTGTCCACAATCCGACACCCTCAGGGAGCTAGTCAGCGAGTGCCCTCCTAAACCGACGCCATCTTGCCCTCCTATAAGTTTGTATTTTTTATTTCAGTATCTAATCAACACTTACGGTTTACATTTGGTTGTTATCTTTCTAAGGCCTCTTTTAATTTAGAACAGTTCTCAATTTTTTTTTTTTTTTTTTTTGGCCTCCCATGACATTGAAGCTTCCCAGCCAGTTGTCTTATAGAATGCTCTACATTCTGGATTTGTCTATTGTTACCCCTGCTTAGATTCATATTAAATTTTGGGACTTGGGAATCGTCCTGAATGACATTGCATTGACAGATATATGCCATTATATATCTTCCCATAGCCTGCAGATTCATATTAAACATTCTTGGCAAGACCACTACATAGGTGACTTTATATGCTTTTCATTGTTTTACTTCAGGAGACACTCAATATCATATTCTCCCCCTATTGGTGTTGGTTAGTTTGGTTATGATCATGACAGCAAAATTTCTCTTATATAATTAATGTCATGAGTGAGGTGTTACTTTGAGATAATGTTAATATTTTATTCTCCAACAATTTTTTACCCAAAAATTTTAGCATACATTGAAGATCTTTACTTGAAACAATTATTACATTGGGAACTGCAGAATGATTTTCTATTTCTATCATTTCTTTTACACTTATTAAATATAAACACAAACAAATGAACCTATCAATCAACTGATAAAATAATCAAAGAGGAAAAAATTGATTCAAGTAGATTTTTTAAATTTACTTTATTTATCTCCCCCCCCCCCCCCCTTCCTCCAGATGGTTCACTAGTCTCTCTGCTCATTGTCTGCTTGCCTTGTCCAGGAGGCACCAGGAACTTAACCCATGGCCTCTCACATGAGAGGAAAATGCCCAATAGCCTGAGCCACATGCCCATTGGCTGCAGTGTCTGCTGGCTTGTGGCCTCTGCTTGTTGTGCCATTAACTATAGTCCATCATTTACATTAGGGTTCACTATGTTCTACAGTCCTATGTTTTATCCTTAAATTTTTATTCCAGTAACATATATATGACCTAAAATTTCCCCTTTTAACCACGTCCATATATAATATAGTGCTGTTAATAATACTCACAATATTGTGAGTACCATCACCACCATCCATTTCCAAAACTTAACAATCAACCTAAATAGAAACTCTGTACTAATTAAGCATTAACTCTCTATTCCCTACCCCCAACCCAGTCCCTGGTAATCTATATTTTAGATTCTAACTCTATGAGTTTGCTTACTCTAATTCTTACTACTGAGATCATACAATATATGTACTTTCCGTGGCTTATTTCATGCAGCGTAATGTCTTCATCCATGTTGTCACATGTATCAGGACGTCATTACTTTTTATGGCTGAATAATATTCCATTGTATGTATATACCACATTTTGTTTATCCATTCATGGATTGCTTCCATCTTTTGGCAATTGTGAATAATGCCACTAGAACATCAGTGTCCAAATATCTGTTCAAGTCCTTGCTTTTCATTCTCTTGGGTTGATACCTAGTAGAGGGATTGCTAGGTCATATGGTAATTCTATACTTAGCTTTTTAAAGAAATGTCAAACTGTCTTCCACAAAAGCTGCACTTCCCACCAGCAATGAATGAGTGTTCCTCTTTGTCCACATGCTCTCCAACACTTGTAATTTTGTTTTTTAATAGCGGCCATTCCAGTGGGTGTGAAAAGGTATCTCACTGTGTGATTTTTTTTCAGAGAGAAACTTTAGATTACATAAATGTTACATAAATAATATAGGGGATTCCCATATGCCCCACCCTCACCCCTCCCACACTTCTCCACATTAACAACATCTTTCATTAGTGTGGTACAGTTTGATGAACACTTTTTGAAGCATTGCTACTAACCATAGACTATAGTTTACTTTATAGGTTACACTCTGCCCCACACAATTTTATAGGTTATGACAAAATGTATAATGGACTGTATCCATCATTGCAATGTCATACAGGACAATTCCAATATCCTGAAAATGCCCCCAATGTTATACTTATTCTTCCCTCTTCCTCCCCTCAGAACCTCTGGTAGCCACTGCTTTTTTATCAATGATAAAAGTTTTTCCATTGCTAGAATAATAATAAGTCTATAATAGAATAATAGTAAGTCCAGTTTAGTCCCTTGTTCATTCCTCAGTCTTGAGGATTTTGGGATGGTGATGCCCACTCTGTTTCTGATTGAGAGGAGGCTTAGATCCCATGGGGCAGATGGATGGGACTATCTTGCTTGCAGTTGCAGATGCTCTGTTTTTTGGGATGTGCATTGTCCATCATCATCTCCTTGTTAGTTGTCCAGGGTAAGTCCAATGAACTGGAGAATAGGTGTTGCAACTCTGCTGAAATTCAGGGCTCATCCAGCACATGAACAGACAAAAGATTTAAGTCTCTGGGACATATATTTAACAAGTATAGTGCTAATTACAGGCTCAAATAAATAGTGCCTAGTGAAGGAAGACAGACCATTACACCAGGCCCTTGATATTGATGATTGTATTTATGAACCTTTTCTTGTGAAATTGAAACTTAGCCTAGTATTATATATTGCCTAAGAGTTACCTCCTCAAAGTGTCCTTGTTGCTCATATGTGGCCTCTCTCTAAATCAAACTCAGCATATAAGGTACTACCTTCCCCCGGTGTGGGACATGACTCCTGGGGATGAGCCTCCCTGGCACTGAGTGATTATTACCAAGCATCAACTAGCAATGTATCTGGAAAAAGACCAGGACCAAAAGGGGAAAATATTAAATACAAATGAGTTTTTATGGCTAAGAGATTTCAAAGTGAGTGAGGAGCTCATTCCAGAGGTTATGCTAATGTACAGCTCAGCAGGATCTCATTGACTGGTACAGTAAACAGTGCCTCAAACAGAGAGGTTCCTGAGGGCTCCAGAGACATGTAGACACTGTAAGCAGGGCAGACACGCTCAGGAATTCGGCACCCTGTCAGTGGGAGATACTTTGGAATTTATGCTCCCCATTAAAACAGTTACTCATTTATAGTTTCATTGTGGTTTTGATTTGCAATTTCCTAATAGCTAGTGATGTTGAACATCATTTCATGTACTTTTTAGCCACGTGTATATCCTCTTTGAAAAATGTCTATTCAAGTCTTTTGCCCATTTTTAAATTGGGCTGTTTGTCTTTTTATTGTTGAGCTGTAAGATTTCTTTATGTATTCTGGATATTAAACCCTTATTGGATATGTGGTTTCCAAATATTTTCCCCCATTGAGTAGGCTATCTTTTCACTTTCAAGATAAAGTCCCTTCATGCACAAAAGTTTTAATTTTGGTGAGGTCCTATTTATCTATTTTTTCTTCAGTTGCTTGTAGGCTTTGGGTATAAAGTATAAGAAACAATTGCCTAACACAAGATCCTGAAGATATTTTCTTCAAGGAGTTTTATAGTCCTAGATCTTTTTTTTTCTTTCCAGGTACAACTTTTTTTTTTTTTTTTTTTTTTGTTATGTTTTGTTTTTAAATCAGTAAAAGAAACTGGGTCTTAGAAGCTGCAGTGATCTAAGCAGCAGCAAGTTTGTACGTTTGTCCTTTTTGTTTGTTTAAATATGGTTAAATTGTGAGAATTTCCCAGCTCATCTTTAGACAGCCAGTGTCTTCCAGACACTCCTCAAGGACTTTCACTGGACTTTTGTCAGAGTCCTGGTTTGCAGCCTGCCTGTGGAACCAGGACTTGTACATCCCCATGGTCACTAGGAGCTAAGGATGCATTTGGTACTGTAAGCTATGGAGTCTGAAGCTGCCTGCATTGCCCCAGGGACCAGTGAAGCTCCTCCCAACCTTCTCCCCTGCCAGGGATTGGGACGGAGCCACAGCCATGTGCAGTAATCCAAGTCCTGTAGACCAAGACCATCTGTAGTTGCCTGAAGAGACTGTTGAAGTTTCACAACCCATCCTCCCCTGCCTGGAAGATGGCAAAATATCTAGCCTTTACATGTAAACCTGTCTGCAAAATTAGTTTTTTTAAAAAGAAAATTTTGGGGGGTTAATTTATTATTCAGAAATCTTGCATTTTCAAAAATTCAATGCAAGTGTCAGGTGATCTCTGTCTTAAGGATATGATTTTGAACCATATGGGCAGTGTAGAAAATATCATGAAACAACTGTTTCCACACTTGCACCTGATCAAGAGCAGTGCTGCTCCATTTATTTTGCAGAGAAATGTTTTTCATTTTCCGTGTGTTCCATCTCCCTCTGAAATCCTCAATCTGATTTTATCCATTTTTCTCCTTCTTTAAGTCACTGTTACTATGGCATTTTTCTATAACTTTTCCATTCCTTTGTAGAGCAGCTTAAAATTGCAGCGATTGAGCATAACCTACTTGTTTGTATAAATTATTGAAATCCATTTGCACTCTGTAAGAATGGACTTAAAAGTACTGCTGGGCGTGTGTGCTGTAAGTACACTGGTTGCTCAAATAAAAGGAAATAGCCCAATGAACATGGTTGTGGGAGGGAAAAGAAGAAACAAAGATAGTCAGATTTGAATTGATCTGTTGTAATAAACATGTTCAAACAAAAAATAGAATAAAATAAAATAAATATGTTTAAATTATCACACTGCTGGCACACCTCATCCGCATGAAATTCTGCATCAAACATACTAATTGTAGTAAAATTACCCCCATCCCAGGAAAAAAAGAACTACTCTGGAAAATAATTTTTATTGAAATCAAACCAATCTTTGTTAACTAGGCTGCAACAAGATTATAAATGCTTTGAAAATAACATTTTAACATTTGGACATCAACTTAAGGAAATGGTTTGCCTACATGAATTTTTTAATTTTTGTAATTTTATAAAAAGATAATATATTCTACCCTCATACAGTCCTCAGCATTAAAGCATAATGAACAGGAATAAAAAGAATGCAACCAGGGAAGCGGCTGTGGCTCAATCAGTAGGGCTCCCATTTACCATATGGGAGGCCCTGGGTTCGGTTCCCGGGGCCTCCTGGTGAAGGCAAGCCCGCCCGCATGGCGTGGTTAGCTGACCCAGCGAGCACAAGCAGCAAGGGGGGGATAAATGAATAAATAAATAAATCTTTTAAAAAAAGAATGCAACCGAGTGCTAAGGCAGAACATTTTGCCAGAAGTAATGAAGGTAGAGGACATACTAAATACCAAGTGTAGAATTTCATAGGGTCAAACAAGGTAACAGTCTATATTTTTCACTTATACATATGAAGTAGATTTTGCAGTTACCAGTTGCATTAAATGCACCAAATAAAGCTCCTAAAATTGATACTATAAGGCACCACCTTAAGTTTTCCAGGCTGCTACTGTGCATAATTTCAAAATGGCACCTTAAATTTTTTTTTTTTTTTAACATAACACAAGGAAGGTGTTAAAACTGGTATAATCGCTCAATAGAAAAAGTACTCCAGATTTAGGGAGGGATGAAGAGGGAGATGCAGAACCCTTCACCAGAATCCCCCCAGCTTGATCATAGTGGATTAATGATGTGCTTTGTGGATGTGGTTAATATATGACACCAGCCTGACGGATCTTTCTTTCTGAACCAAATCCCATTGAGTTATCTGGTCCCCTTGGCTGATGAAGAACCATTAGGTGAGGAGCACTGGCATCATAGTCCTGGTTCTTATATTCAGGTCTCTAAACCACTTTGAGTTAATTTTTGTATGTGCTGTGAGATGATATCCAGTTCTCCCAGCACCACTTGCTAAAGAGACTATTCTTCCCCAACTGAGTAGACTTGGCAGTCTTGTAAAAATCAGTTGGCTCTAGATGTGAGGGTCTATTTCTGAACTCTCAATTTGATTCCATTGGTCAATATATCTATCCTTGTTCCAGTATCATGCTGTTTTGATCATCAATGTAGCTTTGTAATAAGCTTTAAAGTCAGGAAGTGTGACTCCTCCAACTTCATTCATATTTTTCAAGACGTTTTTGGCTATTTGGGACCCATACCCTTCCAAAAGAATTTGAAGATTGGCTTTTCCATTTCCACAAAGTATAATAGGTTGCTGGATTTTGATAGGGATTGCATTGAATCTGTAAATCATTTGGGGGTAAAACTGACATCTTAACAATATTTAGTCTTCCAATCCATGAACACAGAATGCCCTTCCATTTATTTAGGTCTTCTTTGATTTCTTCTAGCAATGTTTTGTAGTTTTCTGAGTACAGGTCCTTTACATCACTGGTTAAATTTATTCCTAGATATTTGATTTTTAGTTGCAATTGTAAATGGGATTTTTTACTTTATTTCCTTCTCAGATTGTTCATTACTAGTTGTATTAGTCAGCCAAAGGGGTGCTGATACAAAATACCAGAAATTGGTTGGTCTTTATAAAGGGTATTTATTTGGGGTAGAAGTCCCCAGTTACCAGGCCATAAAGCATAACTTTCTTCCTTCACCAAAGTCCATTGCCACGTGTTGGAGCAAGACAGCTGCGGATGTTTGCTAGGGTTCAGACTTCTTGGGTTCCTCTCTTCCCGGAGCTGCGTTCCTCTCCGGGATTAGGTCCTCTGTTTCCTCTACAAGGCCAGCTGTAGACTATCAGGCGAAACGGCTTGTCTCTACCCTGGAGCCTTATCTCCTTCCTCACGACCAAGCTCTCTTATTCCTGGGGCTCCAGCTCAAGACTCCAACATCAAAACTGCTCCCTCTGTCCTTTACAATGCCTTTTATATTTGGTTCCCCCACCCACCAAGGGGTGGGGCTCAACTCCTTACTGACATGGCCCGGTCAACACCCTAATCATAACTTAATCATGCCCAGATTAACAGACCAGTTTACAAGCATAATCCAATATCTATTTTTGGAATTCATAATTACATCAAATTGCCAAACTGCTACACTAGTGTATAGAAACACTACTGATTTTGTATTTTTATCTGGTACCCCACCACTATACTGAATTCATTTATTAATGCTGGTAACTTTGTTGTAGCTTTTTCAGGATTTTCTTTATGTAGGATCATGTCACCTGCAAAGAGTGAAAGTTTTACTTCTTCCTTTCCAATTTGGATGCCTTTTAGTTCTTTTTGTTGCCTAACTGCTCTGGCTAGAACTTCTAGCACAATGTTGAATAACAGTGATGGCAGTGGGCATCCTTATCTTTTTACCTATCTTAGATGGAAAGCTTTCAGTCTTTCAGCATTGAGTATGATGTTAGCTGTGGGTTTTTCCTATATGCCCTTTATTGTGTTGAGGAAGTTTCCTTCTATTCCTATTTTTTGAAGTGTTTTTTTTTTTAATCAAAAAGAGGATGCTAGATCTTGTCAAATGCCTTTTCTGCACCAAGTGAGATGATCATGTGAACTTTTCCTAGGTAGAATTTACCTGTGAAGCCTTCTGGCCCTGGACTTTTCTTTGTTGGGAGGTTTTTGATGACTGAGGCAATCTCTTTACTTATAATTGGTATGTTGAGATCTTCTATTTCTTCTAGAGTCAGTGTAAGTTGTTCGTGTGTTCCTAGGAATCTGTCCATTTCATCTAGGTTGCCTAATTTGTTGGCATACAGTTGTTCATAGTATAGTCTTATGATCTTTTTTATTTCTATGAGGTCATAATAATGGCCCCCCTCTCATTTCTGATTTTATATGCATCTTTCTTTCTTTCTTTTTTTTTTTCTTTGTCTGTCTAGCTAATGGCTTGTCAATTTCATCTATCTTTTTGAAGAACCATCTTTTGGTTTCCTTAATGCTATTATTTTTTTATTCTCAATTTCATTTATTTTTGTTCTAATCTTTGTTATTTATCTCCTTTTGTTTCTTTAGGTTAGTTTGCTATTTTTTCTACCTCCTCGAGCTGTGCAATTTTTTTTTTTTTTTTTTAATTTTAGCTCTTAATTCTTTTTTAATGTAAGCATTTAGGACTATAAATTTCCCTCTCAGCACTGCTTCCAGGAATCCCATAAGTTTTTTTTAATTGATGAAAGATTTATTTATGTAGGGATTATTTACAGAGAATTAGGTATAGAGAAACTATAAGAGAAAATGTCATAATGCAAAGATAGCAGCAGGGTAGCTGTTACCATTCTCAGGCCTACGGACTGAGGAGAGAGAGCAGTTACCAAAACCTAGAAGGAGAGAATTTTGTAGAGGAGCCCATCTTGAGAAGAGCAGTGACCTTTGGATTAGAGACCCAGCCTTGCCAGAGCAACCTCATAAGCTGTACAAAAACAGACAGTAGGCTGAATTTGGCTCATGAGCTGTGGTATGCTGACATCTTTACACCAGGTCTTTATTTCTTTATGCTGCTTTGAACCACTGTCCAGTGTCTTTTCCTTTCTCTGAAGAACTCCCTTTAGCATTGCTTGTAAAGCAGGTCTAGTGGTGACGAAGTCCTTCAGCTTTTGTATATCTGAGAATGTCTTAATCATGCCCTCATTTTTTAAAGAGAGTCTCATGGATATAAAATTCTTGGCTGGCAGTTGTTTTCCTGCAGCACTTTAAGTATTTCAACTCACTGCCTTCTTGCCTCCATTGTTTCTGACAAGAAATCAGCACTCAGTCTAATTGGGATTCCCTTGGACATAACATGTTTTTCTACTGCAGCTTTCAGAACTCTCTTCTTGTCCTTTGCATTTGATAGTGTAATCAATATATGATGGGGTGTATTTTTCTTCCTATTTATGTTGTTGACGGGCAGGATGAGGGGGGAGTGCCGGGAGGTAGTCGGCGTTCCCGGGAATTATTGCGGAGACGAGGTGAGTATGCAGGGGGTGTTCTTTATTGAGCAAGTGCACAACCTTTTATAAGCTAGGTAAGGGGTGGAGCAAGAGGCAGGGCGTGGAAGAGGAGGGAGTACGTGTTAGGCGGGGATTGGGCATAGTTGGTTGCTAGGAAGGGTTTGTTATTTGCGGAAGGCGGGAAGGTTTCGCGGGCGCGGGAAAGTTTCGCGGGCGCAGGAACAGGGTAAGCTATTTTTTCAAAGAAGGCTAAATATAGAATCAGGCTAGTTTTTAGTTGTTAGTCGGCCATTTTAGTTTCACATTTTTCTGGCTGCCTCCAACATCTCCTCCTTTTTGTTTTATTTGAGCCTTATATTGTATAGCTAGCTGAGGGAAGTAGAGGCCTCATTGTGGAAGGGTGCTCGTATCTGCAAATGTGCTATTTGCGAAGGAGGGTCTGTGCCTGTCTTAGGTCGGGGCTGTACCCGATCAGTCTTACCCGTCATTGGGAAACATGGCAGCAGAAGGCCATGTCCCTGTCTTAGGTTGCTTGATGGGTCAGTCCAGTTGCCCGTCATTGGCTAGCCAGCCCAATGTTTTATTGAGCATTTTGCTCAGTTAGAACGAGCCCTTGTGCTAGTGAGGCGTGCTTCTCAGAGAACAGTTAGGTTGTACTCACTTTTAACCGTCTCTTGCAGCGCTTTGCCTCGCACTCAGCTGCTTAAAGGCGGGGAGGGCTGGAGGATGTTGTTATTTATGGAGGGCAGAAACAACGCGGCTATGTTTGTTGGCCAGACTTTAGCCTGCCTTACCTTATTATGAGTTAGTAGCTTTGGAAAGGAGCCCCGACTAAGGGTGATGGAACAGGTGAGTGGCTGCTTAGTTTTGGAGAGCCGTGGCTATAGCGGTGGGGCTTAGGGCGAACGAAGTTTTGGAGGCGAGGTCTCGGACTGGAGGAAGCAGGAGTGGATGGCGTTGTGGGCGGGTGTTTAGAGCTGGATTTGCTTGAGGGCGAGGGCAGCAGGAGGAGCCGAGGTAACAGGCGGCGCAGAACTCCTGTGGGGAGAACGGGCGGAGGTGGGCCGGGAGGACGAGGGGAGGGTGCTGCGGGAGGAACGGGTGTGGGGGGGTTCCTCGGCGGTGGCGAGCCGCTGGTAGTGGACCTGTACAAATGAGGTAAAAATGGCATTAGCTTGATCTTTTGCGAGTTGAACGATCCTTTTGATGGCCCATGGTCCGACTGCCAGTGCAACGAGGAGAATGACTAGGGGGCCTAAAATAGGGAGACTGTAGGGGAGGAATCCTTGGAATCCCCAGGAGAGACCTCCCCCCTGGGCTTCTCTCTCCTTTTTATGTTTTTCTAACCCGGCTCTTACTTGGGCTAAATTGTCTTGGATGAGGCCCGAGTGATTAGCATAGAAACAGCATTCTTCACCCAGAGCGGCACAGAGGCCTCCTTCTTTGAGAAAGAGGAGGTCTATCCCTCTGCGGTTTTGAAGGACTACTTCGGAGAGGGATGTAAGAGATTTTTGTAGGTGGTTAATGGCTGTTTCAAGATGGGCGATATCTTCGTCGACGGCTGACCTGAGCGAGGAAAGGGCATTATTGTGTAAGGTTAGGGCTGCAATTCCGGTGCCGGCTCCTGCAAGACCTAAAAGTGTGGCAATTGTAATGACGGTGATAGGTTCCCTTTTTTGTATGTAGGTTGGTAGGAGATGACGCTGCCAGGAATCAAAAAATTGGTTATTGGTATGGTAGATAATGCGGGGGAGTATTGCAGCAAGCACACAGGTTTCGTTGGTGGAGTTGAGGGTGCGAACATTAAGGCATGGGGTAAGGCCTGTGGAGGAACAGATCCATTGTGTGTTATTGTCGGGTAAGAGAAATCTTGCGATCGTGTTAGGGGTAGTTGTATGGTTGCAGAGGGTTTTCATGGAGGGAATAACAGTGCCTCCGATTTTAGTGATACAGAGCCCGCTCTGAGAGACAGACTGGACTGTTATCTGAGTTTGGTTCCAGTTGCAAGACGGAGGATTGTTTTCTGAGGAAGATTGATAGGAGGCGCTAGTGGCTATAGCCTCATAGTAAGGCATTGAGGAGGAGAGGCACAGCCAACAGCTAGCGGTAAGGTTGGGATAGGAGGAATTAAGAGTGGAGAAGGAGGTGTTAACTAAGGACAGAAGCGGGTTGTAGATTCGTAACGGGGGTAGTGGGGTAGGAGGGGCGGCACTGGAGTTAGAAGACTGATTGTTAGGGAATGCAAGAATAGAGGGAGGGTTGAGGATTGGGTTGGGGCCAACGGAAATTGGAACAGCGGGGGTGGTGGCCCTCTTTTGTATTATGAAAAGGCCGCCGTAATCATAGCTTTCCATGTATAGCCGAAGGCCGTATGTATGGCCCTCTAGCCAGGCAGTGTTGGAAGGGTCTTTGACAGTGAGGAAAATTATATCCCATCGGGTGCTATTTGCAATTTTGAAGGTAAGGTAGGAGTCCCGATTTGGAGCAGCGCTCCAGCCGTAGGCCATGGTTTCGCAGCCCCAGGAGGGGCAATAGAAGTGCGTGGTGTCCTGGCAGCCTCTGGCGGAAGAAGGGCAGATGTAAAAACCAGAGACTCTGTAGCCGGTAGGGAGGAATAAATGGTCGCCATCTTTATAATGGCACAAGGGCCTGCGAGAGTGGTGTACAAGGCGACAAACCTGCACTTCAAAGGACGGGGCCTGGGCAGTGACGTTGTACATCAAAATTTTCTCCTCGGCCACAACTTTGACTGTCCAATTGAAGGTTTGGGGAGACAAGTTAGAGAGGACAGGTGCTGTGGCTGCGGAAAGAAGGAGGATTAGTAGGGCTACCAGGTTGATGGGCTGGTTAGGCTGGAGGGGAATCTGTGCTCGGACTCGGCAATAGAAATTGAGGAGTAGTTGAGGAGTTGGGTTGTTCGGTATAACATGCGTCATCTGGTAGGTTAGGTGCCTCAGCTGTTGGCGTTCCCTTCTCATTAGGTGCTTGGTCTGCGGTGGCGGGTCAGATGTTTCGTCCCGGGATCCAGATGGGTTGGGGAGCATCGTCTGGGAAAACACAAGCAGAACCTCTACCTTGGCACAGGAGGGGGTGAGGTCCTTGCCACTTGTTGGCTTCAGGATCCTTCCAGTATACCAGTGGTAGTGGGGTGGAGAGTGAGGACGCACACCAGTGTTTATGCATGGGGGACAGTCCATTTTTATCGAATGTGAGTAAATTGAGTTTCACTAGAACCGTAGTAAGGATCTCTTCCGGGGTGTGGTGGGGGTGTTCTTCCCTCTCTTTAAGTATTAAGGTTTTTAAGTGATGGTTAGTTTTTTCTATGATGGCTTGTCCTTGTGGATTGTAGGGGATGCCAAAATGGTGAGTGATATTGTAAAGTTTTAGAAAGGCCTGAAATGAAGAACTATGGTAAGCGGGCCCATTGTCAGTTTTAAGATCCCAGGGCACTCCCATAAGGAGGATAGCCCACCTTAGGGCTTGGATGCAGTGACGTGCGCACTCACCAGGGAGGGCAACAGCGCTGACTAGGCTGGAGTAAGTGTCTTTAACAACATGTACATATTTCTGTCGACCAAAGGATGGGACATGAGTAACGTCCATTTGCCAGCGCGAGTTGGGCTTTAAACCTCTAGGGTTGACACCCTGGGGTTGTAAGGGCCCAAGAGGTAAAAAGGGGGCACAGCGTCGACAGCTGCGCACTAGATGTTTGCAGAGGTCTATGGTCAGATCCGGAAATAAATGTTTTAGACTGGATGCTGAGAAATGGAATCTGGAGTGTAGACTTCGTGCCTGGGTGATTAGGTTTTGGTTGTGTACAGCAAGCGTTAGTGTGGAGACTGCCGAATCAATTAACGCGTTGCCTTCTGCAAGTGGGCCGAATAGGCCAGTGTGACTGCGGATGTGAGTGATAAACCATGGCTGTACACGTCGTTCAGTTAGTTGTTGTAGACGTGTCAAGCTGCAATCAAGGGCCGAGTCTGATGGGAAGAATGTACTGAATGCTATTACTTTGCAGACCTGACAGGCATATGCACTGTCAGAGAAAATATTCCTGAGCGACAGGTGTAACATTGTTGCGGGTGTAGGGAAGACGGTGGGGGCTGCCGCAGGACAGCCGCAGCAGCCTCTGGGGAGATCATGGTGTTGGCATTGAGAGCCGAGGTTGAAAGCGGATAGGGAGCGGCGGGGGCAGAGGTGCCAAGGCCGCTGGGGAGAGAAAGGGGCGGGGGGTGTAACAGAGCGAGTGGGGGAGCAGGGGGGTCAGGAGGTTTGGCAGGAAGTGGTGTAGTGACTGGTTGACTGGCGGGGCTAGGGGGGAGTATAGCTCCACCCTCAATGAAGGAGGGGAGTTCCAGATATAGAAGGTTCCGCTTTTCAGGCGGTGAAGAAGGCGGAAGTGCGCCATTTTGGGCGCGGTTGTTAGCAGTTTTTGTTAGGGGTTTGGAAGCAGTATCAGAGTCTTCCAAAAGGTTGTTAAGCTGGAAGACTAGAGCATTAGAATTCTCACAGTCCTCCTCAGGAGAGGAGGGCTCTGAAAGGGAGATCTCTAGAGGCTTAGCGCCGAGTAGGCAGAAGCGAATGGTAATAAGCGTAGGAACGAGGCCGGGGGGGAAGCGTTTATTCTCATGCCCCATGGCAGAAGTTACTCTGTCGACGAGCAAGCGGTAGGTATCAGGATCCCAAAGATTAGATGTGAGAAGCCAGGGGTTGAAGGGGAGAAGGAGGTCCCAGTAATTTTGAAGTTGCTTTGCTGAAACCTTGCACTGGTGGCATGCGAGAAGGCTGGCGAGAGCCCTAACCTGAGGGGCTTGGCGAGAAGAGAAGGAGGCTCCCATGGTCTAGGGACAAGATCAGAACACAAAGAATAACAAGAGAGAGGAGGAGGAGGCAGAGAACAATCGGTGGAATAAGGGAAGAAGAGAGTTGGGGACAGAAATGGTAGAGGATGCTAAGAGAAAAGAGCAAGATAAATGGAAGGAGGAAAAAGAAAGGGAACCAGGGGACAAAGTGGCTAAAGCTCATAGGGAGGAAGAGGGAGGGGGTACCCCGGGGGCAAAGAAGCCGAGTTAGAGAGAGAGAGAGGTACCGAAGGGAATAGGGGCCTGCCAAGTTATAGAACAAGGCAGACGTAGTCCTTACCCGTTCGCGGAGGTTACCGGCCAGCGGCAGAGGATCGAGCCCCACGTTGGGCGCCAGTTGTTGACGGGCAGGATGGGGGGGTGCGCCGGGTGGTAGTTGGCGTCCCGGGGGCCTTGACGGCGAGGGGAAGAAATATTGCGGAGACGAGGTGAGTATGCAGGGGGTGTTCTTTATTGAGCAAGTGCACAACCTTTTATAAGCTAGATAAGGGGTGGAGCAAGAGGCAGGGCGTGGAAGAGGAGGGAGTATGTGTTAGGCGGGGATTGGGCACAGTTGGTTGCTAGGGAGGGTTTGTTATTTGCGGAAGGCGGGAAGGTTTCGCGGGCGCGGGAAAGTTTCGCGGGCGCGGGAACAGGGTAAGCTATTTTTTCAAAGAAGGCTAAATATAGGATCAGGCTAGTGTTTAGTTGTTAGTCGGCCATTTTAGTTTCACATTTTTCTGGCTGCCTCCAACATATTTATCCTGTTTTTTATCAGTAGTTACCTTTGTTACAATTGATGAAAGATTATTAAAATAGTACTGTTAACTCTCATTCATAGTTTATATAAGATGTATTTTCTCATATACTGCCCTAGTATTAATATCTTGTATTAGTGTTGTACACTTGTTATAG
The DNA here is from genome assembly GCA_026826555.1 of Tolypeutes matacus. Taxonomy (NCBI): domain Eukaryota; kingdom Metazoa; phylum Chordata; class Mammalia; order Cingulata; family Chlamyphoridae; genus Tolypeutes; species Tolypeutes matacus. The sequence goes on from JAKSZT010053887.1 coordinate 59,649,431, forward strand.
TCCATGAAAAAACATCCTTATACTTCCACTATTAACTAAATTCTATCATCTATAATAGGTTCATAATGTTGAACAGTCCTGTGTTTTATCTTTTAATTTTTACTCTAGCAACATATACAACCTGAAGTTTCCCCTTTTAACCACATTCACCTATATATTTTGGTGCTGTTAATTACACTCACAACATTGTGCTACCATCACCACCATCCATTTCGAAACCTTTACAATCAACCTAATAGAAATCCTGTATAAATTAAGCATCAACTCTCCATTCTCTAAACTCTATCCAGCTCCTGGTAAACTATAATCTAGATTCTAACTTTATTATTTTGCTTATTATAATAAATTCATATCAGTGAGATCATACAATATTTGTCCTTTTGTGTCTAGCTTATTTCACTAAAAAAAATACCCTCAAGGTTCATCCATGTTTCCCATGTATCAGGACTTCTTCCTTTTACATCTGAATATTATTCCATTGGATGTATATACCACATTTTGTGTATCCATACATCAAGTAATGGACACTTGGGGTGCCTCCATCTTTTGGCAATTGTGAATAATGCCACTGTGAACATCAGTGTGCAAATATCTGCTTAAGTCCAATCCCCTACTTTCCTTAAGCATTTTTAAGATCATTTTTTAAAAGATTTTGTTTGGTGTGTTTACTTACTCTTCTTTGCTGGTGTTTTCTGTATTTTTATTCTTTTCCTTTGGATGGACCATCATTTCTGTTTCTTCATTTGTCTTGTACTCTTTTGTTGGACACTGTATGTTTTAATATTTTTAAAATGTTAACTCTGGGATTACTTCCTGGGATGTCAGTTTCTTGGTTTTTTCAACCAGCTGGTGATAAGACAGATTTTCATGAGCTTCAACCTTCCTATCAGGTAGGTCTGCCCAAGGCAAATGGAGTATGCAGAGTTTTCCCTGTCTTTCTGGGCCTCTGTCTTGGCCTCATCTTGTGCTTGTTAATTGTTTTTTAATTCCTCTGTTTACAGGAGTTTGGTTGTCCCTCTATTTCCCAGGAGACAGACCTCCCTTTTCTGGGTATCTAAAGCTGGCAGGCCTTTGTCCCAGGCCGTCCTCCTCTACAGCTTTTTAACATTCCTTTCTTTGTCTCATGCTGCTTTAGCCTGGAGGGAAAATTCTGGGGGAAGGGTGACCCCAGAGAGGACATACCCAGGTCAGCTTTTTCCAGCCAAAACAGGGCCAGGAACCCACAAAGGGACACAGACCAGCTCCAAAGTGGCCTGGGGAAGGGATCAGGATGGATGCCAAAACCTTTCCCAATGGCTCCCTAAAGCTGAATTCCCTTCAGCTAACTTTTCCCTGAAGGCCTGAAGAAGCACTGCATCTTTAAATCTCCACTGCCTCTACCCCTGTTCAGTACAGGCTGAAACAATAGCTGCCCTCAGAGCCTGGACCCAGTAATCTGAATTCACTAATCAAAAGTTGTGATCAGTGGAGTAGGTGTGGCTCAGAGGTTGAACGCCTGCTTCACATTTAAAAGTCCTAGGTTCAATCCCTGTTACCGCCTTAAAAAAAAAAAAAAAAAAGAAAAGCTGTGATCAGTGCTCAGGCATGCCCACCCCTAATCTTGGGTAAGAGAACTTTTTATGTCCCTTTCTGTCACCAGCAGCTAGCAGGAGCTGGACCCTGCCACAGCTTGCTGCAAGAGTGGGTGATGGGTTCTGGTAGCAACTGTGTAGAGAGCAATTTACAGTTCTTTACCATAATCTATCAGCCTCTTCCTCCTGCCCTTCCCTGGATACTGTAAAGCATTCTTCTGGCTTCTGGAGTTTCAAAATAGTTGTTTCAAACAGTTTCTGCCTGTTTAATAGTTGTTTGGTGGAAGTACTGAATCCTGGAGCTCCCAACTCCACCATCTTCCCTGGAAATCTTCTGATCTGTTATATTCTCATTTTCATTCATCTCAAGATATTAAGCGATTTCCCTTGTAATTTCTTCTTTGACCCACTGTGACAGTTTGAAGTGCTTTCATGAATCCTCAGAAGAAACTAATCTATTCCTGTGGCTGTGAGACCCTTTTGACTAGACCACATCAGTGAGGTGTGACTCACGATGAGTCTCTGCCCTCTTCCTGGGTCTGATAAAAACAGAGACACAGAGAAAAACACACATAGGAAAAGGAAGCCGCCATATTTGATCATGCAATGGGAGAGAAAGGCCTCCAGTTTCGCCCACAGCTGAGCTGCAAGGAGAGAAGCCCCAAGTGGCTCAAAGAGCTGAGGCTCAGGACGAGACAAGCCATATGTCTGACAGCTTGCAGCTGAACATGGGAAGAAAGCAGAGCAGCCGAGACTGATAGAGGAGGCCTGAAAGGAGACAAGCGCTATGCCTGGCTGCCCTAAGCTGAGCTCTAGAGATGGTAGATTCTGGAGGGGAAGGCAGAAATCAGCAGCCATCTTCCTTCACATGGCAGCTGACTTTGGTGAGAAAACATCTCTGCTGGTGCTTTAATTTAGACATTTCACAGTCTCAAAACTGTAAGCTTTTACCCCAAATACATCCCTATTATAAAAGCCAACACATTTCTGGTATTTTGTACCAGCAGCCATTTGGCAAACTAAAACACCCACTAACTGTTTAAAAGTGTGTTATTTAAGTTCCATATATTTTACAGTTCTCTGCCTGTTATTGATTTCCAGTTTTATTCTATTATTGTCAGAGATGATGCTTTGTATAATTTCAATCTTTTAAAATTTATTGAACCTCATTTTGGGACCCAACATTTTATCTATCTGGAGAAGGATCCATATGCACTTGGAAGCATATATATATCCTATCGTTTTGGGGTGCAATGTTCTGTATATGTCTGTTCTGTCTAGTACATTCATCATAGTATTCAAGTTCTCTGTTTTATTATTGAGCCTCTATCTATCTAGATGTTCTATCTATTAATGAGAGTGGTGTATTAAAGTCTCCAAATATTATTGTTCACTTTTTGCCAGTGTTTGCCTCATGTATTTTGGGGCACCATGAGGAGGTGCATAAAATTTATGGTTGTTATTCCTTCTTAGTGGATTGTCACTTTTATTAATTTATAGTGTCCTTTTTGGTCTCTTATAACAACTTTTGACTTAAAGTCTATTTTATCCAATATTAGTATAGCTACCTCAGCTCTTTTTTTTGGTTACTATTTGCATGGAATATCTTTTTCCATCCTTTCACTTTCAACCTATTTGTGTCTTTGGGTCTTAGCTGAGTCTCTTGTAAACAACATATAATTGGATCATGCTTTTTTATCCATTCTGCCAAACTTTATCATTTGATTGGGGAATTTACTACATTAACATTCAGTGTTATTACTGTCAAGGCAGTACTTACTTAAGCCATTTTGTCCTTTGGTTTTTATATGTAATATCTTTTTTTGTCTCTCTTTCTCTTTATTGCAACTTCCTTTTCTGTATAGTTGATCTTTTGCGATGTATCTGACTGATCCCATTCTCATTACTGTTTCTGTATATATTTTTAAATACTTTCTTTTTGTTTACCATGGGGATTATGTTACACAACCCACATCTATAACCTACTGATTTGAAAAAATACCAACTTAGCTTCAATAGCCTACACAGTCTCTGCTCCCATATCCCTGTTTTTCTTCTTTTGTCCCACACTACCTCTTTATATTTTGTGTGCCAATTGTCAGGAAATATGCCTTTTTCTTGTTCAATTGTATTCTGACTCTTACAGGAATTTAAAAAGTAGAGTTGTATATTGAGGATACAGTACTATTGGATATTTCATTTACCCATTTAATTACCTTTACTGATAACCTTCATTTCTTCACAGTACTCTAAGCTACTCTCTCCTGTCTTTTCCTTTCAACCTGTAGGATCCCTTTAGTATTTCTTGTAGGGTAGGTCTCTTGTGGGTGAACTCTCTCAATTTCTGTTTTTCTGTGAATATTCTACACACTCCCTCATTTTTGAAGGACAGTTTTGTCAGATAAAGAATTTTTAGGCTGCAGTCTTTCTCTTTCAGTACTCTATATCATACCACTACCTTCTCACCTCCATGATTTCTGATAAGAAATTGGCATTTAGGCTTCTTAGGCTTCCCTTGTATGTGAAAGATCGCTTTTCTCTTACTGCTTTCAGGATTCTCTCTTTATCTTTGGTATTGGACATTTTGATTAGTATGTGTTTTGGAGTAGGTTTATTAGGATTTATTCTGTTTGGAGTATGTTGTGCATATTGGGCATGTATATTTATGTCTGTCATAAGAGTCAGGAAATTTTCGGTCATTATTTCCTCAAATACTCCTTCTGCTCCTTTTCTCTTCTCATCTCCTTCCAGGATACCCATGACACATATGTTTCTGTGTTTTATGCTGTCACTCAAATCCCTGAGACCCTGCTCAATTTTTTCTATTCTTTTCTCTATCTGTTCTTCTGGATATATGATTTCAATTGCCCTGTCTTCTAGTTCACTGAATCTTTCTTTGCCTCTTCAAATCTGCCGTTGCATTCTTCTAGTGTATTTTGTGTCTGTGTGTATTTTTAATCTCCATTAAGATATTAAGATATTAAGTGTTAATATCTCTGGTAATATTCTTTTCCTTAAAATCTATTTTATCTGCTATTAACATTGCACTTCAGCTTTTTTCTGTTTACTTTTTGCATAATATCTCTTTTTTCTCTCTTTCTACTTACAAAAACATCATATATATATATATAACATCTCTTGTGGATGGCATATGAAGTTGGGTGTTGCTTTTTTATCCAGTCTGACAACAAGTGCATTTTATTTGGAGTGTTACTAGATATATTATTATAATTATTCAATGTAACTTTTAATTTAATTTAATTTAATTTAGGTCTACTCTCTTACTATTTTGCTTTCTGTTTGTTCCCCTAATTTTTTGTTCCTCTGTTCCTACTTTTTGCCTTCTTTTGAATGAAATAAATACTTTATAAAATTATTATTTTATCTACTGGCTTTTAATTATATCTCTTTGCATTGAAATTTTAGTGGTCACTATAGGGATTATAATACACATCCTTAATTTTTTCAGTCTACTTAGAGTTAATATTGACCACTTCACAGAAAATGTAAAAACTATGAAATCAACCCATTTACCTCCCATTTATGCAATAGTTGATAAAATGTTATGTATTGCATCTACTTATAAGCCCTATAAATCAATATTATAACTTTTGCTTTAAACAGTCATATATATTTTAAAGTAATTAAGGGGAAAAAATAATCTCTATATTTACCTACATATTTACCTTTTCTGATGTTCTTATTCCTTCCTGAAGATTTAAGTTTCTCTCTGGTTTCATTTCCCTTCAGCCTATAGAACTTCCTTTCATATTTTTTTGCATTAAATCTTTAGTGGCCACTATAGGGATTACAACACACATCCTTAACTTTTCTCAGTCTACCTAGGTCTGCAGGTTAAAAAAAAAAAATTCTTAGTTTTGCTATATCTGAAATTGTCTTTATTTTATTTTCATTTTTCAAGAATGTTTTTGCTGGATATAGAACTCTGGCCTGACAGTTTTTTCTTTCATCCATTTAAAGATTTTGATCTAGACTTTCTCTTCTGCCAAGATTTTTTAAAGGGATCAGATTTAGCCTCTCATCTGAACATTAAAAAGAAGAAGAAGAAGAAGAAGAAGAAGAAGAAGAAGAAGAAGAAAAGAAGAAGAAACCAGACAGATGAAATACTTTAAAAAACAGTTTCCAAGGAATTAAACATTAGGCAATGAAGGACAGTGATCCTTGGGAGACAGGAAACAAACAAGGTGAACGCTTGGCCAAGGTTCCTGTCTTGAGGGAGTTGCCAGGCCACAGCATGGTAGAAGGGGAGGGAAAGAACTGAGGCAGATCCCCAGTTGACCCCCTGAGTTGAGGAGATGAAAGACCAAAGCAACTGGAGTTCAAAAGACAGAATACCAGAGACAAGATGCCTCACAGAGAGCGAGCCCTGGAGATCTGAAGAGGATATCCTCAGTATTCAATAGAGTACTGATTAGTTCATTTGCATAAGAAATCTACCTGAGGCCAGGAAAAAAACCATCAGAAAAGATTTGAACATTGTGTGGCACTTATGCCACTCTGGGAATACTGCCTGTCCCCACCAGGCAGACAGCAAAATTCTTATTAATTCATGGGGCATTGGGTACAGTACTCTGGAAGGTGTTGCCTCAATAGTGGGGAACAATTAGCTCTAGATTGAGCACTGATCTGAACCCACTAATAAATCATAAAAGCAAGACCTGAAGGATCAAATTGTTTCCAAGTAACTTAGTTGCATCTCAGAAAGAAAGCTCAAGAAGATTTATAGGAATACAAAAATATTCAGCACCCAAGAAGCTAAAGTTCACAATGTCTGACAACCAATCGATCACCAGGAACACAAGGGGACGGGAAAGCATGACCCATAAGGAGGAGAAAAATCAATCAATTGAAGTTCACTCAGAACTGACAATGATGTCAGAATTAGCAGAGAAAGACATTAAAACAGTTATTGGGTCCAGCCTGAACTGGCCTGCCACAGGCCAGGCCCCCAAGTGTTTTCTCACATCTCTAAGAGGCTGGTCGGCAGGGCAAGAGGAGGAAGCTCGGTGCCCATCTGCCCTGGCCAGGAAGCACTGCTCTAACCTGACCACGACAAGACAAGGCAAAGAGCCTGCACCTGGATCTGGCACCAGCCAATACCGAGAGAAAGGGATTTCCCACAGCAACGTCCCTGGAGAGCAGCATTCCCAGCTGAGGACACCAGGGAGGGCACCCAGCATGCGTGGGATGCTCACCGGGGCTCTGGAGCGGGCCATGGAAGGGGCTCCGAGGCTCGAGGCTCGTAGGCGGTCCTATCCCATTCCACCCAGTCACCTGGAGGGCGTGGGAGGCTCTGCCTGGTCAATGGCCTCACCGCAGACATCGTGTTACACCACGGCCCTTCCCGAGGCCACAGCGCCACCCCCACCCATACCCCACCGCGAGTCGCGGCCTCAGGACTCACCAGGCGTGGGTCGTCCTCATCTGGGGACCCGCCAGCGGTGGGCCGCCTCAGCTCCTTGGCCCAGGCTGCAGCTCTGCAACTCGTTCCCGGGCCCCGGCCGCAGGGCCACTGCTCCCCAGTCGCCGTCCACCGCCTGCCGGACTGCGTCCCAGCTGCGCCGCTGGCCTCCTCCCGCCACGAACAGCTGTTCCTTCTCGGAGTTTATTGATTTTTGAGGCCGAATTTCCACCTCAAAGTTACCCCGCCAAAGCTCACCTGAATCTATGTCGCACAAAGACATGGGCAAGTAGGGGACTCGACCCGGGAGGGAAGTTGTCGTCTTTTCTCTTTCCTTTGAGAGAAAGAGACCTGGGTTACCTGGAAGCAAATTCACTTGCTGTCTATTTGGGCAAAACCATCGTCAATGTCCAAGGAGAGGCTGCTTGCACCCAGAGTCAGGGACGTGAGGATCTCAGGAGACACATATCGGCCCACTTCTGCTCCAGACAGGGCATAAAAGAGCTTCAGGCGATTGTGGGAACATGGCCGACAGGCTGATAGGGCACAGCTCTCGCTAAAACAATGGAGAGGGACGCTGAGGCTGCCTTGGGGACCTGCTTTGGGGTACAGCGGACTGGGACACTGCCTCACCGCTCCCAGGAAAGTGAGGGATGAAGCTGAAACAAATGGCTGTGAGTTATTATACCTCCAGGCCACAGAGAAGGGCTCCCCTCCCCAACCCCCAAGATATTAAGTGAGGGTAAAACTGGTGAATAGTATCTAACTGAGAAAAGAGTGGGCATCTTCCTCCCTGCCAGCTCCTTTGGATATATATTAAACAGGAACATGCTCTGAGTCATCTAGGAGGGTACTGGACACATAAGGAAGTCAGGGGAATATCATGGGTCCCCTGCCCTGTGCCTGAAAGTGGCACATATACCTCGCTCTCAGAGCGGATAGCCTAGGTGGAGCCACTGGCTCCCTTTTCCAAATGGAGTATGAGGGCAGATTCCCTGGGAAGAAGAGGGTTCTGGGAAGGTGGAGAGTGGTTTCATTGTGGTGAGTTTACCCAGCTGGACGGCCCCCTCAAATATTGGAAGGGACACCAGCTCAACAGGGAGAGAGGAAGGGGATCTCCTCAAGCAGGCTGTCAGGCCAGGCCTCCTAGGTAAAGAGAGGAAATACATCAGCGAGGAGGCAGAGTCAGGCAACTGATCAGCAGGACTCCATCGGACTACAGGGAAACTGACCAGTGGAAGGGAAACGGGGCAGATAGCTCTCCGAAAGGTGAATCAACCTAAGGGGACAGATTAGCTCAGAGGAAGAATTCCTGCCTGGCATATATGAAGTCCCTGGTTCAATTCCCACCTCTTAGAAAATTGATCCACTGAGTTATCAGACATCCATTTGAAACTTTATGACAGGGAAAATATAGATATTCTCTTTGTATTAGCTTTTCTTGGATGTCCTATTTAAAAAAAAAAAAAAAGGTTCCTTTTGTTTGTTTGTTTTAGTTTATTTATTTTTTATTGTGGGTAAAAATCTAAATTTTCACAATACATACCAGTATTTGTAAAATGATATATAAATATATATGCATATATGTGCATTTGCTTACAAAAATGTTATTTATATACATATAAATATATTTTAAGAGGTGCTTAGATTACCTAAAATATTACACAGAACCTACTGGGATTCCCATGTTGCCCACCTCCCACACCTCCCACCACATCCCACACAAACATCTCCCACAAGTGTGGCCCATCACCCTCAATGGACTTACACATCCTGGGGCCTTGCCATCAACCATAGACCACAGTTCACATCGTAGACCACACTCTCTCCCACACAGTTCTGAGTGGTGTGTGCTGATTTAAAAATGGCCTATATCCGCTGCCACAACGGCACTCAGGACAACCCCCAAGTCCCGAAAAAGCCCCTGTATTTCAACTGCACATCCCCTCCCTGCCCCGAAAGTGTCCAGTGCCCACCGGCTCCACCTCACTGTTAGAATTTCTTCCATTGCTAGAATCACCATACGTGTACAACAGAATACCATCAAGTCCACTCTAGTCCATAGTTCTTCCCCCAATCCTGAGGGGACTGGGATGGTGATGTCCACTCCACATCCAAGTGAGAGAGGGCTTATATCCCATGGATATGGTGGGTGGGATGATCCTGCATGCAGATGCAGGCCCTCTCCATTCCCTGGGATGGCCATTGCCCATCATTGTCTCCTCGTCAGGTGACTTGGATGAGTCCATTGAGCTGTAGGGTAGGAGTTGCAGCTCCACTGAGATTCCATGCATACCTGGCACATAGGTAGGCCAGAGGCTCCAGTCTCTGGAAGTATACCTAAAAACTCCAGCATCACATATAGGTTTGAATAGAAGGGACTGATGAACTATGTGCAGGGAGGACTTATTTGAGTCCAACTCTGTCACTCTCAGGAGCACAGATTCCAAAGTACATCCCACTGTTAAGGCATCAGTCTCTGGGGCTATCCCCCCTTATATAGGACCTGGGTGTCTCCAGAGCCCTCAGGAGCCCCTCTGTGTGGGGTGATATGCACTTTGATGTTCTATGAGATCCTACTGAGGTGTGCATAAGCGTTACCTCTGGGATGACCTCCCGACTCTCTTTGAAGTCTCTTAGCCACTTGAACTCATTTGTATTTACCTTTTCCCCCTTTTATTCAAGGTCTTTTTCCAATCGTGTTGCCAGTTGGCACTTGGTATTAATCCCTCATTGCCAAGGAGGCTCATCCCCGGAAGTCATGTCCCACGTTGGGGGGAAGGTAATGCATTCATATGCTGAGTTTGGCTTAGAGAGAGTCCACATTTGAGCAACAAGGAGGCACTCAGGTGGCAACCCTTAGGCATCCCATAACAGTAAGCTAAGTTTCAGTTACAAGAGCAAAGACTCATAAGGGTAGTCATCAATAACAAGAACTCATCAGTGGGCCATCAAGAGGTTCCTTTTTAAATTTTCCTTACTTTACTCACTAAAACCCAGTTCAAAACCTGCAGAGGGCAAGCTGCAGAGTGATTGATTGATGAACACCAGCAGCCTGAGAAGATCCTTAATGGTCTAAGAGAGAAGGCTGTTTTTTGTGTTTATTTTTGTTTTTTTATCTTTTTTTTCCCTCCTTCTTTCTCCTCGTTTTAAACAAGTCACTGCTGTCTTATTTCTAGTTTGATGTGTTTCTCCTTCCTTTGTTTCTCTGTTTGTTTTTCTTTTTTTCTTTCATTTACCATTTTCTCGACCTATGCTATTTCTTTTCTCTATGTCTTTATATCTTATTCCTCTGTACTTCTTACTCGTGTTAATTTTTCAATTCCCTAGGTCTTGTATTGTTCCTTGCCTACCTTTTACTATTATTATTACTATTATTCTTTTTCTCTTCCTATCTCTTTCCTTTTCTCTTGTCCTATTTTTCCCCCCCCAAGGGAACATAGACAACAATAAGGAAATAGAATAAGAGGAATGAAGCATCAAAGTGAAACCTTACCACACACACAAAAACAACAAAATAAAATGATGGAATAGAGAGAGAAGCTAATCAACTGAATAAACCCATCAAGATAAAGAGATGCCCAGACACCAATAAAAAATTACAAGCCATACTAAGAAACAGGAAGACATGGCCCAGTCCAATGAACAAACTAAAAACCAGGAGGAGATGCAGAACATGGAACAGCTAACCAGAGATGTCCAAACAAATATCATGAATCAATTTAATGAAGTGAAGGAAGAGATTAAGAATATTAAGAAGACACTGGGAGAACATACAGAAGAAATCGTAAGCATACATAAAAAGATAATAATGATGAATGGTACAATGCAAGAAATGAAAAATACACTGGAAGCATATAACAGCAGATATGAACAGGGAGAGGAAAGAATCAGCGATGTGGAGACAATAAATCTGAAATCAAACAGATAGTAGAACAGATAGATTAAAAAACTCCGACAGGGACTTAGGGATTTGAATGACAACATGAAACACACAAACATACACGTTATAGGCATCCCAGAGGAAAAAGAGAAGGGAAAGGAGACAGAAGGAGTGTTGGAAGAAATAATGGCTGAAAACTTCCCAACCCTATTGAGGAAGATGGACATACATGACCAGGAAGTACAGCACACCCCAAACAGTATAAATCCTAACATGCCAACTACAAGACATATACTGGTCAAATTGTCCAATGCTCAAGACAGAGAGAATACTGTAAACAAGCAAGAGAAAACAGAACCATCACATACAAGAGAACTTGATAAGATTAAGTGCTTATTTCTCATCTGAAACCATGGAGGCAAGAAGACAGTGGTATGACATAGTAAAGGTGCTAAAAGGAAAAAACTTCCAACCAAGAATTCTCTATCCAGCAAAGCTGGCATTCAAAAATGAGGGAGAGTTCAAAATATTCACAGATAAACAGAAATTAAGAGAGTATGTCAATAAGAAACCTGCCCTTCAAGAATTACTAAAGAGAATTCTGCAGGTTAAAAGAAAAAAACAGGAGAGAGTTGGAGGAGAGTGTAAGAACAATTAAAAAGATATAAAGAGAAATAAAAACAACAAAATGTCATACATAAACCTAAAGAAAATATGGCTAATGTAAGTAATTCTTTGAATATTAATGGATTATACTCACCAGTCAAGAGACACAGATTGGCAGAATGGATAAGGAAATATGACTTATCTATATGCTGTCTAAAAGAAACCGACCTTAACCTAGGGATGCAAGGTGGCTGAAAGTGAATGGTTGGAAAACAATTTCACAAGCAAACAATAACCAAAAAAGGGAAGGAGTAGCTATAATAATATCAGTCAAAACAGACTTTAAATGCAAAGCTATTGTAAGAGACAAAGATGGACACTAGATACTAATAAAATGGTGTAATCATTCAAGAAGAAAGAACAATCTTAAACATTTATGCACCTAACAGGGTGCCTCAAAATACATGAGACAAACACTGGAAAAACTAAGTGGAGAAATAGATGCCTCTACAATTATAGTGGGGGACTTTAATACACCATTATCACCATTAGACAGAACATCTTGACAGAAAGTCAATAAAGAAACAAAGACTTTGAATAATACATTAGAGCATCTGGACCTAATAGACATATACAGAACACTACACCCAAATACAGCAGGATATACATTCTTCTCAAGTGCACATGGATCATATTGCAATATAGATCACATGCTAGGCCACAGAACAACTCTCAATGAATTTAGAAAGATTGAAATTATACAAAATAATTTCTCTGACCACAATGGAATGAAGCTGGAAATCAGTAAGGGGCAGAGAACCAGATTAGGCACAAAGATATGGAAGTTAAACAACACATTTTTAGACAAACAGTGGGTCAATGAGAAAATCTCAAAAGAAATCATTAACTACCTTGAAACAAATGAAAATGACAACACAACGTATCAAAACCTATGGGATGCAGCAAAAGCTGTGCCAAGAGGGAAATTCATACCCATAAATTCCTATATTAAAAAAGAAGAAAGAGCTAAAAATCAAAGTCCTAATAGCACATCTGGAGGAATTTGAAAAAGAACAATGAACGAACCCCAAAGGAAGTAGTAAGAAAGAAATAGCAAAGATTAGAACAGAACGAAATGAAATTGAAAATAAGAAAGCACTAGTAAAAATAAAATCAAAAGCTGGTTGTATTAATCAGGGTTCTCTCGGGAAACAGAATCAGCAGGAGATATCTGTCAATAATATGAAATTTTAAAAGAGTCTCTCACGCGACCGTGGGGATGCACAAGTCCATGTTCTGCAAGCAGGCTGCAAACCAGTGGCTCCGATGAAAGCCTGATAAAAGGTCGTTGAGTTTCTGGGAGAAGTTGCCTGTCCAACAACGAGCTGGGAAATTCTCTCTGAATGTTGAAATCAATTCCGCTTTTAAGTCATTCAACTGATTGGATAAAAGCGCCACCCATTGATGATGTAATCTCCCTGATTGATGCAGATGTAATCAGCCATCCACGCAGTAAACTCGCTGATGATTGAAGTCCATAAATGCTCTTGTATTACAATTAGCCCAGTGCCTGCTGGACCTAACACCTGGACACAATTACCTGGCCAAGTTGACACATTAGCCTAACCATCACACTGATGCTTCAAGAAGATTAATAAAATTGACAAACCCTTAGCTAAACTAAAAGAAAAAGAGAGAGAAGATGCAAATATATTAAAATAAGAAATGAGGAAGGTGATATCGCCACTGACTACACAGAAATAAAGAGTATCTTAAAAAGGTACTTTGAAAAATTATATTCCAACAAGATGGATAATTTAGAGGAAATGGACAAATTCCTAGGAACACACAAGCAGCCTACATTGTTGAGAGAAGAAATTGATGAAATCAACAGACAAATCACAAGTAACGAGATAGGATTAGTCAACAAAAACCTCCCAACTAAGAAGAGCCCAAGACCAGACACCTTCACAGGTGAATTCTACCAAACATTCCAGAAAGAACTAACACCAATCCTGCTTAAATTCTTCCAAAAAATAGAAGTGAAGAGAACATTGCCGGGTCGGATGTGGCTCCACTGGTTGGGCGTCCGTCTCCCATATGGAGGGACCCGGGTTCGATCCCTGGGACCTCCCGGTAAAAAAAAAAAGAGAACATTGCCTAACTCATTCTATGGTGTTGTATTAGTCAGCCAAAGGAGTGCTAATGTGAAATACCAAAAATGGGTTGGTCTTTATAAAGAGTATTTATTTGGGGTAGAAGTCCACAGATACCAGGCCTTAAAGCGTTAAGTTTCTTCTCTCACCAAAGTCCATTGCCACGTGTTGGAGCAAGACAGCTGCCAACTTTTGCCAGGGTTCAGGCTTCTTGGATTCCTCTCTTCCCAGGGCTGCATTTCTCTCCAGGCTTAGCTCCTCTGATTCCTCCACAAGATCAGCTGTAGACTATCAGATGAATGGCTCACTTCTCTTCTCCTGGGGCCTTCTCTCCAACATCAAAACTCCAACATCAGGGGGCTGGTGTGGCTCAAATGGTTGGGCGTCCGCCTGCCATATGGAGGGAACTGGGTTTGATCCCCGGGACCTCCCAGTAAAAAAAAACAAACAAAAAAACTCCAACATCAAAACTCCTTCTCAAAAACCTGCTGCAACTCTGTTCTTTGTGATGCCTTTTATATTTTTCCCCCACCCACCAAGGGGTGGGGCTCAACACCCTACTGATGTGGCCCAGTCAATGCCCTAATCATAACTTAATCATACCCAGATTAACAGATCAGTTTACAAGCATGATCCAATTATATTTTTGGAATTCATAATTGCCCAGTGGCTACAGATGCCAACATCATCCTAATAACAAAACCAAACAAAGATGCCACAAGAAAGGAAAACTATAGACTAATCTCTCTAATGAACTTAGATACTAAAATCCTCAGCAAAATATTTGCTAATCATATTCAGCAACACATCAAATGAATTATATGCCATGACCAAGTGAGTTTCATCCCTGGTATGCAAGGATGGTTCAACATAAGAAAATCAATCAATGTAATTCAACACATAAACAGATCGAAAGAAAAAAACCACATGATCATCTCTATAGATGAAGAAAGAGCATTTGACAAAGTACAGCACCCTTTCCTGATAAAAACACTACAAAAAATAGGAATAGAAGGAAACTTTCTCAACATGATAAGGGATATATATGAAAAACCCACAGCTAAGGTCATATTCAATGGTGATATCCTACAAGCCTTCCTTCTAAGATCAGGAACAAGACAAGGATGCACACTTTCACTGCTTCTATTTAACATTGTGTTAGAAGTACTTGCTCAAGCACTTAGTCAAGAAAAAGATATAAAAGACATCCAAATTGGAAAGGAAGAAGTAAAAATTTCACTATTTGCAGATGACATGATCCTATACATAGAAAGCCCTGAGAAATCTACAACAAAGCCTCCAGAGCTTATAAATGAGTTCAGTAAAGTTGCATGTATTAAGATCAATGTGCAAAAAATCAGTAGCAAAAAAACAGAAATAAATTTTAAAAATCAACAGTATTTCCGTTTACCAATAATGAGCAATTTGAGGAGGAAATCAAGGGGAAAATCACATTTACAATAGCAAGTAAAAGAATCAAATACCTAGGAATAAATTTAACTAAAGATGTAAATGACTTAAGTGCAGAAAGCAACACAACACCGTTAAAGGAAATCAAAGAAGATTTAAATAAATGGAAGAATATTCCTTGTTCATGGATAGAAAGACTAAACATCATTAAGATGTCTATCCTACCCAAACTTATCTACAGATTTAACACAATCCCAATAAAAATCACCACAGCATTTTTTACTGAATTGAAAAAACTAACTGTGAAGTTTTTTTGGAAAGGCAAGTGCCCCTGAAGAGCCAAAGACACATTGAAAAAGAAAAATGAAATCTGAGGAATCACACTACCTGACTTTAAAACATACTACAGGGAAGCGGCTGTGGCTCAATCAGTGGGGCTCCCGTTTGCCATATGGGAGGCCCCAGGTTCGGTTCCCGGGGCCTCCTGGTGAAGGCAGGCCCGCCCGCGCAGCGTGGTTGGCTGACCCAGCGAGCACAAGCAGCAGGGGGGGGGGGGATAAATGAATAAATAAATAAAATCTTTAAATAAATAAATAAATAAAATTAAAAAAATAAAATAAAACATACTACAAAGCTACAGTGGTCAAAACTGCATGGTACTGGCACAAGGATAGACATACTGACCAATGGAACTGAATTGAGAGTTCTGATGTAGACCCTCACATATACAGTCAAATGCTATTCGACAAGGCCACCAAGCCCAGAGAATGACCTCTTCAACAAATGGTGCTTGGAGAACTGGATGTCCATATCCAAAAGAATGAAAGGGGAACACCATCTCACACCTTATACAAAAATTAACTCAAGATGGATCAAAGATCTAAATATAAGAGCCAAGACCATAAAGACCTTGGAGGGTAATGTAGGGAAGCAGCTACAGGATCTTGTAGTAGGAAATGGTTTCATGAACTTTATACCCAAAGCACAAGCAATGAAAGAAAAAATAGATAAATGGGGCCTCCTCAAAATTAAAAACTTTTGCACCTCAAAGGAGTTTGTCAAGAAAGTGAAAAGGCAGCCTATTCAATGGTAGAAAATATTTCATAACCATATATCTGATAGGGTTCTAATATTCAGCATATATAAAGAAATCCTACACCTCAAAAATAAGACAAACAACCCATTTTAAAAATGGGCAAGTGATTTGAATAAAACTTCTCCAAAGAAGAAATACAAATGGCTAAAAAGCACATGAATAAATGCTCAACATCACTAGCTATTAGGGAAATGTAAATCAAACCTACAATGAGATATCATCTGATACCCATTAGACTGGCAGCTATTAAAAAAACAGGACTACAAGTGTTGGAGAGGATGTGGAGGAATGGAAACCCTCATCCACTGCTGGTGGGAATGTAGAATGGTGCAACCATTGTGGAGGACAGTATGGCAGTTCCTCAGAAAACTAACTGCAGAACTGCCATATGATCCAGCAATTCCCTGCTGGGTATATACCCAGAAGAACTGAAAGCAAGGACACAAACAGATATATGCACACCAATGTTCATAGTAGCATTATTCACTCTTGCCAAAAGTTGGAATCAACCCAAATGCCCTTAAACAGATGAATAGATAAATTGTGGTATATACATACAATGGAATATTATTCAGCTGTAAGAAGGAATACAGTATTAACACACAGGATAACATGAATGAATCTTGAGGACTTTATGTTGAGTGAAGCAAGCCAGGCACTGAAGGACAACTATTACATGACCTCACTGATATGAATTAAGCAAATTGAGCAGACTCAGAGAGCTCTTGTCTGGAAGATAGGTTTACAGGAAATATAAAGGGAGAAGAAAGTGGTGAGCCAACACCCATATGAGCAAAATCTATGATAAGGTGGATGTGTGTAGTTGTGTAGTGGAGGGACATGACAGTGGTGGAGTGATACTATTGGGTTGGGCAGTGCTGGTTGGTCAGGGGGGTAGGGTGGGGAGGGTGGGTTGGACTGTCCATGGAACTGGGGGGAGGGTTGAGGGAGGGAGCGGATGAACACTGGGGATTGGGTACGTGGTTGAAACTACAATGTTGGGAATGCTCTTTTGGCAATAAGGCAAGTGAGGGTTACTGGTTTAGAGTGTTCAATGTGGGGTGGGTGTTCGGGACAGGGCACACCTGGGACAGGCTTCTAGGGAGTGTGTAAGTCTTCATTTTGTCATAGTGTGTTATACTAGTGGGTGGAGACCCAAATAATGAGTGGGAAGGTGGTGGACTTCCATCCTGGGGAGGCCTGGTATGTTCTCAAATAGAGCAGCGGGAGTCTCTCAAGAGCATGGGCAGTGCCTAATGGGGGAGGACAGACCAGTGTGTCAAGCCCTCAGTGTTAAATATGAATCTTGTCCTTCAATGACAAGCCTGATGGTTGCCATGGATCCTGAGGGAAGGGTGAGGGAAGAATAGAATAGATGGATAAAGGGGCATTTTGGGGGCAATGGAAGTGTTCTACATGATCTTGCTATGATGAATGCAGGCCATGTTAAAATTCATCAAAATTTATAAAAGTGTATGGCCCAAAATGTAAACCATAATGTAAACCATTGACCATGGTTAGTAGCTATGTTTCAATATTTGTACATCAATTATAACAAATGTACCATACATATACAATGTTATTAATAGGGGAAGGGAGAAAAGGGGGAGGATGCTGTGTATATGGGTGTCTCCTGTATTCAGTAGGTGACTTTCCTGTAACCTAAAATTTCTTTGCAGACAAATTTTAAAAAGTAAGACACTGGGGGAATAAATGGAAGAAAATGTCACTGTACACACAGAAAAACAGATCTTAGAGTGATGAAAGGCAAAAGGTCAAAAAAACTTTTAAAATATTTTTTCATTGCTATTTATTATCCCAACATCTTTTTCAAATTTTTATCTTAAAAAAAAAAAAGTTTGTATTTTATCTCTTATTTTTAAAACTATCATTATTATTTCATTTTCTTATTAATTGTCTTTGGCTATTTTATTGGTTTCATTTTTGAGGAGGTTTTGGTTCCAAAAGGGTTACCACTGTGGCAGGGGAGGATCATTGGTGCAGGATTCAGTCATGGGGGATACATGGGAGGAGATTCACCTGGGCATACATTTAAGTCATATAAGTGTGTTCAATTGTTCACGGAGCATTGTCACGATGGGTGGAGATGCACACAATAACTGAAGGAATATCAAAATCTCATCCTGGGGAGCTCCGCCACATTCTCTAATTGAACAGCAAGAATTACCTGAGTACAGGGACAATGACTAGTGAAGTAGGATGGTCCATTGATGGGCCTTTGATATTGATGACTGTGCTTATGAACTTTACTCTTGAAATAGAAACTTAGCATAGTATTATAGGTTGCCTAAGAGTTACCTCCTGAGAGCCTCCTTGTTGCTCAAATGTGGCCTCTCTCTAAGCTGAACTCAGCTTATAAATAGATCACCTTCCCCCCAGCGTGGGCCATGACTCCCAGGGATAAGCCTCCCTGGCACTGAGGATTACTACCAAATACCAACTAGCAATGCAACTGGAAAAAGACCTTACCCAAAAGGGGGAAAAGGTAAAGACAAATGAGTTTATATGGCTAAGAGACTTCAAAGTGAGCCAGGAGGTCATCCCAGAGGTTACGCTTATGCATGTCTCAGCAGGGTCTCATTTACTGCCAAAGTAGATACTACCCCAAATAGTGGGGCTCCTAAGGGCTCTGGAGACATCCAGACACTATATAGTCAGGGCAGATAGCTCAAGAGTCAGGTGCCTTGACAGTGGGTCCTACATTGGAGTTTATTCTTCTCTGTGTGAACTTCTCTGAGTTGGACTCAGGTGTGGTTTCCCTACACATTGCTCTTCTGTCCTTCTATTTGAACCTATAATTAGTACTAGAGTTGGTAGGTGTATGTCCAAGAGACTTAAATCTTTGGGCTGTCCATGTGCCAGCTGGGCCCTGAATCTCAACAGAGCTGCAACACCTACTCTCTAGTTCATTGGTCTCACCCAGGACAACTAACAAGGGGGTGATGATGGATAACTACCATATCAAGAGACTGAGAGAGTCTACAACTGCAAGCAAGAGAGTCCCATCCATCAGTTCTATGGGATCGAAGCTCTCTCTCAATTAAAGGTGGAGTGGATGTCACCATCCCAGAATCCTCAGGATTGGGGAACGAACTATGGACTAAAGTAGACTTACTGGTATTCTATTATAGACTTACTGTGATTCTAGCAATGGAAGAAATTATATCATTCATGTGGAGGCAGTGGCCACTGGAGGTTCTAGGGCAAGGAGAGGGAAAAACAGGTGTAATACGGGGGCATTTTGGGGACTTGGGAATTGTCCTGAATTACGTTGCAACGACAGATACAGGTCATTATATACCTTGTCATAACTTACAAAATTGTGTGGGACAGAGTGTAAACTACAATGTAAACTGTAATCCATGCTTAGTGGCAATGCTCCAAAATGTGTTCATCAATTGCAATGAATGTACCACACTAATGAGGGATGTTGTTAATGTGGGAAAGTGTGGGAGATGTAGGGAGCCAGGCATGTGGGAATTCCCTATATTTTTAATCTAACATTTATGTAATCTAATCTTAAAAAAAAATAAAAATTTAAAAAATAAAAACAAATTGTGACAATTCTTACAGAAGGAGAGAAGGCCATTTTTCATTTCATGTAACCTATGGGGATTTGAGGTTCCCAATTTTTTTAAAAGTCAATAATGTTTTATCAGTAAAACACACACACACACACAAGTAGTCTGTCAACAAAAATTCTTTATGTAGGAGACTGTAGCAGTTTGGCAGTTTGACATAGTTATGAATTCCGAAAATAGATATTGGATTATGCTTGTAAACTGGTCTGTTCATCTGGGCAGGGTTAAGTTATGATTAGGGATTTGATTGGGCCACGTCAGTAGGGTATTGAGCCCCACCCCTTGGTGGGTGGGGTCTCAAAGATAAAAGACATAGCAAAGGACAGAGTTGAAGGGTATTGAGTTGGAGTTCTGAGGCTGGAGTCTTGAGTTGGAACCCCGGGAATTAAGAAAGCTTGGTCATGAGGAAGGAGAGAAGGCCCCAGGAAAAGAGATGAGCCATTTGCCTGAGATCTACAGCTGTCCTTGTGGAGGAAACAGAGGCACTGAGTCAGAAGAGAAACAGAGCCCCAGGAAGAGAGGAACCCAAGAAGCCTGAACCCTAGCAAACGTCGGCAGCTCTCTTGCTCCAATACATGGCAATGGACTTTGGTGAGGGAAGAAACTTACGCTTTATGGCCTGGTAACTGTGGACTCCTACCCCAAATAAATACCCTTTATAAAAACCAAACAATTTCTGGTATTTTGCATCAGCACCCCTTTGACTGATTAATACAGAATTCGGTACCGAGGAGTGGGGAAGTGCTTTTTCAATTACCAAAATGTTGGAACAGTTTTATAAATAGGTAAGGGGTATTTTTTGGAGGAATTCTGAAATGCTTGATGGAAAAGGCCTAGATTGCTTTGAAGAGACTTTTGATAGCAATATGGATGCTAAAGAAACTTTTTATGATGCCTTAGAAGTAAATGATGAAACTATTATTGGAAACTGGAGGAAAGGCGATCCATGTTTTAAAGTTGCAGAGAACTTAGCAAGATTAACTCCTGGTGTTATATGGAAGACAGAATTTGAAAATGGTGAACCTGAGAATTTAGCTGAAGAACTTTTCAAGGTAAACTTGGAGAATGCAGCTTGGCTTCTCCTTGCCGCTTATAGCAAAATGCTAGATGAGTGGGATAAGCTCAGGACTGA
This sequence comes from Tolypeutes matacus, assembly GCA_026826555.1. Taxonomy (NCBI): domain Eukaryota; kingdom Metazoa; phylum Chordata; class Mammalia; order Cingulata; family Chlamyphoridae; genus Tolypeutes; species Tolypeutes matacus. The sequence continues at coordinate 59,670,309 of JAKSZT010053887.1, forward strand.
ATTATTGGTCACAAAGAAAACAGAAACTGATTCCAGAACTACCAAGTCTCTGGAAATCAAGCTCCCATATAAAAGTGCCCCATTTGTGGACTTGCCTAAACTTGGAACCTGTAAATCAGGATTGAAAATGCAGTTATCTCAGAAAGACTTGTGGAAAGTCTTACTGTCTGATGGCTTGGACCCCTGCTTCTTGCATGCTAAACCAACAACGTTTTTGAGAGCACTGTATGAACAAGACCACTGTCAGCTTGGACTAATAGGAACATGGAAAGGACAGATTGAAGGAGAAATAACTTTAAGAAGAAAACCATGGAAGCTGAGATCTAGAATTAAGACATCACCATGGGCCAAGAGAGGAGCCCCACCCATGTGTACAGAGAGGGTGAGTTTGCCCCAGCAGTTGAAGAGGGTGGATGTTCCCTCCCGATATTCTTGGAGAGTTTTGCTGCCCCAGGGTACAGAGAGGGTGGAGCACATTCCTCAAAGATTAGAGTAGTTAAGGTCAGCATCCCATAGGTCTGAGAGGGGTGCACCTGTCCCCCATGGATTAGAGAAGGCCAGGTGGTCAATTCGTTGCTGTGAGAAGGTTGAGCCTGTATGCCAAAGGTTAGGGGGAATGTTGTCTTCACCTCACTGTACTAGGGGGGCTAGGACTCTAACCCAAAGATTGGGTAAAGTGTGGCAATCACCCCAACACTCTTGGAGGGTGAGGTCTGGAGCTTGGTCGACAGACACCCAAATGCTTGATGAGGGTGTAACCAAGAAAATGGCCATTGGGCAAGCCTGTGGAAAGGGTGGGTCCCCATGTGACCCCCAGGAGAAGAAACCATCATCTTAAGAATGACTCTCAGACTTTGAAATCGAATAAAGGATGCCCTGCAGGTTTACTGAACTGTAGAGGACCTGGCTCATGTTTCCCTCCCAATTTCTCCTTGTGATGAGAATGTTTATCCATTGTCTTTCCATTTGTGTTTTGGAAGCAGTTAAATGGTTATGTAAGTTTCAGAGGTTTACAGCAGATGAGCAAGATGAACTGTATTTCTTTAAACTTATTATGATATGACTTTGTACTTGCATTGTTACTGATTTAAGGTTTTTTGAATATTGTAATGTATTTTTGGAATTCAGAGGGTGGAGTGTAGAAGTCTGGCAGTTTGATATAGTTATGAATTCCAAAAATAGATATTGGATTATGCTTGTAAACTGGTCTGTTCATCTAGGCATGATTAAGTTATGATTAGGGATTTGATTGAGCCACATCAGTAGGGTGTGGGTGGGTGGGGTTTCAAAGATAAAAGACATGGCAAAGGACAGAGTTGGAGGGTTTTGAGTTGGAGTTCTGATGTTGGAGTCTTGAGCTGGAGCCCCGGGAAATAAGAGAGCTTGGTCATGAGGAAGGAAAGAAGGCCCCGGGAAAAGAGACGAGCCATTCACCTGAGAGTCTACAGCTGGCCTTGTGGAAAGAGCCAAAGCCTAGAGAGCCTCATAGTCTACAGCTGACCTTGTGGAGGAAACAGAGGTGCTGATTTGATAGAGAAACAGAGCCCCGGGAACTGAGGAACCCAAGAAGCCTGAACGCTGGGAAATGTCTTGCTCCAACACATGGCAAAGGACTTTGGTGAGGGAAGAAACTTACACTTTATGGCCTTGTAACTGTGGACTTCTACCCCAAATAAATACCCTTTATAATAGCCAACCGATTTCTGGTATTTTGTATCAGCATCCCTTTGGCTGACTAATACAGAGACCCTTACACATTACCTTGTATAAATCAAGTTGACAAGAAAAAATATCACACCAGTAATAATGCAGAAGTTGGTTATCATCTACAATTGTTTTCCTTTATTTCATCTGCCTTCATAAATGGTGATATAGAGTAAAAATTTTATGAACTGCTTTAATCTTTCTCTTTTGCAATTGTTGTAGCATTCCTGAATTAAAGCTTTGAAAGAATTACAGTAGTTTTGTAACTACACATTTTACTTGAAGAGTCCTTATAAATGAAAATTTTATTGAAAGAACTAGATATTTATAATTTATATCATGTGAGCTATTAAAACATATTGAAAACTAAAAAAAAAAAAAAAAAGGATCTTCAGGGCTGCCAGGGTTGGGCCTGCCACTTGCAAGGGAAGTCTATGGATCCCACTCCCAACCTGGGGTGTTACATCTGGGCTGAATTGGAAGTGGAAATTCGTGTGTAGTTTAAAAATATTTGCATGTAGATGTATTAAAAGGAAAAAAGAAATCCCACCTTGGGCAAATGATCAAAGAAAGTGATATGATTTTTTTGTCTCCAGACATCCCCTTTTGTTTGATTTTATTTATTTTTAATTGTGACAAAATAGACATAACATAAAAATCATTTTAACCATTTTAAGTGGACAATTCTTTGACATTAAGTACTTTGATAATACTGTATAATTTTCACCACCGAAATTCATACTCATTTAGCAGTAACTCCCCATTTCTCCCTTCTGTCACCCCTGGTAACCACCATTCTTCTTTATGTCTCTACCAATTTGCTTATTCTAAACATTTCATGTAAGAGGAATCACACAATATTTGTCCTTTTGTGCCTGGCTTATTTCACTGAACATGTCTTAGCTGTAGCCTACAAATTTTGAGGTTCATCCATGGTGTAGCAAGTACCAGCACTTCACTTCTTTTTATGCCTGAATAATATTCCACTGTATGGTGTGATGGTTAAGGTCACACATCAGCTTGGCTAGATTATCAAGCACTGGCCTGATTATTAGTGGGAGGATATTTCATGGATTTAAATCATCAGTCAGTTGATCACATCTGTAGCTGATTGCATCTACAATCAACAAAGGAGACTGCCTTCAGCAATGAGAGACATCTCATCCAATCAGTTGAAGGCCTTAAAGAGAGAACTGATAGTTTCAGCAGTCAGAAGGAAGAATTTCCATCTCTACTTCATCCAGCCAACTTCTGCTAGGGAATTCATTGAAACCTTTATCAGAGTTCCCAGCTTGCAGTCTGCATTACAGAATTTGGACTATTCAATCCCCATGGTCATGTGAGCCAATTCCTATAATATATCTCAATATTTACACACACACATCCTGTCAGTGTTCTGTTTCTCTGAAGAACCCTAATACATATAGATATACCACAGTTCAATAGTTGTTTCAGTGGAGGGACTGATCCATGGAGCTTCCTGCTCTGCCATTTTCCCACAATCCTGTTTGTTTGTGTTCTTAATCTCTAAAATGTATAAGCACTCTAAACCCACCAAGGGTACAACTCTCCCTTCCCCCTCCTCCCAGTCCTTGGTAACCTGTAATCTAATTGTCTTCTTGAATTTGCCATTTCGAGATATTTCATATAAGTGGAATTGTACAATATTTGTTCTTATATGATAGGGTTATTTCAATTAACATTATATCTTGGAGGTTCATCTATGTTTTAGCATACATCAGAACTTCATTCCTTCTTACGGTTGAATAATATTCCATTGTATGGATACATACTTTGTTTATTCAATTATCTGCTGATGGTGACTTGGATTGTTTCCACCTTTTGGCTATTGTGAATAATGCTGCAAGGAAAAACAAAAACAGTTACTATAACTGAATTTCATATGTTCAAAAAGTTAAGTAGAGGCCTAGAAATATAAAAAATAAACTTAAGAAATGAATACCATAATATCTGAAAAGAAATATATCCTGGATAGGGTTAATGGCAGTGTAGATATTGCAGAAGAAATGATTAATGAATTTGGAGGCATAGCAAAACAAACTATCCAAAATGAACCATGCACACACACACAAGAATACTTTAAAAATAAAAAGTATTGTAAATGAAATTATGCCACTGAATTTGGACACTTAAACATGGTGAAAATACCAAGGTTTGTGATATATACATACATACATCTATCCACAATAAAATAAATTTAAAAATATGAAAAGAGCATCAGTAAGTGATAGGACAAGTTTAAGCAGCCTAATATATGGCTAATTGGAGTTCACAAAGCAGGAAGGAGACAGAAAAATGTTTATGTTTGATGAAATATGGCCAAAAACTTTCCAAACTTAATGAAAACCATAAATCCACAGAAGATCACTGAACTCCAAGCACAAAGAATATGAGAAAAACCATCAGGCATACCATAATCAAATTGCTCAAAACCAGTCATAAAGAGAAAATCTTAAAGCAGTCAGAGGAAAAAGATATGTTACATATAGATAAATGAAGATAAGGATGACATCAGATTTTAAACAAGGTTAAAAAGAAGACTGAAATAGTATCACGAGAATACTGAAAGCTAAAACCTGTCAACCAATAATTCTATATCTGGAAAAAATATCTTTTAAAAATAAGGTGAAATAAAGACATTTTCAAATGTACAAAAGCTGAAAGAATTTGTCACCAGCAGACCCTCACTATAAGAAAGGTTAAAGAAGATCATTTAGGCAGAGGCACAATCATAACAGATGGAAATCTGGCTGTACACAAAGGAATGAAGAATACCATAAAAGGTAACTACATGGATAAATACATACAATTATTTTTCTTATTATTTGTGATGGTTTGAAGCGGTAAGGACCCCAGAAAAGCATGTTCTTAAAGCTAATCCATTCCTGTGGGTATAAACCTATTGTAAGTAAGGCCTTTTGATTACATTGCTTCAGTTAAGGCATGGCCCAGAATGGGTCTTAATCCACTTACTGGAGTCGTTTATAAATGGGATGAATATGGAGAGACAGACAGATAGAAAGCCATGGAAGCAAGAAGCTGAAGTAATGACACCCGGAAGAGAAGAGAGAGACCAGCAGATGCTGCCGTGTGTCTTGCCATTTGACAGAGGGGTCCACAATCACTGGCAGGCAGTCCATCTTCGGGGAGAGAATATCACCTGATGATGCCTTGATTTTGACATTTTTCTCAGCCTTGGAACTATAAGCTTGTAAGCTAATAAATCCCCATTGTAAAAGCCAACCTATTTCTAGTATATCACTTTCAGCAGCCTAGCAGACTAAAACACTATTTCAATTTCTTTAAAAGATAATTGACTATTTAAACAAAAATAATAACTATGTATTTTGGTGTTTATAACCCATGTAAAAGTAAAATTATTGACAAGAATAGCATAAAGACCAGGAGGAAAACTATATTAGTGTAAGGTTCTTATACTATGAGTATATATAATATATTTGAAGGAAGACTGTGAAAAGTAAAAGATATATACTATAAACTCTTAAGAAATCCCTAATTCAATAAAACAAAAAGTTATTGCTAATAAACCAACAAAGGAGATTAATTGACTAATAAAAATATTTGGCTAATCCAAAAGAAGTCAGAATAAAAGGAAAAGAAGAACAAAGACCAGATGGAATAGAAAACAAATAGCAAGATGACAGACTAAAACTTAACCATGTCAATAATGTAAGTGTAAATGATCTAAACCCATACATCTATAGTCAAATGATTTCTAACAAGGGTGTCAAGACCTTTCAATGGGAAAGAAAAGTGTCTTCAACAAATGATGCTGGGACAACTGGATATCCACATGCAAAAGAATGAAGTTCAACCTTTACTTTATACCATATACAAAAATTAACTCAAACTAGATCAAAGACCTAAATATAACAGCTAACTATAAAATTTCTTAGAAGAAATAGGGTTTAATATTTATGACCTTGGGTTTGGCAATGGTTTCTTATATATGATGCCAAAAGCACAAGCAACAAAAGAAAAAATAAATAAACTGGACTTTATCAAAATTAAAACTTTTGTGCATAAAATGATACTCTTAAGAGAGTGAAAAGACGATCCACTGAATGGAAGAAAATACTTGCTGATCATAGATCTGATAAGGGTCTAGTATCCAGAATACATATAGAAATCCTACAACTCAACAAAAGGACAAACAACCCAACTTAAAAATGGGAAAAGGATTTGAATAGACATGTCTCCAAAACCATGTAAATGAACAATAAGCATATGAAAAGATGCTCAATATCATTAGCTATTTGGTAAGTGTAAATCAGAACCACAAGGAGATATCACCTCACCCAACAGAGTGGTAATTATTTTAAAGATGGATTTATTTTTTCTGGTGAGGACACAGAGAAATAGGATCCTACATACATTGTTGATGGGCATGTACAATGGTGCAATAACTGTGGAAAACAGTTGGCAGTTCCTCAGAAAGTAAAACATACAACTACTATATGACTTGGCAATCCCTCATCTATATATATACCCAGAAGAACTGAAAGCAGAGACTTGGACAAATATCCGTACACCAATATTCATAGCAGCATTATGCACAATAGCCAAAAAGTGGAAGCAACCCAAGTGTCCATTAGCAGATAAATGGAAAAATAAAATGTAGTATATACATACAATGGAATATTACTCAGCCTTAAAAGGAATAAAGTTCTGATACATGCCATTACATGGATGAACGTTGAAGATATTATGTTGAGTGAGTTAAGTCAGACACAAAGGGACAGATATTGTATGATTCCACTTATATAAAATAGCTAGAATATGCAAACTCATAAAGACAGAAAAAAAGAGTACAGGTTACCAGGGGTGGGAGCAGGAGGAATGAGAAGTTATTGCATAATGGGTATAGGGTTTCTATTTGTGGTGATGAGAAAGTTCTGGTAAATTATGGTGATGAGGGTAGCCCAACATCATGAATGTGAATTGTGTCCTTGGAGTGGTTGAGATGGAAAAGTTTGTGTTGTATACATGTTTCCACAATTTAAAAAAGAGCAAGTAAAGAGACAAGGATAATTAAATGCAATACAGAATCCTGACCAGGATCTAATAATGAAGGAGAAATGGCTCAAAAGTACATTACTGGGACATGTGAAAAAAATTGGAGTATGAACTGTAATCTTTATATTAATGTTAAATTTCGTTAACTTGATGACATTACTTAAGGTGATTACATAAATGAATATCCTTGTTGTTAGGAAATACACATGGCATTAGTAAGTGTTCAAGGAGCCTGATGTATACAACTTATTCTCAAATGTTCACAAAGGAGAAAAAGAGAGAGAGAGAGTAGGGAGGGAGGGAGGGAGGGAAGGGAGGGAAGGGAGAGAAGGGAGGGAGGGAGGGAAGGGCAAATGTCGCAAAAATGTTAAAATTGGTAAATTGGCTTTCTAGGGGTGGGGATATGTTGGATTCCCTGTATGGGCTTTGTCTTATTTTTCACCTGTCCTGTGTGTTTGAAATTGTTTCAAAAGAAAAAGTTTAAAGAAAAAAAACATTGAAACTGAAAGATAGTTCTTTGAAATCAGTAAAGCCTCTAGCCAGACTGATCAGGAAATTAAAAAATGGAAAAGATACAAAATACCAACATCAGAAATGAAAGAGGTGACATCACTACAGAGTCTACAGGTATTACAAGCAAAAAACAGATTATGAACAACATCATATCAACAAATCTTCAACTAAGTGCTAGGAGCAAATTCCTTGAAAGATGCATATTACCAAAAATCACTCAAGAAGAAACAAATAACTTGAGTAGCTCTATTATCTATTAAAGAAATTATTTTGGTTAAAAACATTCCGCAATAGAATATTCAAAGCCTAAAGTACAGTCACAAAAACAGATTCTTCCAGGGATGTATAAGGTTTGAGCAGCTCAGGCCTGCTGAATTAATTCTTTCCTGCACACATACATACATATTTATTTCTCTATCTATATATTAAAATAAACATGATTTCATACTCATATGTACCAAAACAAGGTTCCTTCTAACCTTTCTGCTTGCTTTTTTGTAACTTCTTTCTCTGACAGTAAGAAACAAGGCTTACATTATCTATAATGTACTTACTTATTTTTCAACTGTAGTAAACTCACTTAATTCTAGTCCCTCTTAAAAATAGATTTCTTGGGATTTTTGACATAGATTATGTCATCTATGAATAAAAGCAGTTTATTTCCAATCTATATGCTTTTTTTTTTTTTTTTTTTTTTTTTTTTTTGCCTTCTTGCCCTGGTAGGATCTCCAATAAACAATGTTGAATATGATTGGTGACAGTGGACATCCTTGTCTTATTTCTGTTCTTAAAGCACATGGGAGGGAGAATTCTAAAGCTTTTCTCCCAGGATTTGCTCTGCCTGACTATTCAATGAAATACTAATCTATGTATTGCTGTGAAGGGATTTTGCAGGCAGATTTAAGATTTAAGGTTACTAATCAGCTAACCTTAAATTAGGTGGATTATCCCAGGATATCCAAGTGGACCAAGCTAATTACATGGCCCTTGAAAGCATAAGAGGAAGGCAGACATCAGTCAAAGAGATGCTGCAGAAGAGAAAGTAGTCAAAGAGAGATGATGCAGAAAGGGAGGTCAGAAGGATTGAAAGCATGAGAAGGACTTGACCTGGCATTACTGGCTTTGACAATGGAAGAAGAGGGCTGGCCACAAGCCAAGAAATGTAAGCCGTCTTTAGAAGCTGATGACAAGCCTCAGCTGAGAGCCAGCAAGGAAACAGGAACAGGAAGAGGGGCCCCAGTCCTACAACTGCATGTAACTGAATTCTGCTAACAATTTGATTGAGCTTAGAAGTGGATTCATCCTATGAGTCTCCAGAAAAAAAAATGCAGCCCTGCTAACGCCATGAATCCAGCCTGATGAGATCCGGAGCAAAGAATCTGCTAAGCCATGCTGTGTCTGGACTTCTATCAAACAGAACTATGAGATGATAAATGGGTGTTATTCTAAGCCACTTTTCCATAGGTGCCATTTATTGGGTTGAAGAAGTTCCTTTACATTCACAGTTTGCCAAGAATTTCCTCAAGAATGGGTATTCAATACTGTCAAATGCTTTCTCTGCTTTTATTGTGATGATCATATGGTTTTTCTCTATATTTTATTAACATAGTGAATTATATTGATTTGTTTTCCTCTCTCCTTTTTATTAATATTTTAGAAAGTCATGATAACAAATAGAGATTTTCATACAAAGCATGTAAAGGAATAGAATTGCAAAAGGTCTCACTTTGGTATGCCAAAATTATTTATGCTAGGTGGGGGAATATCGATCCTCACTTTTAATCTTATTTCTAGAAAACAGCTTTTTTGAGATATAATTCACATACCATAAAATTCACTTTTTTCAAAGTGTACAACTCAGTGGCTTTTATTATATTTACAGAGTTATGCAACCTTCACCTTTATCTAATTTCAGAACATTTTCATCATCCCAAAGAGAAACCCTGTACCCATTAGCAATCACTTGCTCTTTCCTTCTTCCCACTTCCTGGCAACCACGAATCTACTTTCTGTCTCTAGAGATATGCTTATTCTGCATATCTCATATAAATGGAATCATACATTCTGAAAGAAGTGACTGGCTTCCTTCATGCAGCATAACTTTTCAAGGCTCATCCATATTATACTATGCATCAGTAGTTCATTCCTTTTTGTTAATGACTATTATTCCATTGCATGGAAGACCATGTTTTGTTTATCCACTCATCTGTTTATAGACATTTGGGTTGTTCCCACTTTTTTGCCTATTATAAATAATGCTGTTATGAACATTAGTGTATACGTTTTTTGTGGATGTATGTTTTCCATTCCTGTGAGTATATACCTAGATAATAAGCTAACTCTATGTTTAGTATTTTGTTTCCCAAAGCAGCTGCACCATTTTACATTCCCACCAGCAATGTATGAGGGTTCCAATTGCTCCACATTCTATCAACACTTGTTATTGTGTCTTTTTTAATTATAGCCATACTAGTGGGTGTGAAGTGGTATCTTGTGGTTTTTGATTTGCATGTGTCTCACAACTAATGATTCCTACTATATTTTCATGTACTTATTTGCCATTTGTATGCCTTCTTTGTCCATTTTTAATTTTTTTTGTTTTATTGTTAAGTTATAAAAGTGCTTTATATATTCAGGATACAAATTACTATCAAATGTATGATTTATAAATATTTTCTCCCATTCCATGGGTTGTCTTTTAACTTTCGTAATGGTGTCCTTTGACACAGAAAAGTTTTTAATTTTAATGCAGTCCAAATGATCTATTTTTTCTCATCACTTTTGATGTCATACCTAAGAAACCATTGTCTAATTCAAGATTTGCCACTTGAAGATTTGCTAATTCAAGACAAGATTTGTCTAATTCAAGATTTGCTACTACACTGATTGATTATTAAATGTCAAACTAACCTTGCATTATTGAAATGAAGCCCTCGACGACTTCATCATGATTTATTACCCTTTTTATATATTTATGAATTCAATTTGATAATATTTTGTCAAGGATTTTGGCATCTATTTTCATGAGGGATATTGAACTGCAGTTTTCATTCCTTATAACGTCTTTATCAGTTTTAGAATCAAGGTTTTGCTGGCCTCAAAATTATTTTGGGCATGTTCCCTTTTCTATTTTCTGGAAAAAAATTGTATAAGCAACTTAGTATTATTTCTTCCTTAAAATTTTGATAGAATTCAACAGAAACTATCTGGAGATTTCTTTCTGGAAATGTTTTTGATAATGAGTTCAATTAAAAAATAAATATAAGGCTATCCAGGTTTTCTTGTTTCACCTTAAATCCATTTTTGGTATACTTTATTTCTCAAGGAATTTGTCCACTTCATCTAAATTGTTAAAACCATTGTCATAAATTTGTTCAGAATATTCCTGTATTCTTTTATTATGTGTAGGATACATGGTGATATCACTTCTTCCATTTCTTATATTGATCATATGCATATTCACAAATACACAAAAATCCTGGTCTTCTTAGGGTTTAATCAATTTAATTAATGTTTTCAATAACCAACTTTTGACATTGTCTATTTTTGCTATTGTTTGTTTTCTACCTCTTTATTTCTGTTCTTTTTTCTTTTTTTTTAAAGAAAAAAATCTTTTTAAAGATTTGTTTATTTACTTTTATCCATTTTTACCCCTCTCCCCCCTTCTCCCCCCCCCCATTTTTGCTGGTTTTTGTCCATTCGCTGGGCAATTCTCTGTGCCTGTTTCCTGCCCTCTCTTCTCATCCTTCTCCTCCTGTTTTCACTGGGATTTGATCCTTGTAACCTCCAGTGTGGGAAAGAGGTGTCCTACTGCCTGCGCCACCTTAGTCCCTGGTTTTTGGGCGCATCTTGTCTTGGCTCTCCCTTGTGTCACACTCCTGTTATGTCATCATCTTGCTGCGGGGCCTGGAAGCTCACCCACTCGTGGGGCCTGATGGCACACCTGCACATGAGGCCTGGCAGCCCACATGCTTTCTATATTTTTCTTTTTTTTCTTTTTACCGGGAGGTCCCGGGGATCGAGCCCAGGTCCCTCCATATGGGAGATGGACACCCAACCATCTGAGGCACATCCGCCCCCTGATTTCTGTTCTTTATTATTTCCTTTCTTCTACTTACTCTAGCAAATTACAACCTGTGAGCTAAATCCAGCCCACCTCCTGTTTTTGTAAATAAAGTTGTTTTTTTTTTTTTCACTTTTTTAAAATTATTATTATTATTATTATTTTTTTAAAGATTTTATTTATTTATTCATTTATCCTCCCCTTGCTGCCTGTGCTCACCGGGTCAGCCAACCACGCCGTGCGGGCGGGCCTGCCCTCACCAGGAGGCCCCGGGAACCGAACCCAGGGCCTCCCATATGGTAAACGGGAGCCCCACTGATTGAGCCACAGCCGCTTCCCTAAAATTATTTTTTAAAAGGTAGTTTACATAAGTGTTACACAAAAGATATAGGGATTCCCATATGCCCCACTCTCCACACCTCCCACACCCTCCCATGTGAACATCCTTCATTAGTGTGGCACATTCATTGCAATTGATAAACACATCCTGGGGCTTTGCCATTAAGCATGGACCATAGTTCACATTGTAGTCTATACTCTCTCTCACACAGTTCTACATGTTGTGTAATGATATAAAATGGCCTATATCTGTCGTGGCAACGTCACTCAGGCCCTTGAACATAAAGTTTTATTAGAACACAGTCATGCTCATTTGTTTACATATTGTCTATGGCTACTTTCAGGCTACAATGTCAGATCTGAGTAGTTGTGAGAGAGGCTATATGTCCCACAAAGCCTGAAATATTTACTATCTGACTCTTTAGAGAAAAAGTTGGCTATAGATTTACTTTACTTTTCTTTCAATAGTTTCTTAAGGTGGAACTCTAGGCCACTGTTTTAAAACCTTTCTCCTTTTTGAAAATAAATACTTAAAATTATAATTTTCCCACTAATTACTATTTTAGCTGTAGCCTACAAATTTTTATATGCTGTATTTTTTTAATCATTCAACTTGATATATTTTCTAATTTCCCTTGTTTTTTCTACTTTGACCTAAGAGTTATTTACAAATGTGCTGTTCAATTTCTAAATATTTGAAGTTTTTCAATATATCATTGATTTCTAATTTAATTCCATTAACATCAGGAAACATTCTCTGAGAATTGGTCCAGCATATCTTAGATGATCCATGTGTACTTAAAAATAATGTGTATTCTAAAAAAAAAAAGTATATTTTACAGTTTTTAGTTCAGTGATCTATAAATGTCAATTAGGGCAAGGAGATCAATGATCCTATTAAGGTATTAAGATATACTATGTTCTTGATGATGTTATGTCTATTGTTCCATAAATTACTGAAAGAGGTGTTTAAAACATCTAACTATCATTGTGGACTTCTCTGTTTCTCCATTCAGTCTTACCAATTTTGCTTCATGTATTTGGAAGCTCTGTTATTAGAGATATATACACATTTAGGTAGGTCTTCCCAAAGATTGAATACTTTTATCATTATGCATTGTATTTCTTTTTCTTTGGTAATACTCTTTGTCTTGAAGTCTACTTTATCTTTTATTAGTATAGCCACTCAAGTATTTTAATGCCTACTATTTGAATATTTACCTTCTCCCATCCCTTTATTTTCAACAGCCTGTATCTTAAAAATAAAAGTGTATAGCATAGCAAAACCTCATGTAAAATGTGTATATGGGTAGTTCTGCATATATAAGACTGCTTTTCTTTGAAACTGCACAAATGTACATTAATGTTACAAGATATTAATATCAGGCAAAAATACAACCAAAGCAAAATATGGACAGTAGTGTATATAGTAATAATTATTGAACATATAATATATAATGGAAGGGTTTTAAAAAAGGGAAATATACTAAGTTTTTAAAAAACTAGATAAAAGGTACTACATATTGTTTGACTCCACCTATACAAACTATAAATATAAATCAATTAGAAAGACAGAACGAGAATAGCAGCTATGGGTGGCAGGGGAAGCACAGAGAGATTGAGGGGTGATTATTAAGGGGTAGAGCTTTTTTGGGTTTTTTTGTTGTTGTTGTTGTTTCTTCTTATTATTGGAATAATGGAAATGCTCTAATAATAATTAAAGTGATGAATGCACAACTATGTGATTATACCAAATACCATTGATTGTATACTTTGGGTGGGTTGTATGCTTTACTAATATGTACAAATAAAATTGATTTGTTTAAAAAATATGTCAATAAAATTGATTAAAAAAAGAAGCTACTTATAATGGATAGTGGTAATGGTAGTACAACATTGTGAACATAATTAATAACACTGACTTGTATGCTTGGAAGTGGTTACAATGGGAAATGCTATGTTCTATATGTATCACAATAAAAAAGTGTTTCTTGTAGATGGCATATAGTTGAGTCTTATGATTTTCTCTAGTCTAATAATCTAACTTTTAATCGGAGTGTTTAAACCACTTATAGTCATGTAATTATATATGTTTAAATTTAGGCCTATCATTTTGCTATTTGGTTTCTATTTGTCTCATCTTATTTTTGTTACTTTGTTCATCCTTTCTTGCCTTTTTGGAGGGTTAATCTAATATTTTTAGTACTCTTTTTAAATTATTTTATTAGTTTCTTATCTATTGCTCTTTGCATTGTTTTAGTTACTTTAGGGATTATAACATGCATTCTTATCTAATCTCAGTCTTTTTAGAGTTAATATCATATCACTTCATATAAAATCTAAAAGCCTTGCAGCTATGTAGTTCCATTTATCTCCAATCTTCTATGCTATCTCACATATATTACATCTTCATAAGGAATAAACTCCAGAATACAGTGTTAAATGTGTTATATATTTCCTTCAATCAGTCAAATAAATTCTAAAGAAATTAGGAAAAGAAAAAAGTATGAAATCTTTTACATTTACTCACATATTTACCACTTCAGATGCTCTTCATTCCTTCTGGTAGATTCGAATTTCCATCTGAAGTCTTGCTAAGCTCTGAAATTCAATTTATAAATCCCAAGATTCTACTTACAAATATAGCTAGCACATTTTTACTATCAATTTTAAGTGAGCTTTTAATTAATGTTTTGTCCCAATCACAACCTAGTTAAATTCCCATAAATTTTATAGATTGTATTAAAAAGTTCAATACATTGTTTTCTTTTTTATTTTTCCCAGGAAAAAAAATTTTTTTTTTAATTCAAGTAAATGCAAATAGGAAACCAGAGGAGGGCCCGAGGATGGAACATAATGCCTATCCCCTCCCCTGACACCTTCACTGGTCACCAAGCCCCTCCCCACTCTGCTATGGCACCATAGAGGCAGGCCCCACCTGCCCTGGGACTGCGGCAGTCAGTAACCCAGCCTGCTGTGTGCCAGCCTCTTCCCCAAGAAGAGTATCTTGTGGGAGAGGAATATGGGCAGAACAGGGGGAGGCAATGAGGGTGAACAATTGGCGCCGGTAGCAGCAGCAGCTATCATTGAAGTTTTAAGAATGAAACACTAACAACAACAACAAAAACCAGCACAACTGTCCACAGGTAGTTTGTGACCAGAAGAAAGATGGAACCAGAACCTTGGGAGGCAAGGAAGAGGAGGAGGGGTAGAAGTGGTCACAGTAGTTTCTTATTATTAGTGCTCCATTTGAGGAAAGGGGAAAGGAGTCTAGAGTGGAAGCAGATTTGGGCAAGTGGCCCCAGCCCACCTTAGGAGGCCACCACAGGAACTTGGGCCTCCTCAAGCCCACCTGTATAAAAGGTGATGGGACATCTCCATCACTGCAATGTGCTTAGATTCCAGGGTGAGGGCAAGGTGGGCTGGAGCCCGGGTGAAGAGGGGTTGGGAACTCAAACCCTAACTGCCTCCCAGTACCCCAAGGGAGGACCACTGTCCGACCTATTGCAGGGCCTTGGTAAGGTGGGGAAGAAAAGGGAAGTGTGAGCCCCACCTGGTGACAGGGACACGGGTTGGTTGAGGGCATCCTAGGAGTCCGAACATCTCCCTCCATTGGCCATACCTGCTGCTGCCAGTATGGGGTACATCAGAATGACATGGGGCTTGGGTCCCTTTAAGACCAGGGGAGCCCCACCCCACTCCTTTATGGGGAACCAGAGGGAAAAATATAGGAACAGAAAAGGCGGCCCCAAACCAGGAGCCCAGAGAGCAACGTTCCCACCCCCGAAGGAGTGGGGATGCAGCAGGCTCAGGGTACGGCCAAGTGGGAAATTAGCCCTTCCAGGAGGACAAGTAGCCGCTGGGAACCAAAACCGAAAGAAAACTGTTCCCCACTCGGGCCGCGGGCCGCGCTACAGTGAGGGCGTGAGTGAGAGTGACGGTGACCAGAAGGGGTTGTTGATGCGTGGGCTGGGCAAGGAGCAGAGGCGGTGGGAGGGGAGCGAGGCCGTCCAGCCCCGGGACACTGCTCCCACGGGCCACAGTGCGCGGTACAGTCACTGCTCCTCCTCCGAAGACTCCCGCGAGATGCCTTCCTCCTCCTCCTCCAGTTTTTTTGGGTCTGCCCTCGGTTTCGTCCCTGGGGGTTGTGGTGGTTTTCTTGGTTTCCGCAGCACCCTTGTTTTTGCTCCCCTTTGGTCAGCCCCGGGCCTCCAAGTGTTGGCACTTCGCTGGGCTCCTTCGGAGGCTACTTGCTTGGCCGGCCCCGCCCTTGCTTCTTAGTGCCGTTCTTCCTGCTTGGAGGCCAGGGGCTGGCTGGACCGCCAGCTCGATTTGGATTGGCGATGGCTGGGATGCTCAACCCCGGCCGCCAGCCTGTGGTGTGCACCCTGGGCTGCCGGGAGCGACGGTGCCAAGCGCTGAGGACCCGCCGCGCTCCACCCCGCAGCTAGTAGCACAGGCGGATGCTCACTTGGAGCCGCGCCAGAGCCCCAAATAGCCCCGGCTGGGCGTTCCAATTCCCTTTTTTTCTTAAGTACACCGATAAGTCTAATAAACAAATAAAACCTTCCCAAGTGTATATGTAGTTCTTGTAAATGTTATAAATGTAATTTATAAATATGGTGCATCTTAAGTTCTTCTAAATGTTCTAATACTACTTATAAACTTAGTAAGATTTCAATCTAAAACCAGAAGTTTAATTCAATCACCCAGTTATGCATTTTAAATTTGGAATCTCAAGGTTTATCTTTAATAAGCTAAATTATCTTAACTATTACAAATAAAAATTCAAATCCATACCCATTAACAGAAAATATTAAACCCACAAATGTGCACTACACCATCATTTCTATACATGACTCTAAATCTTTCCAAGGTTTATCACAAATACCCAGTAAGGAAATGATCATGTCATCCCAAACAATTTGAAATGTTTTGTTCCAATAATAGATCCACATTTGCAATCAAGATCCCCAGAGGTGCTTCATTTTGGTCCTTTCTACACAGTTCTTCCTTCTTTCCTTCAGTTGTGGCAACCCCTTCATCTACTCCATTAAATTATCTTTTTGCTTAACCAAAATCGGTTTCTTTTGCTTGTAACCAAGGAACCCTAACTAATCTGAATTGGTTCCCCGGGAGCTGCAGGCCACACATTATCTTGTAAGTGTGGATATGGAAAACTGGTTAGAGCCAAGATGAGGTGAAAGACAGTAACATATTCCAACTTCATATTACAAAAGTGAGACATAGCAGTATACAGTATGCAGAGGTGAAACAGCTCAATAACTTCTTTTCTGGGCTGTGAGCCCAGTGAAAATGAAGTTCTAGTAAAGGTAAACTGGTAGTTGCTGCCATGGAATAATTTAAAGAATTCAAAGGATGAGAAGAGTTTTGGAACTTTGGGGGTAGGATGGCTTTTACCAATAGCATTGGATAGCTTTTAAGCTTTAGCAAGAGGCATTCTAATCCTTAAATTGTTTTAAAGCAAGCAAGAAAAAAAAAAAAAAAAAACACTATTAAAAGGTTAAGATTTGCTGAGAAACAAGTTTCATTTTGTGGGTTGCTAGGTTCACAGGTCTGTTTGTAACCATGAGATAATATAGGGAAAGTCCCTAGCAAAGAGAATAGGAATATCTGGAAAAAATAGAACTTTAAAGTACTCCAAACCTCCAGATCCTCCAAAAACACTATTTATAGCACACACCCTTGTCTAAAGAAGCTGTTTCTCCCTTGCTTGAAGAAATTGTCACTACCTTGCAGGAGGAAAGCAATAATTGCCTTTATGCCTCAACCTTCATTGTGATTTAGACCAGAATCCAATCCCAATTTTCAGACTGGAAGTAGAATGCAAAGAATTACAGGGATTTTTAAAATTTATATTGTCAAAATCTGGAATTTGTAGAAATGGAGAGTGTGCATCCATATAGGGCAGATAAAAAATTTATATCAGACTTAGTTTGTTGATATGGGTATATATCAATGTCGTTTGTCTAGCTAAGTGAGACAGTTTGCTGATTTGGTTAATGCTATTGTGAATCCAATGCTATTCCATTTCAAAGGAAGCAGACAGGCTAGAAATTCCTTGGCATATTTCAGAGGTAAAAAGTGGACTGCTGGAACAGGGTGCCTTGCCAACAGTTGAACAGGAAACCAAAGCTAGAGCAACTGGAACACCATCTTCCAGAACTTTGATTCTTGGACTCTGTTTACCTACATTTAGAGGTTGTTCATTCTAATGGCATCAAATAAACTATAAAATGGTTGGTACTACAGAAACTCTAAAGTTGCAGCGTTCCAGTCCTTTCAGGTTTCCCTTCAAGGCTGTGTCTCCTCTATATCATTCTAGTAAACATGCTTTTTGCTTAAGTTGGTTGGAGTTGGATTCTGTTGCTTGCTACAAAAGAGCCCTGTGAAAAACAATGCTCTTTCTCATTCTCCTCTACCTTAGGGCATTTCTTAAACGTAGGAAGATTCTGTCCAGGCTCGCCTCTTTTTTTTTTTTTTTTTTTTTACTGTGCATACCTACCCTAAGACATTACATCTATTCCCAGGCTTTAATCATCATCTATATACTAATGATTCACAAATGTATAGTGATATTTCAGGCAAATTTTTCTTCCATAGGAAACTTAAACCCCATATGCACAAAAGTGAATTCAACTTTGTAAACTTGTTTCTTCTATATTTTCCATCTCAATGAATAGTACCACCATTCTCCTAGTTTTTCATGCCATAAACCTTTGAGTTTTAATTTGATTCTTTCCTCTTCCTCACATTCTGTGCCTTCCCATTTTGACTTCTGACCTTCAATTAATTATGACATTCCCTTTCCTTCATAACTCTCTTAATTTTATCTTCTCTATGTTCTCACTGTGTTCTCACAGTCACGAACTGTGACTATATTATTACCTATGAATAATATTATTCGGAACATAATTATTTCCTCCTTCCAACATTCTCTCTCCTAATAAATTCTCTACATTGCAACTAGAATGGTCTTTCTAAATAAAAAATATGTTCTTGTCATTGAGAGAGAGATTTTCAATATTTCTCATTTGCCCTTAGGAGAAAGTACAAATTTGCTCATCACTCTTTACAGTAGTCACCAGTTCCACTAAACCATTTGTTGTACAGGATGCTGCCATGATTGTCACTTTTGGGACTTTGTACCCCCATATTCTTTGCCTAAAATGATTTTTCTAACCCGTTCCCCATTGCTAATTTCTATTTGTTTCAGTTCAAATTAGATATCATTCCCCCACAAGAGAAGCCATCTCTAAACCGCCTACATGTGTGATATCCATTATAACCACACCTAGCTGCTGAGATTTGAAATGTGGCCCTGCTAAATTGATATGTAATATAAGTGTGAGTTTATATTTTGAAGGCTTGGTATGAAAAAAGAATGTGAGTATCGTTATTAATAATTTTTATATTGGTTGCATGTGAACTAATATTACTTTGGATAATTTGGTTAAACTATCTTACTGAAATTAATTTCATGTTTTTTACTTTTTATATGGCTACAGGAAATTTTAAAATTATATATGTAGCTTGCATGATATTTCAATTGGACACCTAGACTGGATGAGAAGGTGCCCCCTTTTTCAGCATTCTGTAGTTATTTCTATAGTAGCATTTATTACACTCTGTTAAAATGGCAAGTTTGTCTCCTGCACCAGACTGCAAGCACCTATGGACTAAGAGCTGTCTTGCTCAATTGGTAATTCAAGAGCCACTGGTGCTTAATAAATATTTGTTAAACGAATGAAGCCTAATCTTTTGATTCCAAATCCAATGCTTTGTTATCTTATGTGAACGCAGTATGTGTGGTGGTTAAAACAGTGAATTCTGGAGCCAAACTGCCTAGATTTCCATTTTGGCTCTCTGACTTATTAGCTGTGTGATCTAGGGCAGGTTATGTAACCTTCCTCTGCCTTATTCCTCAACTCAAAAATGGAGATAAAAGAGTGGTGGTGAACTGGTAGCCAGAGGCTGGGATTGGGGGCAGGGATTGACCACGAAGAGGCACCTTTTGGAGCGAGAGAAATTTTCTCTATCCTGATTTTAGTGGTGGTTACATACTGTATTTGTTTCTCAAAGCTCACAGAACTTAAAATGGTGACCTTTTCATAAATACAACACAATAATCCTGAGGTTTAAAAAAAAGAATAAGCAGAGTAGATGTAGCTCAGGCGCTTCCTATGTAGGAGGTCCCGGTACCTCCAGATAAGAAATAAAAAAATAAAAAATAAAGAATAAGAGAAGATTAAATGAATAATGCACATAAAACATTTAGCACAATGCCTACCCACATAAACTCTTTAAATATTAGCAAGCATTCTAATAACAATAGCCCAACAAGGAAAGTTTGAGTAGTGTCGGTAAAAACAAAGTGAACTCATGAACCGGGTTCCAATCTGCCTCTTTCTTTCATCAGCCAGAGGCTGAGGTCAGTACCTGGGAGCTCATTTGCTTAATGTTAAGGTTAAATTAGACAATAACTGAAATAGCTGTGTAAACTGTAGAGCCGAGCCCATGGGAATGTAAGAAAAGGAATTATTTATGAGACAGCAATACAAAGTCATAGGATCACATAAATTGGGGGTGTGGAGTGGGAAGTAGTTTCCTAGGTCACCTATCCAGGATAGAACGTGGTGAGTTGTTAAACGGGAACTGTGAAAAGGTGCACATCTCTTTTAAAAGCTTCAGTCCTTAATCCTATTCAAGCTTCTATCGGGTCCAGATCGATTTTAAAGATAATTCAACGCTCCAATGAGGTTCTGGACAGACCCCCAAAACTCAAAGAACCACAATGCCACAAGGAAAAAAGGGCTGAGTTTGCAAGACACCGCCTGTGACAACGGGGCACAAGTCAGACTTCCCCACTCCATAACAGCCTCTGGTGTGGAGAATGGGTTAGGTCATTTCACTATTTCACTGCCACTTTTTATGTCGCGCTGGTCTCAGGAGCTCCCAGCCCCTCTCACACAAGAGTACAGCTAACTCTGGCGGGGCACCCAGTTGCTTCCAGAATGTTATCATGGGGTGATTGGGTGTCCCGTAATGCGGAGCCAGGCAATAAAAAATTGCATCTTGGGTTTTCCTCAAAGAACAACGGTGAGTTCGAATCCCAGAGGGCTGCAAGCTGAACCAAAAGCTGAACCCAAAGCTCTCTCCTGAGCCACGCGGTGCATCCGCTGAATTCGCGCGCCTCGCGAGCTCTGACAGTGTCGTCACGTGACAACGCCCAAGCACTTGAGGGCAGGAGTGTGTGGGCGCGTGGCCTGGGCCCATTTGTTCCCGTTAACATTGACTGGGACCCAAATATAACTAACCCAAGAGTTTGACAGAGCAAGTTTCCTAACTGGCGAGTTTAGTCTCACTGCTGAGAAAACGCTCTCCACGCCGGAAGTGTACTAATCCGCAGCACGTGGGGTTGCCAGGGCGCTCTTCATGTGACTGGGCGGGGCCTTGGTAACCCTGTAGCCAATGGTAGACCGATAGGGCGGTGCCTGTGACGCGCCGGGGGCCTATCCCGGAAGTGGAGCTGAGGTGGGGGCGGGAAAGGGCGGGGAGGCCCGGGTGTGGAAAGTGTGGCGGCCCCGCCCTGTCTCTTGCAACTGCCGCGGCCGCCGCCGCTGCCGCCACCGTTGCAGCTGTGGGGTACCGGCGCTGGTGCGCAGGCGAAGGCGTTCTTTCCCTACTGGAAGGTGAAGACATGGGAAGAAGCTGGGGGCACTAGGAGTGGTGCGAGACAGGACCGGGGCAGGCGGCGGGAGCCGAGCCTTGACCGAGGGAAGGTGGAAGGATGGATGGGGGAGCCGAGACCAGCGCGGGATTGGCCGCGGCTCAGGCCCATACGAGTCCGGCCGGGCCGGGTGTGCTGGTGGTACAAGGGCCCGCTTAAGCGTCCCGGGAGGTGGCCTGCGGGTTGAAGGGCGGGGTTCGCGCCCTTACCCGAGGGCCGGGTGCTGTCGGCCGGGTTCTCTTATTCCCCATCCTTCGCGGGGACGTGCGGCCTGGGCTGGGCCCCCGACAGAGGGGGTCAGGGCGGCGGGGAGGGCCCGGCGGCGCAGCGCGAGAATGTCGCCGGCTCCTGCTGCCCTCAGCGCCGGTGAGCGTCCGAGGGGGTGTACCCCTTCCCCATCAAACTCCTCTGCAACTTGCTTCCCCACCTCCCCACGAATGGATGGAAAACTTTGTAGAGGCCGGAGTTCGAAAGGGTTCGCCTTGGGTGGGTGTTCCGTAAATACAAAAATGATGCTTGGCACGTAAACCTGTCTGAAATGAGGCGTTTCCCTGCCCGCACGCTCGTTGTTAACAAGCAAACAAACTTTTTTGCGTAGTTCCCTCGGAAAAGCTACCGTCTCCCTAGCCCACCATGGCAGATGAAATTGATTTCACTACTGGAGATGCTGGGGCTTCCAGCACTTACCCTATGCAGTGCTCGGCCCTGCGCAAAAACGGCTTCGTGGTGCTTAAAGGACGACCATGCAAAATAGTGGAGATGTCAACTTCCAAAACTGGAAAGCACGGTCATGCCAAGGTAAGTGCCCTTCTACGTCTGTTTTTAGCTTTAACCTTGGGATTTAAATCATCTGATATTTTACTGATATTGAGATTTTTGTACTTAGAAGTTTGTGATCTAATTTTCTTCCCACGATTACCGGATGATCAGCTATTACTTGAATACTGAAAGGTAGCATTTCCTTCTTGGGCCTTTAAAAGGTATTATTAAGTGGGAACTAAAACTTACCTTTAAATCCCAGAGGATCTTAGAAGATGTAGAAGATCTATTCAAATCACAGAAGCGAAAACCTGTTCTAAGGGAACTCTGAGAAACCGAGCTTAATTTTTCTTATCTATTCTTATCAAGAATTGCTGACTATGTATGATATTAGGGTCTTGATATGTCATGATATTGTTATTTTCTGCTTTTCCATTCTATGACCATTACCTTTTTTTTTTCCCTTAAGTAAAATTAGATGACCTTGAGAGGAAGAGAAAGAATTTGTCATAATCAGCTTTGGTATCGTGTTCTTGTGTTTGTAATGAGTGATAAGTTTGGCAGAGATTGAACAAGTTTCCTCTTTTTCTCCTCTGATAGGTTCACCTTGTTGGAATTGATATTTTCACGGGCAAAAAATATGAAGATATTTGCCCTTCTACTCACAACATGGATGTTCCAAATATTAAGAGAAATGATTATCAGGTACATACTGGTTTTCTTTAGAATGCTGCTTGTTTCTTAAAGGTGCAAATATTTTTTACTATCAGCTGTAATTTGACAGAACTTGAGTAGTTTTCTAGGTTTTTATAGCCAATTATTAGGTACCACACGTGCATTTAGAAATTGGAAAAATAAATAGTGATGTTGAACACTTGTACTCTAAGATTATTGTTAGTTTGCTATTTTTTAACATTCTTAATTTTTTAAAAAGTTGAACATTTCTTAGTGTACCTCAGAGCAAGTGATTGTGTATTGTGACTGAATAAGTCCAATGTTTAGTAAAATTACTATTCTGTCTAAAATATTTCAAATTTAGATAACTCCCTCCTGGATGTTTTATTTCTTTTCACTGGTCAGACCTAAGACTTTTGAGAAACTATTCCTATTCCTATTCCTACTAACCAAGTTTGTGTACTGGATGTAAGTCAGAATTTGGTATTCTTGAAGAGGAAATACATTGAAAGCCATAAATATAAAGGATAATGTACATGGTCAATAAATATAGTGAAGAAAATTTTTTTAAACTGGGTAATTGTTTTATTTATACTCAGTGACCATGCTGTGACCTTTTGTTAAATTATAGGTATAAACTTCAAGTTTTAGTTCCAATTATACATTTGGCAAGGTCACATTTAATCATAGCATTTTGTTGTTTGGGGAGTATTGATGGTAACCAAACAATTGACCTCATAGGATGTAGGAGCTCAGATTAATCATAACTAAATCCTTTCTTGAAAGTCTTTAATTTCTTTATCAGGCATACAATATATGAAACTTTTTAATGTTTATACTACATAATGGAAAATACCAGTTTGACACTTAGGTTTGTATTATACTATTTTAACCAATTTTTTTAATGCCTTTTATTATATTATATAAATTTTTAAACACTGTTGCCAACTGAAACCATCCAGTTTATTTCTCTTTACTCTGTCCACATGCAGACAAATTTTTACATGGTTTTAATCATTGTAAACAGTTCTGTATTCTCCCTTTCCCTCGTGTCATAAGTGTTTTTCTAGATTGCTTTTGCTTCTATGTAGAAATTTGAATTGTCTTATATAATAAGTGTAATAACTGTTAGTTATTTCTGTCAGTATAATAGCAAGTAGATATTTTAGTCATTCACATCTGAGTTTAGATCTAGTTCTGCCACTTTCCACCTGGATAATCTTGAACAAATTATTCAACCTCTCTGAGCCTCAGTCTTCCATCTACAAAAGAGGGATAATGTTGTAAGGATTAAAAGGAAAAATATACTCCATAATATGCACCCCTTAAGTAGATGTCTACTTTCCCTTTTCCTGTATAAAAAATTCCATTTAATCATTCCATTGTTTGGGGGCCACCTAATCTAGACTTAGCACATAGTGGATGCTCAATAAACATTTGTTGAATGCATATGTAGTTATTTAATGTGGTAAGAATATACTGCAGCAGACCAAGGCTGAGCATATAATTTTCTTTTGCCAAAAATGTGTTTTCTTTTTATGGTTAAAAGGTGAATGAATGCTTTAAATATTCAATATTAGAATGTTTTTGCCTATTGAATGTTTCAGAAAGATTTGAATAGCTCAGATAATTACCAATTTGGTCAGGATTTAATATAAAGGAAAAATTTGGTTTGGATTTTGTTATGATATTATATCAATGCCAGGTCTAGGGTGAGGCTAGTGAAGTGAAACCTTTGCCTCAGGCACAGAATTTTAAAGACAGAACCAGTAACAATGCCAAGCCATATTGGAGCCTAAGGCAAAAGAAAAAAATTTAATTCTGTGTTTATTTTAAATTTTAATGTTTTATTTGTCTTGGAATTTTTGCATTCTCATATTTTAAAATATTGCTTTTAAATATTATTTATCTTGATCACTTACAAGTGTTTTTTTGGTACCTCCTTAATATTTGCACCCAAGACAAGTGCCTCACTTTCTTCCCCCTAGTCCCAGCTCTTGGTATGTAGTCCATACTGCAGAGTAAATAAGAGAATGACTCTGGAGCCAGTCTCAGTCAAAATCCCCACTTTGGTACTTACTGGCCGTTTGACCTTGGTTTCCTTGGTTGAGCAGGTTATTTAACCTCTCTTGCCTACATTTCTTTATTTATAAAATGGGGAAGAGAATAGTAAACTCATCATGGGATAATTGTGAGGTTTACTTAGTTAATACTTAGAGCAGTGCCTGGCAGGGTAAGTACTTAGTGTTCACATCCTCCTCCTTATAAAGTCAGCATAGAATATTTGTTTTTGTTCATTTTTAAAAAGATTAGTTCTGTGAGCCTTTTTAGCTATATTTATTGTGCTATGGTGGTCTTCACTCACCTATCTACGTACCTTGATTAAATTTCAGTTTATTATTTGGTTATGTGTAGTCTTTTATATTTGCTAAATTCAAAATTTCAAGTGCCAGTTTGGCAGTCAGCTAAAGTGAAATGTGTATATTGTGTTCATTATAATAATTAAAAAGTAAATCTTTGTTTAAGAAAAGAAACATATTTATATTTACAGTGTTAATTTTATGTATTTAAAAATCAATTCAGAATGAAAGAAAACTTCTATCCTGATTCTTCCATTCCAGAATGTAGCTTGGATTAGAATTGTTAGTTTAAATCTTTGTATATTTTTAAAATAAGTGGTATGCCTTTTGGATATTGGGATATGAGTTGACTTTAATTGTTGCAGTTTAAAATAAAACAACAACATAAAGAGTAATGATGCTTTTTACAATTTTTACCTGTTCTGTAGAGCTCTTGCGTCCCATGGTAGAAGCATTCTCTGGGAATAAAAAGAATGGTAAATCTGCAGAGCTCAGTATTGCAGGGACAAGAAGCAAACATTTTGCTACACTGATTCCCAGACCAGTGTATTCTACCTATGGGAGAAACAGCACTGTATATTGGAATATATTGTAACATGTAAAACAGCACTCCAGGCCTGCAAGGTGTCACCCAGTGGAAACCACAATTGAGTCTTCAGTAGGCCAGTCCACACAGGCAAGCTATTTTGAGATTATGGGTATGTGGACCAGTGAATTCTCTGGGATGTGTCCTGTTGCTCATTATTTGCCTGTAAAATTAGTTTCTTAGTTAGAAGTGATGCCATTGTGAGATACCATGATAGGAATGAGACAATCCATAAATCCACAGATGGGGTTTTGGCAGAAGCACTGCAGGCTGAAAAGGCAAATCCATATGTAGAGTAATAATCTATTGCAATGAGGACAATTCTCTGCCGTTTTCACGATGGAAGGGGTCCGGTGTTATCAGGTGGCTGATTGTTCCCCTTGGGGAATGTTGTCATATTAGGGACTCTTCTTTAGTCTCTGCTATGGGTACTCATTAGTAGTTATAGTCAGATAAGCCTTGGTGAGACAAAGCCTGTATTATTGAGCCCATGTTGCCATGGCCACTTTGTTCATGAACCATTGAGTAAGGACTGGGAGGCTACAAAAAGGGGCTCAATGGCATCCACAGAGAATGTCATCTTCTCCACTTAATTTATTTAGAGCCTCTGCAACAGATACCCTTTGGTGAGCATTCATGTGGACATATTCTCTATTTTGGGAGCTCTATCAACATACTACTTCCTCTGACCTTATTGTCAGCAAATTTCCTGTCTTGATCTTTTGGTGCCCTTGATCATCCAGCCAAACTCTTAGCAGTTGCCCATAATCAGCATAAATCCAAACCTTTGGTTGTCTATTCTTTTAGGTCCAGTGCTCAAATTTCTGTCCATTTCCATTATCTTTTAGGGTCACCTATGAGTGGTGCCATCATGTCATGCAAAACCATCTAGAAACCATTCTGAATTATTTTCTTTCTCAGTCAGCTGGTCATAGGGAGCTCCCCATGAAGCCATTGAGGATAAGGTGCTTTCTGAGTCTAAGCCACTTCTCACAACTTGTTTGTGCCTTTAAGATCTGATCAAGGGAAGCGGATGTGGCTCAATCAGTAGGGCTCCCGTTTACCATATGGGAGGCCCCGGGTTTGGTTCCCGAGGCCTCCTGGTGAAGGCAAGGCAGCCCACGCGGCTTGGTAAGCTGACGCAGCAGGACGACCCGCAAGGGGAGACAAACAGACACAGAAAAACAGACAGCAAATGGACACAGCGAGCACAAGCAGCAAGGGGGGGATAAATGAATAAATAAGTAAAATCTTAAAAAAAAAAAAAAAAAAAAAAAGATCTGATCAAATTGATCTCATGTGTGCTTCTTCCACTTGATGGTGTACTGCTGTGCATACCTAATTTCATGGCTTGGAGGGTCAGATAACATCCCAGTTCATGATGTGTTATTAGCTAAGATTGTATAATACTAATGGTCAAGTGTTCAGTGTCCATCAGGGACCAGCAGCCCTAAGGTCAAGAGTGTTGGGAGACAGAAAGGAAGAAGTAGAAATAAATAGGTCTTACCTAAATAGGTATGGTTGTTTTAAAAGTATATTGAGAAACAAAATTCAGTTCAGAAATTAGGGCTAAGAAAGCACTAGAGTGATACGCCTTCTCCAGCCTTCTGTTGTATAACCAATAATACAAACATGGGCAAATAAGTTTCTATATAATTCCCCCTTTTTAGTGTTCTTTCTTATTCTGACTGTGTTCTAACTAGATCATGAACAGAAGCTGCAGCTCCCTGTCACATGTCATTAACTCCCCCACCCCCACACCCTTCCTTTAGGTTTGTGCTTTGCTTCTGCAGCTCACTGTGCTTCCCGGCATTTAGTGATTATAGTGCTCTTTCTAAAATTCTGATAAAATATGCCATTTTTCTTTACTGTTTATTGTGAAACTTTAAAAAATGTAATGAATCCCACTTACTCATCACCCAGCTTCAGGTATGACCAATATGTGGCCAATCTTGTTTCATCTTAACCCACCACTACCTACTATTTCTTCTCCCCTCTACCTCCTGGAATTTTAAAGGTAACCCAGATATTATATCATTTCATCTGTGAGTATTTTGTCATGAATCTTTAAAAGATAACTATAAAAAACAAAATCAAATTAGTATCTATATTTTCCTAATTGTCCTTTTCTATTTCTTTGGGGGAGGTAGTGATGGTGTGGGATAGTTGATTTATAGTTTGTCTAAATCAGAACCCAAATGAGGATGAAGTCCACACATTGAAATTGGGTTGATGTATCTCTTAAATCTCTTTTAATCTATAAATTCTCCTTTATAGAGACTCCCCTCCTCATTCTTTGTCTTTGCAGTTTTTTGAAGAAAATCAGGTAATTTGTTCTGTTGACTTTCCCACAGTCTCAGTTTTGCTGATTGCATTTTCTTGTTTAACATGTTCCTCTGTCCCTTGTATTTTCTGAAAAATGGTAATTAAATATAGAAGATTGATAGATTCCATTTAGATTTTTATTTTCTTCCTCTTCTTTCATTTTTTAAAAAGATTACTCTGTAGGTGATGTTCTCTGTAACAATCAGGTGCATTAGTCTGATTGTTTCTCTTTTGATGGTGTTATTAGATTTGTAATCATTGTCTCAATCCATTAATTAGGGGAGGCAAAATAATGATCTGTCATTGCTTCATACTTTTTTTAGCCAGAATACTTATTTAAAGAGAAAGTTCCCCTTATCAATTTTTTGTTTAACATAAGGTACAGAATATTTAGGAAACGGAAATTCTTTCCCTTTAAATACCAGTCTTCTAAATTAGTTGGTTCCTAATGACCATTTTATTGGAAGATGACCAATAAAATGCTTTTTTTCACTATGAAATTTGAGTGTTAAACATACTTGTGTTTCAATCCATTGCAGTTATTATCCTTATTGATTCTTAAATTATTCTCTTTGGGCAGTGAGGCTATTCAAGTTAGCTTCTGAGTCTCTTTGACATGGTCCTATTGGTCTTTGATAGTTTCCTTGCTTTCTAGCATGAGAGCTTGTTCCAGATTTATCTTGTATTCTTCCTGCCTTAGACCTGGAATTATCCATTTTTTCCAAGGAGCACTAGATTATTTTAGGAAATAATAGATAACACATTGTGGGTGCTACCAAAATTGAGTATAATATTATTTTGTATGCCATTCAGCAGCTTAGTAAACTGCCTCCTGCCCAATACCTCTACTGCAAGTTATCTTGCCTTGTCCTGTCCCATCTCCTCTCTTGCTATTAATAAAAGATTACTTTCCCTACCAAAAAAGAAAAATTTAGAAACATCTCAAATGATTAGGTTTGTCTAAAGGTGAAGGATCCAAGAAAATATCTCAAATTGGCTTATAATTATCACCACACTATCCCCACCTTCCAACTATATAAAGTCAAAGAGGACTTTGAGAAAAATAGGAAACTTTGCACAAAAATATGCTTGAGAGTGACAGGGACACCAGTGGCTTTTTTTTTTTTTCTTTAAGATAGCAAATTAAAAAGGGAAAAGGATATTTTAGACTAGAAAAATATGGTGGATATCACCTTAGCCAAGTGATCAAAGTTAACATCACCAATAATGGTACAAATTGACATAATTTTCCTCCTGATTTGATGTACTGATTTTGTAGTATTTCTGCCAAAAATATATTACTTAAATCATGAGAAACAAACTAACCCAAATTGAGGAGCAGTCTACAAAACAGTGAACCCATACTCTTCAAAAATTCAATGTCATGACAAAAAGACTAAAGAGGGGGTCGGATGTGGCTCAACTGGTTGGGCGTCCGTCTCCCATATGGAGGGACCCGGGTTCGATCCCCAGGACCTCCCGGTAAAAAAAAAAAAAAAAAAAAAGACTAAAGAGACTAAACAGACATGACAGCCAAATAAATGCAAGGAATGATCTTGGAGTTGGGGGCAGGGGATAGTTGCCACTAAAGACAGTTTTAGAACAATTGGCATATTTGAGTATGGACTATATATTAGATAATATACCAATATTATATTTATTTTGAAAATTAAACAGTGGTTATGTAAAAATATATCATTTTTCTTGGGAAGCCACTAAAGAATTAATTATGATCTTTGGAACGTCAAATGATTCAGTAAAACAAGAAAATTTAAGAATGTATAATATATATTTTATATATTGCATGCGTTTATATGTGTGTGTATGTGTAAATGTGTATATATGCAGGGAGGGTAGAAGAGAGAAATGCACATGTGATAAACTGTTAACAGTAGGTGAGTCTAGGTAAAATTGCTTTTGCAATTTCTGTAAATCTGAAAATTTTTATAAAGAATTCAATTTAAAAATATCAAATAATTCACTTATTTTTCTATAGATTAGGTTTTTTTTTAATACTTCAATTTTATTTCTATAGCAATTTTAATGTTTAATTTTTATAGAAGTATTTGTTTTACTAGATTTTTTGTAATGTTTATACATTTTTGTATTTGAAATGCTTTATATATTTCATTCTATAGCTTATTAATTCTTAACTCTTAAAATTAAATACCATTGTTCTCTAAATAAATATCAAATTAGTAGTAGTAGTATTTGGCTCCTATGTTCCAATCACTAATCGCAGTGGGAACCTTTAATTCTTGCAATAGACAAGTTCTAAATCAGGGAATTGCTAAAAGACCAAAAATCAGAAAGATCTGTGTTGTAAGCCTATGGTAATTATTTTTTTAAAATTATATACTTCCACCTCCTACCTCAATCTCACTCCCCAATCTTCTGTCAACCACTCCATAAGCATTTGAATGAGTAAAATGTTAAAGGTTTTTGTTGCTGTGCTCTGTAGGGTTTTTTTTTTTCCTAGATTTTAACTGATGTACAAAACCTCAGATCTCCCATGGTGGGTGTGGTTTCTGTGGAAAGCAATCACCAGATTTGGTGGTGCTATAGTAGAGAGCTTTGAAACTCATGTCTGCATTATGCCTGTGTTATATCATAGTGGTTAAAGGGGGTCAAAACCATGTCTTTGACTCCTTTTTGTTTATATTGTTAGCAGCTGGTATTCTAGATGACTGCATTTTTTAAAACCTCTTAGAGTTCTAGGTACACTGATAGTATACATGCTTTTGGAAAAAATCATTGGGGGTTGATTGTTTCCTCATGCCTATGATATAAGAAATTTAGTTCTATTACACTGTACCTTTTTCCAGGTTAAGTTTGACTGGGTTAGTTTCATTAATGTCTTCAACAAACTAGTGTTTGTCTTCAAAAAATCTAGTGTGCTAGCAGTGAGCTGTAGGCCCAAATTTTTCCACTTTGTTCATAATTAAATTATTATTATTTTTTTTATTATGGGTAAAAATCAAAATTCTCACAATACATACAAACATTTGCAAAATGATATATAAATATATATGCATATATGTGTATTTGCTTACAAAAATGTTATTTATATATATATATACACATATATTTTAAGAGGTGCTTTGATTACCCAAAATATTACACAGAACCCACTGGGATTCCCATGTAAAATGCATTGTTTGTAATAGTGAAAAGCTGAAAACAACTTTTATTTCCATTAATGGGAAAATGGTTGGATTATTTACAGTTACATCTATGTAGTTGTGTAGCAGCTGGAGACCAAGATAGGTCCTCCATATATTCTGATTTGGAACAGTTTCCAAGACAGATTATTAAATGAAAAAAGCAATTTGCTGAAAAATACTGGTATCATCTATTTATGTTTTTTTTTAAAAAAGCAACTGTATTTGTATTGTATGCATAGATGTTTGTAAATGCATCAGGATATACTCTAAAGAAGCCTAAAACGTTTAATAATGCACAGATTTTATGGGTATACAGGGAGGAGTGAACTTATACTTCTAATTTTATTTTTAGCATTTTTAATCATCAGGAATATATTAATGTATTACTGTGTACTTATACAAATTAATGTGGATTGTAATTTAACCTTGTAAATATTGCAAAGGAGTGGTTATGATAATCAGTGCAAATGATATAATTTCTTCTAATAGCTGATATGCATTCAGGATGGTTACCTTTCCCTGCTGACAGAAACTGGTGAAGTTCGTGAGGATCTTAAGCTTCCAGAAGGTGAACTGGGTAAAGAAATAGAAGGAAAATACAATGCAGGTGAAGATGTACAGGTAAAGATCTATGGAATATGGCTTTTAAATTTTGATGAAATGTTGAAAACTGATCTCTATAAGATGGTTTTTCCATGATACCCTGGAGACTCATTATCAAAGAAACTATCAGTGTTCACTTTTTGCTATATAGGCATTGTCAACCCCAAATATGTTTTGAAGATCTACCTCTCAGTTAGTCTTTTTTTTTTTTTTTTTTTTAAGATATATTTTACTTATTTATGTATCACCCCCCTTGCTGCTTGTGCTCACTGTGTCCATTTGCTGTGCGTTTTTCTGTCTGCTTATCTCCCTTTGTTGCGTCATCTTGCTGCATCAGCTCAACACACTGTGGGGGCCAGCTTGCTTTCACCAGGAGGCCCCAGAAATCGAACCTGGGGCCTCCCATATGGTAAACGAGAGCCCAACCACTTGAGCCACATCCACTTCCCTTCTCAACTATTCTTAAGGATGAGAAGCGATGCTGTGAGAGTGCTAAAGAATGAAGGAGATTCTCTCTCTGTTATAACATTTAGAAGTATAACATCTAATAAGTATTGAAACATTCCTTATTCTCTGTTCCTAGGAAGTTGTCTTACAAACTGCAGTTTGTGAAATTCCACGTTAGAAAATTGTAACAGAAGAAGGTTATTTAGTTTTGGAGTACCCCTTTCCAAAATCTATATATTCACGAAATATCTTCAGATATACAGCGTATGATAAATTAAATGCATCTTAGACTGTATTGTCTTCTGAATAATTTTGCCTTAATATTTTCCTTCTAGGTGTCTGTCATGTGTGCAATGAGTGAAGAATATGCTGTAGCCATAAAGCCCTGCAAATAAATGGAAGCATCTGGCATGAGCAAACTGTTTAGGTCTGGATCAACTGCAGATCTAAAGTTTGGTTCTAAGTTGTCACCAAAGCAATGTCCTTCATAAGTAACCTCATTTCTTCTTTAATTGTTTTGAAATTGTGATGGGTTAGTTTTGCAGGCAATTGGTAATTTAAAAAATAATCAAGATGTATAATTCTTTTTTTTTAATTTTGTAGGTGTCTTTCCTATAACACTCCCGTGGTTTTCATATGTGAGTCCAAGAAACAGACAAGATAGCTTCAGCAAATGAAATGTGCTTTATTTGAGCAAATCATTCCTGAATTTTATTTAAATGATTAATAAACCAGGGTTTTAAATCAATAATGTAGCATCTAGTGGTATTGAAGTACCACATATAATTTGAACTGCGTCTGTATTAATTTCAGACTTAATATCATAGAATAAGTATTGGATTGGAAATGTTACCATTTCAGCCTGTTTGTGGCAAGCACAAATACTTAAAATAACAAAAATCATGTTATCAAAAATTAGTGGCCATGTGCAACCAGCTGTATTACCTCAGTCGTAATGCACCTTGCCAAATTGTTGGCAGATTTAATATAACCTTTTATGGTGGTTTTAGTACCTATTTGTGGTTGACAGAGGGGCACTGCACTGTTGGGTGGATATTAGAGCAAGTCAGATTGTAAATGAGACACAAAAGACAGTGCGTGGGAAAAGGAATTGGTTAAAGCTATAGGTTTTCATTGGAGGCCTTTTGTAATCGGCATTAAAAAAATAGAAAGTTGCCTTTTAGTTGTGTATATTTTTGCTTTTAACTTTGGTTTTCTATTTCTCTCTCTCACCCCCTCCTTTCCCTCTCTGTCTCCTCTTTCTCTTTCTCTTTCTCTTTCTCTCTCTCTCTCTCTTTCTCTTTCTCTTTCTCTTTCTCTTTCTCTTTCTCCAGTATCCTGCTTTACAGGACACTGTGTAGTACATTTTTCAACCTTATTGAATTAATTTTAGTATTTATCTGTAATCACTCCTTTCTAACTATTTTTTAAGTAGGTTTTTTGTCAGACAAAAACTGGAAATTTAAATTTTAAATTGATTTAAAAGTTTGTTAAATTTTATGTACTTTTTTTCCTAAAATTAAATGAAAGTGAATCATGGAAAAATGTCACTTTATGTGATAACTATTTAATTTATTTTAAGAAGTATATGTATTTTATTCTGATTGTCATAAGACTTCAGTTATTAGTGTAAAGCATAAGCTGAATTGTTGAAAAGGTGTTTTAGGTGACACTCTTGCATTTGTTTAGCTTTTTGAATTATATGTACCTTATTTCCAGAATTCTAGACATTGTTACAGGGTTTATGTGGATCCTTGACTCAATAACAATCATTATATTTGGTGTCAAATTTAGAACAAAATCACTCTTTCAGTAATGCCTTGATTCTCCAAACTGGTCATGAGACTTCACCCATCATGCCTTGACCTCTGAAAGTCCTTTGCTTTGTCACCTTGAGGAAAGTATGCATGATGCTGTAACTGATCTAATCTGTGACTGGAAATAACAGTTGTAGAAGATCCCATAATTTTAGCTGCTTGATTTGTACATACTTGTAATTCTTGTATTGCCGCACCAAGCCCACTTAGAGAATCAAGATACTTTAAGAAAAGTGCAAGGAGAAGTGTAAGCACAAGAAATAATGAGGTTGTAGTAAATCATTTTTAGTGGAACATTTTAGCTTTTGCCCATCAAAATCACAATTAGGAATTAGGCTAATATTGTTACAGTATTCTATTTAAATATCTTGATAGTGCTGTTTTTTGGTACTCTTTAATGTTTATCTTACTTGCTACTGGTTGGCATTGTTACCCAAAGGAATTCTAGAAAGTTAACAGTCTGCTCCTTGCTGATCATTCATATGGCTCTAATCAACCTTACTAGTGCTCTGGGTTAGTATTAGATCTGGATTAGCATGCCCTTGCTTTTCCTAACTTGTCAAGCTTCACATAAGTATATTTTTACTTGCAACGTAAGAGTTACAATTTATAATAATGCATCTCTATCTGCAAACCTTGAATGACAAAAACTATGTATGAGATATTTCATTTAAAGTACTATATGAAGTATAAATACTCTTCTGACTTACAATAATAAGTATAGAATTTTAAAAATATAGGACTGTTTATTTTCACATAAGTTGATAACATATTTCTCTAGAACAAGTATTTCATTTAGTAAAGCTTTAGAACTTGTATTAAAAGGAAGCAGGGAACATACATTTTTTAATACAAAACAGAAGTGTCTTCATTCATTTTTGATGATGTCAGAGAAGTGTTAATTGTTGATTCCAGTATTGTACTTTTTTGAAGCAAATGTTAAATATCTAAAGTTACCATGTATAGAATGTAGAATGTCATGTTGATAGATTATATAGTGGTAAACCATTTTTGTCTTCAGGCCTTTTACCACTTTATATATAGTATTATATTAACAAAACAAATGTTTCTTTCTAGTTCATATTTTATTTCTATTGCAACAGAGATTGTTGCACCTTATTTGCTACAAAGTTGAATGCCCTTTGAAATAGATGAAATCATTGCTACTTTGACTTAGCGTTTGCATCATAAACATAATTATGATGATTCTTTTGTGCTCCCCTTGAAGGGTTGTCAGTAGAAGAAATTGTTGCTAACCAAGCTCTTGACTCTGTTTCCATCTATGGTACAGACTTCTGTACCAATGCTTTATATTATTTACCAAAACTCTCTTACAGCTAGGGCATGATATCTTTTCTAGGAGATGCTGCAATAAAAATATTCAGGCTATAACATTTTAGGGCACAATTTTTCATTACAGCACAATATGAGTGTGTGCATGTGCACACATAACTTTGTATATTTGTTCCTTTTTTTCCAAACTTCTCCTAACTCTTAAAAGTACTGTAGTCTGGTAGTGCCTCAAATGTTGGTAAAGTTTTTTTTTTAATTTACAACTTTTCCAGAATTTGATTTTTTGTACTCTAAGGTTTCTCAACTGGATTATTTCTAGTTGAGCTGTAATTTGAATGCATTGTTCTCAGGGCTGTTTGTGCTAAGAGCAGAAGTTTCATTATTTTAAAGCTAACTGCCTAAAAGTATATCGCAAAATTTTCCCAGATGGTAGTACAGTGATGGATACAAACAAAAAATCCTTATATCAGCATATTTAAAGTACATGCTAAGTATTTTTTTAAAAATTGGAAACAATAGCCTCTATACTTGAATCTTGCCATATTTTTTGAATTCAAAATAGAATTTGGTAGTCTGATTTTGGAACCCTACCTTATTGATATATCTGAAAGCATTCCTTTGGTATGAGCCCCAAAGATAGTTTGAGTCAGATGTTAAATGTAGTAGTTCTCAAACATATTTAGGGACAACAAATTGAAAGTTCATAATGCTCTTTTGGACACATTAAAATGTTTACATATTGAATTATATAATTATATAATATGAACTAGGAACACATCTACTAAGAAAATATGGCTCTTAAGCAGTATAAGAGCAAAATTGTAGGCATATTTTGAACAGTACAAGCTATTGAACCAACGTGATCAATGGTTTTCAAATTTTCTAATATCGTTTTCTAATATCAAACCTTTTTTCTACATTCAGACAGGTGAACAAAAGTTTATGGTGGGAAATCTTAAAATTGAGTGAATTCAATCTATTAACTTTAATCTCTTAAGTTTTTTCTCTGAATTGAATATATGGCATCATTATTTGATTTTAGCAGGGAACATTTGGATTTAGCTTATGGAACACAGATGTTCTGTGGAATCATGGCTTGAAGTAACTATATAATTTAATGTTTTCCATTAAATAAACATCTGAACATGAACCTAACTGTCAAGTGAGGTCAAGTGCCTGAAAAGTGCACTTAATAAATACATGTAGCATATATTTAATAAGCATGTTTTCCTTATGTGCAAGATGCATTTTATAGCCAGGCATATCAGGCTGGAAGACTTGCTAGAAACATACTTATTGCCAACTTTGCATTCACCCTCCCCTGCCACCTCACCCTTTGGAATAGGTAGAAACCTATTTTACAATAGAAAAAGAGGTTATTTATATGAAGTCCCTGAAAGTATTTCTTAGTGTTGATAGACTTGCTTTAGTTCAAGATTGCACTTTTTAAAATCTCTGGACACTAACTTTATACAGTAATACTGTATACCTTGTCATAAGTCATAGTTGTGATCTTTCTTGAGGGGGATTCTTTACTGTGGTTAATACCTACTATGAATAAGCACTCTTGTGCTTGTTACAAAGTATAATAGTGCAAAGTACTAGTTCTATGCTAGGATAATGAAAATGACTAGCTCTATACTATAAAGTAATTTTGAAATAAAACTTGTCCTTCTCCCCCAAAAAAGAAATAGCTGAAATGGCATTGTTGAATGCAGTGGCACTTTATTAGTAATGCATTTTATTTGTATTAGGTATAGGGAAACTCTTGCTTCTACTGCGGAAACTCATGTTTTAGCTAAAACTTTAAAGTCATAAGATGTGTAGTGTGGGTATTATATTTGTGCATTTTACATTTCAAAATAGTAAAATCCAAATATTCAGTCTTTGGCTATAGTAAAATAATTGTTGAAATCCTTTAGAATGTAGATGGTTAGCCCATCAGTTACAACTTTTTGTTACATTAAAATATTTGTTAGCTTCTTCCGTTATATTAAATAAAAATAAAGTTAACAGCTTGCACTGTTCTTGAATATGTATACATTTTCATACTAGAAAGTAGTATGACTTAATATGTATATCACTGTTAAAGAAAATTTACCTTTTTTTTAAGTAAATGTGTTATTCTAGTCCTTACTAGAGAGCACCCCAGCTCTTATATGGATGCTAATTTCTGGATTTTAGTTCCAGATTTAAGTACTTTAAAAAACTTTTTAAAATGTATAATAGTTTTTTATATACATAAAACATCCATCTTGTTTAGAATTCAGAATATAGACACCTTCCCATTTTCATCCTCTTCCTCTTCCTATTTATCCTTTTGGTATAACCTTCCACAGATATTTAATGCAAGAGGTTAATGGTCACTCCTGCCACTCCTGACCTCACAGACTCTAAAATGTTCCTTCCCTACCAGCTGGGTTGTTGCTTTTCTTCCACATCTACGTGAACATTGCAGTGAGTCTTAGGAACAACCGTTTCACCCTTTTCCAATGATCATGTCTCATGCACACCTTCTGGACAGATTCATCCCTATGTGATTCAGCGGTTTCTTCCCTTTATACATTGTACCATCCTAAACATCTCACACACCCCCGTGTTCTTCATAATTTTAAAGATTCTATTCAAATGGGAGATATACTATGACAATTTGAAGCTTTTGTGGACCCCAGAAAATCATGTCCTTAGAACTAATCCATTCCTGTGTGTGTAAACCTATTGTACATCAGAACTTTTGATTCAGTTACTTCAGTTAAGGACCTTTGATAGCGTGACCCAGGATAGATCTTTATTTATAAAGGAGATCTTAATTTCCCTTATAAGTGGGAGAAATATGCAGAGACACAGAGGAAAACTCCTAGAAGCTGAGAGAGAAGGCCCCAGGATCCAGAAGCTGAAATCAAACACAGAAGCTGAGAGGAGTCACTGAAGCCAGAAACTGAAAGCAACAAGGCCCGGAAAAGAGGGGAGAGCAGAGCAGATGCCATCATTTGGCCCTGTCATGCCAGTTCATCCGCAGCTGCAGTAAGAAGAAAGCATCTGATGAAGCAATGATCTGGACATTTTTCTCAACCTCGAAATGGTTTTTAAACTAATAAATCCCCATAGTGAAAGCCTCCTAAAAAAAAAAAAGCTTTCAGGCCTGAAGGGTAATAGAGGCCACCTAATTTCAAATATCCCAAGATACTTCACCTCTTTTTCCCCCAGAAAACATAAAATAAGGAAAATACATAAAACCACAAATGGTTTATGAAACCAGGCCTTCAGAATTACTAAGATAGTACCATGGTCCTCAAAAAGTAGAAAAGAAAGAAGCCAAATTTTAGCAAAATAATTATATCCCACTGCTGCCAGCCAGGGGTACAGTCAGTGGGCAAAGCAAGGGAAGCTTAAGAACCTTTTATGAGATCACTGTGGTTGCCATAACAAATTACCACAAACTTGGTGGTTTAAAACTACAAAAATTTAGTTGTGAAGACCAGAAGTCAGAAATCAAGATGTTGGTAAGGCCACATTCCTTCAGAAAGCTCCAGGGGTAGACTCCTTGTCTTTTCCAGCCTCTGGTAGCTCCAAGTGTTCCTAGGCTTGTGACTATATAACTCCACTCTCTGCCTCCACCTCCACATGGTCTTTTCCTCTGTGTATCTTCTCTATAAGTACACTTGTCATTGGGTTTAGGTCCCACCTGGATAATCAAGTATGATCTCATCTTGATAGCTTTAACTTAATTACATCTACAAAGGTCCTTTTCCAAATAAGGTCACATTTGCAGGTTCTAGGTAGACATATCTTTTGGGGACCCACTATTCAAACCCACTACAAGATTCAGTAAAGAGCAGAGGGCACGGAAGACTTAGAAAAGCACAGTAAAAATGGTCCCCAGTGTATTAGCCAAAGGGATGCTAATGCAAAGTACCAGAATCTGTTGGCTTTTATAAAGGGTATTTGGTGTAGAAGCTTACAGTTACAAGGCCCTAAAGAGTCCAACTCAAAGTTATTTCCTCACCAAACTCTGTTGCCATGTGTTGAAGCAAGATGGTAGGTGATGTCTGTGAGGTTTCAGCCTTCCTCTTCCCTCTTAAGGCTCCTTGGATCCAGCTTCTGATATCAGTTGTAGGCTAGCATAGGGCTTGTCTCTCCCTAGGGCTTATTTCTTTCCAGGATCAGCTGCTCTGTTTCCTTCAGCTGCAAATTATCAGCTTATCTCTCTCTGGGGCCACAGAATCAAGTTCTCCTGCCTTGTCTACAGAGCTGTCTCTATGCCTCTGTGTATCTTCTCTGTGTCTACTTCTTGTTTTTGATTGAGTGTCCATTTATATAACCCACCAAGGGGGCAGGGACTCAACCCTGCACACCCTCATGACGTGGTCGAATCAAGCCCTAATCTTGATTTAATAAAGTAAAAGTGAAACCTCTGAATTTAATACAATCAAAGGGGTATCACACCCAGAGGAACAGACCAGTTTACAAACATAATATCTCTTTTTGGAATTCATAAGTAATATCAAACTGCCACACCCAGAAAGAGAATTCCAACATTAAGTGGTCAAATACTGAACAAGGTTTGAGATTTAGTAGTTCACACCATTATTAAAAGGAAGAAGCCTGAACACAGATGGATCCAGAAGTGGTTACTTTGGAAAAATATTATTCCTGGGAAGAAGCAGATACCCAGAAAAGTGGTACTCCTGGGAAACTCAGTAGTAAAGGAAAAGAAGGGAATAAAGTAAATTAAGTGACCAGCAGACACTAAAGAAAAAGAAGACACATAAATTCCTTTTGTCTCACCCCCTTCCAACATCATCCATCAAAGAAACTTGAGAAATGGCCATAACTGACAGGTTGGTCTTGAACTAAAAAACCTTCCCATAAATTATTAGAACAAAGTACACACATCCATACTAAACGACTGTAAAAACAAAACAAAACAAAAAAACGAATCAAAGCATTTCAGCTGATGAAACAAAAAACCCGTATCAGAATCTTTGGAAGGTGTTTAAAGTGGCGATCAGGAAAATTCATAGCCCAAAACATCTAGCAATAAAAATGAAAGAATGAACAGAAATGAATTAAATTCCTAAATCAAACATCTAAAAAAGTAAAAGCAAAATAAATCAAAAGAAAGGACAAAGGGTGGAAAAATATTTAAGCAGAAATTAATGAGATAGAGAATAAAAAATAGAAAAATAAAATTCTGTTACTTTGCGGAAAAAATAGTAACTAACAAACCACTAACTAACTTAAGGAAAGTGAAGAAAGAACAAATATAACAAATGAGAAAATGACAATGAAGGTAATAACTAATAATGCAGAGACTATTTTGCAAGTTTCTATGAAAATAAATTTGAATACCTAAATGAGATAGAAACAGCTTAGGAAAATATGATTATTAAAATTGACCTCAGTAGAAATAAAAAGCATAAACAGACCAATTTTAATAGA
This sequence comes from Tolypeutes matacus, assembly GCA_026826555.1. NCBI lineage: Eukaryota > Metazoa > Chordata > Mammalia > Cingulata > Chlamyphoridae > Tolypeutes > Tolypeutes matacus. The sequence goes on from JAKSZT010053887.1 coordinate 59,711,208, forward strand.
AGAAAGAACGGTATCAAGAAACTGTCCCACAAAAAGCAAAACAAAAAAAGCCAAACCAGACAATGTTTTCACAAGGAAATTTTACCAAACTTTTAGAGACAAGATGGTCCTCATGTTACATAAATTGTTTTAAAGCACAGGAAATGAACTTCTAAATTCTTTATAAAAAGTATAACATTGATACCTAAATCTGATAAACAAGAAAAAAAGAAATATAAATATTGATGCAAAAATCCTAACTATAATGTGAGTGATTAGACTCAAACACCACCACATGTCTTAGTTTGCTAGGGCTGCCATAACAAAATTCCATGCACTGGATGATTTTTTAATTTTTTTTAAAATTTTATATATATATATATATATATATATATATAGTGGGTAAAAATCAAATTTTTCACAATACATACCAATATTTGTAAAATGATATATAAATATATATGCATATATGTGCATTTGCTTACAAAAATGTTATTTATGTGTGTATATATATATATATATATATATTTTTTTTTTTTTAAGGTGCTTAGATTACCTAAATATTACACAGAAATTACAGGGATTCCCATGTTCCCCACCTCCCACACCTCCCACCACACTGGATGATTTAAAGAAGAAATACATTAGATTACAATTCTGGAGACTGGAAGTCCAAACTCCAGGTTGAATCCTTCCTTGCCTCTTCCTAGCTTCTGGTGTGTCGCTGTCAATCCTTGGGCTTCAATCTTTGCCTCAGTCATCACATAGTATTCTGTTCTGTCTCTGTCTCCCAGTCTGTGTCCAAATTTTCTCTTCCTATAAAGCCATCAGTTCTTATATTGGATTAGGGCCCACTTTAATCCATTTTGTCCTCATCTTAACTAATAACATCATCAAAGACCCTATTATCAAATAAAGTCAACAGAACTGGAAGTTAGGATTTGAACATGTCTTTTTGGGGAACAAAATTCAACCCATAATGCTACATGAAGAAAATAATACATCATGTCCATGTAGAGGTATATCAGGAATGTAAGAATGTTCAATATTAGGTAATCTTTTAACATAATTCACTACCATAGGAAATATATGATATCTTAATATTATTCACTATATTAATAGGTCCAAGGAAAATACAAATCTCTCTACAGAGGCAGAGAAAACATTTGATAAAACAATATTCATTCCTCCAAAAATTTCATTAGAAAATAGGGGTGGATGAATACAAATAAATTTATTTAAATTTATATATATTAACATGATCTATAACATTTTATGTATCATATGTTTGCATATGTGTATGCACATGTGTGTTTATATGTATGTGTGAGTGTGTGTATAAAATTCCAAAAACTAGCCTTTTACTTAGTGGAGAAACACTAAAGGCATTTTCACTAGTGTCAACAACTAGGCATGAATGAATATCTTGACCAATATTACATTATTCTGGAAGAACTAGCTAATGCAATTAGGTGAGAGAAAATAATAGATGCATTAGAACTGTAAAAGTAAAGGAAAATAAACTATTCTATATTTTCAGATAATCTGATACTATATAATCAGATAATCAATTGTAAAGCTAACACAAGCAATAAAGTAATTCAGTAAGGTAGCAATATAAATTTAACATGCAAAAATCAGTAAGTTTCATATGCACAAATAATAACCAATTAGAAGATATAATGGAAGAGAAAACCTCATTTACAATACCAACAAAAAGATAATATGAATAAACTTAACAAGAAAGTTTCAAGTTAGTATATGGTAACTTGAAACTTTCTTAGTTTATGGTTAATAGTTTAGTATATGGTTAGTATATGGTATTATATACTATACGATATAATGTAGTATATATGAAGAAAACTATAAAACATTCCAGAAAGACACAGAAGTGGATTTGAACAAATGGAAAGTCATTCCTCATTCTTGGTTGACAACTCAGCATTAAGATGATAGTTCTACTTAAGTTAATTTATAAATTAAAGCAATCCCAATAAAAATACTAACAAGGCCGCTGCCATCGCAAGCTCGCTGGGCAGAAGAATAAGAAAAAGCAGAGCGTTTGGGTTATCGGAAAGCGCCGAGTTGACCGGCTTTCTGCTGCGGCTCGCAAGCACCGGGACTTGGAGAATATGCAGTAGAAGCAGAAAAAAGGCAACGGAGAAGGAGGAACCCAAATAGCTTTATGGCTTCGTGTCTAACTCCTTTGCCCTCCGCTTGTGTGCCTGCAGCCAGTTCCACCCCGCTCGCGCTTTCTCCTGTAGTGCTCACAGGTCCCAGCACCGATGGCATTCCCTTTGCCCTGAGTCTGCAGCGGGTCCCTTTCGTGCTTCCTTCCCCTCAGGTAGCCTCTCTCTCCTGGGCCACTTTTAGCTTACCCTTTCCCAGTGTCTTTTATTCCTGTGGGGCTCACCCCAAAGTATTAAAAGAAGCTTTGTAAAAAACAAAAAACAAAACAAAAAAAAAAACTAGCAAGGATTTTTAAATTATTTATTGCATTATATAAAATTAAAACATGAAAAACATCTCAGAATTTGTAGATTTATATTTTTACTCATGTATCACAATTACACCTATCACATTTTCTTAAATCTTCTTATTTTGAAATGATTTCAAACATATGACAGTTGGAAAAAGAATTCAAGCCCCATACAGAGAAATCCAAAATACACCCCCCACCTAGATACCCGGATCCACCAACTTTCTATGTTTTGCCACATTTACTGTATTCTATCTATCTATCTATCTATCTATCTATCTATCTATCTATCTATCTATCTATCTATCTATCTATCTATCTTTCTGTTTATCTGTCTATTTTCTAAACATTTGAGAGTAGGTTGTATATATCATGCTCCTTGTACACTTAATGTTTCCATGTTCATTTCCGAAGAACAAGGATACTCAATTATGTTCCTTTTTGAGTGCAGTTATCAAGTACAAGAAATTTTAAATTGATAAAAAGCTTACCATGTGTGGTGGTTTGAGGGTGTCTATACCCAGGAAATCATGTTCTTAAAATTGGTCCATTCCTGTGGGTGTGAACTTATTGTGGGTGGGACCTTTTGATTAGGTAACTTCAATTAAAGTGTGGTCCAGGATGGGTTTTAATCCTCTTACTGGAGTCCTTTATAATGGGATGAATATGAAAAGACAGAGGAAACCCACAGAAACAGAGAGAAAACCATGGAAGCCAGAAGCAATGAAACCCAGAAGAGGAGAGACCAGCAGATGCTGCCAAATGCCTTGCCATTTGACAGAGGAGTCTTGGATTGCTGGCAGCCAATCTTCTGAGAGAGAGCATCGCTTGATGATAGCTTAATTCAGACACTTTCATTGGCCTCAGAACTGTAAGCTTGTAAGCTAATAAATCCCCATTGTAAACGTCAACCCATTTCTGGTATATTTCATTTTGGCAGCCTAGCAAACTAAAACACAGTCTATACTCCAATTTTTTCATATGCCCCCTTAATGTTCCTTTTTTTTTGAGTTTCCAGGGAATGAACCCAAGACCTCATATTTGGGAAGCCGGCACTCGACCACTGAGCTACATTGGCTTCGCTGAGTTGGTTTTTTTGTTTGTTTTGCTTGTTATTTGTTTTTTTGTTTGTTTTTTTTTACGTTGTCTCTTGTACATTTAATAATTGAAAATATAAACAATTAAAAACTAAAAAGTAAATACAGATGAATAAATATATACATTTCTCAATTAAATGTAATGGATACATGTAATTTTTTTTTTAATCAAACAATATGTTACACAATATATTTGGTTCATAGTAACGCATTCATACAGTATTTGTCCTTTTGTGTCTGGCTTGCTTCGCTCAGCATAATGTCCTCCAGGTTCATCCATGTTGTCATATGCTTTACGACTTCATTTCTTATTACAGCTGCATAATATTCCATTGTGTGAATAGGCCACAGTTTGTTTATCCATTCGTCTGTTGATGGACACCTGGGTTGTTTCCAACTTTTGGCAATGGTGAATAATATTGCTATAAACATCGGTGTGCAGATGTCTGTTTGTGTCACTGTTCTCATTTCTTCTGGGTATATACCCGGTAGTGGTATTGCAGGGTCACATGGCAAGTCTATATTCAACTTCTTTAGGAACTGCCAAACAGTCCTCCATAGTGGTTGTACCATTCTGCATTCCCACCAGCAGTGAAGAAGTGTTCCTATCTCTCCACATCCTCTCCTACACTAGCAGTTCTCTGTTTTTTTAATAGTGACCATTCATTTTTTTTTTTTTTAAGATTTATTATCTATTTATTTATCCCCCCCCCCCCGTGGTGCTTGTGCTCGCTGTGTCCATTTGCTTTCTGTTTTTCTGTGTCTGCTTATCTCCCTTTGCGGGGTCATCTTGCCACGCCAGCTCACAACATCACGCAGGCCAGCTTGCCTTCACCAGGAGGCCCCAGGAACTGAACCCGGGGTCTCCCATGTCGTAAATGGTAGCCCAACCAATTGAGCCACAGCCGCCTCCCAATAGTGGCCATTCTGATAGGTGTGAAATGATATCTCATTGTAGTTTTGGTTTGCATTTCCCTAATCATGAGTGATGTTGAGCATTTCTTCATATATTTTTTTTTTTTGCCATTTGTATTTCTTCTTTGGAGAAATGTCTATTCAAGTCTTTTGCCCATTTTTTAATTGGGTCATTTGTCTTTTTATTGTTGAGTTGTACATCTCTTTATATATCCTGGATATTAAACCCTTATCAGATATGTGATTTCCAAATATTTTTTCCCGTTGAGTTGGCTGCCTTTTCACCCTTCTGACAAAGTCCTGTGAGGTGCAAAAGTGTTTAATTTTGAGGAGGTCCCATTTATCTATTTTTTCTTTTGTTGCACGTGCTTTGGGTGTAAGGTCTAAGAAACCACCACCTGCTACAAGGTCTTTAAGATGTTTCCCTACATTGTCTTCTAGTAGTTTTATGGTCCTGGCTTTTATATTTAGATCTTTGATCCATTTTGAGTTGATTCTTATATAGGGGGTGAGATAGGGGTCCTCATTCATTCTTTTGGTAATAGATATCCAGTTCTCCCACACCATTTGTTGAAGAGACTGTTTTTTCCCATCACTTTGGGCTTGGTAGGTTTGTCAAAAACCAGTTGACTGTATAGGTGAGGGTATATTTCTGAGTTCTCAATTCTATTCCACTGATCGATGTGTCTATCTCTTGTATTTCTTGCAGCGTCGGTGTAGGTTGGTCGTGCGTTTCTAGAAATCTGTCCATTTCATCTAGGTTGTCTAGTTTGTTGGCATATAGTTTCTTATAATATACTCTTATGCTTCTTTTTATTTCTGTGTGGTCATTTGTAACTTCCCCCCTTTCATTTCTGATTGTATTTATTTGCATCTTCTCTCTTTTTCTCTTTGTTCGTCTAGTGAGGGGTTTGTCAATTTTATTCATCTTCTCAAAGAACCAGCTTTTGGTTTTGCTGATTTTCTCTATTGTTTTTCTGTTCTCATTTTCATTTATTTCTGCTCTAATCTTTATTATTTCTTTCCTTCTGCATACTCTGGGAGTGGTTTGCTGTTCTTTTTCTAGTTTCTCTAGTTGTTTAGTTAAATCTTTGACTTTAGCTCTTTCTTTTTTTTTTTGATATGGGCATTTAGTGCTATATATTTCCCTCTCAAGACTGCCTTCGCTGTATCCCATAAGTTTTGATACACTGTGTTCTCATTTTCATTTGTCTCAATATATTTTCTGATTTCACTTGCAATTTCTTCTGTGACCCACTGATTATTTAGGAGTGTGTTGTTCAGTCTCTACACATTTGCAAATTTACTTTTTTTCCTGTCTATTATTGATTTCTAGTTTCATTCCATTATCATCTGAGAAGGTGCTTTGTATAATTTCAATCTTTTTATATTTATTGAGAGCTGAATTGTGACCTAACATGTGGTCTATCCTGGAGAAAGATCCATGGGCACTTCAGAAGAATGTACAACCCGCTGAGTTTGGATGCAGTGTTCTGTACATGTCTGTTAGATCTAACTTGTTTATCATAGTGTTCAAGTTCTCTGTTTCCTTGTTGATCTTCTGTCTAGTTGTTCTATCTAATGATGTGAGTAGAGTGTTGAAGTCTCCAATGATTATTGTAGAAATGTCTATTTCTCCCTTCAGTTTTTTTTTAAGATTTATTTATTTACCCCTCCCCGCCCCTTGGTTCTTGTGCTTATTGTGTCCATTTGCTTTGCGTCTGCTCGTCTCCCTTTGTTGTATCATCTTGCTGCGCAGGCCATCAGCTTACCGTACCACGCAGGCTGGCTTGCCTTCACCAGGAGGCTCCAGGTTCAAGGAGGCCCCAGGAATCGAACCCAGAGCCTCCCAGATGGTAAACAGGAGCCCAACCAATTGAGCCACAGCTGCTTCCCTCTCCCTTCAGTTTTACCAGAGTTTGTCTCATATATTTTGGGGCACACTGGTTAGGTGCATAGATATTTATGACTGTTACAATCTTCCTGGTGGGTCATCCCTTTCATTAATATATAATGGCCTTCTGTATCCCTTATAACTTTTTTGCATTTAAAGTCTGTTTGTCTGATATTAGCATAGCTACCCCTGCTCTTTTCTGGTTACTATTCACATGGAGTATCTTTTTCCAACCTTTCGCTATCAGCTGGTTTGTATCCCTGGGTCTAAGGTGAGTTTCTTGTAAACAGCATATGGATGGCTCATGTTTTTTTATCCATTCTATCAGCCTGTATCTTTTGGTTGGGGAGTTTAATCCATTCACATTCAATGATATTACTGTAAATGCACTATTTACTTCCTCCATTTCATTCTTTGGTTTTCATATGTCATCTTGTTTTTGTCTCTCTTTTTACTCTTTTGGTTATCCTTTCTGCTATTCTTTCTTCTATACTCTCTTCCAAGCCTCTCTCTCCTGTCTTTTCTTTCAGGTTCTAAGGCTTCTTTTAATATTTCCTGCGAAGGTAGATTCTTTTTTGCAAACTCTCTTAGTTTCTGTTTGTGAATATTTTATACTCACCTTCATATTTGGAGGACAGTTTTCCTGGATAAAGAATTTTCAGCTGGCAGTTTTTCTCTTTCAGTTTCCTAATTGTATCATACCACTGTCTTCTCGCCTCCATGGTTTCTGAAGAGAAATCTGCGCTAAGTCTTACTGGACGTCCCATGTACCTGATCTTTTGCTTCTCTCTTGCTGCTCTGAGAATTTTCTCTTTATCTTTGACATTTGACACTCTGAGTAGTATGTGTCTTGGCATTGGTCTATTTGGATTTATTCTGACTGGGGTACGTTGTGCTTCTTGGACATGTAAGTTCATTTCTTTCAAGAGAGTTGGGAAATTTTCAGCTATTATTTCCTCAAATACTCTTTCTGCCCCCTTTCCCTTCTCTTCCCCTTCTGGAACTCCCATGATATGTATGTTGTTGTATTTTGTGTTGTCATTCAACTCTCTGAGCTCCTGCTCAATTTTTTCCATTATTTTCTCTCTCTGTTCTTTTCTTTCTTCAATTTTAGCTGCTCTGTCTTTGGTATCACTTATTCTTTCTTCTATCAGTTTGAGTCTGCTTTTGTATGTCTCAAATGTGTTTTTGACCTCACCTATTGTGTCTTTCATTCCCATGAACTCCATTACTTTTCTGTTCAGGATTTCAAATTCTTCTTTGTGTTTGCTCAGTGTCTTCTTGATGTCATTTATCTCTTTAACTATATTGTCTTTCATTTCATTAATTTGATTTTGGAAATTTGTGCTCATCTTGCTGATTAGTTCTCTCAAATTCTGCATCTCTTCTGGGACTTTGATGTATTCCTTTTTTTGGGCCATGTCTTCCATTTTCTTAGTATGGCACATAATTTTTTTGCTGGTGTTTCGGCATCTGGTTAGGATGTAGTTTACTCAGATGCTCAATCTCTCTCTTTTATAGGGATTTATTGGCAGGAGGCTGTGAGTTACCACAGCTCTTTGATTTTTGGCTTGACCTGGATTGTTAGGATTGTCCTGCTGCTTGCTCAAAACTGGGCACTGGACCCAGTAATTGGTTGTAGAGTCACTTCCTAGGGCCTTGGGCAGGGAGACTATAGAGGCCAGGAAAAGCCTCTCCTACTTATTTTTAATTTTCTTATTTGCACTTCCTTGGTCTGCCAGGAGATGGCACTGTTTGGCAGCTCTCAACTCAATGCCTGGTCAGAGTGTATTTGTTGTGACACAGACCAGATCAATGTGACAGAGCTTCCTGTCTGGGGGCTAAGAGCCTTGTAATTCAAACTTTCTGAGACAGTTCTCCAGTCTTCTCTGGCAACCCCCTCCCTTTTCCCAGCTAGGAAATATTTCCACTCCCCTCTGAGTCCTCAACAATCAGTCCCTGTTAGTAGAGGAGGAGATTGGGAGGTTTGCATATCTTTAGCCCTTGCAGGCTCCAAGGCAAAGAATGGCGCAGCCCACCCAGCCTGGAAGAGCTCTCAGGACACAGCAGACCAAACCTGCAAGTCAAAGACTGAGTCAGCCCCAGGCTCCCTCTCCCCTCTCCTCTGGAGTCTTCAACAATTAGTACAGGATAGAAGAGAGGGAGATTGTGAGGGTCGGATTTCTCCAGTCCTTCATAGGCTCCCAGGGCAAACCACCATGTGGAAGGGTCCGTGGGGCTCTGCAGCCCAAATATGCAAGTCAGAACCTGAGTCAGCCTTAGGCTGTGTCCCTCTTTCCAGGAGTGGTAGATCCCTGGAGCCCCCTTTGTCTGTAGTGGTAGGCCCAGAGGCCTGAGAATTCTAAAGAGTGTTGGGGAGGGTGCCGGCCACAGCAGCCGCTGCTGGTTCCAACTCACAGTTCTGTTGTCGCAATTTCCCTCTTTTGTCCCTCTCTCCTCTGGGCAGTGTGCAGCCTTCACCTGCTGTCCTAAACCCTAGATGATCTTTTTCGGGGCTGTTTCAGCCTGTCCTCTAGCTATTTTTCTGGAGAAGAGATTCCCATATCTTACTAGTCCACCATCTTCCCGGAAGTCCTGTTTGTTTGTTTTTGTTTTTTCAGGAGGCACTGGGACCTGAACTCTCTTGCCCTCCATCTGTGTGCCTGGGGCCAGTCCCACCACACATTTACATTGGGAGGCAGGCATTCAACTGCTTGAGCCACATCCGCTGCCATCATCAATGTTTTTTGGGGGCATTTTCTACTCCATTATTAATTCCAGTCTAGAATTATGTATTGCCTTTAGTCATTATTTTCTTTTTAATTTCTCTCTTTTAATTGTGGGGAAAAAATGTATATATATAATGTAAACTTTCCTACCTCAACACCACCAATCACAGAATTCACACTCACAATATTGAGTTACCCTCACCACCATTGTTTACCATCAATTTCCCATCATCCCAAACAGAAATACTATACCCATTATGCATTAACTCCCCATTCTCTCCTCCTCCATACCTGATAACCTGTACTCTACTTTCTGTCAATATGAACTTGCATATTCTACATATTTCATACAAATGTAATCATACACTATCTGTCCCTTTGTGTCTGACTTACTTCACTCAATATGATGTCTTCAAGGTTCATCCATGTAGTGGCATGTATCAGAAATAATGGCTGAAAAATATTCCATTGTGTGTATATACCACATTTTGCTTATCCGTGCATCTGCCAATGGACATTTTGGTGCTTCTAGCTTTTGGATATTGTGAATAAGCTATGAACCTTGGTATACAGATATCGGCCCAAGCCACTGCTTTCAATTCTTTTGGGTATATACCTAGAAGTGGGATTGCCAGGTCATACAATAGTTTTATGTTTAATTTTTTGAGGAATGGCCAAACTATTTTGTTTTGTTTTTGTTTTTGTTGTTTTTCCTTTGTTTGCTTGTTTTGTTTTTTTTGTTTTGTTTTGTTTTCAGGAGGCACCAGAGACCGAGCCCAGGACCTCCCATGTGGGAAGCAGGCGCTCAACCGCTTGAGCCACATCTGCTCCCTGGTCAAACTGTTTTATAGCAGCTGCACTATTTTACATTCCCACCAACAGTATTAAGGTTCCTGTTTCTCTGCTTCCTCACCAGCTCTTGTTTTCCATTTAAAAAATAATAGCTAGTGGGTATGAGATGGTATCTCATGGTGGTTTTCATATATGCATTTCCCTAATGGCTAATGATATTGAGCATCTTTTCATATGCTTATTGGCCATTTGTATATCTTCTTTGGAGAATGGAGAAATGCCTTTGCCCATTTTTGTAGTGAACCCTTGAGAATCCCTTCTCATTTCTTTCTGTGCATATTTTTCCAATATTTTATTTGTAGTTACAATGGGTTTAAATTTAACATCCTAAATCTATAACAGTCTTGTTTGGTTTGATACCAACTTAACTTCAATTGCATACAACACTATGTTTCTATACTCCCTGCCCTCACCCTCTCTTATGTAGTTCTTGTCACAAATTACATATTTCTGCATTAGAAGTTCCAAACCATTTATCACTACTTTTTACCTATTTGCATTTTAGTTCCTGTAGGAAAAGTGGGGTTACTAATAAAAAATCCAGTAGTACTTCCCCATGTCAGTATCCTCACCAGAGATCTTTGTTTCTTCATGTAGCTTTGATCTACTGTGTAATGGTTAGGCTAATGTGTCAACTCAGCCAGGTAATTGTGCCCAGTTGTTTGGTCAAGCAAACACTGGTCTAATTGTAATACAAGGACATTTATGGACTCTAGTCACTAGTGAATTTACTGCATAGATAGCTGATTACATCTACATCAATCAGGGAGATTGCCATCAGCAATGAGTGATGCTTTATCCAATCAGTTCAATGCCTTAAAAGGAGAAGTGATTTCAATATTCAGAGAGAATTTCCCAGATCATTTTTGGACAGCCAACATCTCCCAGAAACTCATGAAGGACCGTCATTGGAGGCCCTGGTTTGCAGCCTACCTGTGGAACCTGGACTTGTGCATCCCTGTGGTCACACGAGTGTGATGGTTAGGCTAATGTGTCAACTCGGCCAAGTAGTTGTGTCCAGGTGTTTGTTCCAGCAAGCACTGGGCTAATTGTAATACAAGAGCATTTATGGACTTCAATCACCAGTGAGTTTACTGCATGGATGGCTGATTACATCTGCATCAATCAGGGAGATTACATTATCAATGGGTGGTGCTTTTACCCAATCAGTTGAATGACTTAAAAGTGGAAGACTCAATTACGGTGCCAACTAGGTGGCAATACCTTGCAGGACTGGGGCAATGTTCTCCAGGACGCTGTGTATGCTCTGAATCAGCGTCCTCTCTATGGTGCTGTTTCTCCCATAGCCAGGATTCATGGGTCCAGGAATCAAGGGTGGAAATGGGAGTGGCACCACTCACTATTACCCCTAGTGACCCACTAGGAAAATTTTTGCTTCCTGTCCCTGAAACCTTAAGGTCTGCTGGTCTACAGGTTTTAGTCCCAAGAGGAGGAGTGCTGCAACCTGGGAACATAACAGTGATTCCATTGAACTGGAAGTTAAGACTGCCCCCTGGCCACTTTGGGCTCCTCTTACCTGTGAATCAACAGGCAAAGAAGGGAATTACTGTACTGGCTGGGGTTATTGATCCTGACTATCAAGGGGAAATAAGACTACATCTACATAATGGGGGTAAAGAAGAGTTTGCCTGGAATGCAGGGGATCCTCTAGGGCATCTCCTAGTCCTGCCATGCCCTGTGATTAAAGTCAATGGAAAATTGCAACAAACCAATTCAAGCAGGACTAACAATGGCCCAGAATCTTTGGGAATGAAAGTTTGGGTCACCCCACCAGGCAAAGAACCACGGCCAGCTGAAGTGCTTGCTGAAGGTAACGGGAACATGGAATGGGTAGTGGAAGAAGGTAGTTATAAATATGAACTTCGACCACGTGACCAGTTACAGAAACGAGGACTGTAATGGTCATGAACCCTTCTTCCATGTTTCATTATGAGTATGATTGTATATGTACACAAAATGAATTTCTTTGTTTTCTTCCCCAATCTTTTCCCCTATCATGAAAAGTTGTATTAATCCCACATCATAATATTTAAGGATGTCGAGTTTAAGAGTGACTATCATCCAAGGACTTGCACCCTGTTCTGTAGGGAATTAATGCGTTTCCGGTTGTACGCAGGGGAGTTGAACATTGTTAGGCGGAAATATATATGTATACTTGTCTGTTATTGTTTTTACTTAGAGACAAAGTATGGTTTAGAGTAATGTGTATGATTGCCGAGTTGACAAGGGGTGGACTGTGATGGTTAGGCTAATGTGTCAACTCGGCCAAGTAGTTGTGTCCAGGTGTTTGTTCCGCAAGCACTGGGCTAATTGTAATACAAGAGCATTTATGGACTTCAATCACCAATGAGTTTACTGCGTGGATGGCTGATTATATCTGCATCAATCAGGGAGATTACATTATCAATGGGTGGTGCTTTTACCCAATCAGTTGAATGACTTAAAAGTGGAAGTGATTTCAACATTCAGGGATAATTTCCCAGCTCGTCGTTGGACAGGCAACTTCTCCCAGAGACTCATCAATGACCTTTCATCGGGCTTTCATTGGAGCCCCTGGTTTGCAGCTTGCCTGAGGAACCTGGACTTGTGAGTCCCCACGGTTGCGTGAGAGACTCTTTTAGAGTTCCATATTATTCACAGATATCTCCTGCTGATTCTGTTTCCTGAGAGAACCCTGACTAATACAACGAGAGACTCATAAAATCTCATATTATTGACAGATATCTCCTGTTGATTCTGTTTCTCTAGAAAACCCTGACTAATGTGTACTGTCTAGCGTCCTTTCCTTTCAACCCGAAGAACTCCTTTTAGCATTTCTTGTAGGGCCAGCCTAGTGCTGATGAACTCCCTCAACTTTTATTTGAGAATGATTTAATCTCTCCCTTATTTATGAAAGGAAGTTTTGCCAGATTATTTGGCATTTTTTTGCTTTCAACACTTTAAATATGTCATCCCATTGCCTTCTTGCCCCCATGATTTCCATGAGAAATTGGTGCTTAGTCTTATTGAGGCTCCCTTGTACATGACACATTGCTTCTCTCTTGCAGCTTTCTGGATTCTGTCTTTAACTTTGATATTTGGCAGTTTATTATATGTCTTGGTGTGGGTCTATTTGTATTTATCCTGTGTGGCAGTTTGATATTATTTATGAATTCCAAAAATAAATATTGATTGTTTGTAAACTGGTCTGGTTCCTCTGGGCATGATAACACTTTGATTGTATTAGATTCAGCTGAGATGTCTGATTAACATATGTTAAGATTAGGGCTTTGATTCAACCATGTCATTAGAGTGCAATTCAATGTTGAGTCTCTGCCCCCTTGGTGGACTGATAAAACAGACTCTCACACAGAAGCAGACACACAGAGAAGAAGAACACAGAGGAAGAGAGACAGCACATTAGACATGGCAGAGGCCCCACGAAGAAAGATGAGCCTGATAGTCTACAGGTGACCTTGTGAAGAGCAACTGAGCCCAGAAAAAAAATGAGCCCTGGGGAGAAAGATGAGCCTTATGCCAGCCCACAGCTGAGATCAGAAGAAGCTGATCTCAACTTTTGAAGCTGATCTCAACTTCCTTAAGAGGAAAAAGGAACCTTTGCAGACATTGCCCGCCATCTTGTGTCAACATGTAGCCAATGACTTTGGGTGAGAAAGTACCTCTTATGGTACCTTAAGTTGGATTCTTTAGGGCCTTGTGACTAAGTTTCTACCCCAAATAAATACCTTTTATAAAAGCCAACAGATTTCTGGTACTTTGCATCAGCATCCCTTTTGGTTGACTAAAATATCCTGTTTGGAATCATTGAGCTTCTTGTGCGTGTATATTTATATCTTTCATTACATTTGGGAAGTGTTCAGCCATTATTTCTTTGAATATTCCTCCTGCCCTTACCTTTCTTTCTTCTCCTTCTTGGACTCCCACAATGCATATATTGGTATAACTTGACGGTGTCCCACAGGTCTCTCAGGCTTTGTTAACCTTTCTTCACTCTTTTTCTTTCTGCTTCTCAGGCTGAATAATTCCAATTGTCTTATCTTCAAGTTCACTGACTCTTCTGACAACTCCAATCTGCTATTGAATCTCTCTAGGGAATTTTTAAAATTTCTGTTACTGTGGTCGTAAGCTCAATTTTGTTCCTTTTCATGATTTATTGGCATTCTTTTTTTGTGTGTGCTCATCTATTGTTTTCCTGATTTCCTCTAGTTCATGTTTTCCTTTAGCTCTTTGAGTATATTTAGTACCAATTTTTTTTTTTAGGTCTTTCTGGTATTTCCCAGCTCTGGTATTCCTCAAGATGTTTTCTTATTCTTTATCCTGCTCCTTTGCATATACCATCATTTCTGGTTTCTTCATATATTTTGTAATCAATTGTTGCAACCTGGACATGTTGATATTTTAATATGTTATCTCTGAAATTTAGACACTGATGCATCTGTTCCTTAAGCTTGTATCCAGCTAGTATTATGACAAAGATTATTAAATGCCAGGAGCTAACAACAACAAAACAAACAAAGAAACCACCTTTCTCAGTCTTTGCAGATGGGCCTGTGCTGAGATTTCCTATCAATAAGTTTAAAGAATAGCCCAAGGTTCAAGTGTAGGGTCCTCTCCAGTCTGTTCTTATATAACTTGTCCCAAGTATGTGCACTTAGCCATAGGAATTCTCCCAATAACACGAATCAAAATGTTCCCTTTGCCCAAGGAAATAGTGTCTTCTCTCAGTCTTGAGTACTGCAGTGTACGTCCCATAGCCAGCAATCCTTTTCCCCAGGCATATGAAATTTGACTGTTCTCCTAAAGTGTTCTATAGGAGAGTTTTATGAACTGCTTCTATATAGAGGACATATTCTTTGATGGTGAGCCAGTGATGAGTGTCTTAGTTTTTTAGTACTTCAGGCTGCCACCAGACTGGCACAGACATACATTCTCCTAGTATGTTCATGAGAGTTACTCTGCTCCCCCCAGAACCAGGATCAGGGACCTGCACTGAAGGTGTAGGCCAGCTCTGTACAAAGCTGGTGAGGGAATGGGAAAGGGGCGAGACTGGATGCCATGAGATCCTACCATTTTAGGTTGCCTTTTTTTTTTTTTTTTAGGTTACCTTTTTCTTGTTTCAGTGCTTGCAATGTTATTGCAACCCTTTAACTGTTTCCTGGAGCTTTGAATAGATGATTCTGCCAGCTCTTGTTTGTTGTTTAAAGATTCTGAGGGTGGAGTCAGAACCCTGGAGCGACTCACTCCACCATCTTGATGACCAGAAACCCCCACTCTACATCACTAACAATATTTTTTTGGAGCTAAATAAGTTGTTACTAAAGCTTATATGGAAACATAAACATGCAAGAATAGCTAGTAAAATACTGAAAAGCAAGAGCTTTGAGTGGGGACTAGCTCTACTAGATATTAAAACATACTATAAAACCTCTTTAGTAAAAAAAAAATGTGGTATTGGCAAATGAATAGCATGCCAATGGAATAGAAGAGAAAGCCCAGTATATGTAGTATTGACTCAAATACGCATATAGAAATTTAGAATACAATAAAGGTGGTATTGCAAATCATAATAAAAAGATAGACATTAATGAATGGTGCTGGATAACTATGTGTGGAAAGGAAAATAAGATGGATTCCATGCAACACACACAAGAATAAACTCCAAATGGATCAGAGATATAAATGTGTACAATTATGTAAGTACATGTGCTATCTAAAGGATATATGTACACACAATGTTCACAGACATGCAGGCCCGCAAAGCATTAAGTTATTATTTCTGTGCAAATGATATCTTAGATATTTTTATGCATTCTGTTTTTTGCTGTTCTATATTCTTTCATGAACATTTCTTTTAGTATGAAAATAAGCAATAATTGTGTAAATTTTAACTATTCCCCAAAGCATATCCATTAATAGGTGGATGACTAAATAAATTGAAAACAAGTAATAAAATTAAGCAATGAAAAAAGATACTTGCTCTCATTTCAAAGGTTGCACAGTATTCAGAATTCCTGTGACACCAGATAACAAGAATATTTTACTTCCAAAACTACAATTGTTAGAAATAATAAAAACACTTAATAAGCTAGGTTTACTTAAATACAAGCTGAGAGGAAAGATGCATTGAAGCAAGTGTAAACTTAAAAATCCTAGGTTTTAATGCTTTCTAACCAAATTAGCAAGGAAAGGGCAAGCAGCAGGGACTTCAGTTCCTATTTCTTCTGCCTAGTCCTCTTACATAGATGTCTAACAAGGAACCACACAGGTTTGAGGTTTTAAAAGCAATATTCTTCAGTAGTAACACATTTCTCCTCACTGCCTAATTGTTTGCACAGAAGGGTTGCAGTGCATTATTTGTCAAACCTGTGCAATGTGCTTCCATGGAACTCTTTACACCATAATGTCATTTGTGTATCTGTCTAGAGATAGGTAGTGCAATGCCTCATGATGTTCAACATATTCCACTTTGTAGCACATGGTGCAGAAAGGAATGGAATGGTATTTTTGCTACTGTTTTAGTTTTCTAAGGCTGTTGATGCAAAATACCAGAAATGGGTTGGCTTTTATAATGGGAAATGTATTAGGGTAAAAGCTTACAATTCCAAGGCTTTTGAAAATGTCCCCTTCAAGGCATCATCAGCAATGCTGTCTTACCAAAGGTTGACTGCTGGATCCTGGACTCCTGCCACATGGCAAGGCAAAATAGGGGTTATGCCATTCTTTGTTTTCTCCTCCAGGTTCACCTTCTTTTTCAGCTTCGAGCTGCTCCATGCCTCTTGAGGCACCTTGTTACTTCAGCTTCTCCGCTAATTCCAGCCTCTGGCCTCTCAGAGTTTCTCTTTGCCTCTCTCTCAGCCTCTCAGGGTTTCTCTGTCTTCCTGCAGTCCTCTCACATGGCAGAGTAAAAATGGTGGCTGTCTTTCTCTGTGTTTCTGCTTCCAGTTCTCAGTTTATTTAAGAGCCCAGCAAGAAGGTGGAGACCCAACCTGGGTCATGCCTTAGTGATATAGTACAATCAAAGACCCTAAATTGATCTTGATCTAATCAATCAATCTAATCAAAAGGCCCCACACCCACAAAAATGGATTAGTTCAAAGAACATGGACTTTTCTGGAATTCACAAAACTTCAAACTGTTAACACTGCACATATAAAATCCACTTTTTACAATGTCTAAATAGTGATGGCGGTGATTACAGGAAAAGTTTGTTTTGGTAAAGGGAAATTCACAGATTCATTCATTTATTTATTTTTAATAAATCAGCTTCTTGCAAATAGGATGGATTTTAAAAATAAGCAAATTTCAGAGGTGCAGACTTTTTTCTACTTTCTTTGTTACAGAGTGATTCTTAACGTTAATGGAGTTGAGGACTTCCAAAAGATAACATTGTACACAGAAAAAGGTGTACTACCTAATCCTGTAAGAAATCTTGCATGATGCACATACTCCAGAACAGATACAGATCTGTGTCAAGATATTCTTCAGGAAGAGCTGATGAATTAAATACAAATGGAACATGACAGAGAACTCTATTTGCTTAAATGGCAAAATAGAT
This sequence comes from Tolypeutes matacus, assembly GCA_026826555.1. Classification (NCBI taxonomy): domain Eukaryota; kingdom Metazoa; phylum Chordata; class Mammalia; order Cingulata; family Chlamyphoridae; genus Tolypeutes; species Tolypeutes matacus. The sequence continues at coordinate 59,728,729 of JAKSZT010053887.1, forward strand.
ATTGATACTTACATGGATAAAATTTATTAGATAATTTATAAACATTCACAAAAATATCGATAATCTTTCCTGTACAAAATACTAGCATGGCTTATGTAGCCGTTGGGCAATTTGATGTAATTATGAATTCCAAAAATATATATTGGATTATGCTTATAAACTGATCTGTTCATCTGGGCATGATTAAGTTATGATTAGGACGTTGACTGGGTCACATCAGCAGGTTGTTGAGTCCTACCCCTTGGTAGGTGGGGAATAAAATATACAAGGCATTACAAAGAACAGAGTTGCAGCAGTTTTTGAGAAGCAGTTTTGATGTTGGAGTTTTGAGAAGGCTCCAGGAGAAGAGAAGTGAGCCATTTGCCTGATAGTCTACAGTTGACCTTGTGGAGGAAACAGGAGCTAAGCCGGGAGAGAAATGCAGCCCCGGGAAGAGAGGAACCCAAGAAGCCTGAACCCTGGTAAACGTCGGCAGCTGTCTTGCTCCAACATGTGGCAATGGACTTTGGTGAGGGAAGAAACTTATGTTTTATGGCCTGGTAACTGTGGACTTCTACCCCAAATAAATACCCATTATAAAGACCAACCCATTTCCGGTATTTCGCATTAGTACCCCTTTGGCTGACTAACACAGCTTGTAAGATTTTGCTGACCACAAGACTAATGTTTAAGTGTTAATCTGGCAGAGCAAGTACTCCCACCTTAATTTCCCTTCAAGTGCATTTTGGCTCTTCTTGATGTACATGCTTCCATATAAATTTTATAATTGTTTTGTCAAGTTACTAAAAAAAGGAAGAAATGAAGGGAGAAACGAAGGAAGGAAAAGAATGGAAAAAAGAAAGAAAAGGAAAGAAAAACACATTTTAAGATATTTGTAATTGCATTGAATCTATAAATCAGTTTGGAGAACTGAAATCTTTATAATATTGGATCTTCTAATCCATGAACATTGACTGTCCCTCTATTTGATCTTCTTTAATTTCTCTCAATGATATCTTATAGTTCTGCTTAAAGGTCTTGCACAACTTTTGTTAGTTTTTCCCTTAGATATTTGATATAGTTTATGCTGACAATGCTATCTTTTTCAAATTTCACTTTCTAATTCATTGCTGATTTATAGATATGCAATTGATTTTTGCATATGTTGTATCCAGAAATCTTGCTAAATTCACATATTAATTCCAATAATTTATTTGTAGATTCTTTTGAATTTTCTATATATCAATTATATCCACTACAAATAATGACATTATTGCCCAACTTGCTTCATCGCATATTGCTGGATATGGTTTGGTAATAATATATCTGTGGTTATAGAATATATATTAACAAGTGAGATTGGGCTATAATAATCTTTTCTCAAAATTTCCTTGTCAAGTTTTTGTATCACGGTTATGCTGGCCTCATAAAATAAGTTGATGAGTGTCTCTTATTTTCTATTATCTGAAAGAGTTTGTGTAAAATTGGTGTCTTAGCTTAGGTTCTTGCAAGAAAGCAGAGCCAAAGGCAGAGGCTTACATTCAGCTGGTTTATTTTGGAAAGTGATCCCAACTAATATAAGAGAACTGGGAATTGTGAAACAGCGAAGGAGCAAAAGCAAATAGAAATGTATACTATTAAGTTGGTCACTTCTGGGGACAACTGGGGCTTATTGAAGTTTTATAATATATTTGAAATATATAATATATTGTAGCATATTATATTCTAATATCTAGAAAGGCACATTTCCTTCATGTTTCTAAATTGTCTGGCCTCATTTCAGAAATGTGTTTTAGAATCTGTTGTCAAGTTAAAAAAAACTTATGTGGGGTATATTGATTGGCATTGTGTTACTATATACTGTCTATATGTGTGTTTGTATATATGTTTATATTTTTATATTTAGTTTGGGAAGAATTGAGTTGTTTATAGCAATCTTTACACCTCCACATTTCTAGCTAATATTTTTCTTAGGATTTTTTTTCCTAATTGAGAAAAATATATATTTTTCCCCATTATAGTTTCTAACTAGTTATTTTAGGATTGCTAGCTATTTTGAAATACATGCTGCTTTTATCTCCTTTTTAAAAATGACGTAATAGTTTATATTAGGCCATGATATGACATGGAAGGTTGCTAAAGACAATCAAAATACAATAAGTGGGGAGTGGATATGGTTCAAGCAGTTGGGTGCCCGCCTCCCACATGGGAGGTCCTGGGTTCGATTCCTGGTGCCTCCTAAAGAAGATGAGCTGAAGATGAGCTGATGCAACAAGCTGATGAATGAGCAGACACAACAAGCAGGGGACAGATATGGCTCAAGTGGTTGGGCATCCACCTTCCATACAGGAGGTCCTGGCTTTGGTTCCCAATGCCTCCTAAAGAAGACAAGTAGACAACAAGCAGATACAATGAGCACACAGATGAGAGAGCCATTGAAAGGGGTGGATACAATAAGTGTTCAATTAATGGCATATTTTCAAAATATCCAGTAGCACAAGGATCATTCTTCTCTGTAACATGGATAAACCCTTGAGAAGGAAATGTCAATTGCTTTTTTTCCCCCCTTAATGTTTAAAATATAAATTATTGTGGTTCTTGGAGCAAGCAGCTTAAAAACCTTGTTGAAACAGATTTTTTTCTAGGAACTCCACACCTCTATTCAGACTCTACACATTTTATGTTTTAATGCAATTTCCCACTATAACCAGCCCATTGTTCTTTGGGACAAACAGCTATCACTTTCTAGGGTGTCTGTCCAAATTAACACTAAAGGTTCTCTTCCCTTTTCCCTGGTATGATATTTTCATCTCCATAAAAGTTTATCATTACAAAACGTTGAGAGTCATGTCACTTTTCTGGTCTGACATCAACTTAGAGTTGGAGACCAGAACGGTCTATGAGCTTGTCGCTTGGTGCGGCAGAATAGACACAACTGGCTAGTAAGGATAAGAGGATTTTATTGGCCGTTGGAGGACCGGAGAGCTAATTAATCTCAAAATCTGCCTCCTTGAAACAAAGATTGGTAATCATAGATAAGATTTGAAACAAACAAAAAATTAATCATAGACTCAACATTTCTTTGAGGGGATTAGGGAGTTTTTCTAGTTTTCTGCTCTAGTTAACATTTAAAATACATATTGTACCTGGTGCCTAAGTTTCATGTTTATGAGAATGGAGTCATTTTCTTTACAAAGAAAAAGAAGTAAAAAGTCAAGTTAGTATTAAACTCGACAGGGTTACGTGCGCTCCTATAAAAAAACTTTATGCCTATTCTAAGGTGCTTGCTAGGTGACAAGTACATTGTGTTCTGTTCACGCTACAAATTCCTTCTGATTATACTTGAGCTACAGAATCCTTCAAAGATCAAAAACTATGTTTTTCCTTTTTTCATCAAGGCCGTCACCACCCCACATTCCTGCGTGCCTTGAACGTATTAGTTAGCTCTCGGAAAATGTTACTTTCATTTTAACTGGGAGTCGTTTGGATGGAACCCAGAAGACCTGAGATTAACTCTAAAACCCATGATAAAATAGAATAAATTACACCCAAAACGTGAACAAGGGCTGAACATTACGTGTTTTTCTTAGAAAGATTTTTCTTTCGAGAACACAGTTTATTTTCGCTCTCTGAAACACTGATTTCCCTCAACAGTCATTTAGAAAACGAGGTCATAGACAAAACATAGATGTAAAAATAAATTCTTCGCAGGAGGATTGTAGTTGCAATATAAGGGAAGAGATCCAAAGCAACCTGAGACACTGCTTCTTCCTGACTGGAAAGAAGATCCAGGTGATTAGTGAAAGATGACTCCTTCATCTCTTGGATATCTCTGCATCTAGGAGCGGCCGTCAGGTAACTGCAGCGACCACCCGGATGCGGCCACAGCAGAAAGCAGAAATCATTTCACCTCCCACCGCTGGCGGGAACAATTATGACCCCAACGGCAACCTCATCCTATTCGTCCCTGGCCACGCCCCCCGGTTTCCTCGGTTGCTAGCCACCATGCCCCTCTCCATGTTCTCTTCCGGGAAGCGTCGATCTTACGTTCTCGGCGCGTGACGCACAAGCTTCGGTATAAATACCATGCCGTACCAGCACCTCCTCCTCTCTGATAACTCGGCGGGCTCTCAAGATGGCGCCGGTGAGTACCTCTGGTCAGGGTGGTAGAGTTTTGCCGGTGCTTAAATGGTTTTGTATCTGTCAAGGGGGAAGTCTTTTTCAAGATAAAGAGAAATTGAAACTGACTTCAGAACACAACCAAGAATTTAGTGTCCTGAATTGTTTTTCGAGAGCACATTCTTGTGGAATTTGAGCTTGGCTTAGGTTGGGTGGTCGCGGACGCACGGGTAAAAGGCACCGCGGTGAAGGGAATCGGTGGAAACCGGGCCACTTCTTTTCCATTTTGCACCCAATAATGTATAAGCACCCAGACGGGGAGGTGGGTAATTGGGCCAGTCCGATGGACTTGCTAGGACCAGAGGGAACTGGGAGGCGCGCGGCTCCTAAGATGGCCGCGTTTACAGGTTTCCTAAAACTGTAGAACTATGTGGGGGAGGAGTTTGCGTCATACTTCATGTTAAAGTGTAATTTTTCAATTAGTAAAACCATGACTGAAGCAAATATGAAGAGAACGTGTTACAATTATTTTGTCGTTAATGAGGGAACCAGTAATATGTCAAAAAAAAAAAAAAAAAGGGTTCTAAAGAGCGTTTGAAAGTTATGTGTATGTAGACAATTTACCAAACAATTGGTCCAGTCCAGCAGGGTCATAAACCTTTGGGGTCAGCAGCTCCACTGGGCAGAAGTTATTTGCATCTCCCTACTTAATCTCTGCTCTAAAAGAGTAATAAATTACTTAGCCAATAAAATGTCAGGTCCAGCACCCAGTTCTCTCTTGCCAATTCCTAGTTTTGTTTAACTTTGGCACAAGTTAGTTGAAAAACAATGGTAATTAATACTTGGTATCCCTTTGGGTAGATCTAATTTGGAGATGAGAGTCTCTGATAAATGTGGCCTTGTTTTTCCTACAATGTCTTAAAATATATTGTTAGCCACAGCAACGTTTTACTCTTCTAACCATAAAAATTTTTAAACATATCCCCCCCCCAAAAAAAAAAAAAAATCTTTACCATACAAATTTCACCTGCCTGTCCTTCCTCACCTACAACATTGTAAGGATCCAGTTTTTCATATAGAAGTTGGGGTAGAATCCTATCTCTGGTTTGCAACTGCAGTAATAAAGCAGCACCTGGCACATAGGAAACGGTAATTAAAAACATCAGTTGACTGGTAAACAATAAACTGGAAAAAAAAAAAGGTTTTTTTGACAACATGAGCATATGGGGCCTTAAAATGGAATTAGCATGGTTAGGTTCAAATCAGCCCCGGGGTGGGTAAGTTATGGTACATGATTAATAGAGGTAGAAAAATCTCTTTTTAAAACTTGTAGGAAGTAGAGTGATTCTCTGTTAATCTTTTCCAAGTATAGTAAAAATAGGATTACCACATTAAGCCTTCTTGAGTTTTTAACTTGCAAGGCACTTTGGTGAAATTTTCAAGTAATTTTTTTTAGAATTTTGCAGCATTCTTAAATGAAACTCTACCTTACATTGTACATTATTTTATTGATGACACATTCCCAACTTTTGTGTGTTGAGTGAATTAATTTTATATTAACTTTTTGTAGCAGAAAGACAAGAAGCCCAAGAAGTCAACCTGGAAGTTTAACTTGGATCTTACTCATCCAGTAGAAGATGGAATTTTTGATTCTGGGAATTTTGTAAGTATTCTGCTGTGCTTGTTTTTGTAGAGTTCTTGAAAATGATTTAAGTATGCAATATTTGGTTTTAACTTAAGCTTTATTCCTAGGGTACCTTCCCTAGTGAATATCTAGGGTTTTCTTCCCTAGTTTTGCATTTTTCTGTTTTAAAATAGGAGCAGTTTCTACGGGAGAAGGTTAAAGTCAATGGAAAAACTGGAAATCTGGGAAATGTTGTTCACATTGAACGCTTTAAAAATAAAATCACAGTTGTTTCTGAGAAACAGTTCTCTAAAAGGTTGGTGCTTGTTTTGCATAATTTAATGGAATTATGGTGATAGTGAAGTACTTTGCAAGAGTAAATGTTGATGAAATCAGATATTGGGGTGCTTTGAACTTATTAAAGGCTTATTGTGATAGGAAATAAATTCATTAACTGAGTGCCCTCTGCTTGGTCTGGTTGTCAGGAAGTGAGTTATTGCTGGAATACAGCAAGGCATGTCCAGCCTTCCTGCCAAGTTGTGTACAACAGTTGATAATGTTGGGTACTGTGGTACTAGGATATGTCAAAAGAAACATGACTAATGTTCCACATGGGAGAAATGTCTCAACTCACTAATAAAAACCTTTAGTTTTTTAAGGTTTTGTTTGTTTATTCAGTAGAGACAATTTGTTTTTTCTGCTACCAGTTTAATTCACTTTACCCAAATATTGAATGATTGCTACATGGTAGCACCGTGATAGGACTGGATCACTTGGCAGTGCACCAAACAGACAAGGTATCTACCACCAAGTATCTTAAATTCTAGTAAAGAGAGAATGAAATGCAGTGTAAAGTTGGATTAGGGAATAATTGTTCCAGACAGAGTGAACAGAAAGAAATAGCAAGGGCCAGTGTGGAGTATATTGCATTTTGAGAAGAGTGATAGATAAGTCAGGTAGGTAGCTTGAGGGCAAGTCTTGAAAGCCATGGGTACTGGAGGGCTTTGGATTTTGGGTGTGATGGGAAGCCATTGATCTTTGGCTGAAAAAGACTGGGGTGGTAGATTGAGTCAGGAACCTGTTGCAGTGGTTCAGGTGGGAGATAGTGGTGGCTTGGACTGAGTGGTAGCAGTGCATGTTAGGTTATAATATGTGAGGTTATAAAGGATTCAGAGATGTAAATAAAATTGCTAATACAAAGATGTTGTGATTACTGTATTGGAGGTAGAGATGGGGAGGACACTAGAATTGCAGAGAAACTAAGATAGAATTTGCCACTTGGAATGAGGCCTTCTAAACAGGGAACATTAACAAAGGACAGGGAGACTTGAATGCTTGCTAGTTCAGAATTGCTATAGAGTTTAAGTGGAAGAGAATGGCTGGAGTGATAGTTTAGAAGGGACTGAGGCAGATGTTCTTAATTCTTATGTTTTTATTTTGAAGGTATTTGAAATATCTTACCAAGAAATACCTTAAGAAGAACAATCTTCGTGATTGGCTGCGTGTGGTTGCATCTGACAAGGAGACTTATGAACTTCGTTACTTCCAGATTAGTCAAGATGAAGATGGATCTGAGTCTGAAGACTAGGTGAAGCCTCCCCTCATAGGACTTTACTTACTGATAAAAACAATTTGCAGTGTAGAAGTTAAACATCTAGAAATGGACTTTTAATTTATTGGTGAATAAAAACATAGTATTCTCTGAACACATCTGTCTTATGTGTTTTATTTAGAGGTGTGCTGTTTACCTGATGCTGGCTTTCCTTGACAATTTCTGTGTACTAAAATTCATACATAAAATTCCCCACGGTCTCAGATACTATTGTACAGTTAAATATGCAACCCTGGGTGCATTCTTAATTGCCCATTAGAAATCTCCAGATGCCTTATAGACACTACAACTCAAAATCATATTTCAGATTTACATAATTGTTTGTTGGGAATGTTTGAAATGATGGTTTCATTAGAGCTCTTTACTGTATTTTATTCCACGAATGCTTACTTTGTCTGCTCTGCTGAGCACTGGGAATATGGTGAGTAAAAACACTCAACCTCCTCTTTCAGGTTAGTATAGTGAGGGAAACATTGAGAAAGTAATCACATAAAAACTGTTAATGCTGCAATGGAGAAAAGGACTGAAAAGGAATTTGATCTGGTCAAGGAAGGAAACTGGGGGCAGGTGATGTTTGAGCCATCCTAGAACAGGGGAGGTAGATAATCTGAGTAAAGGGGAAAATGTATAAAGTTTTCAGACATTGGGGGTCTGGTTGGCATTTGGAAAAGTTGGGGTGTGTGGTTATGAAGGCAATCTGGAAAGGTAGGCAGAAACTAGGCCATGCAGGATTCAAGTCCATGTTCTGTTTTAATCCTGAGAGCAGTGGAAAGCTAATGAGTTTTAAGCAGAGAATGGTCTTAGGAAAAAGTGAATGGTTTTCAGTAGGTCCAGAATTTAAGGGTATTAGAGGCTGTGGAAGAGGATCGTTGATTGGAGTAGGGTGGTTGAAATTGGAAGTAGTAGATTTGAGAGGATAAAATCTGGGACTTTGTGATGAACTGAGTGTTGGTGGCAAGGGAGAAGTGTCAAGGTTGCCTTAACCTGCCTAGATGGTGCCATTTGCTTACGTCACAATGGGAGAAGGCAAAGTAGGGGAAAAACAGTTTGATGTAGACCATACTGAATTTGAGGTGCCTTTGTGATATGCAGAAGATGTCAAGTAGAAAGTTGAATCTATAGGTCTGGAGCTTAGGAAGGATCTGAGTGAAGCTATCTTTGCTAGTCTTCAGCTCATATGTAGTAATAATCAGTGGATATGGGTAAAATTACCTGTGGAGAGTATAAAGTAAGGATCAAGTGTTAAGGCAAACACCAATATTCTTTATTCCTCTAGAGTAATCTTTCAAAAACATCTGATTGTGTTACATTTTTAAAATTCTTCCATGTTAATTTAGCATCTATGTTTACTGTGAGCTAAGGGCTGGGTACATCATGTCAAATAAGACACTTATACCTTTATTTTTTAAAAGGAGTTACTGGGGATTGAACCTGGACCTTATATGTGGGAGGCAGGCACTCAACCACTGGGCTACATCCACTCCCCAAGACAATTGTACATTTAAGGAGTTGGCAGTCTAGTCAGTTACAAATAAATTCATTTATTTAACAATTTATTGAGAGCCTATTATGGGCTAGGCACTATTTGGGATGCTGCAGAAAGAAAAATAGAAAACCCTACTTTCATGAAGCTTATCTTAGTGGAGGAAGACATAAAATATATGGTGGTAAATGTTACCAAGAAAAAATGAGGGAAGGGAGATAGGGAATGTTGGGAGGAAGGAGTGTTGCTTTTGTGAATAGGGTAAGCCAGGAAAGGCTTTACTGAGAATGGTTTATTTGAGTAAAGACCTGAAGGAAATGCTGGGTCCAACCAAATACATACCTGGGGCAGAAGCATTTTGGATTTGGGGAATAGCAAGTACGAAGGCCCTGAGGCAGGAGTATACCTGGTATATTCAAAGAACAAGGCCTCTGACCAGAGCTGAATGATTGGAGGAGAGCAGAAAAGTGAAATTAGAGAAGTAAAGGTGTGTGTGTGTGTATGTGTAGGAGGTGAATGGGATTGTATTGGTTATCAATTATGTCAACACTTAGCACCTTAAACATTTATCTCAGTTTCTGCAGGTCAGAAACCCAGGAGTGGTTTAGCTGGTTGGTTCTGGTTCAGGATCTCATGAGGCTGAAGTCACCCTGTTGGCCTGGGCTGTGTCATGCAGGAATAGCAGACTAGTGCCTTTTTTTGTAAGTAAAGTTTTATTGGAATACAGGCATGCCAATTCTTTTATGTATTGTGTACAACGTCAGAGCTGAGTAGTTACAACAGATACTATATGGCTTGTGGAGCCTAAAAATATTTACTATCTGGCTTTTTAAGAAAGTTTCCTTTAGCCTTAATTAAGCCTAAACTAAAATCTGATTAAGAATGTTGGCCGTCTAGGCAAGTGATATCACAGTTGTGAAGCTGATTTTACCCTGAAGGGCTGAGAGACTGATGTGATCAATGGGGTGGTGGTGGTGGTGGTGGTGGGGCTGTTCTCTGACAGATACACACAAAAGAGCTAATTCTTTGACACCAGGGTTTCAAAGAGAGAGAAATTGCCAGGTGCAAAGCAAGGATTTAGGGTCTATGGCCCTAAATCTGTTTCCCTGAACTGGAGAAACTCAATGTTTCAGAGCATGTAAACAAAGGCAGACAGGCTTAGGATAATGAGCAAAGAGGTTTGAGATGATGAGATTAGAGATAGTCTAATTACTGAATATGTGCAGATTGATTATGTGCTTAGTCACAGGATGTATGAAAAAAAAAAAAAAAGGTTGCCTTAATATGATGGTAGGCATGATTTTTAGTATAATAAGGTATAGTTTAAGCTTTTGGCTACTGTGCATGTCAGGTGGGCCAACTGATGAGAACTGGCTTGGTTTAGCAAAATAGGAATTGGGGTCAGTTCTGGCTGGCTCATGTTACTTCATTAAAAATTCATTAAGGGGGCAGTGTACGGGAGGACCAGACTTCAGGGTGCTATGTGCAAGGGCACCAGACTTCAGGGTTGAAAAACAAGGGGATACGAGCAGGGCCAGTCATGAGTTGTCTTGCTGTCCAGTTACAGGGTAAAGATTATACAATTACAAACCATAGCATCAGCATCAAAGAAACAAGGCATCTGGGTTACAGTGAGAATAGTTACAATTATTAGCTCTTGGCTACATTACCATGTATCAGAAGGTTAATGGTCACAAGTGGGTTACAGTTCAGTAGGTTATATTTGTTAGCTTTTGGTTACAAGACTCAGATTTTGCCTTGGCAGGGTGCCTGCAACAACTGAGAAGTGTTTTATTTCATTTTTAAAATTTTTATTTTCAATTATATATGAAAGTAGATAATCATTTCATCCTAAGTTTATATTTGTATCTCTAACTTTTAGCATCTAAAAGATAAACTCTTTAAATACAGAAAGTATAACCCCAACACCATCATTACAACTATAAAATATTAGCAGTAATTTATCATCTAATGTCCAGTCAGTGTTTAAATTTGGTCTGTGTTACAATTAAATGTCTCTTAAACCTCCTCTAATCTGAAGGATCTCTCTTTTCCCCCAATCCCCCAGTTTATTTGTTGATAAATCTGGATCATTTGTCCTGTAGGATTTCCCACAGTTTGGATTTTCATGATTGCCCACCCTCTCACCTTCTGTAGTGTCTTTTAATATATTCCTCTGTCTATTGTATTTCTCATGAGTTGGCAGATCTAGAGACTTGATCAAATATTAGATTCAAATTTGATTTTTTTTTTTTTTTTTGGCTAGAATACTTATACGTATCATTGTGCACATCCATTAAGAGATAGATAATATCTGGTTTTCTCTTTTGTCATGTTAGCATCTGTTGATAACTACTGCCTGGATCCATTGATTTCTAGGGATAGTCAAATGGTGTTAATTCTATCATTCTTTTTTCATTTATTGACTGGACTGCCCCTATAAAGAGGTACTCCCCCTTATTAACTCTGAAGAACAGTCCCTACAAAAAAGGATCAATGTATGATAGTATTCATTTATTAATTTTTCAGTTAATTTAGTTCCCAAGCACCTTCTAGAGTTATCAGTGAGGTTTTTTTCTTTTGGGGGGCGGGGAAGTGATTTAATTATTATTGCTTTTTATTCATATGTTTTTGTATCATAGTGAATGTTTTAGTTTGCCAGGACTGCTATAACAAATACCACAGACTAGTTGGCTTAAATAACAGGAATTTATTTTCTCTTGGTTTTGTAGGCTAGAAGTCCAAAATCCAGGTGTCAGCAGGGCCGTGCTTTCTCTGAAGGCTGTAGCATTCTGGTGGTGGCTTGCCAGCCATCCATACCTCAGTCCCTGCCTCCATCACTTGATCTGTCTTCTTCTGTCTTCTCCTCACTCCTGACCCCTGTGACCCGATTTCCTCTGCTTTTGAGGACTCCAGTCATACCGGGTGAGGCCCACCCTGATTCAGTTTGGCCTTATCTTAATTGGATCTTTGAAGATTCTGTTTGTAATTGAATTCACATCCACAGGACTAGGGATTAGGACATGAACATGTCTTTGTGAGGGGACATTATTCAATCCATAACATTGACCCCACAGTGTGAAAATATTTGGTATGTTCTAATCCACTGTGGTTATTCTTAGTGATACTCAAATTATCCCAATTTTGACTAAACCCTCTTTAAGTTGGCTTCTAAGTCCTTTCAACATGACCTCAGTTTTTTTTGCTTCCCTCGTTTCTGGCATGATTACATGTTCCAGGCTTTTCTACATTTCTTGCTGCAGACCTGGAATCCTCCATTTTTTCAAAGAGCCCTGGACCATGTTCTGGGTGCCAAAGGAGCTTGTGGCTACTGGATTGGTCATTGTTTCTAGGCCTGAAAAGGACAGAAACAGAGGACAGAGTGGACCGAGTGAAGAAATATATTGGGTTGTTTTTAGAGAAAATATTGGGTTTTTACTGATGCTTCCAATTCAGATTTTTTTTTAAAGATTTTATTTATTTATTCATTTATCCCCCCCTTGCTGCTTGTGCTCACTGGGTCAGCTAACCACGCCGTGCGGGCGGGCCTGCCCTCACCAGGAGGCCCCGGGAACTGAACCCGGGGCCTCCCATATGGCAAACGGGAGCCCCACCGATTGAGCCACAGCCGCTTCCCCCAATTCAGATTTAGTACATCAGGGTTTTGTTGTTGTTGTTGTTTTTTCACATTTTCTGAGCAACTTTATTTTTTTTTAATATATTACAAAATTTTTTTAAAGATACTTAGATTACATAAATGTTACACAAAAAATATAGGGATTCCCATATGCCCCACTCCCCACACCTCCCATACCCTCCCACATAAACAACATCCTTCATTAGTGTGGCACATTCATTGCAAACACATCCTGGGGCATTGCCACTGAACATGGACCATTGTTCACATTGTAGTTTACACTCTTTTCCACACAATTCTGCAGGCTATGGGAAGATATATAATGGCCTATATCTGTCATTGCAATGCCATTCGGGATGATTCCCAAGTCCCGAAAAAGCCCCTGCATTATACCTGTCTTTCCAGTACAACAGGGTTTTTACTAAACTTTATCTATTGTATAGCTATATCTTCTTTTTCCCATGCTGAAAATCCCAGTTCTCAGTGATACCAACACAAGTACTTTACTCCATGGTACTCACACAGCAGTCTCAGGAAAGCAAAACCAACGTTACTTCCTATAATTCCTGTACAGTTTGACTGTTTTGCAATTCTTTTTGTCCTTATCATATATCCCATTATTTTTATTTTTATGTAATTAAATTTAACAATCTTTTCCTTATGATTCAAGATTTTGAGCTATGGTTAGAAAAGTCTTTCCTACTCACAGGTTATAGAATTCATTCATTCACATTTTATTCTAGTACTTTTTTTTTTTTTTTCAATTTTTTTTATTTAGGTCTCTGATCTAATTGGAATTTATCCTGATTTCCAGTTTGAGAAGTGGATCCAATTTTACCTTTTTTCCGTGTGGCTACCCACTTATCCCATTACCCCTTATTAAAAAGGACTCAGAAAGTTTTGATTAGCATTGATTTGCCTGCTTCTTGTCTGGAAATCCTTGATTAATGGTTATATTGAAATGGCTATAGAGCCTAAATTTATAGCTGCAATGTGCTCCTCTTTTACAAGCTGGATGATTTAAATACCACTTTTAAATAACATATTGCTCTTTATAAAGGGCTTTCTCCTCTCTTTTGAGCAAAACTTTCCTCAGCAGTCCCATGTGGCAGAATATTATTTTGCAGATGAGGAAACTGGGTCTCAGATTTACTGCCTTGCTCAAGATCTCACCATGCCACCCACCTCTTGCTCCTCCTGCTCTGGGGCGGTGCTGCCTTACCAGCACACCAGCCATGGTCAGGCTGTGGGGCAGCGGAGGAGCACACATCTGGGAGTCAGACATCTGCCTCTTGTGCTTACTACTCTGTGACTCTGAACACACCTTTTTGCCCCCCTGTGCCTCAGTTTCCTCACCTGTCAAGAAGTAGTTTGAAAAAGGTCAGTGTTTCTCAAACTTTAGTAACCCTTGGCCTCCTTTTGATAAATTAGATATCTATGTTTCCCATCCCCCAGTTCTGATTGCCACTCTTCAGGATGATGCTGATGCAGAAATACCCTTGACTCAGTGAACTTGACTTGGAATTGGAGATCTGCTATCTCAATTATGATTGAATGGATATGTTTTTTCCCAAAGGAGAGAACCATTAATATATAACTCCTCTTTCCCTGTCTCTCTGAGGCAGGGTGGTGTGACTCACACAGATCCCATAGCAAATGTATGTTTATTGGTTTCTTTTCTGCCAGGCCCTACTTTGAGAGTTTATGGATGAGTTATATGTGCTCTTTGCACCCAAGAAACTCAGTTCTATTGAGGAAAACAGACACAGAAATAAACAGCTTTAGGTAAATGTGCAGCAATAGAGATATTTCAAAAGATGGTTTAGAAGTACCTATACAATACTGAGTGGGAAAGGGAAATCTAAGAAAGCCTTTTGGAGGATGTAGCTGACACTTTCAGGAAAAGTGGACATTAATGGGACAAAGAAGGGGGAAGAGACTCCAGGCCGAGAGAACTGCTTGAGGAGAGATGATGATAGTGACCACTACTTATGGAGGAGCTTCTGTTTTGGATTCTTTCATACTCTCATTTGCTCTCTATGGCCACCCTTCAAGTTAGCTATCATTCTCCTTTTATTTTTTTATTTTATTTATTTATTTTATACAAAGAAAACCTTTATTTGTATAGTCAAAGGGCTCGCGCTCTGAGGTCTGGGTTCTGAGGCTCTGGCTCCCTCCCACCCTGGCCCGTTAGGGCCACTGCTAGCTGGGGAGGGACAAGAGACAAGCAAGGCAAGGGGAGAATTCCTGGGGCACTGAGACTGGACCCAGGACCCCATCATTCTCCTTTTAGATATGAGAAAACCAAGGGCTTAGAGTGGTGGAATAGTATACTTATTTTCACACAGCTATTAAGTTCCAAATTGCATTTTAAAACTCAAGTCTACTTGACTTCAATACTCATGCTCCATAAATGCCTTAGTACTGAGATGCTTCCAAACCTTTCTTTGCTATACAATATTTTCTCACAGGGATGCACATTCAACAAGCTTCATTCAGCTTCTTAGGAGAACCAAGGAAAGTGTTTGTCCCTACTGCCTGAGACCCATGAACAGGCCAAATGAAGAGATTTGTCTGCCACACATCTTTGTTGTAATAAAGTTAGTCAGGGAAGATGGCCCAGTGCTTTAAACACAATGGATGACTTATTTCATCACTTCTATTTTTTTTTTTTTTTTTTTTTTTTTTTAAAGAAGTTTTAGATTACAGAAAAGTTACATAGAAAATATAGGGGATTCCCATATACCCTATCCCCTCCCCCTCTCACATTTTCCCCTTTTAATAACATCTTTAATTAGTATGCTACATTTGTTACAATTGATGAACAAATATTGGAGCATTGCTACTAACCATGGTCTATAGTTTACATTATGGTTTACACTTTGTGCTTACAATTTTATATGTTTTGACAAAATGTATAATGGCCTGTATCTATCATTGCAATATCATGCAGAACAATTGCAATGTCCCAAAATGCCCCACGTTACACCTATTCTTCCCTCTCCCTCCCCTCCGAACCTCTGGTGACCACTATCTTTATATCAATGTTTCAAGTTCTTCCATTACTAGAATAATAATAAGTATACTTTGGCCTATATTTGCATTTCCCCCTTATGTTTGTTCATTCCTCAATCCTGAGGATTTGGGAATGGTAATGCCCACTCTGCTTCCAATTGAGAGAGGGTATATATATATATATTTCATAATTTCATTTCAAATTCAAAAAACTAAAATAACAGAAAAAAGCTCAGCAAGTTATGGAAGCATTACTCCTAGAATGTTCTGTCTAGGCACTTTTATCTCATCTAATTCCAACCACTAACTCAGTTGTTCTTTTAGTTTTCAGAAAGACACACAAATGAACAGATGAGTTAAATGACATAGTCAGGGTCTCCTTATTAATGAAACAAATGAAGAGAAAAAAATATTTAATCATATTCATATTGCATAAAATCAAACCCCATATTCTTTTTTTGATCTTTAGCATTAATATAGTACCAAATTTGCTTTTGCTACAAAAACATTACAACATTGTGTTAACTATAGTGTATAAATTACATTAGCTATATTTTCCCCATGTTTCACTACATTCTGAACACCTTGTAGAAGAACATTCCTGTATTTATATTATTAACCACAATCCTCATCTTCTGCCAAAATCATTGTTATGCATTCCCTATATTAGCCTTCATCACTCCTGTAGTTTTCATTTAGGCATAAAACAGGTTTTTTTTTTGTTTTTTTTTTTTGTTTGTTTGTTTTGTTTTTTGTTTTTATTTTTGTTTTTGTTT
This sequence comes from Tolypeutes matacus, assembly GCA_026826555.1. NCBI lineage: Eukaryota > Metazoa > Chordata > Mammalia > Cingulata > Chlamyphoridae > Tolypeutes > Tolypeutes matacus. The sequence continues at coordinate 59,744,974 of JAKSZT010053887.1, forward strand.
TTTTACCGGGAGGTCCCGGGGATCGAATCCGGGTCCCTCCATATGGGAGATGGACGCCCAACCAGTTGAGCCACATCCGACCCCATAAAACAGGTTTTTACAATTGGACTTTTTCTAACCCTTTTGAGCTGAAGTCTCAAAGGCTGAGAACAAACCTAAAGGTGCTCGCTCACTATTCCCAAATTCCAGTGTGATGTGTTCTATAATCTGTATAGAGCTTGCAAAGAAGGTACTCAGATTCCAGTTTTATAAGGCTTAATTCATTACCTACTTCCAGGGCATAGGAATGGTTGAGGACTCCTGGGTGTTGGGCTCATCCTTAAGAAATATAAGATCAAAGGCAGTGGCTGGAGCACTTTGCCTTATAGGAGAACAATGGGAGGTTCATTTTGACAGATGGAAGGATGGAAGAGTGTTTTCCCTGGACCAGATATGGTCCATGGAGGAGGGACCAGACCTGAGTCATTTTGTGTTCTACCCAAGATGATTGCTTGGAGGAGAGATGGGACCCTGAATAGAAAGAGTCTTGTAGAATGGGTCACCAAATACCCAGAAGCTTCAGGTAGGAAGCAGCTAGCCCATGAAATGTCACTGCCCATGTCACAAATTTTGCAGCTAAAGATTCCCACTGATAAATCTTTGAGAAATCCAGAAATCTAGAACAAGCCTTGAACTTTCTTCAAGCCAGAGAGCCACAGCACCAGAACATACCTTTCTTTCCCGTGGCTGGCCCCCTCCATTTCTAACCCAACCCTAGAGGAGCCAGAGGCAGCCAAGGGTTGGAGAAGAAAAACATAAGCCAAAGAAATAGAGAAGTTGCCCAAGCCTCTTCCTTTCTCAGATATCTATCCTGAAGCAAGCCCAACCCGAGGGTGAGGAGAAGCACTGACTTTGCATGAAATTAGGAATTGGGATTATATTTAATTATTTTGACTGGATACCTTAGATAGTGAAAGAAGTCTGTTCTAGTGGTTAAGAAGTGGCTGGAGGACCTTTAAATTGTCAAAATGACCAGAAAACCTGTGATTGCATCCACAATCAGGGAAAAAGGTCTGCAAAATGGATTTGGGGGGACACAGGTAGGAAAGAAAAAGATTGATATTTGCTTGTACTCCAAGAAGTCCCACACTTATATCTGTAACAGGCACTGATTTCCTTGCCAGAATTATTGAAACATTCTGTTCTTTCTGAAGAGGAAGCAGAGGAAGCCTAGAAAGGAAAAAGATCCCTGATTCAATTTCAACCCTTGGATCTAGGCTTGCCTGAGATCCACACCTTGGCATTCCCTGGTACACAAGCCAGTATCTGCCCCCTTTCATTTAAACTGCGCCATAGGAGTTCTGACGCTTTGACAGAATTTTCAGTTTGCTTCCTTTCCTCTCTCTCTACACTGTGAATTCCTTGAGGCTAAAATCCAAGTTGAATTCATTTCTGTGTACATTTCTTGGTAAACAAACCCATACAACTACAAACAAGCCAAGTAATTACATTAATATCATTACTTTTCATTCATAAATGGAAAAGGCAACCAAGAATCACCCAAAATAAAACCAACAGCATCAAAGAGAAAGCTAAGGTTGAACAAATAAAAACAAATGACCCAGAAATAGAAGACATGGAAGAGAAAAAAAAATTTTTTTTTCCCCTTAAATCTGAGTGGAACTTGGATCTTCAGATTGAAAGAACAGACTGTAGGCCAGGCAGGAAGAAAGGAAAAGCTCAAACCTAGTGTGGCAGTTTGATGTAATTATGAATTCCAAAAATATAATTGAATCATGCTTGTAAACTGATCTGTTAATCTGGGCATGATTAGGTTAGGATTAGGGTGTTGAGCCCCACCCCTTGGTGGGTGGGGAATTGAATATAAAAGGCAATGCAAAGGACAGTTGAGGCAGTCTTTTGAGAAGCAGTTTTGATGTTGGAAAGAAGAGAAGAGAAGCAAGCTGTTTGCCTGATCATCTACAGCTGACCTTGTGGAGGAAACAGGAGCTAAGCCCGGAGAGAAACGCAGCCCCGGGAAGAGAGGAACCCCAGTAGCCTGAACCCTGGCAAATGCCGGCAACTGTCTTGCTCTAACACGTGGCAATGGACTGTGGTGAGAGAAGAAACTTAACGCTTTATGGCCTGGTATCTGTGGACTTCTACCCCAAATAAATACCCTTTATAAAGACCAACCCATTTTTGGTATTTCACATTAGCACCCCTTTGGCTGACTAATACAGAATTTGGTACCCAGGAGTGGGGAAGTGCTTTTGCATATACCAAAATGTTGGAACGGTTTTTTAAAAGGGTAAGGGGTATTTTTTGGAGGAATTGTGAAATACTTGATGGAAAAGGCCAAGATCGCTTTGAAGAAACTGTTCATAGCAATATGGACGCTAAAGAGACTTTCTATGATGCCTTAGAAGTAAATGATGAAACTTTTATTGGAAACTGGAGGAAAGGTGATCCATGTTTTAAAGTTGCAGAGAACTTAACAAGATTAACTCCTTAATCAAATTCCCAGATGAAAATGCCCTATTTGAAGACTTTACTAAACTTAGAACTCGTAACTCAGAATTGAAGATGCAGTTATCTAGGAAAGACTTGTGGAAAGTCTTACTGTCTGATGGCTTGGACCCCTGCTTCCTGCATGCTAAACCAACAAAGTTTTTGAGAGAGCTGTATGAACAAAACCACTGTCAGCTTGGACAAAAGAGGACATGGAAAGGAGAGATTGAAGGAGAATCAGCTTTAAGAAGAAACCATCATCTTAAGAATGACTCAGACTTTGAAATCAAATGGAGGATGCCCTGCAGGTTTTACTGAACTGTAGAGGATCCATGACTCATGTTTAACACCCCAATTTCTCCTTATAATGTTGAAAATGCTTATCTTTTGTCTTTCCATTTGTGTATTGGAAGCAATTAAATGGTTTTGTAAGATTCAGAGGTCTATAGCAGATGGGACTTTGCCTGAAGACAAACTGTATTTCTTTAAAATGATTTTGATATGATTTTGTACTTGGATTGTTACTGATTTAAGTTTTTTTAAATATTGTAATGTATTTTTGGAATTCAGAGGGTGGAATGTGGCAGTTTGATGTAATTATGAATTCCAAAAATATAATTAAATCATGCTTGTAAACTGATCTGTTAATCTGGGCATGATTAGGTTAGGATTAGGTCATTGAGCCCCACCCCTTGGTGGGTGGGGAATTGAATATAAAAAGGCAAGGCAAAGGACAGTTGAAGCAGTCTTTTGAGAAGCAGTTTTGATATTGGAAAGAAGGCCCCAGGAGAAGAGAAGCAAGCCGTTTGCCTGATCATCTACAGCTGACCTTGTGGAGGAAACAGGAGCTAAGCCCGGAGAGAAACGCAGCCCCGGGAAGAGAGGAACCCCAGAAGCCTGAACCCTGGCAAACGCCGGCAACTGTCTTGCTCTAACACATGGCAATGGACTGTGGTGAGAGAAGAAACTTAACGCTTTATGGCCTGGTATCTGTGGACTTCTACCCCAAATAAATACCCTTTATAAAGGCCAACCCATTTTTGGTATTTCACATTAGCACCCCTTTGTCTGACTAATACACCTAGATATATTCTGAAGAAATTTTGGAACTCTAAAGGATAAGGAGTACATCCTAAATCTTCCAGAGGGAAGAGAAAAGAAAACAAAACAGTTAATCTACAGATTTAAATTGGACCTAATCAGGGATGCACTGAACTAGCAGGAGGAACATCTGGGTTTTAGTATTCCCCTCATCAGCTTGGAAAGTCATCTCTTCTCAGGCTTCTTGTGTCCTCCTCTGTAAAGGAGGATATTGAACCAGATGATCTCTGGGTTTTTTTTCAGCTCTTATCTGTGAATTCTTATTTTTAACCCCAAAGCTGATTTCTCCTTTTCACTTACCTGATAAAGCTCACCAGGACACTTCAACTGCATAACTCTGCAACGTACACAGCTGAGTTGTTCCAGCCTTATGCTTTAAATGAACATGAGGGTTTATTTCCTGGACAAATGCTGATTCATCAGTTTAGTCTTATTTCTTTTTTTTTTTAATTAATTAAATTTTTTAAACTTTATTTTGTACATTTAATAATTGAAAACAAACAATTAAAAACTAAAAAGTAAACACAGATGAATAAATATATACTTTTCTCAATTAAATGTAATGGATACATGTAAATTTTTTTTTTTTTTGAATCAAGCAATATATTACACAATATATTTGATTCATAGTAATGCATTCATACAGTATTTGTCCTTTTGTGTCTGGCTTGCTTCACTCAACATAATGTCTATTTCTTGTGAACAGGAATGGTGTTTTCAAGTACACTGTTCTGTAAACAGAGTGTGCACAATAAATGTCTTGGCTAATCAACCAGAAAAATTTCATGAGCATTTACAGTGTATCTTGTACCATACAAAGATTAACAAATTCTGAGAAGAATGGCTCTTTTACTCCAGTGTTTATCAGAGTTGTAAACGGAATGCTAGTCCCTGTTAACATAAAAGGTAGTACAATACAGCAGCAACAAAACGTATGGGAAATACTGGGTTAAACAAAATTAAAATTTTCTCTTTGTGACTTTTTAGTTCTTTATTTGTGAATGTCCATGCCTTGGTCCCCCCAAAATATTTTACTGGCTCATAGAGCCCTTTTCTTTACCAACTGAAAAAGCATATTGGGTCCTTACATCTAGCTACTGGTTTACAAAAATGCAATAGAAAAGGAACATGGTTATAGACACCATGAGGATTTTTTTTTCCTTTTTTTTTTTTTTTCAGGCTTTATTTAATAATTTTTTTTTCATGTTCAGTTTTGCTTTATTTTTCTTTTTTTAAATCAATTTTATTGATACATATTAATAAAGCATACAATCCATCCAAAGTGTACAATCAATGGTATTTGGTATAATCACATAGTTATGCATTCATCACTTCAATCATTATTAAAGCATTTTCATTATTCCAATAATAATAATAATAAAACAGAAAACAGACAAACAAAAAAAGCTCTGTCTCTTAATAATCACCTCTCAATCTCTCTATGCTTCCCCCCTGCCATACATAGCTACTATTCTGTTTATGTCTTTCTAATTTATTTGTATTTATATTTTGTATAGATGGAGTCAAACAATATGTAGTACCTTTTGTCTAGTTTCTTTCACTTAGTATATTTCCTTTTTTTTTTTTTTTAACCCTTAAAGGAAGATTATTAATATATTACTATATACTACTGTCCATATTTTCCTTGGTTGTATTTTTGGTTGATATTAACCTTTTGTAATATTAATGTACATTTGTTTAGTTTCAAAGAACAACAGTCTTATATATGCAATATTACCCATACTCATATTTCACATGAGGTTTTCCTATGCTATACAGTCCCATATTACATTTTTAAGCTTTCCTTCTAATAATATACATGACCTTAGACTTTTCCTTTCAACCACTGTCACACCCATATAATAGCACTGCTGCTTAAAAACACTACGATGTGCTTTCACCATTTCTATTCATTTCCAAAGATTTAGGAATGAACAACCTTTTTACCAGTTCTTCACAAGTTAACCCTCAGCTTTCCATTCTCTAAACTCATTCTATTTTCTAGTGACCTATATTCTAGTTATTAACTCCATGAGTTTAAAAAATATATTTAGTTCATAATAGCACAATCATACAGTATTTGTCTTTTTGTGTCTGGCATGCTTCACTCAACACAGTGTCCTCCAGGTTCATTTCTTCTTACAGCTGCATAATATTCCATTGTATGCATATACCACAATTTGTTCATCCATTCATCGGTTGATAGATACCTGGGTTGTTTCCATCTTTTGGCAACTGTGAATAGTGCCGCTATGAACATCGGTGTGCAGGTATCTGTTCGTTTCATTGCTCTCAATTCTTCTGGGTATATACCTAATAGTGATATTGCCAGGTCACATGGCAAATCTATATTCATATTCCTTAGGAACTACCAAATAGTCCTCCACAGTGACTATACCATTCTACATTCCCACCAATAGTGAATAAGTGTTCCCATCTCACCACATCCTCTCCAAAGCTTGAAGTTTTCTTTTCAATAGGTATGAAATGGTATCTCACTGTAGCTTTGATTTTCATTTCCCCAATATCTAGTGATTTTGAACATTTTATCATGTGTTTTTTTTCACCATTTGTATTTCTTCTTTGGACAAATGTCTATTCAAATCTTTTCCCATTTTTTATTTGGGTCATTTGTCTTTTTATTGTTGAGGTGTAGCATCTCTTTATATATCATGGATATTAAACCCTTATTGGATAATTGATTTCCAAATATTTTCTCCCATTGAGTCAGCTGCCTTTTCACCCTTTTGACAAAGTCCTTTGAGGTGCAAAAGTGTTAAATTTTGAGGAGGTCTCGTTTATCTATTTTTTTCTTTTGTTGCGCGTGCTTTGGATGTAAGTAAGATCCAAGAAACCACCACCTACCATAAGGTCTTTAAGATGTTTCCCTACATTTTCTTTTAGTAGGTTTATGGTCCTAGCTTTCATATTTTGGTCTTTGATCCATTTTAAGTTGATTCTTGTATAGGGAGTGACATAGGGGTCGTCTTTCCTTCTTTTGGTTATGGATATCCAGTTCTTCCTACACCATTTGTTGAAGAGACTGTTTTATCCCAGTAATGTGTATTTGGTAGGTTTGTCAAAAACCAGTTGGCCACAGAGGTGAGGGTTTATTTCTGGACTATCAATTCTATTCCATTGATCAGTCTGTCTATCTTTAAGCAATACCATGCTGTTTTGCCATTACCTTTGTAATATGTTTCAAGGACAGGCAGTGAGAATCCTGCCACATAGCTTTTCTTTTTTAGGATGCTTTTGTGATGCTCTTTCCCTTCCAAATAAATTTGGTGATTGCCTTTCTGTTTCTGTAAAGTAGACTCTTGAAATTTTGATTGGTATTGCATTGAATCTATAAATCAGTTTGGGTAGGATTGACATCCTGATGATATTTAATCTTCCAATCCATGACCACAGAATGTCTTTCCATTTGTTTAGGTCTTCTTTGATTTCTTGTCACATTTTTTTTGTAGTTTTCTGAATATAGGTCCTGTGAATTTTGGTTCACTTAACTCCTAGGTATTTGAGCCTTTTTGTTGCTATTCAAATGGAATTTTTTCCAGATTTTCTCCTCAGATTGTTCAATAATAGTGTACAGAAACATTACTGAATTTTGTATCCTGCCACTTTATCTATCTCATTTATTAGCTCAAGTAGCTTTGTTGTAGATATTTCAGAATTTTCTAAATATAGGATCATGTGATCCGTGAATAGTGAGTTTTACTTCCTCTTTTCCTATTTGGATGCCTTTTTATTTTTTCCTTCTTCTCTAGTTGCTCTAACTAGAACTGCTAATACAATGTTAAATAACAATGGTGACAGTGGGCATCCTTTCCTGGTTCCTCTTCTTAGAGGGAAAGCTCTCAACCTTTCTCCATTAAGTATGATGTTGGCTCTAGGTTTTTCATATATGTCCTTTATCATATTGAGGAACTTTCCTTCTATTCCTGTCTTTTGAAGAGCTTTTATCAAGAAAGGATGCTGGATTTTGTCGAATGCCTTTTCTGTATCAATCAAGATGATCATGGGTTTTTTCCCTTCAATTTGTTAATGTGGTGTATTACACTAATTGCTTTTCTTGTGTTGAACCACCCTTACATACCAGGAATAAATGTCACTTGGTCGTGGTGTATAATTCTCTGAATATGCTGTTGTATTCTATTTGCGAGTATTTTTTTAAAAAAGATTTTTATTTATTTATTCCCTCTCCCCACTATTGTTTTTGTGCTTGCTGTCTGCTCCTTGTGTCCATTTGCTGTGTGTTCTTCTGTGTCTGCTTGTCTTCTCTTTAAGCAGCACTGGGAACCGATCCTGGGATCTTCTGGAGTGGGAGAGAAGTGCTCGATCTCTTGCGCCACCTTAGCTCCCTGGTCTGCTCTGTCTCTTATTTTCTCTCCTCTGTGTTTCTTTTTGTTGCATCATCTTGCTGTGCAAGCTCTCTACTCAGGCAAGCACTCCGTGTGGGCCAGCACTCCTGTGTGGACCAGCACTCTGTACGGGCCAGCTTACCTTCACCAGGAGGCCCTGGGAGTCGAACCCCGGACCTCCTATATGGTAGATGGGAGACCAATCGCTTGAGACACATCCGCTTCCCTGCAAGTATTTTGTTGAGAATTTTTGCATCTATGTTCATTAGCGGGATCAGTCTGTAATTTTCTATTCTTTTAGTGTCTTTATCCAGCTTTGGTATTAGGATGATGTTGGTTTCATAAAATTTGTTAGGTAGTGTTGCCTCCTGTATTAATCAAAGCTCTCTAGGGAAACAGAGTCAACAGGAGATATCTGGAAATAGTATAAGATTTTATAAAATTCTCTCACGTGACTGTGGGGATGCCTAAGTCCAAATTCCGCAGGCTGCAAACCAGGGGCTCCCATGAAGGTCATTGATGAGTTCCGAGGAGATGTTGGCTGTCTAAAGTCAAGCGGAAAATTCTCTCTGAATGCTGAAATTACTTCCCCTTTTAAGGCATTCATCTGATTGGATACAACGTCACTCTTTGCTGATAGCAATCTCCTTGGTTGATTGTAGATGTAATCAGCCATCTATGCAGTAAACTCACTGATGACTAAAGTCCATAAATGTCCTTGTATTACAATTAGCCTAGTGCTTGCTTGACCAAACAACTGGGCACAATTACCTGGCCAAGTTGACACATTAGCTTAACCATCACACCTCCTCAAATTTTTGGAAGAGTTTAAACAGGATTGGTGTTATTTTTTCTCAAAATGCTTGGTAAAATTCACCTGTAAAGCCATCTGGTCCTGGACTTTTCTTTGTTGAGAGATTCTCTACCCCCACCCTGAGATGGCTCCCTTATCTGTTTGCGCATTGTTTTTGCTTATTATTCATGCTCATTGTCTACTCATTGTTTTTGCTCCTTTTTGCTCATTGTCTGTTTATTGTTTTTTTGTTCGTTGTCTGCTCATTTTTTCTGTTTTTGCTTTAGGAGACACTGGGAACCCAACCTGGACCTCCCATGTGGGAGGTGGGCGCTCATCTGCTTGAGCCACATCCGCTCCCTGCTTGTTTGTTTTTGCTCGTTGTCTGCTCGTTGTTTGCTCATTGTGTTGCTCGTTGTTTTTGCTCATTGCTTGTTTTTTTTCTCTTTGTCTGCTTGGGTTATTTTTTGCTTGTTGTCTTTTCATCGTTTTTGCTCATTGTTTGTTCGTTGTTTTTGCTTGATATCTGCTTGTTATTTGTCTTCTTTTGGAGGCACCAGGAACCCAACCTGGGACCCCCCATGTGGGAGGTGGGCGCTCAACTGCTTGAGCCACATCTCCTCCCCTGTTAAGACTAATTCAATCTCTTTAAATGTGATGGTTTGTTGAATTCATGGACTTTTTGTAAAGTCAATGTAGTTTGTGCATTTCTAGAATTTTATCCATTTCATCTAGTTATCTAATTTGTTGGCATACAGTTCCTCATAATATCCTCTTATGATCATTTTTATTTCTGTGGGGTCAGTTGTAACACCCCCCTTTCATTTCTGATATTATTTATTTGTATCATCTCTCTTTTTTTCTTTGTTAGTCTAGCTAGAGGGTTGCCAATTTTATTGATCTTCTCAAAGAACCAGTTTTTGGTTTTGTTGATTTTCTCTAATATTTGTTTGTTCTCAATTTCATTTATTTCTGCTTTAATCTTTGTTATTTTTTTTTCCCTCTTCTTGCTTTAGGATTAGTTTGCAATTCTTTTTCTAGTTCCCCCAGGTGTTCAGTTAGGTCTTGACTTTAGCTCATCTTTCTTTTTTAATATAGGTATTTAGGGCTATAAATTTCCCTAAACACTGGCTTCACTGTATCCCATAAGTTTTGTTCTTGTTTTTATTCATCTTGAGACATTTACTAATTTAATTTCTCTTACAATTTCTTCTTTACCAGCTGATTGTTTATGAGTATGTTGTTCAGCCTCCACACATTTGTGATTTTTTTCCTTTCCCACCTATTATTGATTTCCAGTTTTATTCAATTATGTCTGAGAAGGTGCTCTGTATAATTTCATTTTAAAAATATTTATTGAGACCTGTCTTGACCTAACATGTGGTCTATCCTGGAGAAAGATCCATGAGCACTTGAGAAGAATGTATAACATGCTGATTTGGGATGCAATGTTCTGTATATGTCTGTTAGGTCTAGCTCTTTTATCATATTGTTCAAGTTCAATATGTCTTTGTTGATCTTTTGTCTAGTTGTTCTACCTAATAACATGAATGGTATGCTGATGTCTCCAACTATTATTGTAGAGATGTCTATTTATCCCTTCATTTTTGCCAGAGTTTGCCTAATGTATCTTGGGGCATGCAGGTTAAATATAGATAGATATTTATGACTGATATTTCTTCTGGTGGATTGTCCCTTTTATTAATATATAATGGTCTTCTGTATCTCTTATAACATTTTTGCATTTACAGTCTGTTTTGTCCAATATTAGTATAGCTACCCTTGCTCTTTTTTTGGTTACTCACTGTGTGGAGTATCTTTTTTCAACTTTTCACTTTCAGCCCTTTGTAACCCTGAGTCTAAGATGAGAGTCTGGTAGGCAGCATATGGATGACTCATTTTTCTTTAATCCATTCTGTCAGTTTATAGATTTTAATTAGGGAGTTTAATCCATTCACATTCAGTGATATTATTGTAAATGCATTTACTTCCACCATTTTATTCTTTGGTTTTCATATGTCTTCTTTTTGTCTGTCTTTTTTACTCTTTTGGTTATCCTTTCTGCTACTCTTTCTTCTATACTCTCCTCCAAGCCTCTCTCTCCTGTCTTTTTCTTTAGGCTGTAAGTCTTCCTTTACTGTGTCCTGTATTCTTTTTTATGAACTCTCTTAGTTTCTGTTTGTTTGTGAATGTTTTAAACTCACCTTCATATTTGAAGGACAATTTTGCCAGATAAAGGATTTTCAGCTGGCAGTTTTTCTCTTAGTATCAATAATAGTTTGATATTATTTATGAATTCCAAAAAAACAGATATTTGATTATGTTTGGAAACTGGTCTGTTCCTCTGGGCATGATACCCTTTGATTGTATTAGATTCAGCTGAGATGTCTTTGATTAAATTATGTTCAAATTAGGGCTTTGATTTGACCACAAATCAAAGGTATGCAGGGTTAAGTCCCTACCCCCTTGGCTGGCTGATAAAAGACTCTCACAAGGAAGTAGATACACAGAGAAGAAGAATACAGAGGAAGAGAGAATCTCATTAGACACAGCAGAGCCCTGGGAAGAGAGATTAGCCTGATAGTCTACAGCTGACCCCCGGAAAGAGACAAGCCCTGGGAAGAGAGATGAGCCCTATTCTAGCCTACAACTGAGATGGGAAGAAGCTGGGACCATGGAGCCTTAAGAAAAAGAAGGCAGGCCGAACCCTTAAAGACATCACCCACCATCTTGTTCCAACATGTGGCCAATGACTTTGGGTGAGAAAGTACCTCTTATGGTACCTTGAGTTGGACTCTTTAGGGTCCTGTGACTGTAAGCTTCTACCCCTAATAAATACCCTTTATCAAAGCCAACAGATTTCTGGTACTTTGCATCAGCACCCCTTTTGGCTGACTAATACTTTGTCCTAATTCTGTCATACCACCGTCTTCTCACCTCCATGGTTTCTGATGAGAAATCTGTGCTAAGTCTTACTGAGTGTCCCTTGTATATCATGGTTTGCTTCTATGTTGCTGCTCTCAGAATTTTCTCTTTATCTTTGATGTTTGACATTCTGAATAGTATGTGTCTTGGAGTAAGTCTATTGGGATTTATTCTGACTGAGGTAAGCTGCCTTTTTGGACATGTAAGTTCATTTCTTTAAATGAGACTTGGAAAATTTTTAGCTATTATGTCCTCAAATACTCTTTTTGCCCCTTTTCTCTTCTCTTCTCCTTCTCAAACTACCATGACACATATGTTGTTGCTTTTCATGTTACATTCAGCTCCCTGAACCCCTGCTCATTTTTTCCCCTTTCTTTTCTCTCTCTGTTCTTTTCTTTCTTCAATCTCACCTGTTCTGTCTTCCATATCACTTATTCTTTCTTCTGTCATTTTGAGTCTGCTGTTGTATGCCTCTAATGTTTTTTGATCTCACCTATCCTGTCTTTCATTCTCATGAGCTCTGTTACTTTTCTATTCAGGTTTTCAAATTCTTCTTTGTGTTCACTGAGTGTCTTCTTGATGTCCTTTATCTCTTTAACCATACTTGTTGATTTGATTAGTAGATTTGTGTGTATCTCATTGATTAGTTGTCTCAAATCCTGTGTCTCAGCTAGGGCATTGATATATTCCTTTACTTGGGCCATATCTTCCATTTTCTTAGTATGGCTTATAATTTTTTGCTTATGTCTAGTCATCTGATTATGATGGTGAATTTACTCTGGTGCTCAATTTAGCAATAACTCCCCATTCCCTTCCCCTCTCTGAAAACTACTATTCTGCTTTCTGTCTCCATGAATTTGCTTATTTAAGTATCTCATATAAGAGGAATTATGCAATATTTGTCCTTTTTATGTGTGACTTTATTTCATTCAACAAGATGTCTTCAAGGTTCAGCCATGTTGTAGCATGTAGCCATATCACTTCTTTTTTTGACTAAATAATATTCCATTGTATGGATATACCACATTTTATTTATCTGTTCTTCTGTTGATGGACACTTGGATTGCTTTCACCTTTTGGCTATTGTAGATAATGCTGCAATGAACATCAGTGTTCTAATTCTTTCAATTCTTTTGGTTATATACCTAGGAGTGGAATTGCTGGGTAATATGGTAATTCTATGTTTAACTTTCTGAGGAATCATCAAACTGTTTTCTGCAGTGGCTGCACCATTTTACACACCCACCTACAGTGTATGAGAGTTCCTGTTTCTCTGCATCCTCACCAACACTTGTTATTTTAACTTTTTAAAATAGTAGACATCCTAGTGGGTGTGAAGTGGTATCTCATTGTAGTTTTAATTTGCATTTCCTTAATGGCTAATGATGATGAGCATGTTTTCATGTACTTACTTATTGGCCATTTGAATATTTTCTTTGGAGAAATGCCTATTCAAATCCTTGGCCCATTTTTTAAAATTGTTTTTTTTTTTTTTTTTCCTTCTTTTTTTTTGAATTGTAGTGGTTCTTTATATGTCCTGGATATTAAATCCTTACCAGATATATGGTTTCCAAATATTTTCTCCCTTTCTTTAAGTTGTCTTTTCAATGTCTTGATCATGTCCTTTTGATGCACAAAAATTTAAGTTTTGATGAAGCCCATTTTTTTTTATTTTTCTTTTGTTTCCTTGTGTTTTTGGTGTAAAATCTAAAATTCCATTGCAATTATTCCATTACTGCCTCTATTTTTTGTATTTAGTTGCCTTTTTTTAGTATTCCATTTTGATTTCCTTCTTTTCTTTCCTCCATATTTAAAGTTATTTTCTTAGTGGTTACTTTTGTAATTTCAATTAACATCTTAAACTAATAACAACCTAGTATGACCAGTACCAACCTAGTTTCAGTAGTATACAAACTCTGTATTCTTATATATCTCCTTCCCTCTGCCTTTATATTGTTATTGTCTCAGATTACATCTTTATACATTGTATGTCCATTAACATAGATGTAAAATGTTATTTTACACATTTGCCTCTTAAGTCATAAGGGGGGGGTGTTATAAACTAAAAGTACAATAATATAGGTTTATATACCTATGTGGTTATTTTTACCAGTGTTCTTTATTTCTTCTTATGGCTTCAAGTTACCATCTAATGTCCTTTTATTTCAGCCTGAAGGACTCCATTTAGCATTTAGTATAGGGCAGGTCTTTGGCAATGATCTCGTTCAGCTTTTGTTTAACTGTAAATTATCTGTAAATGTCTTCATTTATCCTTTTTTTTTTTTAGGAGGTAGCGGGGATTGAACCAGGGACCTTGTCCATATGAAGTAGATGCTCAACCACTAAGCTATGCCTGCTCCACAATCATTCATTTTTGAAATATAACTTTGTGGGATATATAATTGTGTTTTTTTTTCTTTAAGGACTTTTTTTTTTTTTTTTTAAAGATTTTATTTATTTATTCATTTATCCCCCCCTTGCTGCTTGTGCTCGCTGGGTCAGCTAACCACGCCGTGTGGGCGGGCCTGCCTTCACCAGGAGGCCCCGGGAACCGAACCCGGGGCCTCCCATATGGTAAACGGGAGCCCTACTGATTGAGCCACAGCCGCTTCCCATCTTTAAGGACTTTAAATATGTCATCCCACTGTCTTCAGGCCTCCATGATTTCTCATGAGAAATCTACTGTCAATCTTATTGGAGATCCCTTGTATGTGACAAGTCACTTATCTCTTGCTGCTTTTAAAATCCTCTTTATGTCTTTAGAGTCAGACAATTTTGCTATAATGTGTCTTGATATAGATCTCTTAGAATCTCTCCTGCTTGGAGTTTGCTGAGCTTCCTGGATGTGTATATTCATGTCTTTCATCAGACTGGGGAAATTTTCAGCCACTATTTCTTCAAATACCTTTTCTGTCCCCTTTTTTTCTCTCTTGTTCTTATGGGCTTCCAATGATGCATATGTTGGTAAGCTTGATGGTGTCCCATACGTCCCTCAGGCTTTGTTCATTTTTCTTCATTTTTTTTTTTTTTTTTTCTGCTTCTCACACTGGGTAACTTCAATTGTCTTGTCTTTGAGTTCATAGATACTTTCCGCTGCCTGTTAAAATCTGCTGTTGAACCCATCTATTGAGTTTTTCTTTTCAGTTACTGTGCTTTGCACCTCCAAAATTCCTTTTTTCTTTTTATAATTTTCATTTATTTTGTTTAGACAACATTTTCCTAATTTCTTTTAGTTCTTTGTATATAGATTCCTTTAGCTCATTGAATGTACTTAAGATAGTTGATTTAAAGTCTTTGACTATCAGTTCCATTGTATGAGTTTTCTCAGGGATAGTTTCCATTTTTTCATGTGAATGGGCCATACTTTCCTGTTTTTTGGTGTGTTTTGTAGTTTTTTTGTTGATAACTGGACATTCTTAATGTTATATTGTTATAACTGGAAATCTAGTTCCTCCACTTCTCTGGGATTGCTTGTTTTTAGTGTTTTGTTTTGTTTTTTCCATTTTTTTTTGTTGTTGAGGGTTGGAGCCATCAAATTGTGATTTTTTCCAACTATTTTTGCTCCCAATCAGGGAGTAGAAATAGAAAAGAGGGTAAAAATAGGTACTGCCTCTTTAAGACTCCTTTACTACCTTTGCCTGAGGGGTGTTGGAACAATAGCTGCCCTTAGAGGTGGCTCTCCAGCAATAAAAAGTAGCTGATCCAAAGCAGTGATCAGTGGTCAGACTATACCTACTCCCCCCCCCCTCAGATTTTGGAGGACAGGGTCTTTATAGCTTACCTAGGCACCAGCAAACTGCACCAGGAGTCTAGGCAGCTGTCCCCACTGCTGCCTGCCGTGCAGTTGGGGAATAGGGGTTGCTACCTGCTTCATGGAGGGTGAAATCACCAATATTTACTGCAGTTTTCTAGCATCTTTCTCCAGCTTTCCCCTGGGGTGGTGTATGATGTTCCACTAAACTCCAGTTTCATAATAGATGATTCAGACAGTTACTGCCAGTTTAGTAGTTGTTTTAGTGGAGGGACTGGTTTCTGGACCCTCTTACTCTGCTAACTTCCCACAATCCTCTTCCCAACTGAATTTTTAAAAAAGTATATTTTTATTAGAGAAGCTGTGAACTTACAAAACAATCATGCACATGTGTTGAATTTCCATATAACACTCTACCAACACACTACATTGTTGTGGAACATTTGTTACAGATTATGAGATAATATCATCAGACTATTACCACTAACTATGGTCTATAGGATACATTTGGCACACCTTTTCCATACCCCCCTATTATTAACACAATATATCTTTGGCATTGATGCAAGAATATTGCAGTATTATTGTTAACTATAGACCATAGGTTACATTAATTGTATTTCTCCCATGCTTCTCCACATTCTTACCACCTTGCTATAGTGATGTACATTTGTTCTATTTCATAGAAGGACATCCTTGTATTTGCACTATTAACCACAATTCCAATCCATCTCTGGGTTCACTATTTTATTCAGTCCCTAGATTATTCTCTAGCTTTCTTTCAATTGACATTTACATCCCTAGACTACCCTTTTCAGCCACAATCCCGTTTATAAACGAGCTATATTAGTTCTACTCACAATAATGTGTTACTGTCAACTCTATCCATTTCCACACTTTTACAGTCAAGTTAATTAAAACTTCTAAATACATTAAGCATCAGTATCCCTTCTCAGCCCTCCTCTTATCACCTAATAACCTATACTCTAGGTTTTAACTCCATGTGTTTATTCTTCATATTTAGTTCATATTAGTGAGACCATGCAATATTTGCCCTTTTGTGTCTGGCTTACTTCACTTAACATAATGTCTTCAAGGTTCATCCATATTATCATATGTGTCCCAATTTCATTTCTTCTTACAGCAGCATATGTATATACCACATTTTGTTTATCCATTCATTGGTTGATAGACACTTGGTTTGTTTCTATTTTTTGGCAATTGTAAATAATGCTGCTATGAACATTGGTGTGCAAATGTCTTTTTGCACTGATATATTCCTAGTTCTTCTGGATATATTCCTAGTAGAGGAATTGCTGGATCATTTCCCCAGCTGATTTTTGATAAAGGTGCGAAAGCAATTCCATAGAGGAAAGATAACATTTTCAATAAATCATACCAGAGCAATTGGACTTTCATAGGCAAAAACAAAAACAAAAAACCTTGACCTAAAAGTTTATACTTTATGCAAAAATTAATTTAAAGTAGATCATGTACTTATATGTAAAACATAAAACCATAAAGCTCTTAGAAAAACATGTGAGGAAAAATCTTTGGTAACTAGGGCGTGGTGAAAAGTTCTTAGGTATGGCCCCAAAGCATGATCCATAAAAGGAAAAATCAATCAGCTGGACCTCATCAAAATTAAGAAATTTTTCTCTGCAAAGGACTCTATGATGAGAATGAAAATGTAAGTAACTGAGAGAAAATATTTGCAAACCACATGTCTGACAGGAGTCTTGTTATCTAGAATATGTAAAGAACTCTCAAAACTCAACTGTGAAAAAAACCCAAAAAAAACCAAAAGTCATTTAGAAAATGATTAAAAGACATGAACAGACATTTCACCGAAGAGAATATATAGATGACAAATAAGCACATGAAAAGATGTTCAATGACATTGGCCATTAGGGAAATGCAAATTAAAACCACAATATAATATCACTACACACCTATCAGAATGGCTAAAATTAAAAATAGTGATAACACTAAATGCTGTTGAGTATGCAGAAAAATTGGGTCACTCATATCTTACTGATGGGAATATAAAATGGTATAGCCACTCTGGAAACAGTTTGGCAGTTTCGTATAAAATAAACGTGCAACTACCATGACTCAGCAGTTGCACTCCTGGGCATTTATCCCAGAGAAATGAAAACCTATGTTCTCACAAAAACCTGTTCATAGCAGCTTTATTTCATACTAGCCAAATCTGGAAACAACCCTGGTGTCCTTCATTGGGTGAATTGTTAGACACTGTGGTACATCCATACCATGGACTACTACTCAGCAATAAAAAGGAATGAATTATTGGTATACTCTTCAGGGAATTGTACTGAGTGGAAAAAGCCAATCTTAAAGGTTATATACTATATGATTCCATTTATATAGCATTCTTTTTTGTTGTTGAATTTTAATCAATTTTATTGAAATGTATTCATAAACCATACACTCCATATAAAATGTACAATCAGTGGCATTTGATATAATCACGAAGTTGTGCATTCATCAATGCAATCAATTTTAGAGCAGTTTCATTATTCCAAGAAGAAAAACCCACTACCCCTCAGTAGTCACCTCTCAGTCCCTCTGTTCTTCCTTTGCCATACATAATTGCTACTGTAGTTCCATCTCTATAAATTTATTTGTATTTAAATTTGCACAGATGGAGTCAAACAATATGTAGTACTTTGTGTCTAGTTTCTTTCACTTAGCATACTTCCTTTTTTTAAACCATTATGGAAGAATATTAATATATTACTATACCCTACAGTCCATAGCTTGCTTTGGTTATATTTTTGCCCAAATGTCACCCTATTATTAGCATCTTGTAAAATTAACATACATTTGTTCTGTTTTAGAGAAAAAACATTCTTATATATGCACTATTTACCATACTTATTTTCTACAAGAGGGTTCACTATGCTATATAGTCTCATATTTCATTTTTTAAGTTTCCTTTTCAGCCAGTCTCATACCCATACATTAGTGCTGCTAATTACAAACCTTATAAGGTGCTTTCATCAGTTCCATCCATTACCAAACAAGTTTTTTGTCAATTCTGCACAGAGTAAGCCTCAGCTTTCTATTCTCTGTCCTCATTCTATCTTCTGGCGATCTCTAGTCTAGCTATTAATTCCATGAGTTTGCTCGTTATATTTAGTTCATAATAGTGAAATTATGCAATATTTGCTCTTTTGTGTCTGCTTTGCTTCAATCAACATAATTTCCTCAAGGTTCATTCATGTTGTCCTATGCTTCATGACTTGATTTCTTCTTACAGCTGAATAATATTCCATCATATGTTTATGTCACAATTTGTTTATCCATTCATCTGTCGATGGACTATACAGCATTTGAAGTAACAAAATTATAGAGATGAAGAACAAATTAGTGGTTGTCAGGGGTTAGGGATGGTTTGCGAGGGGGTGGATATAGCACAAGGAGTAGCACAAGAGAGCATGTGGTGAAGGAACAGTTTTGTATCTTGATTATGGTGGTGGTTACACAAATCTGAACATGATAAAATTGCATAGAACAACACACACACACACACATGCATACACACTCATACACACATGAGTGCATGTAAAACTGGTGAAATCTATATAAGTTTGGTGGATTATATCACTGTCACTGTTGATATTGTACTGTAGTTATGCAAAAATTACTGCTTGATGCAATGAGTGAAGGATACATGGGACATCTTTTACATTTTTTGTGTGATTTCCTGTGAATTCTTAATTATTTAAAAATAAAAAGTTAAAAGAAAAAGGAGTTGATTCTGGATAACAAATCCATTCAGTTCTCCCATTCTAAAGGATAAATGGGAGGATGGACTCCTTGATACTTGAAGAGAAACATGTAAACAGGACCTCTTGGAAGATGTTATTTTTTGTTAAGGTGTGGCCAATAAAGCAGGGAGGGACTTAATCCAGATTATTGGAGGCCTTATAAAGAGAAACTGGAAGTTACAGAGTTGAGAAATGAGAGGACATCACCAGGTAACAGGAGGCAAAAATACAAGCTAAAGTTTTTGGGGAGAAAACCAGCCTTGCTGATATCTTGGTTATGAACTATGTATAGCCTCAAAACCATAAGCTAGGGGTGTGGCTCAAGCAGTTGGGTGCCAGCCTCCCACATGGGAAGTCGTGGGTTTAGGTCCCAGTTCCTTCTAAAGAAGACAAGCAAGACAGAGAGCTAATGTAAAGGGCTGGCAAGGCAAGCTGGCGCAATGAGGAGACGCAACAAGCAGAGAGCGGTTGTGGCTCAAGTGATTGGGCACCTCCCTCCCACATAGGAGGTCCTGGGTTTGGTTCCTAGTGTCTCCTAAAAAGAAGACAAGCAGACATGGAGAGCACACAATGAATAGACACAGAGAGCAGATGGCAAGTGCAAAACAACAAGGGTGTGTGTGTGTAGAAATAAATAAACTTAAAAAAAAAAAACCCCAAACCTCTTCATCAAAGAAACAAACAGGGGACGGATGTGGCTCAAATGGTTGGGCGTCCGTCTCCCATATGGAGGGACCCGGGTTCGATACCCGGGACCTCCCGGTAAAAAAAAAAAAAAAAGAAACAAAAAAAAAAAACCCATAAGCCAATACATTTCCATTTTGTATTAAATATACCATATAAACGTGCTTGTTTTTTTCAAGGTTACTTTAGAAAATTCATTGTGTTTCATCTGTATAATTTCTTTTTTTTTTTTTCCCAAGGGAGTATAGAATTTATTAAGAAACAAAAGTACACAGTCTGAGGCATGGCTGTGGGTATACTGCAGGGTGAGTTGCGTGCGTGGGGCCCCAGGTCAGGGCTTTTTAAAGTCTTTCCTCCTCCTTCCTCATAATGTTGGGGGAGGGGCTCCAGCTGTTTGCTGTTCTGATTTGTTTGCCCACCTGTCATTTCTCAGGGGGTCAATGGTGAGGCCTTTGAGGGTATCCAGGGCTTTCCCTTGATCCCTAAAAGAATTCTCCTTCCAAATGAGATTCTCATTCCAGGGTGTCACAGGATCCCTCAGGAAATTTCTGGCGGGGTCTCATGGCCATGTTGTCTGCAGGGCCTCAGCTGTAACCCAAGTCTTCCCTTTTCCTATACTAACCTGCCTCAACTCCCCCCTGAGAGTTTATACCTTATTCTTATGGGGCCGCTGAAGGGTGATGGTCATTCTTCTGCAGCTACTTCCTGCTGGTTAGGGGAAGTAGGCCCTACCTGACAAGATGTAAAACACTCTGGTTATTCTACTGCAGTTGATGTCCCCTGGTTGGGACTGGATGAAGTCCTCACATGACTAATGAGGCATTGATTCTGTAAGAAATAAACTTAATTAGAATTTTGAAGATATGTGGTCCCACTTAAAGGATAAAGAAGATGGTGGTAGGCAGGCCCAAAAAGGGGGCCAGCCATACTGGACCGAGAGTGAGGAAGGCCAGGTACCTTCAGAAGCTGCATCCACCCAAAGTTGATGAAAAACAGCATTCTTCCTTGAGTTCTTTTATGCTGTTGGTTAACTCTAGGGAGAGATTGTGGTAGACCTAATGGGTTTGGTATAAACTGCCAACCCCAGTTCCTATGGTGGTGGTTATGCCTAGAACATCTAGAAGAGGTATGAGGAAAGGCACTGCCCTAGACGTAAACTCACAAAGACAGTATAGGCAAGACAAGTATATGGCAAGCAAACTAAAGACAGTACTTAAGAGAGCCATTCTTTTGTCTTATAGGCACATTCATTAAGTACTTAGAAAATGAATTAAATTTACTAAGGTATTAACATGTTCAATATCCCCCTGCATATTATCTAGAATAGAATAGAAGAGATACTATCTTATTCATCAGGTATATAGGTACAGTACTTAATACTAACCAATGCACTAATCAATGCATAAGTTTCTTTTTGAGCTGCAATTAATAGATCTAAGCTCCAGGTTTGCAATACCATACATGTTCTCTCTCCCTGGGAGCAGGCCATAATGCCAATTGTGTTGGTTTAAGTTCTACTCACATTACTCTGGTAATTATTGCTCCACTTTGCATGACCTTCACACAGCCAGCATGCTGCAGCACTGCTGACCTTAGAGAAAAGCTATGCACTATGAAACAGAGCCAGTCTGGAGGCAATGTCCATTGTAAATCTGGCCATATTGAGCCATTGCCAGCTGCTGCAGGAGTCTGAAACTGCAATGTACTCTCCATCTACTTCAGGAGCATGTTCAGAAATGTAGTAGATACTTTATTGTTTTAGGGGTTGCAGTGACCGACTGAGGCAATAAATCAAATCAAGAGGCATCATGCAGGGTATTTGGGCCTCGTTTGAATGCACAAGAGAGTTTGACAATACTGAAGTCTATCTCTTTTAATCTTTATACACTTTCTAAACACTTCCAATGCAATGTATAACATATCAAATGAACTTAACTATTTTAGTACTTTGTTTTTTCCTTCTACACCTTTACCATGATGACATTAATTAACAGTTATTTTACTTTAGCAGTACAGGAAAAACCACTTTCTCCATTATTTTATGAAAATCTAAGATTCCCAATGGAATCAAGAATATCTTTCCTTACCATCACTTTAATATGCAGATTGAGGTGTCCTCTTACAAGTTTCCCTGTTATAAAGTTACTTTGTTATTAATATCAATTTAGGTTTCTAATTAATAATGGCTTCCTGGGATTAACCATTTAAATGCTTCAGTTTAGAAGAGACTTTTATAAACTCCTTATAATTAACCATAATCACATAGACTAGTGGTTTAAATAAGCTTCTTAAATTACAATTAGCAACCAATGAAATTTACCTTTATCTTAATTTCATTAAACATGAACTTAAAATTTTTATCATCTTAAATATTTAATACATATAATATTAATTTATTTAATTGGTATTCTATAAACCTAGGGAGATAACACCCAAGCTGAATAAAATCAAAACCTTTATAGTTTATTCAAGGAGTGTTTGTTCTTTTTCCTTCATTTTCAGGAGGCTAACCTCTTTTTTCTTTAATAAAACTCTAAAACTGTGAATAATCTTAAAAGCATACTAAAAAAAAAAAAGCATACTGACTGCTAGGTTATGGAAATATATTATAATTGTTTAATTTGTTGTAAAAGATCTTTCCATAGCTTTCAAGGACTTTTCCTTTACTTACTGAAATTTGGTAATAGTATTATTAACCACCCTTATTTTAAGGCTGTTAAAAGGTTTAAATTGGGGAATTACAGGACAAACTGATTCTTAATTCCCCAGCCTAGAAGGCTTTTAATCTGCTACCCCTAGCTCCTCCCTCATAGCTCTTTACAAAGAGAAGGCTTTGGGGATTGGGTAGGTCAAAGAGCTTAGGAAAATCTTTTCCCCTTTTCCAATAGTTTCTATATTCAGATTTCTATATGATCTTTCCATCCTGCTTAGCCTAATTTGGGTTCCAGGAATATTCATTCACATTAATAGCTGCTTATTTAATTTTTAACAATTTGAATAGAGCTTTTTAAAGAATTTTCATTTGTTAATGTACTACCATCCTGATATATGAAGATACACACTGAACAAATAGGCAGACACAAATAGAGAGTTAGACAGTTACTTAAAATTTTCATTCTCTTACAATATAAGTTTAACTGTAAAATAACATTATAGTGAAAAGATCTCTTTGAAACCTATTTCTCATTACTCTAATTTGTACTGTGACCATGCAGCTTTGCACAAGAATTTTGTTCTTTAATTATTGGCTTATAACCAAACTGTTCCCAAGGCTTTAAAATACAAATCACAACATTTTCCTTTACTTCAGAGTTTTGCTTATTTCCCATTTTGACTTTGACAAATCTTGGATGAGAAACACTAATTCCAGTATATACTCACTGAGGTCATTGAAGTCTCAAGGGAACCTGGTTTTTCTCATGACTTGCTGCTTTTAGGAACCTCAACAACTCAAGGTGGGAGGACCCCACTTCCCAGTCCTCGGAGATAACAGGACTCCAGCGGCCACTGGACTGGAAGAGTGGACATCCAACCCCAAGGGTCGAGAATTCCACCAGGGAGTCATGAGAGAAAGCAGGGTCATTAATACCAGTGGAAGGACAGGAGACAGGGGTGTCTTAAATTTGCCTTCCCATGAACATTGGGGGCAGAAGTAGTCATGAAATAACCATAAGCAAAGACAAGAGGTGAGGCTAGGCCTGAAGTAACCATAAACAAAGGTGAATTCAGTTTATAATAATTACCATTACAGTAGCAGTTCTAGGCTAAACCTACCCAATTATAGCAATTTCAGATATTATCCTTCTGCTGTTTTATAATATAAAGGCTTAACTCTTAGTTACAGTTTTTAAGAAGTTTTTGCTTTAGAACAAATTAGGCACTTTAGTTTATTAACTAAGCAACTAAAACAATTTTATTAGTAACATTAATATTGCTAAATTTTTCTGCTTTTCCAGCAGTTGAATTAATTCCACTTGTGATCTCTTTTATATGTCAAATCCAATTGCAAGATGGTATTGAAATTTAAAGACTCATTTTTAGGTTTTCTTTCACCGTTATCCAATTTGTAACAGGCAAACCCCAAATCTGATTTATGAGTTCTTAGACACTAGCAGACCAACAAAGTTAAACACAGATTTAAAAGTTAAACACAAAGTTATGCACAGATTAGAATGAAAGAGAGAAGTTTACATACTTAGTTTAGTTTAGGGAAAGACCTGCCTTTAGGTAACCTGGATGCAAAGCTCCCAGTGTCTGCCCATGGCAGAAACCTCATGCAGGGCCTTCCAGCTTCATTCCTTCAGGGAAATCCCTGGGCAGCTGCTAAGTATGGAGCTAAGGGGTCCAGAGGAGCCCTGCCCCTGGGTGTTACAAGGGAATAGTCAGAGAGCTAGGAATAGCCAGGAACCTTTAATCTTAATTGATGGCATATGAGAAGGTTTCTTATTCTACAGGAGAGGTTTAGTAAGTGGCCTAGATTGTGATTCCCCATTCACTCCTCTTATTAGGCACAACCGAGGTTAGGAGAGATCCGGAATGCAGTCTAGGACGGAGTAATTGGCTCCCATGTTAATTAAGAAACTAACAATCTTACCTGCCACATCAAGGGACACCTGGAGCTCCTCATTGATGGTCCATGTGTGGCTTCAGGCCCCTTCCATCCTCCCCTGGGGCAAGGCCACAGTGGTCCGGGTGGTGAGGCAGCTTTGGGCCAGGTACCTGCTGATGTGGAGCCTGGATTCAGGCAACCCTGAGGTGATCAGTGCCTTTAGCAGCGGCAGTTAAAAGGTGAGCCTATCCTGGACACTGTGCCTGCCTCCTTACCTTCTCCATCTTGGTGGTATGGTCTCAAATGTTGAAAACTAAGAAGGCTGTTTCTAAAAGGGAGTTAATGGAAGTTTGGGGGCCCAGGGAAAGTTTTTTTCAAATTTCTACGGATATCTGATGTAGACTGGCTGGGTTTCTAGGTTCTGCTTCTGAGTAATTTCCCTGAGCTTTTAATTGACTGGTTTCATAGTACATTTCCTCATCTCCTTTAAGGAGACATGATCATGTGGTCTCTGGCCTTCAGATCTGTCTGTCCTCTCCTCTCTTACACAGGTTTAATTGGAATCCAAGGTCCCATGCCAAGTCCACTCTTGGCCATCCTGCGGCCATGTGGTGTGGCATGAAAAGATTAGCCTCTTCCTTTTTAGACTATCAGTAGGTAGGTTGTCCTGATAAGAAGCTGCCCATTATCCTAGGGGAGGATAAACGCATTTGTCAGACTGGGTAGTATCCCACCGCTAGACCTGGTTGAATGGATTGCTTGCCGAGCCAACGTCCTGGAGATCGGGAGCCCTGCTCGCTGTCCCCATGTTCGGGGATTGGGAGTATATCTCTGGGCATCCCCAGAGCCTAAGAGGTCTTGGGAGACATCTGGGTCCGGTTCCTAGACCTTAGCTCCCAAACTGGGCTTTCCTGCTAAGGAGGGGACTGGCTAGGGACCTTTATTTTGCCTACTTTGCAGAGGTCTTAGGAGATAGCCATGAGTGAGCTCATCTCATGGCCACTCCCAGGGACCGAATTCTACAGTTAAACCCAACATTAAGAGGCACATTAAGCAGTGACTGTTCTGCAGCTTACAGGCAAATATCCTCAAGGACCCCGAGGTAATCTCAGGGCCTTGCTAATAAAATGGAAGAGGACACAGAAAGGCTTCAATTAAAAACACAACAGTCCTTGGCGGGAGTCGGGGAACCCCACTTGCCTCTCTGTCTCCTGGCTTGGCTCACCAAATAATGGTACCTGATGGCTCTGGCTTCCGGGCTTCTAGGTTCTTGGCTTATGTTGCATAAAAGAATTTAAGGACACACCATGGCGTAGGCAAGGGAGTAAAGAGTTTATTAAGAAACAAGAAAACGAGAAAAGTACACAGTCTGAGGCATGGACTGTGGGAGAACTGCAGAGTGAGTTGCCTGTATAATTTCTTTAAAATGACATTGTCAGGTATTTACTTAGAACAAATAAAAACTATTCTATACTCTATAAGCTGTAAAACTTGGGCAACATGACAAGGCTACAAGAGGAGTTATCACAACCTCTTTCCTTGTGGTTGTGCCTGGCTGACTGATTTTCACAGCAGCAAATCTGACCACAAAATTGGCAAATGACCACTCATCTGTTGTCCCACACATCTGTGGAAACTTCACTATTAGAACTTCTAATCTTTAGTGGAAGTTGATGAGGCACCTTATGGTCAAACTAGATAGTGTCCAATAGTATTACAAATTAGAGAAACTGGACAAGGGAAGAAAATCTGTATCAAGTCATGCAAAAAGACAGAAGTGGGTGTCTAGAGAAAATGCAGGTTGATCCCAGAGTCACTTCTGCATTGTGATTTGTGCTTGGAAAAAGTTCTCCATGTTCTTATTGCTGGTCATGCACACATCAAAGCATTAGGGAAAACACACCTACCTCCCAAGAGTATTTGGGAAAAATAATTTAAAAAATGTAGTTAATTGGTTAAGTACTTTGAAATTTCATACCAACTATTCTTATTATTTTCAAGAGAGACTCTGTTATTGGACATAACACTCTTCCTCAAATTCTAGGAAGATGAGAAAGAACAACTAGAATTTATAGTTGCAAGTTTCCTATACTTGGAGTTAACCTTGGCTTAGTACTATTCTTAGCCCAGAGTATACTTCCAGTGAATGCTTGTAGCATTAAATCTGGAACAAATGATGAAGCTAAATTCTTTAGAATTCAGTTGGGAGGTTTGTTGGATGAAAGAGTTGTTCAGATAGATAGATAGAGGGAAAGAGAGTTGTTTTAGGAGATAAACTGCATACTTCATTATTATTGTAAGACAATAATAGGAAGTGTTATAAAACTACTAGACTAACAAAAAATATGTAGAAGCCAAGTCTGTGCAAAGGGCTCAACCTTCCTGCTCTCAGAAGGCTTATAGATTCTGTTTACTATATTAGCATTCATGAAACATAGAACAATGACAAATGGAACAGAATAGAACTTATAGAACAAAATAGAACAATGGAAAATTAACTGCAGCATGGAGAGTCTGTAAAAGCATGACAGTGGAGTGGTGGATAGTGGAAACCAGATGGCAGGTGGTGAAGGGGAATGAGAAATGTGAATGATGAGTGAAGATGGCAGCTGGCAAGAATTTTCAGAAAATGGTTTAAGAAACGGCATCATAGCTGGAGAAGGACATGAACTCAAGAGAGGAAGCATTTAAGGAGAGTGAGGAAGAGAATAAGATGGAGTTTGGGAAAGATGCTTATAAGGAGAGATCAGAGGGGCTATAGAAGAACCAGGAGGGGATGCTGTCTGGGGCTCCAGGGTAGCCTTTCCCAGGAGGAGTAGTTAACATTATCCAATTCTACCGAGAGGTGGAATAAGGTAAGTCTGAGAGGTGTCTATTGCCTTCTCTATCAGACATAATTTGGACCTTAGAGATGGATAGGGCTTGGAGAAGAATGAAAAGGCATTCCAACAAAGGAAACAGCATTAGACAACTGTGATAAGCAATAATATTATATGATCAAATCATCAATTCAAACAATAGTATTAACAAATTATCATAGTTTGGATTTTACTGGTACTGTAAAGAGTTAGCCCAAACTGTGCATAAGACATAGTGCTCTGTGCTTTAAATACATTATCTTACTTTATGCTCACATATTTTATAGATGACTTAATTGAGACTTAGAGGGATTACACAGCAGAGCCGGAATCTGAATCCCTAGCAGTCTGATCATGTGGCCTCTGTTTATTCCACTTCTTCAAAGCACTAACTTATGAATGAGCAGAATGAAAAAGAGCTACAGACATGGTAGGAATGGAAGGGGATGGGGAACCATGACAAGTAAGGTTGGATAGTAAGGTTGGGGTCAGGGTAAGGAAAAAATTGAAATGGAGATGTGTCTTTCTGGGCAGGGACATGAAATGGTGAAGGCCATGTTTAGGAAAGTTAGTAACAAGTGGAATATATTAGCTGGGGAAAAAGGAAGGCTGGGAAAGTAGCAGAGAGACTATAACAGTTACCCAGGCAGTGGGGATTGAGGGCTTGATCTCAAGAAGAGGTTCCACAAGACCCTGGTTTCATTTATTTAATTTAGCAAATATTTATTGAGTGCTTCCTATAAGCCAAACATGGTACTGAGGCTAAGAAACAGTAGTGAACAAACCCAATTACAGCCCTCTCAGAGCTTACAAAAGTACTAATAGGATTTGGTGAAGTAATGGAAAGAGGGGTAAAAGAAATAAGAATAAAAATGACCACAATTTTAACCTGGAGGTCAGTTTCTCAGATGTAAAGAACATTCTTACTTCTGATTTGATGTTTTTGAATTCTTAAATATATATTTTCCTGCTATAGCTCCTTATATGGAAGTTTTGCATGTAAGAAAAGGTGTCTAGGAACACTAGGGTGCAAAGGAAGGAATTATGATTTCTAATACATCAGAATCTCTAATCATCTAGATTAGAGAATCACTTCCCTTTAGTGGGGCTTGGTTTCCTCAACTCTAAAACATGTGAGCTGCTTTCAGATTCATTGATTCCTAACCCTGACTGCACATTACAATCACCTGGGGGAGCTTCTACAAAACACCCAAGTCTGGGTCTCACCTCAGGCCAGTTAAATAAGAGTTTCTCTTGATGGGCCTAGGCAAGGGTAATTTTTAACTTTCCCAGATGATTTGAATATTCTGTCAGGGTAGAGAACCACTGGTTTAAATAATCTCTGGTGGTCTTTCCACCTCTGAAGATGCCATGGTTCTCAAGGGCAGAAAATTAAACATTCTTAAGGTTATATTTTGTAGGTAATTAGACATGGGGTAGGAGTGAGCATAGGGTGTTGGTAGTTATACTTAATAAAAATACATTAACATGTAATAGTCCAAATCCAAGAGATCGTGCAAGAACTATGACTAAGTATCTTTAGGAACTGTTTGGCTTCAAACGATGAGAGGCACAGGAACTCATCCATTATGTGTGAGTGTATGTAGTTTCACACATTCGTGGAAATATTGGGTTACTTCCTAATTCCATAAAGGGCTGTAATTAGCAATTTTTTCCATTAGATGGAGCTATATCTTTGTTTCAGGAGACTTGAATTTATAAAAGGAATGTTTTGTAGACGAATTATAAAGTGGAACAGGAAATAACTGCTTATTAATAAAATGCATGCCATAAAATTGTTTTACAACAGCCATGTTATTTCTAACTTTCAAAATATCTTGCATTGTTAGTTTGGGTGGCTTTGCACAGGCTTTATACTTCATTCGCATGCTTCTGTTGCCACAAAGCATATTTTCTTTGACTTCCTTCAAAAGGATCCAAATCAAACTCTATTCCTGGAAGAGTAGCTGTTAATAGTATTACAATTAGGATTCTCCTAGAAACAGGTCCATAATATTTTATTTGCAATCACAAAATCCATAAAGTTCTGAAAATAGTGTTGCCTTAGCAAATAAGAAGAAAAAAAAAAGACATTTAAATTTGAATTCCAAACAAACAATGAATTCTTTTTTAGTATAAATATATTCCATGTAATATTGGGTAGAAAATTATTTGTTGTTTATATGAAATTCAAGTTTAACTGGGCATTCTTTATCTGGAAAACCTATCTGGAAACCAAAAGATTTTTGTAACTTTTTTGGTGACAAAATGAAACCTGAGCTGATATGACGTTACATGTGGTCTTTACCTCACTTAGTGTTGATATTCAGACATATCAATGCAGAAATTAATGTATTTCATTATGGGTACTAGCCTAGACTCCCCTGGGGATGCTATATAATATATGATATTGTACCATATTATCTTTTTGAAGTCAGAAAAATACTCAATTCCAAAATACAGTGTTTTTTTTTTTTTTTTTTCAATTGATTTTTTTTTTTTTTTTTTCTTTATTTTTAAAGACGCTTTAGATTACATAAATGTTACATCAAAAATACAGGGGAGGGAGCAGATGTGGGTCAAGCAGCTGAGTGCTTACCTCCCACATAGCAGGTCCCGGGTTCAGTTTCTGGTGCCTCCTAAAGAAAACAAGCAAGCAGCAAACAAACAAACAATCAAACAATGAGCAAAAGAGTGCGCAGACAACAAGCAAACAATGAGCAAACAGAGGAGGGAGCCAACTCAGGGGAGCCCATGTGGCTCAGTGGTTAGGAGCGCCGGCCTCCTGCATACGAGGTCCCAGGTTCAATCCCCGGTCCCAGTACCTAAAAAAAAGAAAGAAAAGAAAAAAATACATAGGGGATTCCCATATACCCCATACCCTCTCCCTCCCACACCTTCCCCCATTAGCAACATGTTTCATTAGTGTGGTACATTTGTTGCAATTGATGAACACATTGAAGCATTGCTACTAATCATGGTCTACAGTTTACATTATGGTTTACACTTTGCACTGCACAATTTTATAGGTTTTGACAAAATGTATAATGGCCTGTGTCTGTTATTACAATATCATTCAGAACAATTCCAATGTCCCCCAAATGCCCCACGTTATATCTATTCTTCCCTCTCTCTCCCCTCAGAACCTCTGGTGACCACTATCTTTATATCATTGTTTCAGGTTCTTCCATTGCTATGATATTATTAATAAGTCTACTTTAGTCCATAGTTGCATTCCCCCCTTATGTTTGTTCATGTCTCAGTCTTGAGGATTTTGGAATGGTGATGCCCACTCTGTTTCTGATTGAGAGGAGGCTTAGATCCCATGGGGCAGATGGATGGAACTGTCTTGCTTGCAGTTATAGATACTCTCTACTTTTTGGGATGGGTGTAGTCCATCATCATCCTTTTGTTAGTTGTTCTGGGTGAGTCCGATGAACTGGAGAGTGGGTGTGGGCTGCAACTCTGCTGAGATTCAGGGCTCAACTGGCACATGAACAGCCAGAAGATTTAAGTCTCTGGGACATATATTTAATGGGAATAGTGCTAATTATAGGTTCACATAAAAGGGGCAGAGGAAAACCATGTGTAGGAAAATTATAAATGAGTCTAACTCTGATACATTGGGGAGATAGGTTATCATATATTCCAAGGTAAGGCCCACCAAAATACAATTTTCTGCAAGGTTTTTGGAAAAGGAATTGTGGACCTGTAATCCATTTTTAACTTAGTATGCAAGAAAAATACATCCGCACAAAGTTATTTCCAAATAATAATAATTCAAAATTAATTTATTATAGGTAATGTGACTAGTGATAACTCATCTAATTTCCTTTTGAAAAGAGTCTTTTGATATTCCACCATCCACAAAGAAATCAGAAAAAGAATGAGTGGACAGAGCACCTACAGTGAGAATTGAAAGGATGATGGAGAAATCATTTAGTCATTTCCCTCCCCTGAAGCAAAACCACTGAAGACCCTGAAAGATAGGCTATAACTACCCTTTTCTTCAAAGGAAACAATTCCCATGGAGTGAGACTGCCTAACTTCCTTGGTATTGTATTCCAGAAGCTTGTTACCTTGCTACTTAGTAAATGCTTTCTAATTTGTCTTAAATCTCTCTGCTTTCAGCATAGTTTAATAGAGTCAATGTTAGTGGTCATTAAAAGACTTGCTCGTGAGGAGCGGATGTGGCTCAAGTTGTTAAGTGCCCACCTCTCACATGTGAGGTCCCAGGTTCAGTTCCCGGTGGTGTCTCCTAAAGAAGACAAACAATCAGCAGAAAACAAGCAAACATTGAGCAAAAACAATGAGCAGATATCGAGCAAAACAACAAACAAGGCAACTGAGCCAAAACAATGAGCAAGACAACAAGCAAAAACAAACAAGCAGGGAGCAGATGGGGCTCAAGCAGTTGAGTGCCTGTCTCCCACATGGAAGGTGCCAGGTTCGGTCCCAGTGTCTCCTAAAGAAAAAACAAAAAACACAATGAGCAGGCAATGAGCAAAAAAAAAAAAAAAAAAGAAGAAGAAGAAGAAAGGAAAGATGAGCAAAAACAATGAGCAGATGAGTGCAAACAATGAATAAAAAACAACAAACAGACAAGGGAGCCACTGGGGGGCGGGAAGTATAATAAAAATAAAAATAAAAATAAAATTGCTTAGCAACATTCTCACAAATATGCCTTTTTCTTATTAAATACCTATTAATTTTCCTTTCAGATTTCTATTTCCAATTTAAATAATCTCAATTCCCTTTAGAATTTTTCCGTTGTAACCATTTCCAGAAGCTTTTTATTATTATTGTAAAACAACTAGCATTAATCTTGTATTCATTGGTATATTAAGTGTTACTATATGGGAGACTTACCTCTCTGTATTATATATATATATATATATATATGTCCAATAATTATGCTCCAGCACATTCTCAGTCATTACAATGTGTCTGTTAAGTCTTTTCCTAATATTTTTATACCAAATTAATTCCTTCTTAAAATCATGAAAAATCACGATAATAGTTTTTCACCAAATGAATTACCTAGTACTCTCTTTCCCCCTCTCACGTATGTGTTTTGCCTCCACTTTCCAACATTTTAAAATCAACTTAAAATATTATTATATACCCTTAGGTTGTCAGCAAGTTAGTGGTGGTCTGTCCTTTCAATTAAGAAACCATACTAGTGCTTTCATTAGGACCTGTTTAAAACCATTTTATGAAGTGATCTTCTAATAATGGACAATAAAAAACATAAAAATATTTTATGATATAGATAGATTTAACTTAGTTTTGATCACAGTACATGAATACTTTTGTATCCTTATGTTTTAGCCAATATTATAATATAATCACTTCCCCAACAAATAGAATTTTTAACGAATGCCTCATGTAGATTTACCAAAATTTGTCTATATCATTTCCCTATTATTGGACATTTAGGTTATTTCAAATTATTTGCAATTATAAATAGTAAACAACATAATGCTTTGTGTTTAGACATTTTTTATTCTTTTAGATTTCTAACAATTGAATTGCTAATTAAATGAATAAGGAACGATTTAAGGATCTTGATACATATTGCCATATTTCTTTCCAAAAGGATTATGTCAAATTATATTCTCACCAGCAATATATGAATGTGGATACTAAGGTTCTTGACTGCAATTGTCAGATACCTAAGCAGGGTGATCCTTTACTTAACACTTTTTGATATGGCTCTTAACTTGAGATTTTTGTTGTAAGATAACTAAGAGCATTACCTGAAAATGGTAAATCCATCCTTGTAATGAGTTTTATGCAGTTTATTAAACCATGTATGAATACATGGTTTTAATTACTATAAAGTTAGAGGTACATAGAGTTCCTGCTGTTAATTATAATCCCTCTTCATTAACAAATGGCAAAACTAAATTAAAATGGTGGCTGCATTGCATGAGGGCACGAAGACAGCCTTTGTGCCACTCATTGGAGGAAGAGAACTTTGAGGGAAGACAACTTTCTGTCGCTCACTTATGAAATTAGCATTGCAGTTCCTTGTAGTATTCATGAACCCTGTTTGAAATATTCCATTTTTTCTCTTTCTGGGCACCTGATGAGATTGTACATTCCCAAGTCCCTTTGAAGTTAATTGTGGCCATGTGACTTGATGAGATTGGACTTTCCCAACCCCTTTGAAGTTGATTGTGGCCAGGTGACTTGCTTTGGCCAGTGAAATAAATGTAAGAGGAAAGTGACAAATGTCACCTCTGGGTGGAGCCTTCAAGCTGGCCTCTGTTTTGCCATTTCCCCTTTTCCTGCCCCGGTGATTGTGGAGGCACATGTTGACATGGAGTCTCCATCGGCCTGGTTCCCTGGGCCTATTACAATGAGCAGAATATTCTTGCCAATCTGTGATGGGTACATAAGTGAGAGTGAGAAGTAAGCATTTGTTGTTTTAAGCCCCTGAGATTTTGAAGTTGTTTGTTTTGGCACCAAATCTAGCCCATGCTAATGGATACACTCCTTATAGTGCACCTGCATATGGGAGAGTGGCCTCTTATCTCCATCTAAGGCAAATCAGAGCATGTGGGTGGTCCTATTCCCATGGATGGCACCCCAGGAGCTTCCAACCCCAATTCCTCTACAGCCCAATTCTTCTCCAAAGTGCATATAGCATCTTTCCCCCAAAAAACCCTCTTTCTAGATTTTGTTTTGTCAAATCTGTTTCCACTGTTCGAAGTCAAGAAAATGGATGTTCTTTTTTGCTTACGTGCAAGGACGTGGAGCAAAGTGAGGAGATGGTGAGAGGAAGACATTGAGAACTTGCATCAGGATTCATTTTTACTAGTATTTCTCCATAGCTGCCTGATTCTCTTGTTTTCTTTCCAGCCAGGTTTATTCGTTGTTATCCTTCTATTAATATTTCCCACAGTTGCCCACATCTCAGGCAAGATACAATTCCCTTCCTTGATAAAGACTGATAGCAAGAGATGTAGGTTTCTCTCAGTCTCTCTGCAGATTTTAAGGTGTAGAACCTTAACCAACTATATTTCTACTTTTATTGTGCTACCTCATAATTTATTTGCTACTGAATTCATCTCTATAAATGCTGGAGCTTAAGAATGTGTGGTTCAATGTTACTCTGCATAAATACCTGATGCTTGAATGGTTTCTTCTTTCTATGTGACTCAAATGAGGCCATCCTAGCATTTCTTTCCCCAAAAAATATAGTTCTGTGGTTACTTCCTGTCTAGAATCTTAAAGACCATCCCTTTATCTGTAGCTGCCTGGATTTTGATATTTGGACATTTCACACCCATTTATGTGAGTGCTCTACAGAAATTTTAGGATTGTATTAGGAAATAGAGATTATATGATAATTTAGAATGAAGCTCTGGAGAGAGAGAATGTAGTTTTTATATCATGGACTTTCATCATGTAAATTAGTGATGATGAAACCTATCAAAAAGTCTTGTTACGAGCACTTAATGAGAACTTGTGAATATAACAGAAGAAAGTAAAATTGTTATTCATAATCCCTTGTGACTTTTTAAAGAAGACTTTTAGTTTGTGGACAACTGGTTTATTACTATACAGTCTTGTGGTGACTGACTGGAGGAAGGGAAGGGAGCCAGTAGGGCTAGGCCCTCCTTAGGGAGCTGAAGGCTGAAAAAGAAAACCTTTTTCCAGCTGGCAGCAGGAAAGCCTGGGAGGAATGTTAGCTCTGACTAGGACATTTTGAGGCAATTTGCTGGATGTAAGACCACTTTTCCATTTCCCTTTTGAAATGTTTGGTAAAGCCTATTTTTCTTAAAATCTCAAAATGCTAAGAATGACTCTGTTTCTTGTACAAATAGGGCAGGTGCCTAGGTGTATACTGGCATTGGATAAAGAGTTGGCCTACAAGGATGAGGTAACAGCTTATATCTTCACTATAAATGAAAACACTTAGTACAGTGCCTCACAAGTCCAGGGTGTCTAAAAATTTCTCTGCACCCATTGTCTGAGAGAGAAGAAGGTATTTTGTATCAGGGAACAACAGTGACATTTATGACATTCAAACACTGTTATATTTGCAAAGATCTGTGACATAGCAACTAGAGACTGAAGATGCTGGTGATTAGCAATATAGTTAAAGAAGACATTGTTCCTTAGAGTCTGAGATTTGAACAATTGGAGACAGAAAGACTAAGAATTCAGACACAATATAAAGAAATGAAGTGTTTTAGTGAGGGCTCAGACTGGCATGTGATGTGGTCCACATGGTGCACACAGAGTTACCAGTGGATAATACTAAACTGGGCTATGAGAGAATGAAGAATCTGGACAGGGTCAATGCTTCTCTATCATTTTCTCTAATTACTCCTTTTAAATATTTTCTTCTGTATTTTAGAGAGAACATCTTGGTGGTTAATACAGTTTTGCCTGTTTACTATTTATATAGTTTTGATTTTTGCTTGGTTTAGATGTCTATTAACTTTACCATACATCATTTTTAGGGTAGGATTGGTTCTTTTTTTTTTTTCCACTTATGGTAACATATATGTATCATAAAGTTCCCATTTTTAACCATTTTCAAGCATACCATTCGGTGGTGTTAATTGCTTTCACAATATTGTGCTACTATCACCATCATCTATTGCCAAAACTTTTCCATCATCCCAAAAAGATATTCTGTACCCATTATTAACTCCCCTTTCTCCCCACCATCCCACCTCCCCCAGTAAATGCTAATCTATTTTCTATCTTTATGAATGTGCATATCTAGTTATTTCATATTAAGTAAGATCATACAATATTTATCCTTTTGGGTTTGGCTGTGATGGTTCGCCTCATGTATCAGCTTGGCCTGGCAATGGTGCCCATTTGTTTGGTCAAGAAAGCACTGGCCTAATTGTTATTGCAATGACCTTTCATGAATTTAAATCATCAGTAAGCTGGTTGAATCTATGACTAATTACATCTAAAATCAACAGAGGAGATTGTCTTCAGCAATGAAAGATGTCTCATTCAATCAACTGAAGGCCTTAAAAGGAGAAGTGATGATTTCAGCAGTCAGAAGAGAGAATTTCCATCTCTTCTTTAGCCAGCCAGCTTCTCCTGGAGAT
Source organism: Tolypeutes matacus (assembly GCA_026826555.1). Taxonomy (NCBI): domain Eukaryota; kingdom Metazoa; phylum Chordata; class Mammalia; order Cingulata; family Chlamyphoridae; genus Tolypeutes; species Tolypeutes matacus. Next base: position 59,781,369 of record JAKSZT010053887.1, read on the forward strand.
TTCATCAAAAACCTTCATGGGAGTTCCCAGCTTGCAGCCTGTCCTACAAAATTTGGACTCGTGCATCCCCACAGTTGCGTGAGACAATTTAATAAAATCACACAATTTCCTGGTTTTGTTTCCCTAGAGAACCCTGACTCATACACAGGCTTATTTCACTCAACATTTTGTCTTAAAGGTTCAACCATGTTGTAGCATATCAGAACTTCATTCCTTTTTATGGCTAAATAATATTCCATTGTATGATAAACCACATTTTGTTTATCTATTCATCTGTTGGTGGGCCTTTTGGCTATTGCAAATAATGCTATGAACAGTGATATATAGATATCTAAGTGCCTGCTTTTAATTCTTTTGGGGGTATACCTGGAAGTGGGATTGCTGGTTGTTTGGTAATCCTATACTTAACTTTCTGAGGAACAGACAAATTGTTTTCTACGTGGTGGCACCATTTCCCCCCCAATTTTTTAAACACAGATTTTTAAAAAAACAAATCAATTTTATTGATACATATTAATAAAGCGTATAATTCATTCAAAGTGTACAATCAGTGGTATTTGCTAGAATCACATAGTTGTGCATTCATCAACCTCAATCATCATTAGAGCATTTTCATTATTTCAATAATAATAATAATAGATAAAAAACAAACAAGAAAGTTCTTCACCTCTCAATCTCTCTATACTTCTCCTGCTGTACATAGCTGCTTTATCTGGCTATTTTTGCACATTTATTTATTTAGCAGTTTTATTGAGATATATTCATATACCTTATGATTTATCCAAAGTGTATAATCAATGCCTTTTAGTATAATTACAATGTTGTGCATTCATCACCACAAAAAATTTTAGAACAATTTCATTACTCCAAAGAGAAAAACTCCACACCCCTTAGCAGTCCTTCCCCAGCCCTATATAAGCACTAATCTAATTTCATCTTTATAAATTGATTTATATTTACATTTTATATAAATGGAATCATACAATATATAGTATTTTGTGTCTGGTTTCTTTCACTTACCATTGTGTGTTTTTTTTTTTTTTTTTTTTTTTGGTCTGATAGTAACATCTTGTAGTATTAACATACATTTGTTCAGTTTCAAAGAAAAACGGTCTTATAGATGCAATTTTACCCAATTCATATTTCACATGCAGTTTTACTATGTTGTACAGTTCCATGTTACATTTTTTAGCTTTCCTTTTTGTACTATATATGACCTTAGACTCTCCCTTTAAATTCCTTTCATACCCACATAATAGTACTGCTAGTTACAAACATTATGTTGGACTTTCACCTTTTCTATTCATTTCCAAAGATTAACACACATTCTTTTCACCAATTCTGCACAAGTTAACCTTCAGCGTTCCATTCTCTAACCTAATTTTATTTTCTGGTGACCCATATTCAAGTTATTAACTACATGAGATTACACAATATATTTAGTTCATAGTAGCACAGTCATACAGTATTTGTCCTTTTGTGTCTGGCTTTCTTCACTCAAAATAATGTCCTCCAGGTTCATCCATGTTGTCATATGCTTTTTTTTTTTTTTTAACTTTATTTTGTACATTTAATAATTGAAAACATAAGCAATTAAAAACTGAAAAGTAAACACAGATGAATAAATATATACATTTCTCAATTAAATGTAATGGATACATGTAAATTTTTTTTTTTTTTTTTTTTTTGTGTGTGAATCAAACAATATATTTGGTTCATATTAATGCATTCATACAGTATTTGTCCTTTTGTGTCTGGCTTGCTTCACTCAACATAATGTCCTCCAGGTTCATCCATGTTGTCATATCCTTTATGACTTCATTTCTTCTTATAGGTGCATAATATTCCATCGTGTGAATAGTCCACAGTTTGTTTATCCATTTGTCTGTTGATGGACACCTGGGTTGTTTCCAACTTTTGGCAATCTTGTATAACGCTCCTATGAACATCCGTGTGCAGATGTCTGTTCGTGTCACTGCTCTCAGTTTTTCTGGGTATATACCCAGTAGTGGTATTGCCAGGTCACATGGCAAATCTATATTCCACTTCTTTAGGAACTGCCAAACAGTCCTCCACAGTGGCTGTACCATTCTACATTCCCACCAACAGTGAGTAAGTATTCCTATCTCTCCACATCCTTTCCAACACTTGTAGTTCTCTGTTTAATAGTGGCCATTCTAATAGGTGTGAAATGATAGCTCATTGTAATTTTGTTTTTCATTTCCCTAATCATTAGTGATGTTGAACATTTTTTTCTTGTTTTTTTTTTTTTTTTTTTTTTGCCATTTGTATTAAAAATAGTTTTTAATGCCATGGAAAAAATGCTCATGATGTTCAAGTTAAAATGAAAAAAGCAAGATACAGTACCATAAAAGCAGTATGATCTCAACTATGAAAATATTTTATATTTATACATTGGGGAAAAAAGACTGGAAGAAAATGCACCAAACATTTAAAACTGTGGTTATCTCTGTATAGTGGCATAAGAAGATACTGGTTTTTCTATTTTTCTGAAATTTTCAAGTTTTCCAAGAAATTAATATTCCCAAAATGCAGGAGGACTCCTATATCTCTGCATCCTCACCAGCACTTGTTATTTTCCATTTTTTAAATAATAGCCATCCAGGAGCAGATGTGGCTCAAACAGTTGGGCACCCACCTCCCACATGGGAGGTCCTGGGTTTGGTTCCCAGTGCCTCCTAAAGAAGACAAACGATGAGCAAACATCAAGCAAAAACAATGAGCAGACAACTAGCAAAACAACGAGCAGACAACGAGCATAACCACATGAGCAGGGAGTATATGTGACTGGAGCATTTGAGCACCCACCTCCCACATGGGAGGTCCCAGGTTCAGTTCCTGGTCCCTCCTAAAGAAAAATCAAACAAACAGACAACGCACAAGCAATGAGAAAAAAATCCAACAATGAGCAAAAACAAGCAGACAACAAGCACAAACAACAGCAAAAACAGTGAACAAACAGATAAGAGAGCCATCTGGGAAGGGGGGTGGAAAAATAGCCATCCTAGTGACTGTGAAGTGGTATCTTATTGTAGTTTTGATTTGCATTTCTCTAATGGTTAATGATATTGAGCAATCTTTCATGTGCTTATTGACCATTTGTGTATCTTCTTTGGAGAAATGTCTTTTCAAGTCCTTTGCTTATTTCTTAAATGGGTTTTTGTTCTCTTTGTTGTTGAGTTTAAGGAGTTCTTTATATATTCCAATATTAAATCCTTATCAGATATATGGTTTCCAAATATTTTCTCCCATTCTGTAGGTTGTCTTTTCACTTTTTTGATAATGCTCATTGAGGCAAAAAAGTTTTAAATTTTGATGAAGCCCAGTTTATCAATTTCTTTCTTTTGTTGTTCATACTTTTGATGTAAAGTCTAAGAATTCCTTGACTAATAAAAGGTCTTGGAGATATTCCCCTATGTTTTCTTCTAGGAGTTTTATAGTTTTAGCTTTTATATTTACATCTTTGATCCCTTTTATGTTAATTTTTGTATATGGTGTGAGGTAGGAGTCCATTTTCATTCTTTTGCATATGCATATTCAGTTTTCCCAGCACCAATTGTTGAAGAGACTGTTCTTTCCCCATTGAGTGGACTTGGCACCCTTGTCAAAAATCATTTGGCCATAGCTGTGAGGCTTAAATCTGAACTCTTAATTCCATTAGTCTATGTCTGCCCTTGTGCCTATATCATAATGTTTTGATTACTATGGCTTTGAAATATATTGAGACTTATTTCATGACCTAACATGGTCTATATTACAGAATCACACTTGTACACTTGTGAAGAAGGTGTATTCTATTGTTGTTGGGTGAAGTATTGTACATATGTCTGTTAGGTCTAGTTGATTTATAGTGTCATTCAAGTCTTCTCTTTCCTTATTGATCTTCTGTCTAGATATCTATCTCTTCTTTTTTAAAAAATAAGATTCTGAAAAAGCTGTCACCTGCTTTATTTGTGGAGAAAGGAAAGGGAGAAGAGAAAATACTCACTTGAATTTGAGAGGGGCAGCTAAACTGAATGCAACAGTAGCAATATTTTTAGGTTTATATGGTTCCACTAATTCATAAGGGAATGATGAAACATCCTTGTTTGGAGACTCCAAAGTTTAATTTTTCTCTAGAGCAAGACCATCTGTTTTCACAGGGGTAAAAGAATAAAGGACAACAAACTCAATAGCACCAAATGGGATATTAACACAGAAAATAGAGCCAGGTTTCTCTTTTTGAACGCAAATTTTTACATTAAAACACGTTTATAAATCCTAGTTGTTTTTCCTCTTGATTCGACCTCTCTCCCTCCCCTAAGAGGAGCTTCAGGAATCTGAAGAGCATGTGCATTACTAACTAGATATGCAATCCAGTCACCCACTTCAAACTGGAATCTGATTTTTCATGGACTCACGGACCAGCCTAGTTCAGGGGTGCTCTCAAGGATGGGAAGCAGTAACTATGTTCTCAGGGACAACGGATACAGAGGATGCCAGCAGTCAAAGAGTTTGAATACTGTGCACTGAGCCAAGGATGACTTGCACACCCTGTTTACTGCACACTCTGTTCACTGTGCAATTTCTGACCACCATGGATAGGAAAAATCCTGAAACACCAACCTCACTTGATGCTACTGCATTTCTGTGCTCACATTGATGGTAAACAGGGTAAATACCATTCCCATGACAACTGTAATAAAGATGAAATTGAGGGTGATGACCTGCAGTAGGTAGCAGTCCTGTCTGGGTTGGTATAAATATCTTCATACTGAATTGGAGGCTGCAACTCTCCCATGCACTTGCTCTTTATAACCTAGGGGACTGTTTTTTTGACCTTGAAATTGAATTCCCACATTGGTTCTTGTCTGTATCCAACAATATTTTTAGGAATTCTTTAATGTGCTGTGAGTGCTTTCTGGAATGGCTGGATTCTTGGAGATTTGGGCAGCAAATGGCTCATACGTGTGGTACAGAGATCAGATCACATACGCTCGGAGACAGCGCAACTTCTCCATTGACTCTGGTCTTAGGTGCAAAGGCAGAGAGGCATCCAGCATTTAGTGCATTTGGTACAACCTGGTCCAAAAGGCAGCAGTGCAAGTGACAGTCCAGGTATTCTTACAAATCAGGGAAAAATTCACAATGTCTCAGGATGGATGTAAGAAGCCCGCAATAGCCAAGTATCCATGGGATTCTCTTCTCCTCCAGCCCTGTTTAGGTCTTTGTGCCGCTTGCTTTTCTTTTTTCTGGAGATGGTTGTCTCATGGATGCTCTTCTCCTGGGCATCTATCTCATCACCACTGATGTCACAGGGCTCATCAGGCCCTAAAGAGCTTCTTCTGCAGGAACCTGGAGGATTCCAAGCCACAAAGAGAATTTACTTCCTGCTGCCTTGGCAACCGTTTTTTTGACCTATCCAGACTTCACGACGGCCAGATCTGAGTTGGCATAATCCACCAGGGTTACTCGACTGGAGCAGGTGTCATGGGCCCGGAACTTGACTTGCGTCCTCTTGGGCATAGCGACTGTGTCAGGAAGAGGCCAGTCTAGCGGGCTGGGACCCTGGGCCATGTCTCTGGTCCGAAAGCCACCCCAGATGCTACAGGCCAGCACCGGCCCACTACGCGGCTATTACATACCCAAGGCCGTTGCAATTGCCTCTATCTCTTCTTGAAAGTGGTGTATTGAAGTCTCCTATTATTAATGTAGAAACATCTACTTCTGCCCTCACAACTGTCAATATTTGCTTTGTATATCTTGGGGCTCTGATATTAGGTGTACATATAATTGTTACATCTTCTTGATGAATTGGCTCTTTTGTCAATATATAGTGTCCTCCTTGTCCCTTGTAACAGTTTTTTTCACTTGAAGTCTATTTTATCTGATGTTAGTATAGCCACCCCAGATCTCTTTTGGTTACTATTTGCATGGAATATTTTTTCCAATCTTTCACATTAACCTACTTGTGTCTTTGAACTTAAGGTGAGTCTCTTGTAAACCGCATATGTTGGATCATGCTTTTCTTTGTCCATTCTCCCAAACTTTGCCTTTTGACTAAAGAGTTTGATCCATTTACTCAAAGAAACTGATAATGCAGGATTGTCTTCTGCCATTTTGGTATTGGTTTTTGTAAGTCTTAAAACTTTTTTATCCTCATTTCTTCCAGTATTGCCTAATTTTGTATTTAGTTATCTTTTGTAGTAAACCCTTTAGAGCCACTTCACATTTCCATCTGCGTATATTTTTCAGATATTTTCTTTGTGATTACCATGGGGCTTAAATTTAACATCCCAAATCTATAAAAATCTTAACTTCAATGGTATACACATATTATGCTCTTTTACCCTTCTAACCCCCCATCGTTATGTAGTTCTTGTTGTAAATTACATCTTTATACATTGTGTGTCCAAAAGCATAGATTTACCAATACTTTTTATAGCATTTGCATCTTATAAAAATCCTGTAAGAATTAAAAGGTGGAGTTATAAATAAAAAATACAATAATACTGGCATTTATAAATACCCATGTAGTTATCTCTACTGGAGATTTTTATTTCTTTCGCAGCTTCGAGCTACTGTCTGGTGTCCTTTCCTTTCAATCTGAATAACTCCCTTTAGCATTTCTCACAGACAAGATATAGTGGTGATGAACTCCCTTGGTTTTTGCTTATCTGGGAATATCTTAATTTCTCCCTCAATTTTGAAAACAGTTTCATGAGATATTGAATTCTTGATTGACAATTATTTTCTTTCAGTACTTTAAATGTCATCCCTCTGCCTTCTTTCTGATGAGAAATTGGTACTTAATTTTATTGAGGCTCCTTTGTACATGATGTGTTGCTTCTTTCTTGCAGATTTTAGGATTTTCTCTTTGTCTTTGGCATTTAATAGTTTGATTAGAGTGTGTTTGGCTGTGTATCTCCTTGAGTTTATCCTGTTTGATGTTTGTTGAGCTTCTTGGAAGTGTATACTCATGTCTTTCATTAAATTTGAGAAGTTTTCAGCCATTATTTCTATGAATATTCTTTCTGCCCTTTTCTCTCTTCTTCTTAAGGCACTCCCATAATGAATATATTCTTGTGCTTGATGGTATCCTGCCAGTCTCTTAGATTTACTTATTTCATTCTTTTCTCTTTCTGCTTCTCAGACTGAATTCCCATTGTCTTATCTTCAAGTTCACTGATTCTTCTGCCAACTCCAATCTGTTATTAATCCCCTCTAGGAAATTTTTAATTTCAGTTATTGTGGTCTTCAGCTCCAGTATTTCTATTTCATTTCTTTTTATAATTTCTGTCTCTTTATTAAAGTTCTAATTTTTAAATATATCATTGTCCTGATATCCTTTAGTTCTTTGTGTTTTCCTTTAATTCTTTGTGCATATTTAAGATCAATTAAAAATTTTTTTTACCTGGTATGTATAAGTATGGCCTTATTTATTTATTTATTTTTTAAGATTTATTTATTGATTTATTTCTCCCTCCCCTGCCCCACCCCACCCCAAAACAAGAGCAAAATAAGGGGTGGGGTGGCCTTATTTTTTGATGGTTCCTGATGTATAATCTTGTTTCTTTCAATGGGCCATCAGTTCCTGTTTCTTTGTATGCCTTGTAATCTTTTGTTTCACTGGACATTTTAGTATTTAATGTGTTAACTCTGTAAGTTAGTCCTGAGGTATCTGTTCCTTGAGTTTGTATACAGCTAGTGTCATGATAGAGATCTCTTTGAATGTCGGGAACTAACAAAAAACCACCCACCCACCCACCCAACCAACCAACCAATATGACACCTTTCATAGTCTTTGTAGATGGGCTCAGTGTTGGCTGGTACTCTCCTTTAGTGCTTAGCCATACTAACAGTGAACTTGAAGTGTAGCCCGAGGTGAAAAGCACAGGGTTCCCTCTGGTGTTTTCTTTGCATGTGTCTCATCCTGGGCATGTGCTCATGGCCTTAGGAACTCTTCTGTTTACATGGATTTGAATGCCTTCTCCTATCCCTATAAAATAATCTTTCTTCCAGGTCTTGGGTATTGTACTGTATGTCTTAAAGCTGGTAATCCCTTTTCCCAGACCACTGTAATTTGATTGTTTCTAATACTGATTTAACTGCCCACAAGCTATTTCTATAATTAATTATTTCTGTGGGTAGGGCAAGTTCTGGGAAGGCAAGCCAGAGATGAGTGTCCTGAGTCAGTCCTTTGGACTGCCACCAGATAGATAGGTACAAACATACCCCACCCCAGTGTGCACGTAGAGGTTACTTTGATCACTTTGGAACTAGGAACAGAGACCTGCACAGTGAATGTGGTCTTCTTCCACAACAAGCCAGATTGGGGATCAAGAAAGGGCTGGCCCTGGTGCCTTTTACTTGATTCAGTACTCGCCTAGTTACTGCAAACCTTTAACTGTTTTCTGGAGCTCTGAGAAAAATGGTTCTACCAGTTTTTGCTAGTTGTTCAAAGATTCTGTAGAGGTCAGAACCTAGAGCATCTAACTCTGCCATCTTGGTGATGTCACTCTCAGTTTCTTCTTAATTAAACTTGCTATAAAATATTTTAAAAATGTTTATTGTGATTAAGTATATAGTACATAAAATTTGCCATTTTATTATATAATTCTTAGAAAAAGACACTTAAGTTCCTAGCTTGGATAGTTACAAAATTACATTTATGGCTAAGTTTCTTAATCCCAGAATGTAAAGTAGGTAAGAAGCCTACTTATGAAAACCTACCTCCATAAAACACATTTCTTCATCATTGTGCACTTGTGACCTGCACTTCTGTGTATGTATTTGGTAGTCCAGGAATTTGTTTTTCAATACCCTTCCCCAAACTGTGAAAGTAACAAACACTATAAAATTAAGAATATAAAACAATATAAAATAGAAAAGAAAACACACACACACACACAAAACAATGTAAAATAGGAAAGCATAAAGAAAAAAGGAAAATCCTACTTAATGTTACCACCCAGAAAAACAAAACAAAACAAAAAAAACATTGCTAGCATTTTGTGGCCTAGAATATTTAACACTGAGTTTTGGAAATTAAGTTGATGAGCTCCATAAAGAAGGATAAACCTGGAAATCAATGATTTGCCCTTAGCTAAGATTGAGGTATTTTATATATGTCCTTTACAAGTTCTTCAAAGTTACATGATCAGTCCTGATTTTTTTTTCAATTATTTCTTAAGATGCCTTAGGATTTACGTATTTGGATTTGCATAAATAAACATTTGATTTATTAAAATAACCTTTCATCTTTCCTTGTTTAATTTTTTTTTTTTTAACTTCCAAACTAGAAATTTGTCCATTGCTCCAGGTGCTCTATCGCAGCTGATGTTTTTGTATGAAGAAAAAGTGGACTTCTTTCCTCCTTTTACTATTATATAAGTTTTCTGCCTCAAAGTGCACTGTCTGTTATAGTATTCCTTAACCTCTTTTAGATGTTGTCTTCATCCTGTGTTTTGCTGTTCTGATTTTACTCTAAGAAATAGAGGGAAATGAATGAAGAATGTAATTTTAAATAATTAGGACTTGATATATAGACAATCTCACCCTGGAGTCATTTAAAAATTATTTAAATTCTTTGAGCAAAAGTCATGAAACCTAAGCCCACAAAGGAATCTGAATACATGTTTGATATAATATTTTGGTAAGTTTAATTACAGAAGAACTTGTGTAAAAAGATAAGGAGCAAGAGAGTCTGCAACTGCAAGCAAGATAATTCCATCCATCTGCCCCATGGGATCTAAGCCCCCTCTCAATTAGGGCAGAGTGGGCCTTACCATCCCAAAATCCTCAAGATTGGGGAATGAACAATGGACTAGAGTAGACTTACTGTTATTCTACTATAGATTTATTGTTATTCTAGCAGTGGAATAACTTGTATCATTGATATAAAAGGCAGTGGCCCCCAGAGGCTCTGAGGGGAAAGAGAGCGAAAAATAGGTATAATATGGGGGCATTTTCAGGACACTGGAATTGTCCTGCATGACATTGCAATGATGGATATAGGCCATTATATATTTTTTCATAACTTACAAAATTGTGCGAGACAGAGCGTAAACTGTAATGTAAACTATAATCCATGGTTTAGTGGCAGTGCTTCAATATGTGTTCATCAATTATAACAAATGTACCACACTAGTGTTATTAATGTGGGAAAGTGTGGGAGGGGGAGGAGTGGGGTATATGGGAATGCCCTATATTTTTATGTAACATTTATGTAATCTAAAGTTTCTTTAAAATAAATTAAAAAAAAAGATAAGGTTCAGTGAAAGCAATGTTTTCTTAGGATATATTTAACCACCTCTAACAGAGAAGAGGAAGTATAGGAAAAAGTCCCCAAACATTTTGATTAGCATGTAAAATTTATCTAATTAGATGATTTTCTCTAAGTACATTTAACTTGCTAATTCATATAGTTAAGCAAGAGAAAAATAAATCACCATTTAAAAAAACTCTAACTCTCTATACACATATAAATTTGAGCATCCTGATGGAGAAGTTTAGAAATTACTTTGAATGTCATGAGTATCTTTCATTTTTTAGTCAAAAGAAACAAAGCATGTCTCTGATGTAGAAAACATGCCACTTCATCTTGATCTAAACAAACAACAACAAAAAATCTATCTTTGACCGACCTGATTGTTCTTCAAATGATTATTTTGACCAAGTTTCACCATTTCTAACAATAACCATCCATCAAAGAGGGAAAAATATCTGTCATTTTTGAAAACACTCTTTGATACTGCTGTGTTTCAGAAGAAAAATATCTTATTAAAGCATCTTTAGCTGGCATTTTTCATGAGCTGATGGACATCTGTTCAGCTTGGGCATTGTGCATCTCAAAACATATTAATTCTCTCAACATTCTTAACGGGCTCTCTGCATGCTCTGGATGCCAAAGATAACATCTAGATCAGCAATTTCTCATAAATCATTGGAACATGGAACATGAAACAAGAAGAAGAAACCAGGAATTCAATAATAAATATGGCAAGGTGCACAAACAAGAGAATTGAAACCAGATGAAAAGAAGCCTTTCAGTACAGAAGGTCAAGAAATGCATTTCCCTTTGCTCCCACAAAGCCTTAGAATAATCCTGCTCATTGTACTCTCTCTCCAGCAATCAGCTTACTGCTCTGAGTTGGTTTTGGAATATTTATGTGGTGGATTTAAGGCTTTAACATACAACTGAAAAATTAGAAGAGTTTATTTTAGTTTTTTTCAAGGCCCCAGGCCATTATGCAATGAAGAGGAAGTAGTGTTTATTGTATTTTAAGAAGAACTGTGCTCATATGCCTTGATATAAATCCTAGATATATGTATATACATGTAGCTAAATTTATGCAATAGATTTTTAATGTGAAATTAAATATGTGATAAATTAATGTGTCTAGTTATGTTTTTAAACAAAAATTGCTAAATGATATATATCAGAATTTTTCAGGAACCATCTTACAAAGATATACTTTTTCCAACAACGTTGACATTACTAAATATGTTATAGGAATTTCTCTTTTAAGTCTTGAGAAGCTACAGAACAGTTTTTAAAATTTCCTCCATGGCAGCAAATCGTCATTTGTCAGTGGGGTTGAACTAATAGAAACAAAGAGATGCTATTTGGTGACAAGTGTGGTAAATGATGTAGGTAAAATTATCATTATTATTATTTGGTTGTTAAAAACAAGATGGAATAATAAATTAATAATGAAAGTGGTTTGGGAAGCATTTCCAAGGATAAGTTACAAAATATGACCCATGTCTCCCTAAGTAATTTTTCAATGTATAAGCTGAATACTGAGATTAGGTAGGTGAGGGGTTTTGTTTTGTCTAATAACAAAGAACCTAATTTCATTCTTATTTTGAGTATTTTAGTTTGCCTTTAAGTGCATGAAGAAAGCTTTTTTTTTTTTTTTTTGGCACTGGGGATTGAACCCAGGACCTCCTATATGTGAAGCAGGCACTCAACCACGGAGCTACACCCATTCCCCAGAAAGCTCATTTTGAAAAGGCATCCTATCATACATGTAGCTATATTTATGCAATAGATTTTAATGTGAAGAAATGATTTATGTGATTAAATAAATACTTGATCACTTTGTAACTTCAGATTTGTAAACACTTGATTGTTGCTTCTTTTTTTTCAACCTGGACGCTTTCATGACATATTTTGTGATTAAGTTAAATCACCCTGAAATACTGAGTTGATTTATTTTGGTCTCTCCAGGTCTCCTTAAATTTCTTGTTTACCATGGATTTCAATTTCCCATATCATACTTCTCAGAACTGAACCCCAGCAATGCAGGCAGACCTGCCTTTGACCCCCTACCTCAGTCTCTTCTGTGCTGCCTTCAGCGGCAGACTTTTGCCTATTCAAAGATTCTTTTTTTTTAACCCCTATGGCTACCATTAAAAAACATAGCCTAATTTCATTTTGTTACGTGCTTATCATATGGGGTGAAGTGTATGGATCTATCTGGGTTCAAGTCCCAGCCCTGCCACTTGCCAACTGTGTGATCTCATCCAAGTTACTTAATTTCTCTGAGCCTCAGTTTTCTCATGGGCAAATTGGAAATAATCATTGCTCCTGATTTATGAGGTGGTTTTAAGGTTTAAATGAATTACATTTAAAATGCTGCAAAGAGGGTCTGGTGCATGATGAGTCTTAAGATTTTGCTATTAATTTTACATTAAAGTCAATATACAGAGTGAAACTTTTTGCTGTTATAATTTTTTAAAAATTAGAATTGAGTGGAGAACATTTTCCCATTCCTGTAAACATGTTTTATAGCTGATGGTATTTCATCTTATGGGTGCACCGTAATTTACTGCATCAATCCCCTACATTAGATATTTAGGATGTTTCTAAGTTTTTGCTGTTATAACTAATATAACTTAGTTCATCTTTGTTTCTCTAAAATAGAGTTTCTGGTCATTTCCCTAGGATGCATGCATTTTTAACCTTTTTAATTTAATTTTTTCAGATTGGACACCAGAAATATATCAATTTCCATTCCTATCAATAGACAATATCAATTTCTAAACTTACTGTGCACATTCCAGGATAATCCCTCTTCTACCTCTTTAACATTTTAGCCATGTTTTCACATTTCCCACATACTCCCCACAAAGAAAAACAGCTTTTACTAGTTTAATAACCCAAATCATTTATACTCTTTCAGATGCTTGGCTCCTTCTCATTGTCTTAGTCTTTAATTTTTATTCCATTTCCTATCACCTCCCTACTCCTTGCTTCTTGCACACTTGCATATCTGTCTCTCCAGGAAGGTACAAGCTCTCAACCCCAAGGATTTTCTTCAGCTGTGCTATCACCAGAGTTCTCAGAAGCTTAGGGTCACTGGAGCACAAAGATCTGATCTTCCTTTAAGCCAGATAAAATATCAGAGGAATAGAAAAGAAGGCTTACAATGAAAGCAGAGAGAGAAAACCGTAAAATAAGGGAATGAAGCAGGCACAAACAAGGGCATTTAGAAAGCACCTCTATTATGGGGTATGATTTTAAGGCAGGGATTTTGTTTAAGGAAGTTCTTTATATCCTGAAACAAAAATATATTCAAGATACATTGTAAGGTGTGGAGCAGTATGTATTAAACATTCCCATCTGTGTTTTTAAAAAGGGGAGAGGGATAAAGATATATGCATATTGCTTGTCTATGCATAAAATATGTCTGAGTGGATACAAAAGACTGGCAGCTCTGATTATCCCCAGAGAGGAAAATTGAGTGGTAGAGAACAGGGATGTGAAAGGATTCTTTTTATTCTCTATGCTTTTGTACCTTTTGGAGTTTGAACTATATAAATGTATTGTCTATTCAAAAGTAGAAGGGAAAATATTAAAGCTTTCTCTCTCATAACTGAATACCTTGTAGTACTCCTTAAGTAACATCATCGTGGTTTTCTTTTTAGGACTCACTTCCTGTCTCCATCCTAAATTGTCCTATTAGCATACATAATACAAGATCCCTGAGACAAGAAGGCATTCTTCTGAGAAAATTGTTAATAGTAAATTTCAATAATCCACATCCTGAATATGACAAATCTCTATGTCATATAAAATCTTTCTAGGGTATCTTCATTTTAATTTCATATAGGATGAAAACTAAGGGATGGGAGGCTGGGCAGTAATTGCTTCCAAGTTTCATAGAATCAGCAACAGAGATGGGGAAAAATTAAGCTTTCCTTCCTCCCTTCCTTCCATCTTCTTTCTCTTTCTTCCTCCCATCCTCTCTCCCTGGTCCTCCTTCCCTCCCTTCCTTCCTTTTTCCAGAAAGAAGCAGCTCATTATATATGGGCCTCACACAGCTGTAGATCCTAAAAACATTTTCACTTTTTTTTTTGAGGTGCCATGCAACCCAAAATGATTCCCTTGGACAAGTGGTCTTTACAGCAAGGAAAACACTTTATGAAAACAACATCTATAAGCCTACACCTCCTGTCTTTTATCTTTACTATTTTCTCTGAGTCTGGCATGAAACAGACACACACCAGTCTCCACAGGGGGTTTAACAGAGAACCATCCAAACATCACAAAATGTTGTCCAGAATTTTCATGATGTCCATTCCTTGACTCTGTTGTACAATGCCTGGCTTGTGTGCAGAGACCATGGTGTCCTGCCCAGGACAGACACATGTAGTGTGTTGCAGAAACAGCAGTTTCCTTCAGCCCCCAGCACAAGATGCACTATCCTCTTTCTAGAGAACTGAGCATAAATACCTTGTTCTACATCCCAAGCAAAGACCATATCTGTTCTATCTTAGACTGGGGTCTTAGCTCCTCCTTTGTTTTAAATCAGCTTTCAATCTGCTTCAGCACATTTGCTTAATTGGCTAAGATCATCTGTATATTATCAAATTTAGGGATGGAGGGACAGAACCAAAGGATCCAGACTCCATGTTCAGAGGCTAGAACAAACTTGGGGGCTGAGGCTTTGACTCCTGTGTCTTCAGATCTCAGAAGAAAGGGGATCCTCTTCAGAGGCCTGAGCTGTATTAGCGACCAGAGGGGTTTTACATAGGAAAAAAAATACTGTAAAAAAGGTACATTAAATGATACTAGTAGTCATTTTGAGTGTTTTGGGTAATTCCTATATTCTTCTTTTTTTTATATAGTCTTCTTTATAACTTTTTGTACTTTTCAGATTTTCTACTTGCTGGAAGTAAGCTTGAATAAGCTATGTTATCTCTTCGAATGTCAGTTTTTAAAATATTTAAATTAGGGCCAACAGTACAAATTCTAGGGCTTTTGGGAGTGTGAAATGAGATAATAATCACAAACTGCTTGACATGTAGTTGTTAAATGAATACTAGTTTCCTCACCATTGGATTCTTTGTCATGCTCCCATTGCTGAATTACGCAAGGTGGGAGGGTGATTCATGTGACAGCAGATCTCTATACAACAGTGGCTCTCAAACTTTTAGAGAGCATCAGAATCACCTTGAGGGCTTGTTAAAAACAGATTGCTGGACCTCCCAGAGTGTCTGATTCAGTGGGCCCTAGGTAGGGCCTGAGAATTTGAATTTTTAACAGGTGCCCAGGTGACACTGATGCTGCTGGTCACCAGCCTGGGAACCATGATCTACAAGATGCACAATAAAGGTTAATTTCAATTATTGTAATTATAAATATCTGGTTTCTTCTCTCTTTCCTCCCTCTCTCCCCTGCTCCCCCTCTCATTTTTTTTTTTCCATATTTGTGGATTACAGAAACCACTAAACTCTGTTGTTGTTGTTTTTTGTCTTTGTATTTTCTGACACTAGCTCAAGCCTCTCAACGTCAAGAGACCAGGAGGGAGCAATAACGTTTTGCTTTTCGTATCTTGTTTCATTCAGATACCAAGAGAATGAGAAACAATCATTCTCTGGGCGTTCACTCATCTGAACTGATAATGTACTAATAATAGAAAGACCATTTCTTTGATGACAGATGCTTCAAAACATTGGAAATCCTATAGGCTTCCTGGTGCCAGGAAATGTTTTTGACATTTGGGGTTGTTTAATCTCTAATCAATATAAATATTTGACAAATAAAATGGGCAGGAAAATGGTTAAGGAAACATTTCAGGTCATTGCTTGGAAGGGCAGGTCATACTCAGCAAGGAGCCTAGAAAAGCCCTCTTTGTCTTCCTCAACTCTGTAGTGAAGATGTTCTTAGCCTTGGAATCGTGGACCCCTTGAAGTTCAATGCAAAGTGTGTGTTTGCTTATGTGCATTTTTCTGAGAAGAGGGTCCATGATCTTTAATGGATTCTCAAAGGGATTGTATCTCAAAAATTACGAAGAAATACTGCCATGAGGACTTGTTTGGTCAAAAGACATATTAATTTCTCTTTTTTATTAGAGAAGTTGTGAGTTTACAAAACAATCATGCATAAAATACAGGATTCCCGTACACCACTACACTATTAACTATAGTCCATCATCTACAGTAGGGTTTGCTGTGTTGTTCAGTCCTATGTTTTAGCTCATAATTTTTATTTTAGAAATATTTACATCCTAAAACTTCCCCTTTTAACAACATTCACCTATATAATTCAGTGCTGTTGACTACACTCACAATGGTGTGCTGCCATTACCTCCCTCCATTTCCAAACCTTTACCATCAGCCTGAATAGAAATTCTGTACAGGTTAAGCATCAACTTCCCATTCTCTAACCCCAATCATCCACTGGTAATCTGTATTTTAGATTCTGACTCTATGATTTTACTGATTATAATTTGTTCATAACAGTAAGATCATGCAATATTTGTCCTTTTATGTCTGGCTTGTTTGACTCAACATAATATCTTCAAAATTCATCCATATTGTACCATGCATCAGGACTTCCTTCCCTTTTACAACTGAATCGTTTTCCTTTGTATGTATATACCACATTTTGTTTATTCATTTGTGAATTCCGTCCATCTTTAGGCAATTGTGAATAACGTTGCAATGAACATTGGTGTACAAATATTTGCTCACGTCTTTTCAGTTCTTATGAGTATATACTTAGTAGTGGGACTGCTGGGTCATATGGTAATTTTACACTTAGCTTCCCGAGGAACTGCCAAACTGTCTTCCACAGAGGCTGTACCATTTTACCCATCCACAGCAGTGAATGAGTGTTGCTAGTTCTCCACATCTTCTCCAACACTTGTTGTTTTCTCTTTTTAACTAGTGGCCATTCTAGCAGGTGTGAAATGATACCACATTGTGGTTTTGATTTGCATTGCTCTGATGGCTAGTGATGTTGGGCATCTTTTTGGGTGCTTTTTAGGCATTTGTATTTCCTCTTTGGCAAAATGTCTATTCACATCTTTTGCCCATTTTTAAATTGTGTTGTATGTCATTTTATTGTTGAGTTGTAGTATTTCTTCATATATTCTGGATATTAAACCCCTTTCATATATGTGGTTTCCAAATATTTTCTCCCATTGAGTAGGTTCTTTTCACATTCTTGACAAAGTCCTTTGATGCACAAAAAATTTTAACTTTGAGGAGGTCCATTTTATCTATTTTTTTCTTTTGTTGTTTGTGCTTTGGATATAAAGTCTAAGAAACCAGTGCCTACCATGAGATCTTGAAAATGATTCCCTACATTTTCTTCTAGGAGTTTTATAGTCCTGGTTCTTATATTTAGGCCTATGATGCATTTTTAAGTTAATTTTTGTATATGGCATGAGATAAGGGCCCTCTTTCATTCTCTTGCATATGGATATCCAAATCTCCCAGCACCATTTGTTGAAGAAGCTATTCTTTCCCAGCTGAATGGACTTGCCAGCCTTGTCAAAAACCAATGGCCAAGGGAAGCAGATGTGACTCAAGTGATTGAGCTCCTGCCTATCACATGGGAGGTCCCTGGTTTGGATCCAGGTGCCTCCTAAAGAAGACAGCAAGCTGACACAATGGGCAGGTACAGCAACCTGATACAACAAAATGACACAAGAGACACAAGAAGAAAAACATAATGAGATGCAACAAAGCAGGGAACAGAGGTAGCTCATGTGATTAGGCGCCTCCCTCCCACATTGGAGGTGCCGGGTTTGGTTCCCAGTTCCTCCTAAAGAAACAAGGAGGATGAACA
Organism: Tolypeutes matacus; assembly: GCA_026826555.1. Lineage (NCBI taxonomy): Eukaryota > Metazoa > Chordata > Mammalia > Cingulata > Chlamyphoridae > Tolypeutes > Tolypeutes matacus. Next base: position 59,799,457 of record JAKSZT010053887.1, read on the forward strand.
GACAGCAAATGCAGACAACAAGGGGGTGGTGAGAAATAAATTTTTTTTAAAAATCTTTAAAAAAAAAATCAGTGGCCAAGTTAGCTCTGCCTCCTGCTGCATGTGGCTTCAGCATGATACCCAAATCCAGGGTAACAAGAAAGTTTCTTTAACCAAAACTGCCAAGAAAGGCTTGGAACTGAAACAGAATCTGACAGAAGAACTTTGGAAATGTGTGGACGCATACAAGTACCTTTTCATCTTCTCCATGGCCAACATGAGGAACTGCAAGCTGAAGGACACCTGGCACACCTGGAAGCACAGTCGAATGTTCTTTGGCAAAAACAAGGTGATGTTAGTGGCCTTGGGGCGAAGCCCATCCCATGAGTATAAAGACAACTTGTACCACGTCAGCAAGAAATTGAGGGGTGAAGTTGGTCTCCTTTCACCAACCGCACTAAAGAAGAAGTACATGAGTGGTTCATGAAATAACACAAATGGACACACTTAAGCTGGTAACAAAAATCACCTTCACAGTGAGTCTGGATCCTGAACCTGAATTCAAGGTTCCCATAAAATATGTGTGGGATGCACAGTTTGGAACATTTGAACATACGGGAGATGACTTGCTAGAGAGCACATCCGAGTCGGCAGAAGAATCAGAAGAGGAAGATGGCAGCTGACTGGGAAGTTTGGAATCGAGGGCCTCACGGCAAGTCTTGTCTCTCATCTTCACCGGGCCATGCAGGACTGGTGCCACCCTTGGAGGGAGCAGCTATTTACTTTACTGTGGATGAAGAATAGGGAGGATGATAGGGACTGACTGTTTATATGAAGAATAAAACTACATTTGCATGGTTTCTTCCTGTAGACAGCAAAAGGGACTTTTCTTAGGAAAAAGCCTTTGGATCTGTGTTTGTGTCTGTATTCTCAGGATGCCCCAAGTGTAAGGTTTTATTACTGAACTCTCAATTCTACTTCATTGATCTATATGCCTATCCTTTTGCAAATACTATACTGCCTCAAAAAATAAAATCACTTGGCCCTATGTGAGTATCTATTTCTGAACTCTCAATTAGAGTCAATAGATCTATCCTTATGCCAGTACCATGCTGTTTTTACCACTGTAACTTTGTAATATGCTTTAAAGTCAGGAAATCTGAGTCCTCCAACTTCATTCCTCCTTTTTCTTTTTTCTTAGATAAGTTGTAAGTTTGCAAACCAATCATGCATAAAATATAGGATTCGCATACACCACCCCACGACCAACATCATTCCTCTTTTTCAAGATGTTTTTGGCTCTTTGAGGCCCCTTACCCTTCAAAATAAATGTGGTAATTCAATTTTCCATCTCTACAAAGTAGGCTGTTGGGATTTTGATTGGGATTGCATTGAATATGTAAATAAATTTGGTAGAATTGACATCTAAATGATATTTAGTCTTCCAATCCATGAACATGCCCTTCTATTTATTTAGGTCTTCTTTGACTTCTTTTAGCAATGTTTTGTAGTTTTCTGTGTACAAGTCCTTTACATCCTTGATTAAATTTATTCCTAGATATTTGATTTTTTTGTTTACTATTATAAATGGAATTTTTTTCTTGATTTCCTCCTCAAATAGCTCATTCCTAGTATACAGAAACACTATTGATTTTTGCATGTTGATCTTGTACCCCACCACTTTGCTGAACTCATTTATTAGCTCTCGTAATTTTGTTGTAGATTTTTCAGGACTTTCTACATATACGATCGTGTCACCTGCAAATAGTGAAAGTTTTACTTCTTCCTTTCCAATTTGGATGCCTTTTAGTTCTTTTTGTTGCCTAACTGCTCTGGCTAGAACTTCTAGCACAATGTTGAGTAACAGTGGTGACAATGAGCAGCCTTGTCTTGTTCCCTATCTTAAAGGGAAAGCTTTCTGTCTTTCATCATTGAGTATGATGTTAGCTGTGGGTTTTTCCTATATGCCCTTTATCATATTGAGGAAGTTTCTGTCTTTTCCTATTTTTCTAAGTGTTTTTTTTTTAATCAAGATATGATGCTAGATTTTGTCAAATTTCTTTTATACATCAATCCAGATGAACATGTGGTTTTTCCCCTTCGTTTTGTTAATGTAGTGTATTACATTAATTGATTTTCTTGTGTTGACCCACCCATGTATACCTGGGATAAATCCCACTTGATTGTGGTATATAATTCTTTTAATCTGCTGTTAGATTCAAATTGCAAGTACTTTATTGAGGATTTTTACATCTATATTGCATCTATATTCATTCAATTCATATTGATCTGTAATTTTCTTTTCTTGTAGATCTTTGTCTGACTTTGGTGACTGACTCTTATAGAGTCAGTACAGGTTGTTTGTGTGTTTCTAGGAATTTGTCCATTTCATCTAGGTTGTCGAATTTGTTGGCATACATTTGTTCATAGTATCTTCTCATGATCCTTTTAAAATTCTGTGTGGTCAGTATTCATGTATCCCCTCTCATTTCTGATTTTGTATATTTGTGTCTTCTCTCTTTTTATCTCATCAGTCCAGCTAAGGGTTTGTCAATTTTATTAATCTTCTCAAAGATCCAATTTTTGTTTTTTAAATTCTCTCTATTTTTATTCTCAATATCATTTATTTCTGCTCTAATCTTTGTTATTTCTTTCCTTCTTCCTGCTTTGGGAATAGTTTGCTGTTCTTTTACTAATTCCTCCAGGTGTGCAGTTAGGGCTTTGATTTTAGCTCTTTCTTCTCTTTTTAATGTAAGCATTTAGGGCTATAAATATCACTGCTTTTGCTACATCCCATACGTTTTGATATGTTGTATTCTCATTTTCATTTGTCTTGAGATATTTACAGATTTCCCTTGCAATTTCTTCATTGACCCACTGATTGTTTAAGAGTGTGTTAACTTCCATATATTTGTGAGTTTTCCGGTTCTCCCCCTGTTATTGATTTCTAGCTTCATTCCATTATGGTCAGAGAAAGTGATTTGTATACTTTCAATCTTTTAAAATTTATTGGGCTTTTTCATGACCCAACATGCAGTCTATTCTGGAGAATAATCGATGCCCACTTGAGAAGAATATATATCTTGCTGTTTTGGGGTGCAATGTTCTGTATATGTCTGTTAGGTCTAGTTCGTTGATCATATTATTCATGTTCTCTATTTCCTTATTGATCCTCTATCTAGCTGTTCTATCTATTGATGGAAGTGGTATATTGAAGTCTCCAACTTATATTGTAAACGTGTCTATTTCTCCCTTGAGTTTTGAGACTGTTTGCCTCACGTGTTTTGGGCCACCATGGTTAAATGCATAAATACTTACAATTGTTATTTATTCTTGGTGTATTGCATCTTTTATTAATATATAGTGTCCTTTGTCTCTTAAAACAGTTTTGCATTTGAAGTCCATTTTGTTCAATATTAGTATAGCTATGCCCCAGCTCTTTTTTTGGTTACTGTTTGCATGTAATATCTTTTTCCAACCTTTCACTTTCAACCTATTTGTGTCTTTGGGTCTAAGGTGAGTCTCTTGTAAACAATATTTGGTTCAATTATGCTTTTTTTTTATCCATTATGCCCACCTCTGTCTTTTGATTGGGTAGTTTAATGCATTAACATTTAATGTTATAACTGTAAAGGCAGCACTTACCTCAGCTATTTTCTCCTTTGGGTTTTTTTTTTTTTTGGCCTCTCTTTTCACCTTTTTAGTTATCCTTACTGATCATCTTCATTTCTTCACACTACTCCAAGCCACTCTCTCCTGTCTTTTACTTTCAGCCTGCATAAATCCCTTTAGTATTTCTTGTAGGACAAGTCTCTTATTGATGAGCTCTCTCAGTTTCTGTTTTTATGTGGATATTTTAAACTACTCCTCATCTTTGAAGGTCAGTTTTGCTGGATAAAGAGTTTTTGTCTGGCAGTTTTTCTCTTTCAGTACCTTAAATGTATCATACCACTGCCTTCTCATCTCTATGGTTTCTGATGAGAAATCCGCACTTAGTCTTAATGCAGATCCCTTGTACGTGGTGAACTGTTTTCAGAATTCTCTCTTAATCTTTGGAATTTGGCATTCTGATTAGTATGTGTCTTGCAGTAGTTCTATTAGGATTTATTCTTTATGGAGTATATTGTGCCTCTTGGATATGTATATTATGTCTTTCATAAGAGTTGGGAAATCTTCAGTCCTTATTTCCTCAAATATCCTTTCTGCCCCCTTTCCTTTCTCTTCTCCTTCTGGTACACCCATGACCCATATGTTTGTGTGCTTCGTGCTGCTATTCAAATCCCTGAGACATTGCTCAAATTTTTTTCATTATTTTCTCTATCTGTTCTTCTGCATGTAAGATTTTCATTATCCTGAGTTCCAGTTCAGTGATTTTTCTTCTTCCTATTCAAATCTGCTGTTGTATACCTCTAGTGAATTTTAAATCTCTTCTATTATGCCTTTCATCCCATTAATTTCTGTTGTTTCATTTTATACTTTCAAATTCTTCTTTATGCTCACACATTGTCTTCTTACTATCCTTTGTCTCTTTAGCCACATTCTCCTTCATCTCCTTGAATTTGTTTAGGAGATTTGTTTGAACATCTTTGATTAGTTGTTCCAAATTCTGTGTCTATTGTGAAGTTTTTATTTGTTCATTTGACTGGGCCATATCTTTCTGTTTCTTAGTGCAGCTTGTAAATTTTTGCTGTTGTCTAGGCATCTGATTATCTTGATGAGTTTACTCTGAAGGTCCATTTCTCTCTCTTGCCTAGAGTTTTATTGTTGATTGGCTTTGTGTTAAGTCTCTTCTTTGATGCTTAGTCCACCTTATTCTAGGCCTTTAGAATAGCCCATGTTTAAGTCATCACATTTTTTCTTCATCATCTGATAGTTGTCCTGGATATGTGGTACAATTTTTAAGATTGCACTTTTTGTGCAATTGTTTCACCTCCAGGAGCTAGCTTCCCCTCCTCTGTTCCTTCTCCAAGAATTTTAATCTGTTCTGTTTTTTTTTTTTTTTTAATTTTCCCTCTGTAGTTTTTTTATGCTCCTTTCATTGTGTCTAGGTGCTTTTGCCTGGAAGGTAAATTCTGGAAGGAGGATCACCCTAGAGAGGACTTTCCAAATCAGATTTCCCAGCCAAAACAGGGCCAGGGACCCAGGAAGGGGTGCAGACTGGCTGCAAAGTGCCCTGGGGAGGGGATCAGGAAGGGCACCCAAATCCTCTTTGACTTCTCCCCAAAGCTGTGCTTTCCTGGCCTGCCCAGTAAATGCAGCCCTTCAGCTAACTATTCCCTGCAACCCCGAGGAAGCACTGTGTCTTTAAATCTCCACTGCCTCTGCCCTGGTCTGGGGTGGGACTGACACAAAGGCTGCTGCAGCCTTTGTCCAGAGCAGGTTGAAACAAATGCTTAGAGCCAAGACCCAGCAAGAGCCAAGAATTAGCAATTTGCTAATCAAAAACTGTGATCAGTGATCATCTATGCCCACCCCTGTTGTTTGGAAGAGGATTTTTACATCCCTTTCTGCTACCAGTGAGGTAGCCAGGGACTATATCCCAAGATGACCTGCTGTGAGAGTGAGAGATGGGTGCTGGCAGCTGCTGCCATCCTGAGAGGGCAACTCACTGTTCTTTACTATAGTTTATCAGCCTCTTCCTCCTCTGGATGCTGTAGTGTTCTTTTGGCCTCCAGAGCCCAAGAACAATTGTTTCAGAGAGTTTCTGCCTGTTTCATAGCTGTTTTGGTGGAAGGACTGATTTCCCACTCCAACATATGGAAGTCCCCAAATGTTAATTTCTTGATGAAGAAAGAAACTTCACATCATGGGAAAATGGACAGGGCACATCGGCTGATGAGTGGGTGAGTGAAAGATGATTGAGCTCTACCAGTGACTGCAATCAGTATTGGCAAACCACTAATTTAACCTTTCTCATCCAAGTACCCTCATCTGTGACACAAAGATTCTAAAAATACTTCCCTAGTTGAGTTGATGTCAAGTTTAATGAGATGTTTGCAAAGCCCTTAGTGTGGCATCTGGCCCATGGTAGATGATAAATAAATGATCATTAGTAGCAATGGAAGTCTTGATTACCATTCTGTATGCCTTACCGTGATTAATACACAAGCACTGGAAGCAAAAATCTTTGATTTTTCTTTGGTATTAACCAAAGGATCAGAGACCTTCCTCTGTGAGGTAGGGCTTATTACCTTAATTTTATAAATAATGAAACTGAGACTCATTTCCAAAAGGATTTGGGGACAGGTGACTGCTTTATTTTGCATTCATTTATTACAGTCATATTTTCTTCCAGTAAAACAGTACCATATCATTACATAAAAGATATCAATATTTCATCCATTGTGTTTTGTGGGGATCACTATGATTTCCAAGCAATCAAGACTGAGATGAAGTGGCCAAGGTGGTGCTTTGGAGAATAGGCTGGTAGAGGCTGGAAAACTCAATCTCTGGTTCCAAATTCTGTGCTTTACCTACTGAACCACTATCATAACTGGGAGAAACTTGTCCTGCCTGTCTCATGCTCCCTAGGAATTAGTTTTATACTTGGCTAAGAAAGTGAAAATATAATACACTCATGCACATAAAACAACAGCATGTACATGCCCTCCAACTACTTAAAAATATTTCTTTTTCTTTAAAGAGGTGAGAATAAACAGACTCCAAATTAAGATAATATTTAAACCTCACTAATACTGTTGAGCTTGATAATAATACTCAGCAGAAATGCTTACTGTTACTACTAGCTAATGAGTTTCTTGTGTTTATATAGTTCCTCCTTTAAGCCAAGAACCTCACAAATGGAGTGAAGTTCTTGCTACAAAATGTGGTATATGGACCAGCAGGATCAACATCCTCTGGGAGCATGTTGGAAATGCAAAATCTCAGACTCAACCCAGACCCATGGAATTAACATATGCATTTTATTAAGACCCTCAGTTGGTTCCTATGCACATTAAAGTTTGAGAAGCATTTGTTTAGGTAACACATTTCCAGGGCATAGAGATGGCTTTCTTTTTCCTACCTTTTCCACAGACTGGGCCAGGAGCATCTCTCAACTCTCTGGTACTGTACCCACATTCTGCTCCCTTTGTGGCTTCTGGCCCTTTGCTGCTTCAGAGAATGCATCCCATTTGGAACAGGGTTAATGGCTACCCTTTCTTGAAAAGTTCAGGGCCAGGAGCATCAGAAATGAGGCAGAGGGGAGTGGATGTAGCTCAAGTGGTTGAGCACCTGCTTCCCATGTATAATGTACTGGGTTTGCTCCCCAGTACCTCCTAAAAACAAAACAAACAAGCAAACAGGCAAATGAGAAAACCAACTCTTATTAGGGAGCAGATGTAGCTCAGTGGTTGAGCTCCTGCTTCCCAAGTATAAGGTCCTGGGTTCAAGCCCCGGTACTTCCTAAAAAAAAAAAAAAAAAGAGGCAGAAATGATCCTCCATTTTAACAGGTTTCTTCTGGTTCTGCATTAATGGCACAGGGTAAGGTGTGCAGTCCCCAAGGACAGAACTCCTAGAACAATGAATGACTTCAAATGGAAGAAATTGCTACTGAGCACACCAACCCATCTTTACTAAGAGCATGCTAGAAAAAAGGAGAGGTGTGGAAGTAAAGAGTAGAGAGATGTGTATATAAAGTTGAAACATTTGGGGTCTTGCTGAGTCCCTAGGTGTAAGGGTCAAGAAAGAGAATCTTTTCAGGGTTCAGCTTTTGATGTGAGAAGGAGCCCTGGGACTCTGTAGCAGAAAGTCCAGTGTGGTCTCCTTACAGGTTCATGGAGGTTAAGTGATTTGACTGAGGTTATGGAACTAGAAAGAAGTGGAGCCAGAACTGGAATTCAACTCTGTAGGTTTCTTGGCCTGGAGAAGTCCAAGGTAGTGGTTCTCTAATTTTAGCTGCCTCAGAATCAGTTGGAAGGCTTGTGACACAAGACTGCTGGGCCTTATCCCCAGATTTGCTGATTCAGTAGGTTTGAGTGGGGCATGCACGTCTGCATTTCTAACAAGTTCCCAGGTGCTCCTGATGGTGCTGGTCCAGGAACTACCTTTTGAAACCCACTGCCCTAGGGGCTCCCTTACTACTAGATAGTCCAGATATTGCTTTCCAAACAGGCCATTACTGTGTCCCTAAATTCTTAAGGTGGGCTTGTCTACTGAACTATAGTGGGAAAAAATATTAATATATAACAGGTACAGGAATTATCAATGTAGACATTTTTGCATTTCTCTTCACCCCCTCCACCCTGCTTCTCTTCCCCTTTCCAGCTTCTCAGTAAGGAAGAAGACTTGCTTGATGATCAGCTCCCAGTTTCTCCTTGATTGTACTGAATCATGGAACTGGACAAAACAGAGAAACCAAAGAAAGCCTGAGAAGCTAAATTGATGTACATAAGAAAGTGTCAAAGAAAAGGAGACAGAAAGATTAAAAATCCACATTGGCTGGGCATAGGGAAGACTCATGGAGGAGAACTTAGAGTAAGGAGATTAGAGAGTGAGAAGCTCCAGCAGAACCCCAGGAGGTTAGAGAGCAGGTGAGGAAAGGAGAGGAGAAAGTTTCAGGGGGTTGTGAACTGAATGCTTTCATATCCTTCAAGAGATGCAATTAGAGATAGAAGTGACTTTTTGCTCTGAAACAGGTTCTTTAAATGTAATGTCACATGAATCTAGACTACATGGGCCCTGGGATTGAATGGGACACAGAAATTGTTCTTGCAATGATAATGACTTCATTCTGACTCATCCACACCTTATCTCCCAGCTAGGAAAGCAATATCAGGATGCCCAGGAAACTCATGAACATAGTTGCTATCTAATTTTGAGTTATTTCTAAATCTGTGGTATGATTCTTCTTATTAGGTTGGTGGAAGAGCAGTTGCAATTTCAGACTTTGAATTTTAAATCATTATAACTAGGCTCAAACACATATTTATTAATCAAAATAGGAACCATTACAATCAACACATTTTTGCCAACGAGAAATAAGTTTGTTTATTCCTGTAGCATAAAATCCGTGCTTCAGGATTCAATGAACTCTTGGAAAGCATTTTCTGCATCCTGCTGGTTGTGGAAGTGTTTTCCCTGCAAAAAGTTGTTGAGATGCTTGGAGAAGTAGTAGTTGGTTGGTGAGAGGTCAGGTGAATATGACGGATGAGGCAAAACTTCGTAGCCCAATTGTTCAACTTTTGAAGCGATGGTTGTGTGACATGCAGTTGGGCGTTGTTGTGGAGAAGAATTAGACCTTTTCTGTTGACTAATGCCAGCTGCAGGCATTGCAGTTTTCCGTGCATCTCATCGATTTGCTAGACATACTTCTCAGTTGTAATGGTTTCACCAGGATTCGGAAAGCTGTAGTGACTGGCAGCAGAGCACCAAAGAGTTACTGTGACCTTTTTTGGGTGCAAGTTTGACTTTGGGAAGTGCTTTGGAGCTTCTTCTCAGACCAACCACTGAGCTGATCATCGCCAGTTGTCATATAAAATCCACTTTTTGTCACACGTCACAATCTGATTGAGAAATGGTTCATTGTTGTTGCATAGAATAAGAGAAGAGGACACTTCAGAACAAATAAAAATTTTTTTGATTTTCAGTTAGCTCATGAGGCACCCTCTTATCCAGCTTTTTCACCTTTCCAATTTGCCTCAAATGCCAAATGAACGTAGAATGGTAGACGTTGAGGTCTTCAGCAACTTCTCGTGTAGTTGTAAGAGGATCAGCTTCGAAGATTGCTCTCAATTGGTCACTGTCAACTTCCGATGGCTGGCCACTACGCTCCTCATCTTCAAGGCTCTCGTCTCCTTTGCAAACCTTCTTGAACCACCACTGCACTGTATGTTCGTTAGCAGTTCCTGGCCAAATGCGTTGTTGATATTGCAGTTTTCTCTGCTCCCTTACGACCCATTTTGAACTCAAGAAAATCACTCGAATTTGCTTTTTGTCTAACATCATTTCCAAAGTCTAAAATAATTATAAAATAAACAGCAAGTAATAAAGCATTAGCAAAAAAACATGAAGAGAGAAATGCATATTAAAATGATGTATAAAATAATCACATTTATTTAAGAATGTATTCCAATATTAAATGGCAAATTTCAACAATGCAAAACCGCAATTACTTTTGGACCAACCTTATAACTCCAAATACTCAGTACAAGCTTATTACACAAAACAGCATTATCTTAGTGGTGCCTTAGAGGATAAGGAAAAGGGTAGTGTGCCCACCCTGGGGACAAAATGATAATGAAAGGGACTAGCAGCTGGTAGGAGCGGTGATGGGGAAAGTAGAAGAGATGGCAGTAAGAGCATGAGTGGAGGTTTGGAGTGACAGGTGACCACAAGGAAAATGTAATTTCTCCCAGGAAATTTGTGGAGAGCACTAGATTTCTTAAAGCTATTGTGTTTGGCCATTAAAAACAAAGATGATGCCAAAGGCTGGAGAATGGTGGGGCCTCTTATTGTTGGAGGAGAGAGTTGAATGCAATTTTTACACACTCCTGTAACAACTGTACAGATGCTCTTCCTTGGAATAAGTGGACCAGTACGCTAAAGAGACAAGTCACTGGAAGGGCTTCTGGCTTCATAGGAACCAGGATGTGATGAAAAAGGGAAAAACCTCATAGGAAGGGCACATTTTGATATGTTCCCATGTGGATTCACCGAGATGAAAGAAATTTGGTCAGGGAGCTAAACATCTGGATTACAAGAAATCTTTCAAGAACATTGGTATTCTCAAAGGATAGCAAAGCCTCATTTAATTTACTCAGGTTTTAGACTGAAAGTTACCTGCCAGCTCTGAAGTATATGGAGAGGGATTTTAGCATTCAAATGCACAGCAACATGACAAGAGATCAAATTCCTGCCTTTTTGAGGCTTGGCTTCCCAGAATTTCAGTTATGCTGCTGGAAATCTGCCTGGAAGACAGATGCCCACATCTATGGTGTGATTTGCAGAATTGTTCTGACAAGATGCCTAAATTCCCCTTCACATTAACGGCCAGCCCTTTCACCTGAGAGAATAATATAAGAGAGAATTAAAATGAGTTGCAGAGAAAATCCCAGTTCCATCATTAACTATCCTAACATATCCAGCCTCAGTGTTCTCCTCTGTAAAACGGAGACAATAAGAGAAATTACTTTACAGCATTCTAAAACACTTGGCACAGTGCCTAGAACTCAGGGCAAGTTCAATAAATGTTAGTGACCTTCTCCTTGGGTCATTAGGGCAGTTACTGTGAGGGTTACACATTAGATCCCTAAGAGTGGCAGGATGTGAGCACAAGGATTAATCTCATCTCCCAGCATCAAGAGAATACTATAGATAGATAGAGGTGAAGGTGGTGGGTAGAGGGTCCTGATCTGTCTTTGAAATATGAGCACCAAGCATTGTCTGTAGACCAAATAAACAAAATAGCTCACCTATTCTATTTTTTTAAAAAAATGCTGTTATGATTCTTAAAATGCAACTACATTAAAATCATTTTTGAATTTATCATTGCTTTGGACATTTGATATTTTCTCAATTGATGGACGATAAAAGCACAAATGCACTCCTCTGGTAACAAAGCAGACTCTGTCTCAGAAAGGCTGGGATCATCAAGCCTGGAGCTGGAGTCTTGTCCTACTGGACTGAGGGAGGCCAGAGAGCCACAGGAGCTTGGGCGTTGGGACTGGGGATATGGCTCTGAAAGATGTGATAGGGTCAGTTTTGCCCATGCTGGCCCCAGAACAGAAGCAAAATATCAGGAAATGGACAACATTTTGATGGCAAACTTGGCTGTGTGAAGAAAAATTGGATTCCATAATGGTCTGGGCCATTCGAAATTCCTTCAGCAAGCTCACCTTTTCCCACTCTTGTCATTCTCCACTTCCTTTTGTTTTCTCCTCTGCAAAATTTTCCTTCCTTCTCAGTTCCTCTTCTTTACACACCCGCAGAGAAGCCTGATTTCAGTGGTGGGAAATACTTGTGAAACAAATATTTTGGTTGTATTACAAATCGGTTGTTTGTTTTCCTCCCCTCTGTTTACATCTATCTCTCTGCCTGGCTTTCCTCCGAGCGGAGACGCATGCTCAAGGCTTCAGCGCACTAACCAAAACACGGTGACTCACAGCACTGCCATACGAAAAGATTTTCAATCTGGCAATATATTTTTTAATCACCTGAAGCTTGTTTTCTGAAGGAGATATGGGTAAAAATAGGGTCCTATCAACTTTAATCAACTTTGAAATGTAATACATTTTACAGTTATTTGCAATGTTTTGGAACTATGGATCGCTCTGTAGATACTATTTTGTATCTTACTTTGTTTTACTTAATATTTTACAATATACAATGCCTGTTATCATAAAATTTATTCATAGAGAGAAATATCTTTAATGGCTGCGTCATACATTGTGTATAAAGTAGCAACATTTATGTAATCACTATCCAATCATTGGGTATTTAGGTTATTCCTAGTTTTTTACTAATATAAACCATACAATGAACATTTTTGTGAACAAAAGAATCATCTGCATTTCTGACTTTTCCATGTGATAGTCACCTTGAAATGGAATTCGAAGGCCAAAGGATAGAAAGGATTTTGAGGGCTTTTGACACGTATTGCCAACTTGTTTTCCAGAAAAGTTGCATTATCTTACTACACATCCACTATCCACACTTCCATCCCCAGCCTCTGTGTGAATTTTGGAATAATAAAATGTCAATGATTGGCATCCAGTACCTGGCACATACTAGCAGCTCAATAAATGGTAGTTGATGATGATTTTGACAATGATCAAGTTTATTATCACTATTGCCTCTTCCTGCCTCCCCCTGACTTTCTGTAGGGGCACAATGCTTCTATGGTGCTCTAGGCTTTTCTCTGTGTGCATCACCTGTAAGCACAGATTGCCTATTTATGTCCCTTCCCACAGTGTCCTGTTAATGGACTGACTACCGAACCTGATAAATTTTTTGAAACTGCAGTATCATTGGAAGAAAAATGATGTACGTGTTTATACGTCCTTGATTTCCAGTAGGGATCTTAACATGTAACTCAGTGGTTCTGAGCTCTGGCTACACATTAGAATTATCTGGAAGCTTTGAAAACAGTTCCAAGTCATGGCCTTAGTTGCTCTAGGGCAGGGGTTCTTAACCTTTTTTGTTCAACTGACCCCTTTGCCAGTCAGGTAAAACCACGGACCCCTTACTAAGTCCACACTATACTGTGTATTATTTAATTAATATATCACACCCCCTCTAACACGTCCCCACAATATAATGTTTTTTTTTGAATTTCAATTCGAGCTCATGGACCCCTTGTTAAGAACCCTTGCTCTAGGATCAGGTCTGAGATTGGCATTTAAAAAATTCTTCCCAAGCAATTCTAATATAAGTAACGGATGAGAACCACTCAACCCAAAAGATGAGAAGTTGGAATTGTGGACCCATGTGGTGCTTAGTGAGGGAGTTATTTGGAAGCTGGAAGTCTCTCAAAAATTAGATCATGAATAACTGGATGAAACCCTAAAGGTCCTCAATTCCTAATATGCTGGCAACATTCTGCCTTTGGGAAGGCCAGATATATCAACCAATTCTTTCTAGAAAACTTGTCCTTTTCTCTGCTCTATGTTTTTAATAAATAGAAAACTTCCACAATACCCCCTGTGGAAGAAACTTAAGGCTCAAATTAAATTGTTCTGAGTCTCTGTTAGCAAAAGGCCAAGCTGGGACTCAAACCCAAGACTCTAAATCTCATGCTCTTTCTATCACACCGTGTTGCCCTTTTTAAAAATTACATTCATCTTTTTGTGCTCATGCAACTGATTTTGATGCTATTTTTTTTGCTAAGTGGGGTTGACTTAGTTCCTCATTTTCAAAGAAGGCTGCATATAAAACATGCCCCCTCCCTGCAAAAAACAATAATTGTCTTTGATCGGGTATTATGGGTGTGCTCTCGACATAGCCCAAGAAGAATGTAGCAGTATCTAGTCATCACTTTATAAATATTGATGAAGAATGGTAAAAATGTTTTAAAGGAAACTTTATCTAAAGGAGTGTCTTAGAATTCAGCAGATTTTTCCACATCTTTCAGACCTCCTAGCCCTGGCACTGAAATCCAAGCAGCTGAGGGTCTGCCAAATCCCAGGTTTGTTTATAATTGTGGCACTAGCGATTCTGTACCAGGTGGGCTTAGGACAGGGTGGCTCCAGGGGACAGCCATTGGTCATTGTCCCTGAGTGGTGGTAAATATTTAATAACACTGTGACTCCAAAGAAGGGCCTGGTATTGAGATCCACATCACTTTATGAACTCCCTTTATTCCAAGGATATGATTTGTATTCTTGCTTCAATAGCATCTCCTCAGGAATGCTCTCAGTGTCTCTGCCCAACCTCCTGTTGAGCTTGGTTGGGTGTCTAGTCCTCTTTAACCACTTACCCCCATATGAGACTTTGTGAAATAGGAACAGGTGCTCTACTTCCATCTTGGGACTGGCTTGGGACATTGAGACCATGTCTCAAAGCTGTTTTTAAATGTTAAGGCCTTATTTTTTAAATTACATTGGAGTTATGGCATGTGTGCAAACTTCAAAAATAAATGCATGCTTAAATGTAAACAAACAAAAAAAAAAATACAGAGAAATTTGAGGCAAAGAAACATTGCTCAACCTGCCCAAGGGCACACAGTGACATTGGCCATACTGGAATGGAAATTGTTCCTGGATGGTTGTGCTGTCCTGGGACCTACCCCACCACTTTCATCATTTTCCTCTATCAGTTCCTCATTTAAATGTTGGAGACAAAGAAGTATGTGCAAGGAGGGATATCACTGCATTATTTATAATAACAGAGTTGGAAACAGTTTAAATGACAATAAGAAATATTTTAAGAAAAATATGGTCTATTCATTCTATGAAATATATTAACATTAAAACCATAGTTGAAAACAATGACTTGGGAAAATGCTTATAATAGGAATTATTTTTCTGGTTCGTCTTCATGCCCTTGACCTCTGAGCCCAAGGTAGTCAGAATGGGGCCCCACAGGCCATCCACACCTCCTGAAAGCTTGTGAGAAATGCAGTCTCAGGTCCCACCCCAGATCTGTTGAATCAGAATCCACAGTTTGGCAGCACCCCAGGTGATTCATGTGCACATTGACATTTGTAAAGTACTGATGTAAGACGTTCAGTCCTCAAACTTCTTTCCTACTCTAAATACACTTTCGCTTCGAGTTAGTGATTCTTGTACCTCGTGGCATATTAAGTTTCTGATCTGGTTGGTCTGGGATGTGGCCTTGGGCACTGGCATTTCAAAATGCAGCCAATGTTGAGATCCACTGTCTACATGATTTTGCCTAAATGGAAAATACATGATCCCAAATTGCATATATTGTATGCTATTCATTATGGGAAAATACATAGAGAAAAGAGTAGAAGGAAATAAACCAAAATAGTAACAGTGATATAAAGAGGTGAGCTTTTTTTTTTTGGCAGGTGGAGTGGGCTTCTTTATATTTCTCTACATAGGGGTCACAAATCTTAGGCCACTGGCTCAGGTGTAAGAGATACAACTTGATTTTTATTTTGAGCCCCACTCTGCTTGTGGTGGAAACTTCTCAGTCAATTCAGAGAGATTTCTGTCAAATCAAGTTCTGCTCAGTCAAGCTACCACTAGCCTATGGCATCATTGTGTGAATTAGAAGAAGTTCTCCCTCCAGACAGATGCAACCCCAGCCAGGGCACGTGGTGCACAAACTAGAGTTTAGTCCCCACCTGCTGCCTAGGCTGGGTGCTCCTGTGCAATGAGCAACCTGCACTCATGTGTATGGCAGTTGTGTGCTCAGGTACTGTAGGTCCCACTTCTTTACCCAAACGTTCATGGTAGTACTGGGTTGGCAGGGGTGCAAGGAGGCATCGAGTCTCCTCAGTCTTCATCACTGATGTTGTCTAAGCCAAGATGCCCTGGTTCCCATTGGTCTTTGGTTTACCAGACTGATGCTGAGGGCTCCTCGCTAGTCCAAAGCATCTCTGGGCGGGGCCCTCTCTCAGGACTTCACTGTCCTTCTGGGAAATATCCAGCTGCTCCACAAGCCTCATGAGCAACATGGAATCAGTGAGGCCATTTCAGTACCATCTGCCTGGGTACTCACAGCAGTCGCCCCCCGTGTTGTGCTTAGAGAAGCTTCATAAGACTCACTGCCCTCCAGGCTCCACTTAGCAGGCACAACCTGGGTTCTCTCCATCCTCAGATGCCCCAAACCTTCCTGCGGGCTTTCCATGCCATCTCCCCCTTTCCTGGACTGGCTTGGGGTCTGGGTCAGAGCGGGCAGAATACAGAGCCCCTCCTGAGTGTTGTTCTTTGTGCCTTCTACCCTGGAAATCTTTTCTTTTCTGGGGCAGTCAAAACTGCCTCTTATATCATCTTGTAGTCTTCTGATTTCATTGCTTATCCATCATGGACTTTTATATCCTGGTCCAGGATTTACAAATCAAAACTTTTGATTTTATCAATCAAAGCATTGTCTCTGCTTTCTCCAGTTTCACCCTTATCTGGCTTGGTAAAAGCCTCCAACTGAATGAGGTGGGGAGGGGTTGATTTTACAGAAATATGGAAAAAATATTAACACCTCAAAATACTATGCTGACACATGGTCTTTCCATGTTTCCTACAATAAACTTTAATGAGAAGTAAACAAAAAATAAAGCTGTGGAAAAAATCTTGTAAGAATTTTTTATAGATAAGTTTATATTTTTATAATAACTGTTTTTCCTCCTCTTATTTGCTTCCCAATGTAAAGACAGCTGCTAGCTAGCATTCATTGGGCACCTATTCTTTGCTACACACTATTGAAAGCACTTCATATGTATTACCTCATTTAAGCCTCACAACAAAACTATATTATTATCTCCAATTTTCAGGCAAGAAAATTGGGGCTTAAAGAGATTAGGTGACTTGTTCAAGGTCTCACATCCAGCAAGTGGTGGCACCTTGCTCAGAATTCAGCCCCACAGACTGCTGTGGAGCTTGTGCCTAGGACACCGCACGCCGCGGCACTTTATCCTCTGACCCACGTGCCTTGCTTCTCATCCGCCTGCTTGAAGTTCAGAGGTAACAGCCTTTCTTCCCTCACAAATCTGTAGTGAATTTTTTTTAAGTGTTTGGCAATTGTGGCTTTGTTTTTGCAGGTGGTCTGCTTTCTGTCATTAAAGGGAAAGGGAAGGTTCATGATGTGAACCTGACACTGGTTTTGGCTCATTCCTCAGAGAAAGCCTGGTTTTCTCACTAAATTTTGTTGATCAAAATGTAGTGAAGGCCATCAAATCCAGTGCAGCTGGGTAATTGTAGACAGCCACGGAGACTTATAGTAACAGCACCTGGGAACAGGAAAGCTTTGTGCTGCCTAATTTCATCTTTTTGTGTGTGAAAACTTGATTTCAAGTGCACACATCCATGAAATAACTGAAAGCCTGCAGCTGTGAGAATTCTAATGGGGGAAAAACAAGACAGGGTGAACTGCCTCACCCATGGGCATTTGGATCCATGCACACAAGTTTCCTTGAGGTGTTTATCAGATAAGGAGGCAATTGGTGAATGTATTTGAAAAGCAGCTAGCACAGTGCCTGCCCCATAAATCAGCTCTGACTACATATTAGGTTTTTTATTTTTTAAAAAAATATTTATTTATCCCCTTCCCCACCATTGTGTTTGTGCTTGCTGTCTGCTCTCCATGTTCTTCTGTGTCTGTCTTCTCTTCAGGCGGCAGTGGGAACCGATCCTGAGACCTTCTGGAGTGGGAGAGAGGCACTCAATCTCTTGCACCACCTCAGCTCCCTGGTCTGCTGTGTCTCTTATTGTCTCTCCTCTGTCTCTTTTTGTTGCATCACCTTGCTGCACCAGCTCTCAGTGGGCCAGCACTCCACGTGGGCCAGCTTGCCTTTCACCAGGAGGCCCCAGGAATCGAACCCTGAACCTCCTATATGGTAGAAGGGAGCCCAATCACTTGAGCCACATCCTTTTCCCATGTTAGTTTTTGTTGCCCCTCCTCTGTAATTTAGAACTGTGTTTTTGTCTGATTGTAGGAATCAAAGTGACTCCCTGTCCCTGATTAAAATATTTTTGGTTATCTATTTTATGTTGGGCCCTTGCTAGTGCTGGGAATAATAATTTATGAAGATGTTTCCGCCCCTGCCTTAAGGAGCTCCTAGTCAAGGGATTGCCTCCACAATCGTTAGAACTGTGGGATATAAAAAAAGCTGTGGGGACCCTTGGAAAAGGACCTGTACATTAAGTGCTAATTCCAGTGTGGTTTTTTTTTTTATGGTTGTTGGGGAAAAATGGCACTCACTGGGATGTGGAGACTGATGATTGCAGGCAGGAAATTTATTGAGAAGCTCTCCCAATGGAGGGGCTCTGAAGAATAGACTTCAGCCCACCCACCAGCATGACGGGGTTCTGAAGAGAGACTTCAGCCCATCCCCAGAAAGAGCAGATGTGAATTTATACAGTACATCAATAGTCAGGGAAATGATAGTTGGTGAGAGGGGGTTGACGGTTCGAGTAAGGTGCAGGGGCCAATAGGAACTAGAGGTGAAAATTTTCTCTTGTATGGTTAGAGGGTAGTAGGTTTGGGAGTTATGTTTTCTTGGAATGCTGGAGGAGCAGGTGGTGCTTTGATCTGGAGGAGGTGAAGGTCTCTATCTCACTTTACTCCCATCTCCACGTGGTTTCTTTGTTCAACCTTTGGGGGAAGTGCCGTGCTTTCAGGCACATAGGCTATGGGGGATGGTGGCGCTTGTCTTTCCTCAATTCATGTCAGCGGGAACTGAGTCACAGCTTGTTAATTATTGCAAACCTAGTGAGGAGGAACCTCTAACAATGGTTGTATCTTTTTTTTTCTTTAATGAGAGAAGTTGTAGGTTTACAGAAAAATCATACCTAAAATACAGAGTTCCCATACATTGCCCTATTATTAAAATTGGTGTGGTACATTTGTTACAATTCATGAAAGAACATTTTTATAATTGTGCTATTAACTATGGGCTGTGGTTTACTTTAGGGTTCACTCTGTTGTACTGTCCTGTTTTGTTGTGTTTTTTAAAAATTTTTATTCTAGTAATGTATACACAACCTAAAATTTCCCCATTTAACCGAATTCAAATATGTAATTCAGTGCTGTTAATTATGTTCACAATATTGTGTTGCCATCACCACCAACCATCCATTACAAAAACACTTCCATCAATATGGCTGTATCTGGAGAAAGCAAATTCCCCACATACTCCAGTGGGGCGATAGTGCTGGTGGTACTATATTCTAGATATGGTAAAGTTGCACATTAAGGCCCTTACAGGTAAAAATGAGAAGAATTTCTGGAAATATCCAAAGCAAGGACCTGGGACAAACTTTGGCAATAGGACCAAAACTTAAGCACAGGCATTTCTGGCGTTTGAAGGTTTTGACTGCCTAAGACAATCTCTCTCACACATGCTACAACATTCCCTCGACTGTACCTACAGGTGAGAGTGGAGAGGCAGCTTGTCAGAGAAGACAGAGCAAACAAGCTCTTTGGAATAGGGAAACCTGGGTGTGGGTTGTTGCAAGAGGAGGACTAAGACACCAACCCCTCTCACACAACCAGCTGTGTGGAAAAAGGGGAAACTCTAAAGCAGATACACCAAACAGAGAAAGCCAAGATTATGCTGTGCAGACCAAAGACTTTTAAGCTCTTTACTTGCTGCAGCTAAAGCTCCACACTGCAGTCCAAAAATGTTCTTGAATCAGACACTTGAGTTTGGCAAAAGCCCTACTGGTAAAACTGTTAGTAAACAGGCACAGAAAGCCTTGGACCACTAGAGGGCGCTCAAAGGCCCCGTCGCCACAAAGGAGGAGAGGGGAAGAAGGGCCTCATGGGGATATGGAGATATGGCCTTAGGAGGGCATGTTCAGCGTGGTGGGGGTGAAGATGGGGTGGGGCGGTTAGATGTTGTTGGGTGTCACTGCCCTGCCCCCTTGGGAGCCACGCCCTGTTTACAGGTCTATTTTGGCCGGCTTTTTGAATCTCATCTTTCTTGGTCTCTGTAACATTGGTCTGTTCAAATGGGTTTTGGGGACTGCCTCAGACTTGGGAGATTCCAGCCTACTAATGATAATAGCTAGTATTTACAGAGCCCTTATGATATGTTAGGTACTCTGCTAAATGTTTTACATGAATAATCTTAATCTTCACACACAGAAAACCTGTGGAAGTCCTATTATTACAAATAAGGAACTGAGGCTCCGTTCCAAGAAAACGTTGGCCCAGTCCCTGTGGGGCCAGGCGTTAAAAGGCTAGCTATGTACAATATAAACCTTCTCTTTCCTTCTGAGAAATTTTCCTCAGGTTTATCCTCTGTTGATTTTTCTTGCCATCAGGGTGATGAGAATTTCCCCCTAAAGTCTGGTTTAAAGCCTGCAAAAAAAATACTTAACTTACATCTGGACCAGCCCAGCATCCCAGTTTTTCTTTTTTGGGGGAGGTTGAAAGACCCAGTGACTTAAGTCATAATATACAGATTTGACGTTGACCTTTGTTTACCCAGCAGGCCCAATATACTAGCTGGTTGAGAGTGCTAGGGTGTGAGATCTCAGTTGAAAAGTCAAGTAACTGTTCAGTAATTTGAGATACTTATGTGTATGAGCATGAATGTCTCATGGGAAAACTATGCATGCATTCACACACATGCACACAAAAACTGACATACTTACAGATTTAGATACATTAACATGCTGTCTGAATTGGCTTTAGATTGGAAAATACATTGTGTCCAAATTGTGTCACACAGCTGGAGAGAGAGTGCTGCCTATGTTTCAGAGACCCTTCAGATTCTGCTGAATAGTGACAAATCAGTCTAGGCTGCCAAAGGCTAGGAGGATATGAGTCACCAAGCTGGGGACACTGATCATGGATAACACCAGGTCCTGTCACCCTGCCACCCCCTACACAAAACTGTGGCTAATGGCCAGTACCAAAATTTGCTGAATTCTTTCTCCCTCACCTCCAGGTTTCCTCATGCTCCTGGGTTTGCCATCCCCGAGGGTCTCCCAGCAGCTATAACCTGCTTTCTTCTCTCATAAGCATAGCAGATACTCTCTGAGGGCTTCCTTCTTTATACTTGGAATTATGGGATAAGAACATAAAAATCATGAAGCCAGGTTCCCCCAGAGCCCCCTTGATCAGAATTTGCCACCCTCACCTCATCTGCAAGAGGTGATAGTCCTAAGCAGGGAATAGGCCAAGAGCAAGGGCTCTAAGACATTAGCAGGGCAAGGAGAGGAAGGTTTGATTGCTTGCTGAAAGCCAGGTACTGGACTTGATCCTTTTGGTGCCATTATCTCATTCAATCTTCACAACAGTCCTGGAGCTATTATCACCTCAGTTATACAGATGAGGAAACTGAGGGTCAGAGAAGTTACATACCTTGTAATGGTCATGCAGATCTGGGATTTGTACTCAGATATTCAGTGTTGAAATATGGTGTGTTTTTCAGTTCTGGCTGTCAAGCTACCATCTACACAAAACTACCTGAAGTCTTCCTCCCTATTCTATAGAATCTCCCTGTAATTGATCTTATATTGGCTGAGAATGATGATGATGATGATAATGACAATAGTAGCTAACTTTTATTGATCACCTACTGTAGGCCAAGCAATTTTCACAACTCTACAATGAAGTTACTGTCATTTACTTCATTTCATGGACAAGCATCTGAAGCTTAGGATTGTTAAGAAATTTGCAGAAGGTCATACAACCAACAAGTGGCAAAACTGGGATTTGAACTCAGGTCTAACTGTCTCTAAGCCCAAGTATTTAAACTGCTATGTTGTACTGCATTTAGTGGGAGTATTAAAGCTATGGAGGTTAGGACAGAGAAGCACGCAGGATTATGGCACAATTCAGAACACCCTTTTAAAAAAAACTGAAATAATAGTTGGCAAAAAGGGGAACAGCCATTTCTTTATGTGATACTGCATAATGATGCAGCTGGAAAAAAAAGCTTACATGTTAAAAAAAGGAAGCTTTTTAACATTCTCTGCTTAGAAAAAGAATCAACTCTGATTATTTTTATTTTTATTTTTTTGGCTTTGGATTGGAAATTCCAAGAAGAGTGGTTTTAATCGCAGTTGGAAGTCAACCTGTACTGTTCTTATTTGTCAGGAGCCCTTTCATCATTTCCATAACCAGTTGATAGACTTATCACTAGGGATCTACTTCTGGTCCAAAGAATACTTTCAGATAGTCAAGGTTGAGGGGACAAATGGCTATTTTTGTTGTCAACTGCTAGCATCTGACTTTAAACCATGAAAGGGGGACAGATTGGGGGAAAGTGGACCTGACTGAATAGGTCTTGCCAATGAAACTGAGTCAGTAGGTCTGAATAGTCTCCTACTTGCAGTGGTGGATAAGCAATTCCTTAGCAGCACCTTGAAAAGAATCTGATACTAAATCAGAGCCTAGCAACTCATCAATACTCCCCGAAGGTTACATTTTTAAACCTCAAAGAGTTTGAAAATTTTCCTAACCATATTTCAAAGAAGAAACAAAAAGGACATGCTCCTCAATAAGGGGTAGATGGGTATTACCTGAATATCTGGATACAAATAGTTATGCTAGGTGGTGAGCTGAGCATGAGGTGACTTGGACGATTTATTAAAGTGATGCACAGTGTCCAAGAAACAGCCCAAGGAGGGAATTCACTTCACTGAGTCCCTAGATGGCAGTAGTGAGCAAGGATTTAGGGTCCCTTAGGGTGTGGCATTGCAGAGAAGGAGTACCAGCCAGGGACCCAGAGAGAAACTGGATTTGCCTTTGGGTTTAGATTCCGAGGTGAGCAGTGAGGGGAATGGGAATGGGAGGCAGTGAAGCCTAGCAAGGAGTCGTAATCAGGAAGCCTGAGTTAAGCCCAGCTCTGCTGTTAGCTGGCTGTGTGACCTGGGGCAACCGTTTTGTGAACAACCCCCCCCTTCTTGTCCTAATTTTCCTGGATGAGCTCATTTCTAAGTAACTTCAGATATACTATGACTCACAGTTTGATGATGTCCCTGGCATTTTCACCATGCTCTTTACAAGGAAAGAACTTGAGTAGTTTGAAGGGGGTGTGGAGGGGAAGCTTGTATGTGTGAGTTCAAGAGAGATGAGTTATATCTGCTTTTTAAACAGTGTGTTTTGTTTTTTTTAAATTTATTCTCCCCCCCTCCCCCCATTGTTTTGCATTCACTATCTGCTCTCTGTTTGTTCTTCTGTGTCTGCTTGTCTTCTCTTTAGGCAGCACCAGGAACTGATGATCCTGGGACCTTCCAGAGTGGGAGAGAGGTGCTCAATCTCTTGTGCCACCTCAGCTCCCTGGTCTGCTGTGTCTCTTATTGTCTCTCCTCTGTGTCTCTTTTTGTTGCATCATCTTGCTGTGCCAGCTCTCCATGTGGGCCAGCACTCCTGTGTAGGCCAGCAGTCCACGTGGGCCATCAGTCCACGTGGGCCAGCTATATGCTCAGGCTAGCTCACCGCGTGGGCCAGCTTGCCTTTCACCAGGAGGCCCTGGACCTCCTATATGGTAGATAGGAGCCCAATCACTTGAGCCACATCTGTTCCCCTAAACAGTGTTTTACAGCCAGAGGATAAGCTGAGCTTCACACAATAGAACAATATTGTCCTATTATTAATAAAAGATGGACTGCAAGTGGTTTTTAAATAGTCGGTGACATAATTTGGCCCACCTATTGCTCCTTCCCAATTGGACCCTTCCGCATACCCCCCCACACCCTTAGGCAGTCCAGCAGCTGTGTACTTAAGAGATGAAGGGTTTTTTTTTTTTATTTTTTATTTTTTTTATTTATAAGAGATGGAGGTTTTTAGCACTCCTAAAAACCTCCAACTGATCTCGTGGCTATGCCATGGTAGTTTTAATTTCTTTGTTCTTTCACCATGTGTCAAGTGCTATGCCATGCCCTTAATACATCATAAGATGAAATCCTCAAAAAAACACTATGTTTCTTTTATTCTACCTTCAAGTAGTTTTCAATTATCCTTGTTTAAGCAAACCAATCTCTTAAACCAAGTTCACCTTAATAGTAGTACGTACAGAGCTTTTTATGTGCCAGGCCCTATTCCAAGTGATTTATGTGTGTTATTTCATTTAATCCTCAAAATAATTATGAACTAATATTAGTATTAACTATTATTTCTGTATAGAAATTGAGACCCAGAGAGGTTAAATAACCTGACCTAGGTCACTCAACAGCACCAGAATTTGAACCCAGGCAGTCTGGTTCTAGGACTGCCCAAGGCACCATAGAGGTCTTGCATACTACTTCTATTTTTAATTTAGATTAAAAGCAG